>JAEIFG010000172.1:2487500-3731250 GCA_018901795.1 Drosophila sp. st01m
TTGGGAGGGGAATATTAGAATATTAAAAGTGTGGATTTAAAATGATTTGCATTTTCTTGAGTATACTTAAAGTATACTAGATCCTGGTGCATCCCATTATGTGATGTTACAATCTAAAAATAAAATAATTATATGGAATATATATATATTCGACTGTTTGCATCCGATGAATGCATAATCAGTGTAATCAGACAAAGACTGCGTCTTCGATTTGCTTTCATTGGTGATAAGATTTCGATTCGAACTACTATATATTATCTACGAGCTTTGTTAAAATATGCACAAATCTATTAATATATGGAATCTGTTGCTGTAAATGTGTAAATATAACATAGTAACAGTTAGCTGATTACGTAGTTGTTTCCATATGCAAATCGTGTACGAATCTCAAGAATATTTCCCAGTCAGTCGTAGATTTGGTAACAATAAATTTTAATATATTGTTCACGTACTTGAATTGCATTTTGTAAGGTCACATGTCGATTTTTAAAACAGAGGCTTAGCTAAAAAGGGGGGAGACAATATAAATTAAATAAATTGTAACCATTCATATTTGATTTGTTTGTTTTCAGTATATTCATTAAATATAATTTACAATATTGATTTACAATTATGCAGCTGCTGCGAGTGATACTCTGAATAGATTCATATATTCATAAATGGTGTATATATTTTTTTTACATGCTCATTATTCGAATAGCCAATTAAATAGCTCTCATTTTGTGTGTGTGTGTGTTTTGGCTTTTGTTGGATAAGTTTGTCTTAAAAGTAGATATATATATATATATATATATATATATTTTATGTCATTTTTCTACAGCGATAAATTCATGTATCGTCAACTAAAACTCATAATTTACAATCAATCATAAAAACTACGCGACTTAACAATTAAAATAATAATGCTAGCAATTATAATAATAATAATAATAATAATGATAAAGGAAATTCTTTTGCTGATCTACTTTTGAGGCACATTTCGGCCTAGAATATATGTATATATATATAGAATTGTAGTTACATTTGCATAGCTCTCGCTAACGATAAATTGAGATATCGTTTGCATTTTCGCTAGTTGTACAACTTAAGCACTAGGGCACTAGACTAATATTTGGTTTGATCGCTTTTAAAGATCCTCTTTCTTTTTGTTGTTTTGTCTGTAACATTTACATGTTGAAGGCCAAGGGTTTTATGTTGGCCACCGACGACATGCGACGCACACGTCCCATCATCTTGCGCTCAATGTCCTCCAATGTCTTGCCCTGCGTTTCGGGCACATAGAATATCACAAAGAACAGGCCAATAAAGCAAATGGCACCAAACATCCAGAAAGCGCCATATGCGCCCATAAAATCTATTAAATAACATTGATAATCACTATTAGCGACTGTTTTAAATAAGTGTACCGAATTTAGACCTTACCAATCATGTCCTGGAACGATTTGGTCACCACAAACGTGCACGTCCAGTTAAAAGCAGTCGCCACCGAAGCAGCTGATCCACGTATCTTCGAGGGCAGAATCTCGCCCATCATTAGCCAGGGAATCGGACCGAAGCCCAGGGAGAAGCCCAAAATGTAGACGACAAAGCAACTTAACGGCAACCAACCCACATTGGACGTATCCATGCCGATGTGTTTGCAATAGAAGAAGCCACCAAGGATAAACAGCGTTATAATCATCGCAATATCCGACACATATAGCAAAATCTGCAAAAGAAAAGGTTTTCATTTAGATCATTCACAAAAAATTATAGTAGAGATGTTGCAGAGATATTTGGATTTATCTTATATATATAAAATGCTTTGTCCTCACTGACTGATACTATATCACAGTCATAGCCAAACCACATGTCCTAGAGACTGGAATTTTTTGAATCAGAATAATTTTTAATAGATTCGTATGGGTATTTTTATTTTTTCATTTCACCTGCAACCTATTTTAAAAAATAAAAGGCATTATTTAAATTGCATTAAATTCATTAATAACGTGGTTCTACGTCCGAGCAATACGAGCACTCAAAAGCGGGCCCTCTAGTTTTGTATATATTTTCGGCAAAAGAAACTCTACTTTCTTGACTAATCTTCTATTTTAAATTGACTTATTCACTGATCATGGCAGCAATTTTCACACAACACAGTTGTGACATTTTTAAAACGCTGTCCCCCATTTATATATATATTTTTTTGCTTTAAAATTATACAAACTCACCTTGCGTCCAGCGCGATCGATCAGCAGCGTGGCAATAAACGTGGCTATAAAGTTGACAATGCCCACAATGATGGTACAGAGATTTCCATCGATGGTGGAGCCAGCGTCTTTGAAGATGGACACCGTGTAGAAAATAACAGCATTGATGCCGCTCAACTGCTGGAAGAACATTAATCCCAGCGAAATGGATAGAGGCTTCAAATTGCTACGCTTGAGCAGCTCGAGCATTTTATTCTGTGTCGCCTGGCGATCTGCATCGGCCTGGGAACGCATTAAACCTTTGAGTTCTGGCTCCACATCCGCCTCCCTGCCACGCAGCCAGCTAAGAGCCTTGCGTGCTTGATCCTCTCGTCCACGACTCACATACCAAGTGGGTGTCTCCGGTATGAGGAACATGAGGATGAGAAACGGCACTGGCAATGCGGCGCCAAGGAAGGCCAACATTGACCAGTCCATATAGGTGCCGGCAACAAAGCCCACGAGTATGCCAATGTTACCAAATGCCGTTGGCAATAATCCCAATGTGCCACGGACTTCCGGCTGTACCGTTTCGCCCAAATAAACGGGCAATGACAGCGAGGCGATGCCCACACAGAATCCAGCCAAAAAGCGACCACAAAGCACCATTCCCACATTGACAGCACAGGCAATCAACAGCCAGGACACAATAAAAGGTACGGCCGTCGCCAGAATGGTATTTCGCCTGCCCAGATACTCAATGAACGGTCCGCCGGCAATACCGCCAGCCAAACCCGCCAGGGGCATAATGCCACCTACCCAGGATGCCTGGAAAAAATATAAAAAAGAAATTAATTAAGAATAAATTATGAATATGCAAGGAGAAGTTTGTAATTCTACTGATCAGACTATACGAGTTGGAGATTAGAAATAAGAAAGGCATATTTTTCGTATATTTATAATGAAAAAAGGGGTTACTTTGAATTTAAACCTAATTGGGCATCTGCACTGAAAACTTCATTACGATCGCACTTTAAAAACGTTTATTTTCTTTTTATAAAATTTATTTTACTTTAAAAGATTCGAAGATAAATACGTCACACGTACGAAACTTGCAGTAATCCTCTTTGCTAATCTACACTAGAAATTTTATTATGATCGCATTAGTACATTAACATTGATTTTAAGAAACGTATTTCTGAATTTTAAGCAATTAACTTAACAATTTTAAGAAGTAAATTTTTCCAAATTGTATAAACTAACGTTGATTTTTAAGATGCAAATTTCCCCATATAAAAACCACATTTTTGAATTGAACTTGAACTTTTGAAGCCATCTCCAAAAAAAAATATTAGCAGCAAAATATTACACCTTTAAAAAAATAATTCTAAAATTTAGAAATCAAATTTCTACACCTTAAATGCCAATTTGAAGACTTTTTAAATTAATTCTGAAATTGAAAAAACAGATTTCTACATATTTTTGAAACAAATTTCAAACTTTGAGACTTTTTATATATATTGCAAATTATTAAACCTTTAAAAATATATTTCTGCAATTTAAAAAACAAATTCTACGTTTGTTGAAACAAATTTCCAAGTTTGCGGCATTTTGTGTGCGAATTTGACAACTTTGAATATTTTTGCTGAAGGTAATTAGAACTTACCGCTTGTTCCGTCACCGTAAAGGAGGTGATATTCGGGTCCGTCATAGAGACGAGCGCAGGGGAAGTGTAAGAGCTGGTAAAACCCACGACAAGGGAACCCATCGAGACGCTGAGAGCAGCGAGCACCTGGAAATGAAATAAATAAAAGTATTGAGATATTTAAATAGGAAAATTAAAAGAAAATTTCATGTGGAGGAGAAAATTATACAGATTTGTAAATAGGAGAATTAAAAGGGGATTTTTGAGGTGGAAGAAAAATGATATCCGCTTGCTACCTGAGAGCTGGTACACTTGGCTCTGGGCTCATCGATGGGCACCGAGAAGGACACATGTGTGTCCGCGCGCATTAGGATCTTCATTATCAGATATCAGTTGAGAACTGATTAAACTGGCTGACGAGATTGCGATTAAAGGCGTGAGTTTTAAGTTAAGTGTTTGTTGCAACCTTGTTGCCAACTTGTCACCTTTCACTTTTAACGGGTATAAATATTGGGGAACTTGAACTTAAACGCTTTGCCGGACAAAACTCAACTGAAACTGCAACTGCAACTATTGCAATTGCAATTGCAACTGAAACCGAAGCCTGTCATTTTTCCAATGCTCAGTTTAGATTTGTATTATTGATTTAAGCGGTCACGTACGGATTTCTACGCATACATTACGGACTTGTATACATATAAATATAGTATATATATATATTTCGAAAATATTGACAGATCGCACAGAATAAAATGTCTTCAATTTGAGAGAGAGAATAGAGAGATCAGTTGACATTCGCTTATCACGCTGTTTACGTGTGTCTTTCAACTGATTATATATTTTCAGCCGATTCACCGATTGTATTTAAATATATATAGAGATTATACGCCAGTTTACGCCGGTTTATTGTAGCGTCACGGCCACTCTGCCAATTGCAACTAAGCCGGGACTTTGTTGAAAGAAAGCAAGCCAGAGATGCACTTCAATTCAGTGCCATTCAAATATCCAACAGTCTTCAATCTATCAGTTGTAAATTGTTTGTATTTTGCTGTTATTTTTAGTCGCAGCATAAACTAACTAACTGCGTTATTTCTGTTTCAATTTCAATTAACAAAAAAGGGGGCGGGATAGAGGGGAAAGACGGTTGTGGGGTCAATCTGGGCGTGCGAAAAATATAGCACGACACGCGCTTTCCAATTCCACAGTCCACAAATACACAACGCTCTAAATTGCTGGCAAAGTATGAATGCGAGCTTGAAAATGCTTTATGGCCATATTAATGCCATTCATAAGGCCAGTCCCCCCCTCCCCCTCCCCCCTCAAACCCCCTATCTACCCCTCTGTTCTCTCTCTCTCGCTCTCTGACTACACATGCGTTTATAGGCGCCATAGTTTAGCAAAGTGTCTCAGTCTCAGTTAACGAGCGAACAATAGAGCGGCAAAAAAAACACTACATCAGCTTCCACGTTTATGCCATGTAAATGGCGAACAGTCTACGATTTGTACCTTTCATATAGTATACATATGTTTAAAAGTCGCCTTAGAGCGTGCGACACTAAAAATTGTTATAGAAAACATTACAAGATGATCAATATTTAAAAAATATGTACATATCTACAAAATATTTAAAGTATTTGTGAAATTATTTCAGTAAATTATTGAAATATTGAAAAATCTAACCATTAATATGTGCACTATTGAAATAATTTAAAATTCATTTGCTAGAACATTTTTAAACTAGACTAATAAAATAATTCATAATCTTCTCATGTGGTCAAAGCTACAGGATAATTTAAATAAAACATGTTTAAGAAATTGTCTGTTACGTTTAAACGTATGGAAGAATGTAATTACATGAAATCTCTCAAATCTAAAAATTTGTATGCGCTTTATACTAATTCTGATTAATCTGAAGGACAGTTATCATGATCTAGTTTGATAATGTTTACGAAATCTCATTAATTGGACATTAAAGCTAAAATTCAGGATATATATATAACAATTTTAACGATAGTTTATTTCACAACTTGAGCCATGATCTAATTATTTATGTTATGTATATGATTTAGCTGTCGTATAAACATTAAGTAATCATTACGATCAAACTGTCGTCGTCATTCGTTTGACCTACCTGTGTCCATATATAGATGGGATTCGTTGTGGGCCTATAGACCTCCAGCTTCGGTTTGCCATCCTCTGTGATCTGGCGGACAAAAGGCACCGCATGGCGGATGTTGTCGCCCCGCTTGTTCCCCATGTCGTCCATCTCGTAAAGTCGACGACTGTAGCAGAAAAAAAAAATAAATTAAAAATAACGAATAAAATAAATATAGACAAATTGCGTCGCAGAGTTAGTTGTGAATCAAGTAGAGTAATTGGGGAATGGGGAATTGGAATCAAGGGGAATTGACTTGGGAATTAGGTGGGTTCTAAATCGGGAGATTTTACGATAATATGATAAGGGAATTGGAGATCATATAACTATACAATGAAGTAATTAAAAATCTAGAAAATTGTGAGAAACAAATGATTTTTGGCATCAGAATAATTGAAAATAAAAGAAATTGGGAATCGAGGGAATGGCAAAGAAATAAAAAGTCGGAAGTATTAAAGGATAGTTGTGAATTAAGTAAGTAATGGTTTATGATTTGGCGATAATATGATAATGGAATCAGAGATAATATAACTATACAATGAGGTAATTAAAAATCGTGAAAATTGTGAAAATTAAAGTATTTTGGGCATCAGAATAATTGAAAAAAAAATTATTTCGTTTTTTTTTTTGATACCCGAAATCATTCATCTTTTAAACGAGGAATGTGGAAAACTTATATGAATTTCTACTTTGAAAAACAAGGGAAATTATAAATAGGACAAATTTCGAACTAAACATTTTTGATACGAAAAAATTTGCAAAACAAAATGTAAAGCAAGGGGAATGTGAAAAATCAGTGTACGGAAAACTCTGCTTACCTTTTACGCGAGTCTGTGCTGATGGAGCGCTGCTGTTGGAAATTCTGCCGCGATGTGAGAAAGTCCTCGTCACTCTCGCTCTCCAGATCCTTGAGGTCGATAATGAGCGGCTTGGTAATGTCTTTGGGCCGATGAATCAAACGCTTGTGCTCGGCGTCGTCACCCTCCTCGTCACTGTCGGTGCTGGAGCCCTGTAATGCTTTGTTGAGCTTGAATGTGACACGGGGATCGAGACTCTGATGCTTGCGGCCCTGAAACTCGCGACGTGTCTTGTGAAATTCCTCCTCCGATGAGGATTCTTTTAGTAAATCTTCGAGAAACCGTGTGCCTTTAATGTCCAACGAGACATGCTTTTTGGCCTGAAACTGCCGGCGATTATCGGTGGCCAAGATGTGACGCAAGTCCTTGAGGATTCCCTTGTGATCGACACTGGTGGCCTTTTGCTGCTGGAAACCGATGCGTTTATCCTCGAAGCTGTCCTCGTCGCTGCTCTCGGCTGCCTTGATGCTCTGTGATTGATTAATTGATGGCTGTGTCTTCTCAAAGGACACTCGGGATCCTTTTAGGGATTGCTTGCTGCGTTGCAGATCCTCGTTTAGGCCACTCACAATGCTGCGCTGCTGTCGATCCCGATGCGGTTCCAATGATGTTGGCGGCGGTGGCAGCGGTGTCAACTCCAAGCTGCCACTTGCACGCAATGTGGCACGTTGTGTGGACGGCGGCGGCGGTTGCAACTGTGGTGGCTCCTTGAAGTCGTCGTCTTCGAACAGTGGACGAAACGACAGCGGCGGCTCGTCGTCCACGTCGTGCAGCAAGCGCAATTGTTGCTGCTGCTGTGGCAACTGTGGCTGCCGCGTTTGTTGCTGCAACTGTTGCTGCTGCTGTTGTGGATGCCGTTGTGGCGCCTCTTGGGGAAACGGAAACGGATCCTCCGGCAGTATTGTGTCCAAACTTGTGCCCGTATTCGATGCAGACAAATTGCTCTCCACACGTTGATAACCCAAGTCCTCCTAACAAATTTATAGAATTTATATTACTTGTATATCAATTGAAAACTTAAGCTTTTAAATTCAATTCTGTTTACCACACGCGCTACACACAATTTCACGATTTGCGAATCAATAATTCGCCCAAGTTCCCAACAAGAGATTATATATGTGGAATATAGCTCGTCTCGATCGGAGATTACCACGCTCTCAACTGTTCTTGAAATCAAAGCCAAATGTTAACCTCCAATTCAAGATTCCACCAGCTCGTTATCTCCTGTCAATGTTTTTGCTTTAATTTCATCATCAGATTCTTCAATCTATGTACTACACTAATCATCACTATAACTTGAATTGGACTTACTTTAAAAATATAAAACAAGTTTTTAATTTAAAATTGATTTGTGTTAATAAAGATTCTTTTTCCACAATCCATTCTATATTCTGCAGTAGAAGAAAGTCCAAGACTCGAATTCCCAAAAATTTATTAAAATAAAAATATTTACAATATAGGTAAATATTGCTTATATATTTTTGTTGTCATAGTACATTTTTTATGAGATATTGTCCTCAAAAATATTTATTATTAAAATATAAGTTAACAAAATTCTTCATATTTAAATAATATTTTGAGTAGACAAATAAATTAATTTCTTATTATAATACCTTGCAGACTGAGAAGTGTATGCCAGATTCATTACTCTCAATAAATAGTCTATAGTATTTTAATATAATTGGGCTATTAAATTAAATTCAATGTGTCTGCAGGTCATTCACCGACTGTCTTATCAAACGAGCGTTGAGAGCACTTAAAGTTTTTAATAAAACTTTATAGAGCGAATCGAAAACAGAAGTCGGTTGTATTAAAGGACTTGGAATTATATTTGTTGAACGTGTTGGCACGTGTGATAACAGAGAATTTTTATCAATTATCTGATAATATTATATATGTTTATAGTTATGTACTTACACCGGCTCGGGTTAGTTTTTCCTTTAGTTTTCCCATGGCGCTGCTCAGCGGTTGATGATGGTGTCCTCCACTTCCTCCTCCTCCGCCTCCACTACCTCCTCCTCCTCTGCCGCCGCCGCTGCCGGCGCCTCGATTGTCACGTCCACTCATCTTATCAATGAACTTGAACTAAGTATTTGAATGTTGGCCTTGCTGCTTTTTCTTCTATTTATTCAAATTTTAATTTATTTTCCCTTTTTTTTGTTTGTAAATTGTAAACAAGGTTGCACAGTGCGTTCTTTGTATTTGGTCTTTGCTGCAATGAGATTTTCAATTAGAGTTGAATCAGAGTTAGTTAGTGTAATAATAGTTAATTTAAAAATTAGCTTGTTATATTTAAAAGGTTTGGCACTTGAACCATATTTATTTAAACACTGGTTAGTCAGTGTCTACCTTTAATTGCAATTTGTCTGCTGATATGTCTGCTCTTATCTTTATTTGCTCTTTGATAAATCGAGCCCCCATTTCTAGGAACGCCTAAATCACGCCCACTTTTTAATATACTATATTGAGATATATAAAATTGATATAAATTTTGCTGTGTCATTAATAAATTCCTTAAATTTGCTGCTGTCCTTGAGAATAACGCGCGTGTCCAATATCTGAGCACTGTGCACAGTCACTTAGAAAAGTTAGCGTATTAAAATTTTTTTTTTTGCTATTTCCATACACCATTTATTTTTTAATTTTAAATTTATTTAATTTAAATTTTCCTTAATTCTTCTAATTTTTGTTATAGTATTTCTTCATCTGTAGCTTTACTGCTGCAACCAACTGTACCCAAGAAGTTTGCTTTGTTTTCTGACATATGACAGCTGTCAAATTTTACTCAAAAATATCTTTTTTTTAATTTATTAGCTATGCCAGTTTTGACACATTTTAGGTGTTATATATTTTTCCGTAAGCATTATTAATAAGCACTTGTGTCAACATTTTTGCCACTCACTGTTGGCGCCTTTTTCACTTTCGTGTGCGAAATGTTGTTTACGTGTGTGTTTTCAATTTTTTCAAAAATTTTCCACATTCAGTTTATGTGTTTTGGATTTTTATTTTCCATAAATACCTAATGATGAGCCAAAAATATTTAAATATGCGAAAAGCAAGCAACAACAATAAATAAATGTGAAATAAATGCGTTTGATTGCTTTTTGTGCGCTCATTTCTCATTCCTTGACTTTTGCTCCTTCGTCATGTGATGATTGCTATGATGCTAAAAGAGAACGCGACGCGTGGGCGCCGTGACGTCGACAGCGCTGCCCTCGGCAGCCGGCAAACGTTGCGACGCCAAGAGACTGAGGCTGACGCTAATGTTGACGCCGCTGTGGCTGCTGGCTGGATTATTCTTATTTTGGTGCTCTTTTCTAATGGCAATGACATAACTGCGTGGTGAAGGAAGGTAAAGGCAGCTATTTGCTTGCTTGCGTGTGTGTGTGCATTTTGTAAATGCGCCGAAAATTGTGCAATTGACCTTGAACGCAGCTAATGTGGAACTGCTGGTTATTCATGCTAGATATGAACAAACTTAGATACGTAGCTACATGATTATTATCTATCGCTAATTATCTACCTACGACAACTAAAACTTCGTTACACACACACACACATGTATGTGTATACAAAGCGACGCATCGCGCTTAACTCTCTGGCTCTTGCTCTCTCTGTGTCTGGCTCTCTTAAGCATAGCTCACATATTCATGCTCTTCTGCAGTTCGTCTCTCTTACATTGCGCTCACGTGCTGTCAACGTCACAAGCGCAATCTCGCGCGCGCACATACACAGCCAGGTGTAAAATTGTTGCTTGACGTCTCTCATTTGTCAACAGTGCAAGTTGCGAATTTTAAAGTGCGTGTTTTTTGACATTTAGTTATTTATAAAACAAGCTGTGTTTCTGTTAATTAACAAAGTTCATACGGCAGACAGCGGCCTCATATATAAGTCAATTTAATCTTTGTTACGTTTAAATATTATAAAATAACATTTTCTACTTAATTTGGTTCAATTAAAGCCGCCCACGTTAGTCTGGTCAAAAGTCAGACGATTTCATTTTTTGCGAGTTTGAAAACTTATGTGTATTTCAAATTTGCAATTATTGTTTACTCGAATTTTCTTGAGTCTCACCCCAACAGTCAAGTAACCATTTTGACAAACTACCAGAATTTCGCTAGAACTTTTCTTAATAATTTATTTATGGTTTTTTACTCTAAAATTTTTTTAAAAATTTTTTTGAATGAGCCAATTTAAAAACAACATGTTATATTTCTTTGAAATATTAAAAACAAAATAATTTTTGTCCAAATATGTACTTCACATACTGTATCTAAACTATGTACATTATCTATATTGATGTATGTGTGTGTAATGCGATAAAAACAAATTCTAAATTTAACAATTTTTCACGGTCGCGCGTTCTCAACAACTTTTCGATAGTTTGCAAATTCTCTCGTTTTGTTTATGTGCTTGTCTTGTTTTTAGCCTTGATGTGGATTTTTGTTTTAATTGTTGCTGCTTTACAACACTGCCAAAATGCACAGAAATTACGTAAAACTATGACATTAAATAACTTTAGACTAGTTTCCAGACAAGTCTGCTGTGCATTGTAATTCAAATTGACGTTGGGAAAATACGAAAAATTCGCATAAATTTGCATGACAAATTGTCGCATTAATTTCTTCCACTAGACAATTCCGAGACTTGTTTTATTTTGTTTTTGTTAATTTTTTTTAATGTTTCTTAATTTTTTTTGTTTTTATGTTTGCACAGATTTTATAAATACCACACGATACACAAAACTTGATAAGACTCCGACCGGAACTTGTAGCGCGAAGAAAACTACTATAAATAACTTAAACATACAACACAGTTGTGATTTTTTTGTTAAATTTAAAATTTATTTTATCTTGAAACTAAAAATTTATTTATTTGTTTTTAAAGTGAATGTGTAATTTTTTGCATAGTTTTCGCTTTTACTTGTGCGCTTATCGCTTAGTATTTTACCTTTTAACAAACTACTAAATTGGATATCCACTATTGTGGCACTGAAGCACGAGATTCGAATGCGCAACGTTTAAATAGCGCACACCAATTCAGAAAACTCGTTCGAGCTTTTTTACACCAAGTGTTCAACGGTAAAAACAGGCGAGAGAGTGAGAGCGCTATGCTCTCCCACTGTGTGCTGCCTCGTCTCTGTCTCTCTCTGGGTGTGCGTGTGCAAATCGTTGTGCACGTGTGTGTGTGTGTGTGTGTGTGTGAGTGTGGAGCAAGGAAACATTGTCAGTTTGTGGAGAGCGTAATGGGCGAAGGCCGCAAAGAAGGCATGAATGAAACGAGGTGCCAATAGGTTAATATTGTGTGTGTGTGTGTGTGTGTGTGTGTGTGTGTGATGACGACGACAACATTAGATGAGCTGTGGAGAGAGCAAAGTGATAAGTGTAAGATTTGTTGTTGCCTGTTGCTTTGAGCGCCGGCGTAGCTGAGGCGTCGCTGTCGCTGGATGCTGCGCTGCTTTATGACGCATATTCGGCATTTCTTGGAGGACGTGACGCGACACATTGGCACCAATAGCAGCAGCGACTGCAGCAGCGACAGCGACTGCGGCAGCGACAGTAGCTGTTATGATTTTTATTGATTTGTTTTGGCTCTGGCTTTTTTTTTTTGTATTGAGAGTCATTTTAATTGGCCAGCATGCGTTTTGTTTGAGCCAATTGATTTTTATTATTATTTACACACAAATATTTTCAATTGATTATTATTAAATTGACTTTGAGGGCGCGTGCAAATTTTTGCAGCCTTGGATCGAATTTGGCTTTTTTTCGGCGCCTGACGCAGATCCCCAAGCACCAACACCAACCCCAACCCCAACCCCACTATCCCCACCTACAGTCCAGGCCACAGTCAGTCAATCGAACTCAACGCTACTCAATTGTTTTTTTTTTTTGTCAAATAATGAATAATTTTCATGGCTCCAGCCGACTATTAGACTGTTGTTGTTGTTGCTGTTGTTTTTTATTGTTTATATTGCTTATAAGCATAGAAAATCGTGCCCCCAATTGTTGAAGGGGCTCGTCTATCAATTTCATAACTTGGCATCAACATTGCCGCTCAATGAATTCGCACAAAAATTCCAACTGCTCTTTCTGTTTCCACTTTAAATCGGCCTAAACACACACACACACTCATGCATTGGTGTGTGCATACACACACGTTTTAAGATTAACGGAAAGTTTTTTAGCATTATATCTGAAGTACTCAACATATCGAATACCCCGCAATTAGACCATTTACATGGGCTATATTCAGTTTTATTTGAACAATAAATCAGCATATGTGCTACATATATTAATATTTAAATCAAGCTATGTTATATAACTTAAAATTAATCAGTGTAAAGTTGTTCATATTTATTTCATACCTAAACATACAGTTACTTCATGATAGGGTATCAATTAGTGTAGCATTCGCGATTTTACTTTGTTTTTTCATTTCGCATCTTAGGCGTCGACCGTCGGCAATTACCCTCGACTTTGGCTTGAGCTGCAATCAATCCCAATAATAATTGCTGTTTCTCAAGGCTGCACTGTAGAGCCAAAAATTAAAAGAAAAAGGTGAAGAAAACGATAACAATTTTGGACAGCAGGGGAGGTCAATCACGAGTCACCATTACGAGCAATTTCAGTGCAAAACTCGTTTAAAACCCAACCCAAAAAAGCAGTGCGAGCAATTTGGTGAGAAGTACAAAAGCATGTGCTCGATAAATAGGGGACTAGATGTGTACGGAATGAGAGTTATTTGTAAGGAATTTGAAAATAATGAAAATATTGAAAGTGCAATGAACTTGATTTGAAATTCAAGTAAAAAAGGAGTCAGAAGCAACTTATAAATAACCATTATAAAGCTAGAAAAGAAAATATCCCTATATAACAATATAGAAATTGTTTTTAAGTTTTCAGATAAGTGATATAATATATATTGTTGGTTCTCAGTCTTCAAAATATGTAAAAATGACTTCATAATTATTTAATTTTTAAATAACAAATGTAAATATGATGTAAAAACTTCTAGAAAAGAATTTCACAATTGCCTTTTAAAAAAACTTATGCAAACTTTGTTTTTATTGAATTCAACGGTGCGTTGAATCAGAATTCAATTCGTAATCTTATCATAAGATCTGACTATAATTATGTTGACGTTAACAAAAGACACCTGTCACTCGTTCCGAGTATTTGGACTTGTAATCACAGCAAGTAGCGAGTATTCAGTAATCGGCACTCAACTTCCACTCCACTTCTATTTTTAAAGCGAATTAAGCAGAAATGAGCGAAACAACACAACAACAGAAAAAAAGCAAAGGCAAAGAAAAAAAAGCTCAGACGAGCCCCCAAGACTTGGCGTAGTGTTCGCTGCACGTACATAACGTGCTCAAAGTTAAGCAGCAGCAGCAACAACAACAACAACAACACGACATTGCTGAGAGCAAGAATATCGAAGCAGAGCACTTGCTAACAACAAGATGTAAGAGAGAGAGAGAGAACGAGAAAGCTAGACAGATGAAGAAACTTGCCTCTTGCCTTACATAGCAGCGAAAACGTTGCAGTCGACGCAGCGACGTCAACTTCGACGCATGCGCAGGCGCACGTATTGCCTAAAATGCTGATGCAATTACCGTTTATTGCATCAGCAAATATTTCTCTGCGTTGTGAGTTACCAATGTTACTTAAAATATGTAATGTACATACATATGTATGTTCACAAAATATAAGTAAATGGTTGACATTTATATACAGCACACGCGCTAATTAATGCAGATAACCGTCGCATTTTGGCTTTGGCATTTCCGAAACTTTGATTAAAATAAATTGACCAGAAAATCATTAAAAGCTTATATTTATCTAATTGATGTTGTGCAGTCGCACAATCACAATAACAGTCATTTCAATTTGCCAAGTGATAGAACCTCTCTGCCCCCTCCCACACGTGCACTAGACAAAGAGAGAGAGAGCGTACGCTGACAACAACAGACGAGCGCGCAATGAGCTCCGACAACCTGTTTTGCTCTCCATTGCGCTGTCTCTCTCTCCCGCTTTGGTAATTAAGCCGAAAATGCTAAATTTAGCGATCGCAAACTCAAAATGATAGCAATAAATAAAAGAAAAGAAAAGGTAGAACTTAAGCATGTGATGCCGGACGTTGCGCTGCCGTTTTTGTTTTGTGTTTATTTTCAACGTGGGCACAATTTGGCACAGAGCCTGCATAAAATCATATATGTATATGTATATACATACATGTACAATTTTCTATATATGTATATACAAACATGAAAAAATGGCGGTTCGTATGACGTGCGAGCTTTGCGACGGGCCTCCAACTAATACAGAAGTACACACACACCAAAGAGAGCGGCAAACTCTCTGACATTTTTCAGCGCTCTTTTAATTGTGAGAAGCCAGCATGACTTGTTCCCACTTGAGAGCGTAAGTACCATAGAAAAAAACCACCGTGCAGAAATTGTAGGCCAATTAGATTATTGAAACTTGTAAATGCCACACTTGAAATCACATATTTATAGTATGACTGATTGCGAATCAAAAAGGTACTTTATACTTTGAAGTCACTATAAATAAAATGTGTCTGCCCCCTTAGGAAAAAACCTCCATATCATCGTTGTGTGACGCAAGCTTTGAGGAGCAAAGTTTCTGTTTCTCTTCTTGTTCTTTTAAGTAAATTTGTGTGTATTTGTTTGATTGGTAATACATACATATGTACTTATTTGCACTTTGTAGATACGGTCACATGAACTGCAAGTATTTGTTCTTAGTGCACAACACTCAGTCAGTTAATTATGGCTAAAATGGGAAAAGCAGCGCCCTTCAGCCAAGGTCAAAGTCTCACTCACATCGCTGACCAGTTCAAAGTTGTTTGCCAGAAAAGTGGTCGCTTATAAAAAAAGCTTTGCGTCGATCGGCGGCAATTTGTTAATTAGCCAGATACAAAAATACATACGTAATATGTACATATGTACATTGTATAAACAAAGAAATAGTTAAACACAACGCATATATTAATATTATTTAAAATGGTAATTGTATAACTGGTTATACCTCGTAATCATTAAAAATGGGTATTTTAGAAGCGATAACTGCTGATCAATTTTATTAATGGCTATTTTGAATTTTAAATCTTTAGGCCAACTGTACCTAGTCGATATAAAAATAATAACTAATAAATTAAATAAAAGTAACAAGAAACATAATATTATATTTATTAACTTTATGTGTGTATGCAGTTCAAGTTAATATCTTTTAGATGGCATCTTCCAATCAGATACGCTCAGGTTTCGTATTATGGTATATATTTTTAGAAATTCCAGCATCTGCTCAGAAATCTTTTAGAATTTCGTCATTTATTTGAAAAACCAGTTGGATTTGTATCATTATAATATCATTAATATTATTTATAATATATGTATTATCATTTGTATTATACAAAACACTCTTGAAAAAATACCGAGTATACAATATATCTCAATCCACCTAAAATTTGTTGTATATATTTTAACGATATGTCGATATTTAATAAAATGTTGTGTTTTTCCTATACGCAATAAATTGATTGAATACTAACAACAAGTAAACAATGTCGCATGATTGATATACATACATATATCAATATGGAATCAAACTCACAACTGATATTCTAATTGAGTTTATTTTTGCTGTTTCGCAATATACAGAAATGGCATTAATAAATGTTTTTTTTTAATATAAAACATGTAGAACGCTCTTCAGTTATTTTCCAGAGCTTTTAATTACTACGTGCAAAAATGTACAGTGTCCTGTAAAAAAAAACATAAAACCAATTCAATAAGCAAACGCAATAACAATAAACGCAAAAAAAAGTGCGCTTCAATTTGAATTTTTAAGAGGGTGAAACAAATACGCCACGTGGCAACAAAGTCAAGTAAGCAAACGGCTCCGAGTAAGAACATGGCCTCGGTGGCGCAGTTGGCAGCGCGTAAGTCTCATAATCTTAAGGTCGTGAGTTCGAGCCTCACCCGGGGCATGTAAATTTTTTTGTAACTTTTCTGCTTATTTTATTTATAGACTTTTTAAAATTTATTTCAGTAACATTACACACAATAAACACGAGATCAGCCCACGGCAGGCAAATGAGCAGTCAGCCAATAATAAAATGTCAACTTAAATAACAATTGCGTGCGACAAACAACAATAATAATAATAATAACAACCACTATTAGACCACGTTGTGCTTTCTGTCAGTCTAACTGTCAGACGTCAGTAATTTAGTAATAGTTACAGATTAACTTAAAGTAATTTATTCATATATTTACAGCTATAGTCATAGTTATAGTTATAGTTTAACTTAAAGTTAGTGACAATTACACGATTTTCAATTGCTCGACATTACAAATGACATTCAAGGCGCAATAAAAACTCTAAAAACATTGCAACTATTTTTGTTATTTAACGCGTATTGGAATTTTATATGTCAACAGTGTCACAAACGTTCGATTTTTAGCTGAGCACTTAGTACTTTTTAATTTAGCAATAGGCTATGCTTTTTTTTTATTTTGGGAATAATTGTTTTTTGTTTACCGAAGAAACTGATAACTAAATTAATTTACAATCGATATTTCCCGACTTTCCCACAATTTCTCAAATGTTCTTTTAAAGATCCCTAAATATTTATAATTTTCTTTTTGTTAAATTCTTGAATTTAAGTTTAACTAATAGGGGGAATATGTACTCGTACTGTCTCTCGTATATGGTATTTAACCAGATGTGGCAACAGCTTCAGTGTTAATGTTATCAGATAAATACTCGTATTACCTGAGACCAGATATTCATACTCAGCTTACAACTGCTGTTGTTTTTTCTTCTTATTCCTTTTTTTCTGAACTTATCGCAAGTTTGGGAGCTGAAGCAGTACAGATTGCTTAACTTGGCATTTATCGGGCACTTTTGGTTGAGAAGACACTTATAGTTATGAGTATATTTACATGCAGTTACGATTTACACGTGCTCGGCCGCAATTCTTATGTAAAGCGTGCCAAAAGATGAGATACTCAAGTCCCACAGACACAATAAACTACATGCATAAAACTAAATCTGGAGTCTTCCAATTCCAGGCATTTGTAAGTTAACGCCACAAGGTCAGCGGGATTTGGATATTATGATATTGTTATACATTTGATAAGGCAGGAATTATCGTGTGCTTGTGTTAAACAAATCTAATTTGTAGATTCATAAAAAGTGAATTGAAATTGCAGTAATTACATTGAGTTAATAAAGTTGATTACAATATAAATGCGATTTACGATTTACTTCATAAAATTTATTTAACTTTCTCACTGTTGAAGAACCGATTTATTTTATTCCCCAATTGCTGAAATTAATGATGAAATTCTAGCTGTATTTTTCAAGAAATTGTAAATAATCACAGTATGTATTTATTGAAGATGGTATTTTTAACAATACGTAGCTTTTCACAGGATTAATTTTTGTTAATTGCCAATAAAAAAGATTTATTTTCTAAACTCAAAGTATAATAAAACGATACCAAAAATTGAGGAATAAAATACAATAAACAATATTAGAATGAGGATAATTTCCTCCTATTTAAATAGTCTAAGTTATCGATACATTTTTGTAGAAATTTGGTCGTAAATATTATTATTACCATATTTTTTTCAACCAAGATGATTTTTTTATGAGTTTGTCTGCAGTCTATTAGATGCATGTGCAGTTTGTTATAAGAGTTTGATGTAAGATATTTTCTAGATATCTTTTTTTTTGTGTATCTGCATCTGCAGAGTGAACATATAATTATACACGTACACACACATGGACATTAACTTTTGAAGTCGAGTGTCTCGCGTGCATGAAAGTCGCGTGAAGAGTTCAATATATAAATCGAATGGAAATTTTTATGGAAATTTACCAACATCAACACATACCACACACTCAATGCACTCACTACATATGTACATATGTAGAAGAAGCGCCAACATTTAGAATTACAAATGCGAAAGGCAAAACTGAAACGAAAAATCAATTCGAAATTTTCCATTCATTTGTCGAACGCGTCAGACACACATACGTTGCTATGGGATGCATAAAGATTTATCTGCTCTATTCCTTCTTTTTCCTTTGCCTTTGCAGCATTCCCCTGTGGATCTTATTTTATCTTACATGCAGTTTGTCGCTCTTGCTCTCTCTCGAGACAAGCACACACACACACATACATGCATGCAAGCAAGCCCTTATTAGTTGATGAGCAAAATGTTATTTCAAGTTTGCAATGGTGTTGTACTCCTCGCTCATTTGTCTTTAGTGCATTTGGCCTCTCAGTTCTTTGCGATCATTCACCGCTCGCTTTGTTGGACTTTGGGCAAGTCGACATACAAGTGGAATATGCCAGAAATGTCTCGTTCCGTTTCTGTCTCGCTTCTAGGCGCAATGAGAGCCAAAGGCAAATTGCCAAAATATGTCAACGACTTTTCAGTGACACAGTGGGTCCAATTTATTTAATCTTACAGTTAACTAATACAAGTTAAAATTACTTTTTTATAGAAAAAATGTTTTATTTATTTATTAAAATATTAAAAATGTATTTAAATTAAAAATTAAAATTATATAAATAGCTGCAACTGCATTCCTAATATTTCAAAAAGGTTAATATTGAAATAATTAATATCCGTAACTTTGAACCTTTGACGACAATTGTATGTATATTTGAACGTACGTAAACATGTGTTTTGCAATCTCTAAGATAGATCTTTACTACTGGTGTTGCTGGGAACTACATATTTATAATAGGTTAGTTAATTAAGTTTTAGCTGCCGAGTTGTGTTATTGCGTTGTACACACCACACAGTTAACAGCTAGTTAATAAGATTCACACCTGTGACTCGGACTTTTGGTCACATGTGTAACTTTCCACAACAGAACGTGAATTATTCCAATGCAACAAATCCTCTTTGCACTGTCTTCTCATCTGCCTGTTTATCTTTTATGCAGTCTCTTTGCATCTCTTTGAACGTTGCACTCAAGAGCATGGCACATGTATGTATGCGGGTGAAGAGCGGAACAGGCAAAGAGAAAAGCAGAGCAGAGTGGAGAGCAGGCAAAAAACTTATTTAAGAGCAATAGCCAGCTGGTTTGCTTTGGAGGCACGTTTCGTTCTTGTTGTTGTTGTTACTTCTGTTCACAAGACAGGCCCCCGTGCGTGACGTCACGTAAACGAAACCGTTACAGCAAAGCGCAGAAACTCGAAATCGAGTAGTGTGTGTATTGGTGTAGGCGTCGTGGGCGGTGGTGGGAGGTGAAGGTGATAGGCATAGCGAATTGTGCAACGTGAGATGTGAAATAAATAAAGAAGCCGCAACGGCAAACTGATGGTACGAGAATACCAAAGACAGAGAATCAGAGCAAGCGCAAGAGCGAGAGAGAACGTAATGCATGTGCCCAATCGTGCTGAAATATAGAAACAACTAGAAACCAATTCTTCATTTTTTCACACTAAAAGTACTTTTACATGAGGCATATTAAAAACTGTAAGCGGAATAAACCGATTGAAATGGAAAAACTTAAGTAAAACCCTAACCCAAAAACTGAATACCTATTTTTTATTAGAATGAAAGCAAGAAACCGAAATTGTGCAAAACCAAAATAACCGATTAGTAACCGATTTATGATAACTTTTAGTTTCGGTTCTATATTTTCAATTATATTATTATTATTATTATTTTTTAATTATAGTATTTCAAACGTGATTTTAAATTGAAATACATATGTTTTTTATTTGAAATTTATTTTTTTAATAAATGCATTTTTGTTATGTATAATAGTCTTTTTAAGACTTTTCGTTTTTTAACACTTAATGTCAGAAGCGATAAATAGTGACGGCACTTGAACACGTGTCACCAGTGTGAAAATTATGAAACCACAAATAGCGCTAATTTCAGACAGTCGGTGGCACTATTTTCGTCCCTTCTCCCGCAGCCCGCTAACCGGTCTACCCGCTAACCTTGAACTTAAAAAATCGAATCAAGTGACAGTTACATAAGTCGCCGACTGAGCGGGAACAAGAGCAAGGAAGATAGAGAGACAGAGAGTGACAAAGAGAGATAAGGCAGAGATTTGCATATCTTGTCTGGACGTTAGGTCTGAATGCATTAGGTCCAGTTCATTGGCGCTTAGTCAGTTAGTCAGTCAGGTGTTTAAAACCGGAATTTCAAGTGCAGACATGTGTATATATATTGTATCTATTTATATCTGTCTGGTCGTATCAGCCGACATGCCTAATAAAAATATTTATCATGCCATTTGACGAGGAATTTAAATTAAGTCTGGAAATTACATTTATATACAAAGTGTTGAATTTTTTAAAATTGTTGCTGCCAATAAAACTCCCTATTTTAATTTTTTCAGTTATAATTAATAATCTAAAATCATAAAAGTCTAAGAATAGGTTTTTTAATTTATGCATAATTTTTTTTTCCAACAGAGGTACTCGACTGAAAATAGGTCGATTTTTATCTATGTTTTTTACTTAAGTGATACCAATTTTAAATTTGTGTAATGTAGTTAAAGTACATATTAAATTATACTAAAATTTGAGCTTTAATTAGTAGGTAATAAACGTTAAAACGTTTTAGATTTAATAAACCAAGCAATAAATGTGAAAAAACATTAACAATAATTTAGATTTATTTTTATTTAATTAAGAGACTTTTAACTTATTACTTAGCTGCTGATATTTACACATACATTTCTCACTGTGCAATTAAATTCACCTGAGAAATTCACAGTGTCTGAGTTTTCTGAGTCTGCCGCGTCATTTGTCACGTTTCATTTCAGTTTCATTTGGTTTTTTAATGGGCCTGACAATGCAAGTTTTTAATTAACCTGCTTTTAATCGTCTGCTGCATCGACTGTCGTTTTGCATAAAGTTAAAGATGCTAAACGGCGACACACCCTCCATTTCTTTTTTTATGTCGGACCCCACAACTGAACCAATCTGACTGCCTGTTAAATTGCAAATGAAACAATTTTTTAAATGACGCATTAAATATGTGCACAGTGTGTCAAGTTAGATATACATATTATTTAATATAATAAATATATTTCTCTCAGTATATGTTTAATATTTTGTTTTACATTATTTATTTTCAATAACATTAAAGTTATTGTTCTACAAATTCGAAATAATTAATATAAATATCAATTTATTAAGAACATTGTTAATTACAGTTATATTTATTTATTTGTTATAGTTTAAATTCTGTTGGATTTACATTTTCTAATGTTAAATATTTGATCTGTTATTAAGTCGCTGTTGTACCACTGTGACTCCGGCCCCTAACTCGATCGTTAGATCGTTAGATCGGTTCATATGTGAGCCGTAATTGTTTATTGACTTGATTGGCTTTAACTTGTCCAGACAATTATTTCAGAAATCAGCTGAACATCGTGTTCAAATATGAAATGAATGATGAAATATACTTTTATAAGCTTATATAATAGATTCTATTGTTTGTCTGCTACAGTTCCAGTTAAAAGCACTGCGACTAGTTTGTCTTTTTTATTATTTATCATTATTCTATTTTCTCAAAGTAGACTTGCGTCAATGTCAATGGTTTGCCATAGGAATAAAAGGTAAAATCAAGCCGATAAACGCCCGATGGTACCGGCATATTGATTTTGGTAAAATCCAGCGCAAACTTCTCCACAGTCATGTAATTCTGCAAAAGATTTCATTAGAATTTCTTAAGCTCTAGAAGAGTGAAAAGAAATGTGTACCTCAAGCCAGGGACACGAATGATTAAAATTACTGTGTTTACGTATCGCATCAAAGACGAATCTCTCGATAGATATATCGAATTTTCGTGAAGCCATCAATTTACAAAAGTCAAAATATACATTGTACATGAAGGGACGATATCCATCGGTGCGTTGAAAACACTGCAATCTGGTGGTCAAATTTCTTAGAGGTAATTGCAATAAGCTGACCTTTAAAGATAATTCCACATAGTTCCGTTTGACGACCTTCAGACGACAATACTCATATTTGGTAATACCTTCATTTGTTGGTAGATCCATGCACTTGACATTCGTGAACTTGAGCAGACGTCCATCCTAAACGGAAAGAGATGATTAATCCAATTTACTGTCTCTATTGTTATTAGTAGCATTAAACAACAAATAGTTCTTAAATTTTAGTTTAAAGCTTCTGAATTTCAGTGGTCATTTTCTTAGAAAAATTATTTTTTTAAAAAAATATTACATATGTCTGCAGATCATAATTTTAATATACAGTCTTCACTATTACCGAAAACTTAAAACTGTTTGGAGTTCATATCATACCCAATTATCGAATGTTTTTAGTGTATTTACTAACCGTCAGACCAGAGAATAAAAAATATAATCCTAGTATCACTTGTATTAACCTCAGCCACATTTTGGCAACTAACAGAAAACTCAATAACAATTTTCGATCAGGGTAAATAATGTTTTAATGGATAAACATTGATAATAATCTAACTGGTTATGGTCATTACACTTTTCGTTTGTTTTATAGAATTCAAATTCGCAAACAAGCGATTTTCATGAAAATATAAAATATCTAAACAAATATTTTAGACTATTTAAATGTTTTCTATACTTGATTCACAGTTTGAATTTACATCACAACGATTCTCAGAAATTTCCAGCCTTTCCGTTGCCCTTTCTATATAATATATTTGTCACCAAAAACATCTTATAGACGTGATTAAGCTCTTGTCATACCCTGAGAACTGAATGCGTCATATAAATTAAATATGTATATTGTGTATATTGCACAATGCACGTTGGTAATATGATCCGTCCAGCATAACAACAAATATTATTGTGGCCTAGTTCAAAGACCAATAACCGAATCGAATAGAATCGAACGTCCACTTAAGCAGATTTAGATTAAGAACGTATTTAAAACACGCTTATGTGGATTCGATCGGCTATTGACTTTAAAGTACGATGCATACGATAAAATTCTTGGAAATTCATATATGTATATGGAAAATGTTAACAATTTCCTGTTTTGGGTTTTCAATTTCAAGTTTCCAAGCAAATTGTATTGCACTTTCTCACACCAAAAAGTAAATACAACATGCATAAAAAACACTTTGACTCATTCAAAGACCCAGTTTTTTTTCTCCTTTTTTTTGATACACCTTAATGCGCCTTTTTCCCCACCCTAAATACACCCTACTATTCGCCTTATTTTGACCATGTCAGCATTGAGTATGGCCCAGCCACTGTGGCGTATAGGTGTTATACCCATCATACAACATGTTAAATGACAACGCTTTTACGCAGTCGTTTGTACATTGGATACCCTGTAAAAATTCTTAACGGCTATATAGAGTCTAGTTCTTATTGATCAGCAACTTTATATTTAAGTTCGCTTTTTAATCACGAGGAAAATGGTTAATTTTAAATGTATTTAATTTAAAAAAGAGACATTACGTTTAGCATTACATTGTTTTTTAAGTTAGTTTATATGTTTTATTAAAAGTAATGCATTTTTCAAACGGTTTACTAATTTCAGTGTTTTGTGTTAAAATTTATTATTTAGCTTATCAGTTTCAATATAAATTATATTCTTTTCTTCTGTTTTTTTTTTCTCAATTTGCGCCTGAAAGTATGCAGAAACATGTGTTCAATAGGTTTTTAAAATAAATAATTAAATATTTGGTGTCATTTAAAAATCAATAATTTTACTACAACTAATGTTTTATCAGACTGTTTTGTTGCTACAATATTTTTCTAATTTTCCTTTTCATTGGGACACTTTATTTAAAAAACCTAAATACCTAATTTGAATTTATTTGAAGCTTAGTTAGTTGTGTACATTTTTCCAAACGTTTATTATTCATGTTATATTTTTACAGGGTTTCTGGCAGTCGAGAGTATGTTGTTTATTTTGAATGTAGGCAGCACATACGATATTCGTACATATTTGCAAACGCGTTCATATTTCGAAATGTCAACACCAACACCTGCATTTTCAAAAGTGGCTCAGGTGATGTGTAGGCATCTCTCTCTCTCACACACACACACACACACACACTCACACACTGATTGAACGGTTGTTTTTTGTTAAATTTACTTAAATTCTGGGAAAAGTAACAATATATATGTGTATATATAGTGAAAACCTTTGCGATCGCCCAAAAAAAAGTCAGTGACCTCTCCCACGAAAAAATGGCACTTGATTTTTATTATTTTTAGCTAAAATCATGCATATCTGCTTATTGAATGAAAATTAATATTTTTTTCATAAAATTTGTTGAATGAAAAAGTGTTTGGTTTTTGGCACATCAAATTGCAATTACAAAAAATCGCAGCAAGTTGAAATCGGAGCAATTGGGGAAAACAAATAAGCTGTAATTTAATGGGATTTTATTTGTGTTTACATGACGCCGTTTATAGATTCCGATTACCGTCATTAGCTCCCTCTAATTGTCGCCCAATGTCGTTGGTGTCGCATTTCACGTAGCACTGGCAAATCTTCTTAGTTATTTATTTGTATCTCAAAGATATTTTATCTGTCTCTTTTTAGATTCTTGTTTGCGTTGCCAGGCGGAGAACAAACGGGATGTCTTGGGACGTCAGGATTGTGTTGTCGTTTGGGGCGAGTGCAATCATTCGTTCCATCATTGTTGCATGTCCTTGTGGGTCAAACAGAACAATCGTTGTCCTTTGTGTCAACAGGAATGGTCCATTCAGCGCATGGGCAAATAATAATATACCCAAACAAATTTCCATCTACGATATTTAAATAGCCCTTAAGACCACTAATATGTCTCAATCATGAACTCAATAAAAATGAAAATTAAACAAAATCCAAAAAAAAAGTACATGCCCCGGGTGAGGCTCGAACTCACGACCTTAAGATTATGAGACTTACGCGCTGCCAACTGCGCCACCGAGGCCTTAAATAAAGTGCCGCCTATCGGTATACTTGTTGCTAGAATCATTCTAATGGCATTCAAGTTAAATGCACAGCTTTTGTTTATGTTAAGAATAGTTCTTGAATTGGTTTTTTATTGTAGGCCATCTGTAGGCGCGATGTGAGCTTTTGTTTGGGAAAACGGTGTAAAAAACTCCAGTTGATTTGTATAAGTTATTGGCAAAGCGTCCACCACCTGTCCCTTTGGCGCAGAGGATAGCGCGTTGGACTTCTAATCCAAAGGTCGCGGGTTCGATCCCCGCAAGGGATGTAATAATGAACTCTGATAAAACGGAAGTTCGGTAAATTTTTTTTATTTGATTTTATTTAACATTGATGGCAACTTAGGTAACAACATGCTTGCAGCTGATCACGCTTTTGGCTTCAAAGACGGTGACAGATTTCGCTCAAGCACCGGACTTTTTAACTGTAATTTCTCAACATTGGCGGCAGTTTCTATTAATGTATCGTCAGTGAGACGATTAGCACGCATATCTTGTATGGAAGCTGTCAAAATAAATGATTAAAATTAATCAGCAGATGTTAATAACAATTCTAAGAACTCACGGCTATAAGGTGTATGTTTATCTGAAAATATACTCTCCAAATTGTAGCCAACGAATCCTACAACTACTGCAACTGGCAATGTGAAGTAAACAGCATTGCGCCTCAAAAGTGCCATTACTACCGGCCACATTTTGTAATTTTATTTGTTGATTTATTTACTTGTTCGCAGAAAAACAAAAAACGGACTGGCAGCCTCAACAAAAAAAGGTTGGCAGCTTTAACCAAAAAACGGGATGACAGCCTTAGTTCACGGATTTTTGAAATTCTTCACAATATGAAAACTCTTGTGTCTCTGCTGAAAAAATGAAGAACCTTGTAAATTTTTACTACATTTTTTTTAGAATATTTTAAATTTTTTGGGTTAACTAAATTATTATCATTAAATTGCTTATTTTTCCAAACTAATGGTAAATAAAATAAAATATTTACATTGCGAGCCGTTTCAGATTATGATCAAAGTGTGACCGCATGGCAGTAAATACCAAAAACGTATCTCGAGCTATTTGTAAAAAAGAGTCTGGCAGGCTTAACCCAAAAACGGGCTGGCAACACTGTTCTATTGCACAAGAAAAATAAACATAAACAGAATTAAAAGTTAGAGCGAGACAGACCGTGCGAAGAGTGTCGAAACTTATTATTGTTGCAGCGAATTAACGTTGTATTGCTAAAAGAGCAAAGTGAAAACTCAGTAAAAAAGAAGGCAGAAAACAAATTTAATTTAATCGATTTGTATGTTTGTGGGACGTTTAGAATTTATTGAGCGAGTGTAATGTGCATACAAAAAAATAGCTAGAAATAACAGTCGAAACAAAGAAGAAGAAGAAATCAAGTGCAAAGAGAAACTAATTTACGCATTAAGAAGTAATCGAGTAACCGACTCAATCGCAATTTGCAATTGCAGCTTGCTATAATGTATAATTATAACGACGCCACAGCAGCAGCAACGCAAAAGAACAAAGAACTTCAGTGCATCCACTACCAATTGGTACAACAACAACAAAAGCAACAACGACAACATTGAGAGCAAGAACAACAATAACGGCAGCAGCCGCAGTGCGACGCATAATTTCCTGCTTACCCACACTCACACAAGTGCACACAGACGCACACAAACACATTAAAGAGCGTTTGCTGTTGCGCGCGTGGGAAGGGGACGCCGTAACGGCTGTCCAACAAAGAAAAATATCTTCGCAAAGAGAGTGGAGCAACAGAAAGAGCGCCATAGAGAGAGGGCAACGACAGCAATTCGTGGCGCAAATAAAATGACCAATTCGAATCATCGTCATCATCGAATCGATGTAAGTTATAAATTTCCTCTCTCTCTCTGTTTATTTTTTTTTAATTATAATTTTTAATATTATGCATGCATATTTCACTAGAAGACGGCAGCATGATGTAAGTTGTTTGCTCGCACACAAAAGATAAACAAAAACAGAACTTTTTTTTAGTGGGTGATGGGGGAGGAGGAGGTAATGTTTGTTTGTGTTGTTTCCTTTACTTTGTCTCATACTGGCTGGGAATGCAATTGAAGCGCAGTGTCGTCGTCGGGACAGACAGACAATCAAAGCAATAAATGCCAATAAAACCAACAACAATAAGCAGCTTCCTTGACTCTCATTGGCTGTGTGTACATTACACATATGTATATGGTACATAGTTGTTGCTCTTTTGTTTGCGCGCATCAGCCAAAACACTTACTCTCACCCACACTAAAGCACGCACGAACGCACACCAATGCACATACAGACATTGCAAACTTCAGGCAGAAAGTGAGAGTAGGGGTATTCCTGGAACAGACTATGACTAGATAATATTATTTCGACTTCTTAGATTTGAAAAATAAAACGCAATTCTTCCTTTCTGTAAAATGGAAAAAAAATATATATTTTGCAAGCCAACTCCAAACTATAATCTGTTTCAGGAATACCCCTCTTAAGTAAAACAAGATTGGCGCCCTCTGCTTGAACCCCTTTACCCGTTACACTGCAACTGCAAGCACACACACACACACACGTGTACATTTGTTTTTCTGATTTCTTTATAAGTATGATTGTGGCAATGTTGGTTCTTTGTCGCCTTTGTTGGCGCTATGAACTGTTGCTGCTGCTCCTTAAAAAAGTGTAAGTGTCCCAACCCCGAACTTGTGTTTGTCTTTTTACACAAGTTAACAACGACTTTACGGCTTTAGCAAAAGTGCAATAAACTCGTTTACGTTGCTTTGTCCACTCAAATAATGAAGTGACAAGGGAAGGGACAAAGTGGGCAAGGTCTGCCCTCTTCTCAGTTAATGACCAGTGTCAACTTGGCAACTTCGTACTCTTTGAAGTCTTGAATGTAAATATGTAAACATGAAAGAGTGAGAGTGAAGCTGAGTGTACAAGAAATTAAAACCCACTCTCTTAACAGCTGTCAAACTAATACTAATTGCTTTAGGGAAGGGCGCAGATGCAGAGGTGAAGCTGACTGTGCAGCTGGCAGCGCTGCTTTTAGCTGACACTTAAATAAAATAAATAGATAAACAAATACATTTGTTAACTGCTTAGTTGTAAGTAAAAATTAATCGGTTTAGTTGAAAACAAGTTTAAAATCATTAACATTAAATGGGAAACATTATCTACAATTTTTTTCTAATTGCAAAAACAGCTGACATCAAAGTGCAACTATCTGGCAGCACAAAAAAGTGAATGCACATAGTGCGATTTTAATGCAGCAGTGGAATTTTTAGTTGTTTCCTTTCTGACATTTGTTTTTGTTTGTCCAACGCGTTCCCTCTCTCTCTATCCCATACGCTCTTTAACACTCATCGCACAGACAAGTAGACATACACGCACGCACGCACACAACCTGCTCGATACGCTCTCATTGAGACATTTGTGTTGATTTTGAGCTGTTGTTTATTTTTGTGGGTGCATTGCACCGCCCCCGCATACGAAACTCTCAGTCTGTATATGTGTGTATGCATATTTATGTATAAGCATGAGTGTGTGTATGTGTGTGTGACCTCACATGCATTTTTCGACGCACGCGAGCGCAAGCAGCACAGTTGAGTTTCAGCTGTTCGCTCGCTCAGTTCTCATTCTGCGCTCTGTTATCCATGTCGTCTTTGTCGCCTTTACCGTCGTCGTCGTCGTTGCGGTCGCTGTCATTGTCTCGCGTGTCTGCATTTATTCTGTTTGTGTGATTTTGGTTTTTCCAGTGCAGCAGCCCCATAGAAAAAATAAAATAAATATATAGAAAATATATCGTATATTGTGTAGTTAAGAAGTGCGCGTAAATGTTTTGAATATAAATCTGAAATAAACGTCAGCAGTCTTAAAAACATAAACAAATGGTATGAGCTGTGTTTATATTAATATACATATGTTATAATTGAATTAATTAATAGAGAATAAAAAACATTGTTGGTCGAATAAGCTGTGTAAGAGTAAACGTGTGTGTGTGTGTATGTGCTGGTGTAATTTGCACATTTTACTTTATTTGCAGTGTCGCTGTGTTTATTTATTTTTTTTTTTGCTTGCAAACTGTTGTTTTATTGCGGCCATCAGCTGTTCTATTCTCTTTATCACTGTCTGTTTTGTGCTTTAGTTGATGTGCTGTTGTTGTTGCTACTGGTACCGTAGACTTTTGCAGTTTGGCCATTGTTGTGCCTGTTTTTGTGATAAGATTTTTATTTCGTTGTGTTTTTATTGCGTCTCGCTTTTGATTACTTTTTGCGTGCTCGCACAATTTGTAGGTGAGTGTGAGTGGTATATTTGTATGTATGTATGTTCATATGTAAATGCTTGCACATAGATGCAAAATTATGTAGCACAGATATTTGACCCAGTTTTCGTTGACCTTGTGGCCTTCGAGGAGCCCATATACTGTTACTGTCTGTGTATATATACATAACATGTACTGTACAATATATAGATAAAAGTCTGCAAGTCAGTGCAGTTATCGGAACAACAACAATTTAAGTTGATTTGACCATGGCTTATATAAATGCAGCGCAGTTGTCATGTAAATAATTCATATATATTCATGAAGTTATGTGTATATATATTTCTATATACATACATACATATATGAATGTGCATTTGTTTATTCTCTTGGCCACAACATTTGTTGAGCATATCACTTATATTTTCGTTATGTTCTTTTTTTATCAATAATAAATATTCTTATTCTCTTGCCAGAAAATTTAAATTGTTGTTTACTTTTTTCAAAACGATCTACTTATGCACGCACACACAACACACACACATGCAAATACAAATTCTCTCTCTTATCGCTCTCTTGCCTGCTGTTCTATTTGCATTTGCTTTTTCTCGCTCGCTCGTACTGCTTACTCTTTCCCACTTGCTATTGCATTTATTACGGCCGCTCAGCTGTTTGCTTCGTCTAGCGGTACTTTGCCTTAGGCATTTTACGTGCCCAACAAATCACTGGACAGCGGACAGTGGACAGTGGAAAGAGCAAGCGAGGGTGAGAATGCGGACAGAGAGGTTAATGTGAACAGAATCACGTATTACGTGTGCGGAACAAACGCCATAAGTTGCATGACTTGAATGCAAATGCACATGAACAAGGGCAGTTTAAACAGTTGTGCATATGTATCGTTATATATTTAATTGTGATGTAAAATAAAATTGTGAATACAAATGTTAAGCTTATTTAAAAAAGTGTAAAGATGAAAATAATGAAAAATTAAAAGAAAAAATAAAATATTTATTTTAGGATTTAAAATAAAAAATATTATTATTTTTCCCATATTTTGATTCTGCATCAAAACTGAAAAACTAAGTTTTTCATACTTTACTGTTAATTTTTCCCATACATTCAAAATGTCATAATTTGTCAACAATAAAAATCGATTCATTAATGTACTCTTTGTACCATTCTCGCAAAAAAATCTGTGTGACCATCGCATTTTATTGTGTCAAGTGAACAGTGTGCACCCAATAAAGCGAAATGAATTAAAGCTATTTAGTTTAAGTTCGCTTATAACGAATTTGAATATGAATTGAAATGAATCTACTCAAGCACCTTTAGACTAGTTGACGCCGTGGGAGATACATTTTCATATACAAGTGCAAAAGTTAACTTGAGGCCATAGTGTTCATAGTCTTCTTTATAGCTGAGATATTCTTATGAGGTAAAATTCGAAACTACTGAATTAAATTAATTTTTATTGAATACAAACTAATTCTACTTAAAGATACATGTATTTTATATATTTTTCTCAATTAATTTCCAATCCTTATATGACGTTTCTATTATAATTAAAAATCAATTATTTTCTTTGTCACAATAATACATAATTCATACAGTTTGGCTCAAAATAATCCAAATAGAGTATATCTTGAATACATTTATATACGTACATATCAGATGTGCATGTGTAAATATTAATTTAGTCCTCCCTATCAGAAATTTAAGATCTACAATGTGGCATATGTATGTAAAGCTATGATATGTATATTTATCTATTCGACCCTGACACCATTGGATAGAAGGGTACATTTTGTAGATTGCATGTTTTTGTATATTAAAATAATAAGAATTTATTATAAAAATTTTAAATACATTTTTTTCTGTTGATATATGTATTCTATCTAAAATATTGAAAGATATTACAATTAATAATAATATTTTTATAGATGTTTCACTTTTATTTGTTGGTTAATTGATAGTTTCTATTGGTCGTTCCGTTTTTTGCTCTAACTGGTTATTTGTCGTCTACCAATCTTCCAGTCTTACAATCTTTTATTTATATTGAGCCGAACAACAAGTTCCATTCCAGCAGCTGTTATATTTGTTGTTGTTCTGTTGCTTATTGTTGTCGAATTCGCAACACGTTCGATTGCCTTTTTTAAATTGGCGTTGATGGTTTTTCATTTAAGCTGAATGTATGGCATTCATTTAAAAAAAATATATAATTGAGGGGAGGGATAAAGGCTGGCACATGGTCATTGACTGTTCATCAGTTTTGGATCGTCGTCGTCAGTCTCAAGCGTAACACAAAGCGAAATGGTTGTTTTTCACGACTGATTTTAATTCAAATTGAGAATAAAAATATCGTCAGTAAAAAAAAAGGAATCGAACCGTCGATTAATCGGCAAATAAAACCATTAAGTCGAGTTTACCCAACATAATAGTTTAGAATTCCGAAACTTAATTGTCACTATAAATTAAGAATGAAATTAAAGCTTTTACGATATTTTAACTGACAGTCCGCAATAATTTAAAACATTTTGAGGTTTCAAAAATTAATTAAAATAGTGATGTTAATCAAAAACAATATTTTTAATTAACTCGACACAGTAAATAAAATAATCGAATTGAATTATCTAAAAATCGATGCTGTGGATAACTTATCGATTTTACTTTAAATTGCTCATTTCTGAACTGTAGTAGATCATTAAATATGTCAAAATCGAATCTGAATCGATATTTGTTGAAGCAAAAGTAAAAATTTTAAATTTCAGCTGACAATTCGTCAACCTTGGGCAACAATTTATAAACTGATTTAATATGTATTTATTTCTGTTGTTTTTCTTTCTCCACGTGCAATAGCAAATGAAAAAGTAAAACGACAAAAATATACAAGCAAATGCAAAGTTGCACAAAATATACATATAAACAAAAAACCAAACTGCAGTTTAATGCTTGAGTAAAGTAATAAAATAAAAGGGACAGTGATATCTAAAAGTAAATGAACTCAGCTTCAAATTTGTATACGTGATATTGAGAGAGCGCAAGAACAGGAAGAGTGCAGAGAGAGAGAGAACGCGACGCGGTGTCGTCTCTTTTTGGCCATACATTTATGGTTTGTTTTTATTATTACCGTAAGCAGCCACAAGAAAGAAGATAGCGTGACAGACAGAGAGAGAAAGAGAGAAAGGAAGTATCATCATCAAGACGCAATTTGTGAATAATTTAATCGTACATTCACACGAAGAAGACAGCGAAAAGAGAGCGAACAGAGTGACAGAAGCTACGCGCCAAGAGAGCAAGTCAGCGCTTGTCAAAGAGTTTAAGAGAAAATAATTGTTGAGCTTACGCACGACGCGTCGTCGTCTGATGTTTGCGCGCAGTGGAATTAACGCTTCCCCCAATGGGGGCGGCGGTGGCAGCGACAGCGGGAGAGGCAGCACCGATGCTGGCGGCAGCAATGGCGACGCTGCTGCTGGCAGCATTGAACTGTTATGTCCACCCAGTGGCAGCAGCAGCATTAGTGGCAGCGGCAGTTTCAGCAGCAGCGGCGGCGCAAGCACAACGGCAACCAACAGCACAAGTGTCAGTGCGTCGACGCCAGCAGCGCAGGCAGCGACAGCAGGAGCAGAGAGCAGCAGCAGTGAGAGTAATAACAATCGTAATCTGAGCTTACAACTGAGTAATAATCACAACCACAACAATAATCACAACAACAACAACAATAGCAACAGCAACAATAATAATAATAACAATAATTATCACAGCGGCAGTACAAATCTAATCAGCGGCATCTGCAGCAGCATTTGGCGTACGGCAACCTTTGGCAGCGCTGCCCCCATTGCAAGCATTATGGCAGCCAATAGTAGCAGCAGCAGCGGCAGCAGCAGCAGCGCTGTCAGCAGCGTTAGTTATACGTCCAACGGTTCGACAACAGCTGACGAGGTGTGCATTGTTGAGCAGCAGCAGAGCAAGCGTACAGTGGCTACCAACACCAATTCACATGCCAATTTACAGGACGAGTCCGTAAGAATACACAAAAAAGAACCAAACAAAAAACAGAAAACCCAAAAAAAACACTCAAAAATATCTTGCTTTGATTTTGGTTTCCACTCTTCTTACTCCACTCTCGTTGCTTTGATTTTACTCGTTATGGCATCTCTCAACGGTCATTCATCCAGGCAGCCATCTTGTCACGCCTCTCCTTGCCATGCCTTGCCTTGTCCCTGTCTAGCCACTTTCACCCTCAGTCTCTTTCTCTATCTCCCCCCCCTCTCTCGCTGAGCATTGTTCATCAATTAATTTGTTCAGTTCTTTGTTCGTAATTCTTTTTGCGTTTAACAGTTTTTGGGGGCCACCTCAATTAAGATTGAAGTTAATTGTTTTGTTTTGGTACAGCAAATTCATTAAAATATACTATTAAAATAGTTTCGCAAATAATTAATAATAATGTTACAACTCAAAATTTGTCATTTTTGAGTTTACATAAATATATACGTATGTACATATACTTCAACTGTTCATCTGTGTTATTTCCCAAGGTGAATTTACTATGAAGTGATGGTTTCCCCACAGCTGCCCTCTTTTGGAGTATCTTATTTTGCTTGTGCATGGTGAAAATTTAAATTTGGTGCATTCGCTTCACCTCGTTTTTTAATTTTTCACCACAACGCGAAATAATAAAATAAGATGCAACGAAGAGACAGTGGTGAGTAAATACGCCACAGTTGGTAATGCGGAATACGGTCACCTTGCAGTAATTTCACCACGGCTAATCATAGACATTTATCTATATTTATCGACTGGAATATAATAGTTATTCCTTTCTTTCTTTGTATGCAGAGACTAATTACAAGTAATCTGCATCTTTTTCTCTCTTTTTGCAGCAAACATTCCTAGGCGCCACCGAACTGGACGATGAGCTAATCAAACAACTGCCAAAGGAGGTATTGCTGCGTGTTTTCTCCTACCTGGACGTCGTCTCGCTATGCCGCTGTGCTCAGGTGGGTGTGACCGACCACCCTAATACCCATTACCCACTAACTATTGACCGATTTAACTAAATGATGAAGAGACTGAATCATATCCCCATTTTGCAGGTGTGCAAATATTGGAACGTACTTGCCTTAGACGGTTCCAGCTGGCAAAAAATCAATTTATTCGATTTTCAACGTGATATTGAGGTGCGTACTCCCAAAAAATAAAAGTATAATATTTGTAAAACTGACTCTCTGATTATCGCACAGGGTCCCGTGATTGAGAATATATCGCAAAGATGCGGCGGCTTTCTCAAATCACTATCGTTACGTGGTTGTCAATCGGTGGGAGATCAGTCCATCAAGTAAATAAATTTATTCATATAGTTTTATATAGCCGGTTAGGGTACATCGATTTTTTCCTCACAAATAAAGGTCACCCTAAATCGTAATCTACAGAATTACGAGTTTAGGTTGACATATTTTGCATTTTTTTGAACCCATTTAAATCGTTGCACTATAAAACTAAATGCTTAAATTCGTTTTTATATATCTTCTATATATATAATAATTTTCTATATATTTTAACTAGAACTCTAGCAAATCACTGCCACAACATCGAACACTTGGATCTTTCAGAGTGCAAGAAGATCACAGATATATCCGTCACAGATATAAGCCGATATTGCAGCAAGTTGACAGCCATTAATTTGGACTCCTGCTCCAATATAACAGACAATAGCCTCAAATATATATCAGATGGCTGTCCGGTAATGCAAATAATGGATTTTCTTTAGATTTTCATAATTAAATGAGTTTATTTAATTTCTTTCGGATATTTTTAGAACCTGCTGGAGATCAATGTGTCCTGGTGCCACTTGGTCTCCGAAAATGGTGTCGAGGCGCTGGCTCGCGGTTGTGTCCGTCTGCGAAAGTTCAGCAGTAAAGGTTGTAAACAGATTAACGACAATGCCATCACGTGCCTGGCTAAATACTGTCCCGATCTAATGGTGCTAAATCTACATAGTTGCGAGGTAATTAAGTGACCAACTATATTAGCTACGTCTAGTAATTATTCTCAGTTTACTGCAGATTTTAAAAACCTTTCTTGCTAACCTCTCCAATTACCTTTTATGCATTAAAAACATACATAAATATGTTATGACCATCCGTCTAATCCAATAAAAAAGTATTTATATATCTTTTCTTTACCAAATAAATAAACATAATTATGGTATAAATATAATTATACCAACGAAAGGAAATTTAATAGATTTTTGTTTGGTTTTCATCTCTGGAACACAGAAAAATGTATTTCCATGATTTATTCAGTTTGAATAAATTGTTTAATTTAAAGTTTTTATTTTATTTTTTTCTTAAGTTTTGTTTTGCATTTGATAAGGGTGCTGAGTATCTTATTGTCGAGCATACTCAATTGTTAATATATTTTTAACAATTACAAACATTGATTATATTTTGTATGTATTTATTATATATGCCTTATTTATTTATTGACCTATTTAGACCATCAGCGATTCGTCAATACGTCAGTTGGCTGCCAATTGCCACAAGTTGCAGAAACTGTGCGTCTCCAAGTGTGTGGAACTAACCGATCTCTCGCTGATGGCATTATCTCAGCATAATCAGCAGCTCAACACGTTGGAGGTGTCCGGTTGTCGCAATTTCACGGACATTGGATTTCAGGCGCTGGGTCGCAACTGTAAGTACCTGGAGCGCATGGATCTGGAGGAGTGCAGCCAGATAACGGATCTAACCCTGGCACATTTGGCCACCGGTTGTCCCAGTCTCGAGAAATTGGTAAATATTCAAAATATCTACAATTTAATGAGATTTAATTAATTGATATGTTTGTATTTTATAGACGCTATCGCACTGCGAATTAATTACTGACGATGGCATACGTCATTTGACCACAGGCAGCTGTGCAGCCGAAAGTCTTTCAGTGCTCGAACTAGACAATTGTCCATTGATCACCGATCGCACATTGGAGCATTTAGTGTCATGCCACAATCTGCAGCGCATCGAACTCTTTGACTGCCAGCTCATCTCACGTGCCGCCATACGCAAGCTGAAGGTGCGGAAATTAAGAGAATATTTAAGAAAGATAGTTTATCTTTGGCAAGTCGAGGATTTAATACACTAGAGGGGTTAAATATTGAGTTAATATGGCTGTGTAATGACGTATATAAGAGTAGAGAATAGAATTGGGGAATGAATAGATGTAATAGATTTTATTTATAGAATGTATATTGGGCAAATATGAATGTAGAACGCATAATGACGTTCCTGCAACTAGTATTGGGGAATAATTAAACGCATTTATGAAGAGTATTTTGTTTAAAGTTGACCTGGCAAGAAATTAAATCTTAAAATTGTAAAATACTTGGCAATCGTTATAGTGAAATATGAATATTAACATGTTCTTAATTTAATATCTTTGTAGAATCATCTACCAAATATCAAGGTGCATGCTTATTTTGCACCTGTGACACCGCCCGCTGTGACAAGCGGACATCGGCCGAGATACTGTCGCTGCTGTGAGATTCTCTGAGATACGGCCATTGGCTTTGCCAGAAGAATAATGCGCAAATCCGCCACAGACTGATGTTGGCCTGTCTGCATCGTCATGATTGCCATGGTCATTAGTTTGATCTTCATCTCGATGCTTTATTTGCTCGGTATGCTCGATGGCAACTGGTGAATGTCCAGCCACACACACACCACAAACACACACACACACCAATTACAAACTGTGGATAACTAAAGCAAGATTCTAATATCGAAACAAAACCACTAAAAACAATTTAACGAAATTTGTAGTGTTTTATGCATACAAAAAAATATATAAAACGAACATTTTTGTTAGTATTTAGTTTGCGAGAGTTTCTAAAACTTCCCTCAATATGTAAAAATTGTGATTATTTTATTTAATATACTAAGCTGTATTATAACTAGTTAACATTTTTATTATTTCTATTTTTATTTCAATAAGTTTACTACTCTCCCTGTAGTTTCTCGTGTGCATTAAGTATTAGAAGATTTTTTTCTATTTGTATTGTGTTTATATATTCTCTTCTATTTTATGCTTAATACAAACTACACACACACACACACATACACACGCAAACACACACTAATTGGTAGCTTGAAATATGCATGCACATTAAATGTTGATAATTTATGACTATAATTTATATATGCTGCATATTTAAATATAATGAGATTTGAATAAAATCTAAACATGTCGATAGAACCACTAAGCGTTCACCTACACACACACACCTTTACACAATGAAAACTTTAAGCTATTCCCTAAAAATTGTTGCTAAATCATTTTTTTTTAGTGCCAGGTAAAAAACTATTTAAAGTAGAACATATGTTAAACGAAATGCAAATTGTATATTACACCAGAACAAAACGAAACAGAGAACATATAGATAAAGATACAAAAATACAATGATAACAAAAAACTGACGATAAATAAAGTAAACACTAAAGTGCAAGCATGTCTTTTACACACAAAACAAACAAACAAACAAACAACCATATGGATCAGCGTTTCTAAAACACAATCTTCTCATACAACACAAATGATAAATAAATCTATATATACATATATATATAAATTAATAAAAAGAAATTGAAAAAAAATATATATATATTATATATATATCTGTACATGTATAATTGTCTATTTTGTAAATGTATTCCGCACTTTAGACGGATACAAATGTCGTCAACAATTTCAAATTACTTTTGCGCACAATTACACTGAAGCATTATCCGATTATCCTATACCCTCTCCCAATACTTTGACTTTATTTTTTTTGTTAACTAACAACGGTTTCTTGTACTAAACTAAAAGCAAACAAAACTATCCTCTAATTGTGCGCAAACTTGGCCCAATAAAAAATGAAAAACAAATCACAAAGAAAACTAAACAATCGGTTGATATTTTCTGTCTTTCCACACTTATTTGGGACTAGAGAATAGCCGTAGTTTCATCTAGTTTCGCATTTTCCATTTAGAAACATACATATTTGAAGCACTGGAAATTGTGCCAGTTATAAAGCCATAAAATAAAGAAATTTGCTGTTCTTGAGTTTCAAATGTATTTTAGCATTTTAAATACCGATTGCCACAATTTAATAGCTTTTAGTTACAAAACTAAAGCTTATTACTTTCTAAGATAAATATAGTATATACATATATATACTATATATGTATATATATTATGTGTGTGTATATTTTAAACCATAAAAACTCAATAGATTTATGAAATCGAAAACTTAAATTGATTAATTTAAGAAGCAAAGAAAATTGCAATAGAGATTATTGTAAGAAAAATAAAATGCGTGAGGAAAAACTAAAAGTATGCTTGGATATACGATAAAATAAAATTAATATATAATGTTGACTTTTGCTCTAGTTTTAAAGTTGGCGCGCTCTCCAGTGTCGCTCACTCAACCATAGATCTGCTTTCTTTGGGGCAACACTGTATAGCAGCATATAGCGTCATCGGCAGCCACCACAATTTATTGCAATCAAACGCTCGATAATTGTATGGTATTCATCGATTGTATCGACTTGCACTTGTATTGGTTTGCGGTAGACGAAGGCGTAGAGCGAAATAATAAACACAAATTATGCCGAGTTTTAAAAACAATCTGCTGTTTCAATTATAGTTGGGACTGGATGCTAGTGTGTGTGCGTGCGCGTAATTATGCAAAGCATAGCATATAAAGGCGGCGGTGAAAGTGATGTTGTTGTTGCAACCAAATTGTGTTTCAATTTGTTGTTGCATTTACACAATAGCAGCAATGATCAATTTGCCCAAATAAAGTCAACCAAGTGAGATAGAAAATTCCAACAGAAAGAGAGAGAGTGAGATCAAGAGAGAAATAGAGTGCGAAATAAATAACATTTGGCGATTTTCTTTTAATTATTTTTCGTTCCTTTTCCCCACATTGTATGCCAATAAACTTGCATCGCTTAAAAGTTACATACATATGTACATATGTGTGTGTACGAATCTGCGCTAGAAAGTTCAAGGAAAGCAGAAAGCAAAAGCCAAGAAACAGAGTGTGCAATGCAGAATGTAAAATAATTGCAATGTAAAAATCAAATTAAAATCACAAAATAAGCTGTGAGTGTGCAATACATATATATCTCTATTTTGAGGCGAATTAAGTGAAGAAATAAAATGAATACCGAATGTGCGAAAATTTGCCATTATTCGCTGTAAGCTGTCGCGGGGGCAGAGGCAGCAGCAACAACCGCAACGCAGTAGCAGCAACAAAGCACAGCTGAGCGACAACGTTAACGTCGCGACGCTGTTATCTATGCTTGTATGCGTGTTTGTATGCATGTAAGGCGGAGGAGGAAAATAACAGCAGTAGCGAGAGCAGAAGAAGCAGCAGCGACAGCAGCCCAAAAGCAGATCGAAAGCAACGCAGCAAATCAATAGAGTTGATTTAGTTGTTATGTGAAACAGAAACCGAAAATAAACTGCAATAATGTCAAACTGAAGCAACAAATTGATGGGCAAACAACAAGAATATATGTATATGTACATGTACATATATTAAACCAAATCGTCGAAGCAACCTTGCACATTATTTGCTCTTTATAATTCGTTTATTAAACGGTAAGTCAGCCATTTTGATTACACATTTTATCATTGAATATGTACATACTTATGTATCCATGTACTTACATACATATGTATATAATTGCTCTTAATTACTTTGAACTTTCTGCGGGCTTAGTAAACTCCTATTGCACATAAACATACTAACATACAGTTGGTCAAATAACTGGCTTGACATATTACAAAACTCACATATTTTATTAAACTTTCCTAGGATTTTTTTTTATTTTTCATACAAAATCAAATATGTGCATTTTATATTTTGTCTAAACAATTTCTTGATCCACAGTATGTATCATAAAAACACAATTTATGGCCGTTAGAGTTTAAAATTCAACAGAGAACTTTGAAGATTGCGTTGCTGAGGTGAAAACTTGTTTCTGCTTTGAATGTGCGTACTTAGAAATGAGCATGGCAACGTTTTACTTACATATGTATGTATGTATGCTCTTGTATAACTGCATATGTACATAAATGTATGTATGTATACATATTCTCAAGTATATACTAGTTTTCAATCCCTATACGGCCAAATAAATTATTTCAATTCACGTCTGACTGCGTCGCATTTTAGTTTTTTGTTTGTTGACAGACAAATAGCATCCAAAAGCAACTCGGCAACTATAACAACATCAACATGAGCAGCAGCAGCTTCTATTTCCTTATAAGCTCATCCGCCCCCACTCCATTTGTTGTTGTTGCCTTAATCAGCTGTGTGACGCTCTCTCTCTCACTCTCTTCTGCACTGTCTCTCTGCTGCTGTTGGTTAGCCTTGTTCTTTGCAGTCAGTCAGAGCAGAGCGCAGGCAGACAAAGAAACTGTTAACGCGCTCTCTCTCTCTCTTTCGCTGTGTATCCTTGATTTTGTCGTTTGCGCTTTGAAGAGCTTCATTTCCTTTCCTTTACGCGACGCAGACAACAAAGAGAATATTCTCTAGCTGTGTGTGTGTGTGTGTGCCTGTGAGTATGCTAGTGTGTGCATATTGATTTAATAATTTGATTTAATATTTCATATGATTGACAAGGTGAATAGTTATGAACTTCTTTAAGTTTATATTTCAACTATAATAGTAAGAAATATTTATTCAATTAAAATCTTTTTTTTTCTGATATTGCTACTTATCTGTGTTGATTAATAGCATTAAATTGAGTTATCTTTGCGTTTATACGTTTTGTATTCAAGATTAAGTTCTTAACTTTACGTGCCTTGGTTCTGGATCTCTGAAATACAGTAAATGCCTTTTGATTACTTTTAAATTAATCATTTCTCCTATAATCTTTGTTTGTTTCATTTTCCCGTTTTCTATATATTTTTTATTTGTAACTTTTGGAATTACCAAAATAAATAAATTAGTCATAAAACTATTTCTGAAGGCATCAAATATAATATTTTTAGTGTCACTTTTGCTGCATTAACATACATACATAGGGATTTTTTCTGCTGATAATCTCCTTATCAGTAGGCACCGAAAAAATTTACCCTTTATATACTGGTGTCTTTCACAACAGTAATCCGAAACAAATCTCCGAGTTTCTTGTTTGGGTAGGTGAGTCGTTGTTAAAATTTAAACAATGCTTATTTTTCGTTACATTTGAAACCCATAAATATTCTGATAATTTAATGAATTTTATATGGGCATGTGGGCCAGATAACAGTTTCGGCTTATCAAATGCTGTTGTCCAGTTCATGTGCGAGCATTAGTGATTATCTGAGTGTGTGTGTGTGTGTGTCAGAAGAAGAGAGAGAGAGAGAGAGGAAGATAAGTGCGATGCACTTATTCAGGGTCGTATATTAGTTTTAGGTGATAAACATTCAAAATAATATTATAAGTGATTATAAAATAAATGTAAGTGTTTTACTGGCACGTATTCACAGATCATAAATAAAATTACTAACAAAATATGAATCGTTATTATTTGAGTTGATCTGCATAGCTCTCTTAGCTCTCAGTGGCTGTTAAATGGGCTTCAATAAGCACATCCTGAGTTCTTTGTGTTTGAGTTATTTGCGCTCTCTTTGTGTGGGTGGTCACTCTGACCACAAAAGAGCATAAGTTTTTTCGGTGACGTCTTCGCACTACGCAATATTTTCAAATGTTGCCCCGTTGTTGTTGTTGTTGCTGTTGTTTAACAGACGCTTAGCTAAACAGGGAGGGAAAGAGGGAGAGAGTGTGAGTGAGAGTGAGAGCGCACAGTGAGTGACCCCATCGCTTGCCTCCTTTTGCGTTTTATTTTACGTTATTTGGCTTTTGGGTTGAATGACTTTGGACAACGTGTACGCGCAAAAAAATACAAATAAAAAGAAAATAAGAAAATAAAGAGCGTAACACAGAGAGGCATTGAACCCACCAAAAATGTAGACAGCTGATGGACGCCAGTGTTTAGCAGGTTATTAAGCGGGCAGTAAGAGAAGAGGCAAAGTGAGAACAGTTTGATGATAGGTTTGGAGAGGGAATGGTATGTATGTAGTTGTCTCGTGTCACCCCTCATTGACAGTTACAACAACAACAGCAGCAGCAACAACAGTGCTAAGGAAAGGAAAAGATGGAAGGATGGAGCTGCTATATATGCTGAGAGGGGAGAGAGTTAAACTTAAAAAATTTGCTTTTGATTTATATTCGTGTACATTGTTTAGATGGAATTTGCGTTTGCTTTGTTTTCTCTTTTTAATCTTTTTTTCGTTTTGTGAACACGTTATAACAAAACATATTATATATGTAAATACATACATATGTATGTATACAAAGATTTATTATTATATCATTTGTTAAATTGTATTTTCAAAGTATAAATAAATAGCTATGGAGTCATCATATTGATGACTCTTATTGGATTTTACTTGATTTTTCTCTTTTGGGTTATGCTTATGTTAGTTTAGTTTGTGTTATAAAGAAAAATGTATATTTACTTCAATACACTATTCAAATATTCACACATGCAATGTGCTTACCATATTTAATATGTATTGGTATATACTTTCTACCATATACACATTACAAGCAACAACACATTTATCGATAAATTACCACCCATCTCCAAACACGCAACACCTCCCACTCGTACACGCACTCGCACATTTTTGCATGTAAGTGCTTTTGCACTCTCCACTCTACCCAGTGATTTAACAGCTGACCAATCAAGCACACACACATACATACAAGTGGACACAAACAGGCAGTGGTAGATCTCTTTGACGAGGCTAGTAGTAAAGAGAGATAAAGAGAGACCTTTTGCTGCGTACACGTGTATCTACGCATTTGCTTTACATGTGCATACCCAGCAAGCATTATTTGATCACTTTCTTGTCTTTCTGAAACTCGCCATAACAAATGCTTGCTGGGATACAACCGTGTGTGCATATGCATTTATGTATGTATGTGTGTGTACATTTGGAGGTAACACTTGGACTTGTGTAACAATCGCCTGTCTGTCTGTAAAACGTCTATATTTGCTCACAATCAATCTCAAGCGTCGCGTCGGTCCAATGGTCGCATATACAAATAAACGTGCATATGTACTTTTGTGTATATATGTATAGACAACAATTGCGTTCTACACAATTTCACATTTATAGCAACGTGCGCAACCATAACAAAAGTAAGCACACGATGTAATTTATAAGTTATGGTAAATGGTAAATAAAGTCACCCACACGCACACACACACACACACACACAACAAACGCGCGCACCACACATGACTTGCGAGAGAAAGAGCGAGAGAGAGACACATACAAAGTTGCTGCTGCTTTGATGTAAATGACAAAGTAAAATAAATGTTTTTTTTAGTAAACATTTATGTATATACGCATTTATATTGCTGTTATGCCTTCGTTTTTATTATTATTGTTTGTTGTGTGTCAGCTTTCGTAAGGTTTTTAACCGTTTGATTATCAAAACAGCTGATCGCAACAATTAAAAACAACTGCGCACATACAAACACACGTATAGCAACACAGCAATCAACTCACACAGAGATAAAGAGAGACAGCAGCATTTGCCCTTTTTATCAACACCTCCTCTCTCTTCAGCTGTCAAGTTCTAGTGAGCGAGAGCGCTTAACTATTTTTTTTTTTTTTTTTGGCATGCTCCCACTCCCCCTATTCCCCTTCTCTCTCACACAAACACAAACGCGACCAAAACAGTGTGTGCCCATTAGTGTTAGAGGAAAATAAGCAATTAAACTTGCTTGGGCGAAATAAAAAATAATAAAACCACATCTGTGTGCTTGTATATACATACATATGTATCTAGCTAAGTATGTACATATCTTTGTCTGTAGGTAGCAGCGATCACTCAAGTGATGTCTCTGATCTTTCAATTTTCAATTTCCCTAACGATAACGGGTATGTCAAGCAATTTATTAAACCTAAAACAGCTGAGAAATTAAAAGAACTTTATTAACCAACAGATTAATACAATAGATTAGCCCCATAGGTATATTATATATAAATTATACATAGTATAGGGTGTCCTTAAATTGGGGTATTAAATTTTATATTATAAATATTTTAATGTAAATGATACTATAAACTTATACTTAAAAGTAATTCACATAAAAGTAACATAAGCATTAGGGTATTCTTATAGTCGTGCCGTTTAATAGTTTAATATAAATTTCATACACTACACGATTCCAGTTAATTGAAGTTGCTCGTGGAAATTTTTTAATTAAATCTAATTCAAACAATTTTAAGTCATATGTTATGTTTTCTTTGTGACTTCATCTTTATCTTAAATTTGTTTTAAATCATTCGCTTCCTCTGAACACCTTTTGGTCTTAAATGTGCCACCGAATCTTTCCTCCCCTTTCCGCTAGTCAGCACCTTTTTTTGACGTCTTAGCGTTATTTGGGAATGGAAAATTTTTATATTTTGTTTTTTTGTTAACATAAACTCTATGTTGAAACTACCTGCATAGTTCAGTTTCGTAGGCAAACACTTTTTATTTGTACTACAAAGTACATAAAGTAAGATAAAAAAATAATAATAAAACTTAGCCAATAGTGTCAATATTTGTAGAAAACTCGCTGCTTATCTATTGATAGAGCCCGATAAGCTGAGTGACCTTTGCGTCTCTGTCAAGTCTAGAGGAAGGAACCCGGGAAATATGAAATCTCACAACATTGGAACAAATTTATTACTTTTTCATGTTTAACAGACTGTAAACTTGTGTAACTTTGTCGAAACTGAAACATAATTTATTTTTTGAGGAATATAATAATTTATTTCCTCATGGATTATAACAACAAAAATGTTTAGTTGAAACTAACTCATGAATTACACATGGTAACTAATAATTAAAGTGACCAATGCGTTCAGATATAGCCACATCTGTAATCAGTAAATCCGTACCCTAGGCGGTAGACACGAATTTGGAACCCCGTGGTTCAGTTGCCTGTTTGACTGGGTCTCTTGGCTTATAAACATAATCGCAGTAAATAAGAAACCTTTAGAAAATTTCATATTTGAAGTTGGAAATTTATCCTCAAAAAAATTTATAATTTTAAAACTGAAACATAAGAAAAGAATAATAACGAAAATAAAGGGTTTATTTTTTATTAAAGTGAAGCTTATATCTAAAACTTATATGTGTACGTGTGTGTCTGTGTGCAGACAGCAGACCAATTCCAATTTCAAGGGTTCAACAATTTCTTTTCTTTCCTGTTTTCGCACAAGGAGACAGACAAAGCAAATACATGCAGACACGCTCATATATGTGTATGTGAGACCAGACCAGAACCCAAACAAGAGAAGAGGAGATGGAAAAAGAAGACGGCGTTGCGATTTCTTTGTTTCTTTGTTGTCGCTGACGCCGTTTGTCCTCCAACTTTGGCTTCTTGAGTCATTAAAAGCTAGCTCCTCATCGACAAGTGATTCTAATTGAGTGCAAGGCACTGTGTTTAAGGAGAATTTGCATTAAAATAAACCAAAAAATAAAAGGAACAGAAAACCGTCGATGAATTTAATGTATAACACATTATATCCTTTTTTGCCAATTTTAATGGACATTTTTAAGATAGATCTAAATAGATCCCATTTAAAAAAGAAGAAAATAAAATTAAAAGTCCTACAATGCTTTTGCCTTGTCGATAGTTCTTAGAAGAAGTTAAAAATTTAATTATTTTTATTAGTACGAATTTAAAAGATATTCATATGTATATGTTACTTTTTTATGGATTTCATTTCTCATTACTATTATATATTCCCAATCTGTTTCTTAGAACATGTAAAAACGTTTTAAATGGAATTGAATTATACTATTGTTTTTAAATTTTTAGTTGTAATTGTCTACATAAAAGTGTGTGTGTGTGTGTGTTTTGCTGAAAAGTTGTCGATGCAGTCAAAGAATAATGTAAGCAATCATAGTACAAAATAGCAAACAAACATGTTAAAACATGTCCTGCAACATTATTATTGTTGTTGTTATTGTTGTCTGGGTCGCAGACGGCGGCGCATGCGTTTTTCGCATTGTTTATTTACTTTACCAAAGTAAGTGAGCCAACAAGTACTTGCACACACACATGCACGCATACATACAGCATAAAGAGAATCTTGCACATACGAAAATATATGTATATAAAGCCAGAGCAACATCAGCATTTAACGACTTGGCAGAAGGCAGCGAATGCGACTGCGACGCCAGCATCAACCATCAAACATATGGAAACGAGTTCGCTGTATTCATGTATACAAGCGTGCATATGTGTGTGTGTGTGTATGTGTACGTGTCGTGTTTTGTCTGCATGGTTCGCTTTTGTTATTGAATCGCTATCACGGATATAGCAACAAAAATTTGCTTCCATATATACAAACACACAGCAACATACATATATTTATATATGTATGTATATGGTCGTTCCTTTATTTACTTCTCACGCATATGTTTTGACTTGCTTCTCTGCTTCTTATTTATGACGCGCTCTCTCTCGCTCTCCCAAATGCTTGAAAATTCCATATGATTTTTGTATACATGCGCTGCGCCGCAACATTGTTGACGCAGCACACACAAGTGATGTCAACATATGATGTTGCCAAGAGCGTTTTGTATTTTCTCCTATGCAAAAATATATAACTAGCCACATAAATGTGTTGTATATAAAATAAATGTACGACGTAGTTTCTATACATAACACACACAGACACAAGTACATAAGTCACGTTCGCGTTGTATATAAACAATACAATAAAGCAAGCAGCGAGCGTATGTATATATATACATTGGTATGTATGTGTTTATCTGGCGTGTGTTGCTGAGTCGCTCGCTCAGCTGTTTTAGAAAGTTGCTGGCAGCGCCTATGTTCATTCAAGCAGCGACAGCGCAAGCGACAACATCTAAAACGGTCCCAGCTCCAATAAAAAATTACCTATATCAAAAGCAAAGCCAGAGAAAAAGTTTTGTGTAGCTGGCGCAGCAAAAAAGTGCAAGAAACCAAAGTTCACAAAAAAGATATTGAAATCAAATAAAAACAACATTGAAATAACAACACAAAATCTAAGCAGTGAACAAGTTTTTCAATAATCTTTTGCGTTTCGTCATTCTTTGTACCACAGTGCAAAGCCATTCGCGGAGTTTTTTTTTCCTTTGCTGACGTTTGTTTTCTTTTTATATTTTGTTTCGCGCTCTCAGCAACACTTGAAATCAGACAGTAATAGAGATAATAATACAAAGAGAAAGAATCAAAGAGAGCGACAGAAGCTGTGGGTGTGTGTGTGTGTACATTTGTTTGTGTGTTGTGTATGATTGAAACAGTCGTTTTGATTTGATTCAATTCTTTCACAATTCCACGTTGAAAGCGCAACGCAAAACCGTTGAAAATTCAAATGCTACGTTTAAATTTGGGATGCTGCTGCCGTTGTCAGCCGCTGAGAACTAAAGCAAAGCCAACACAGCAACAACAGCAAAAGCACCAACTACAACAACAACAACGTCGACAAAAACCCACAAAGAGTTAAAATTATGAGAACACATCAAAAGAAACTGTTGAAAATTGAGCAAAAATAGCAAAGTGTTAAATAAGCTCGAGTCAAGTCAATTGAGTGAGAAAGTGAGTGAAACAGTGAGAAATTAACAAATTAAGGTTTGTATATATATATTATTTATTCCCACATGTGTGTGTGTGTGTGTGTGTTTGAGTGTGTGTGACGTCGCTGTGGCCACTCAGCTGAGCGTTGCGCATGTGTTGGTGACGTAATGCCTTTGGCACAGCAACAACGTAATAGCTAAAGCTTATAAGCTTACACACACACTCAAATGAATGTATGTAAGTGCATATGTATATGTAAGTGACACGCGCGTCTAAACTTTGCAGTCAGCGTTAAAGTTGATCGCACACACACACAAACGCAATCACTCTGGGAGACTGTGCGACGCCCCCCTTCAGCGTTGGCGTCAACGCTGCGCTTGTATAACAAATAAATAACAGCAAAGCAAATTCAAATATCGCTCTCACTTGTTTTGCTGCTCTCTTCATTTGAACGCTCGCTCGCTGCACTCCCCCAAAGTGCTGGCAAGCATTAGTTTAGTGTGTGTGTGTGTGTGTGTGTAGTCAGGAAAAATACTCGCTTTTAGGAGCTTTTATTTGTATTAATTTTATTTCATTTATTTTTTTTTTTTTTGTAATATAATTGACACACATTTTCTAATTGTAGCGTAAACTCGCTCTTTAACTCGCTTCCACTCACACATAGACGTATGCATTTACACATACATACATAGCTGTGAAACGTGGATCGTTTGTCAAGCTGTCAACTTTTGAGGCGCGGCGCAGCAGCAGCGCAGTTGCAGCGCTGTTAACTCGAGTCACACATCATCAGCTGATTAGCAACACCACACAGGTGTAAGCAAGAGGGAAGATGGAGAACTTTTAAGATAGTTAACAGCTGGTGTACGTTCTTTTTAAAATAGTGGCCTTGTAATGTTGTAACGATAAGAACTTTAAATGGAGCACTCAGAGTTGCGCAACATGAGTCTGAATTACATTAGTTACAGTTGGTTAAGCCAGTGTCTTGACAAAATAATTAATTCACATACCTGTTTTTTTAGTTTTTCAAATTTTTATTCAAAATAGATTTCTTTTACTAGAATAATAAAATACAATTGTGTCAAAACACATTCCCGACTAACTGTATGTATCTTCTCAAGCCAAGAATCAATCTACAAGGTTAAATGTGGAAATCAAATGTAAACGAAAACTTCTTAATTGTTGGAACCGGTTAAAGTTTTTCTAATTTAGGAAATCTTTGCCAATTTCAATTAAATTTACATTAAATTATTCATTTTTAATCCCCATTTGATTTTAAAAGCTTTTATTTTTTATGGAATCTAAGAATATATCAACAATAAGGCAAATAATGGTTTGCCAAAAGAAAATACATTTATTTTGATGATTTACTTTAAATAATGTAGTTTGACATTATTTTTTACTGTTTCTAACAAAAAATAATGAAATAAATAAGCCGAAAATTTACAATACACTATTTTCTTTGTCTAAATCAATTGCTTGACCTATTGTATGTATGTATGCTGCTACTTTAGGAAGATAAGACGACAATGCCCAAAAATGGACAAATCACACATAAAATGCGAGTCCGAAAATAAAAGCAGAAAAGCAAAAGCAAAACAGACAGCGAACAGCTGTTGTTATCATACTCTTATTTACCTCAATACAAGCAAATAAAAACTAATTTTGTTTTGCTTTCGTTTCGCTTCGTTGTGGTTTTGTGGCTAATTTTGTGTCTGTAACTTATTCACATTTGGTGTGGAAAAAAAACGGTAAAAAGGCAATGAAAGAGCGATAAACAAAAAATGCATCGCTGTGACTGTAATTTTATACTATGTATGTGCGCAGTTGGTAATGTAAATGAACAGAAAGAGAGAGAGGGAGAGTAGGAGCAAGAATGTATGATGGAGAAAAATGAATGTTGGAATGGAACGAATTTAAAAAGTAAAAATATATATTAATAAACAGAAGAAGACAAACAGGAGTAGAAGGGAGAGGTAGCAATTTCTTTGCATTCTTTCATTTCACTTGACTTGACTTCACTGTGCGGTCATTTGCTTTTGGCTCCACCTCAACACGTTTTCCTTCTGCGTCAATTCTGTGTGTAAATGTAAAGTCTGCTCTCAATTTGCAAAGCGGCAGAATTTGTTTTTGGGCTAAAAATAAAACGCATTTCTGTCCGCGTTCGAACACACACACATATATATATACACACACACACACTCACTCTTGTCACTGATTGCTCGTTGTCCTTTCTTGGCATTGCCACCTCGGTCGCTCTTTCGCTCTCCAGGCGATGTTGAGGCCTCCATACCTGCCATTTGTGTAAGCGAGACATGCTCACGTGCTCACGTTACAGACAAAGAAGAGAAGTAGAAGAAGAGCAAGAGCAAGAGTGAACGGCGCGATTGCTGTCGTTGTTTTTGCTGCTGCTGCTTCTTTACTGCCTTGCGTTTGTTTACAATTTAATCTGTTGGTTTTGTTTTTGCTTTTCCGTTTACTGCGCACATGTGAGTGAAGCTCTTCCGTGTGTGTGTTTGATGAGTGTGAGGTGGGCAGCACAATGTGTACTACGCGAGAGAGTGAGAGCGCGAAGCCATGTAACTCTTTGTATAAAAAAACAGGGTGTCCCTGTGCAACATTTTGAATGGTATTTGACTTTTAAAATAATTAATTCTCTATTGACTGAGCACAGATAATGGGCATGCCTGAACAACGCCTCATTATGTACACATTTATACAGATATATATATATATATATACATTTTATAGCTGACTAAGCACTATTAACTGGTAATTAAACAACTTTATTTGTTGCTTTTTTTTAATTGCAGCCACAAAGCTAAAATAATGGATTTTTAACAAAGTAAAAAGAGGTAAGTGCTGAAAATAACACTTGTTACTAACAACATTTAGACAGAAATACCTACATATATCTAGAAATATTATTAAGGAATATTAAGGAATTCATGTGTATAAAAAATATAACAATAGTTGAAATAATAAAACAACATTATAAAAAGCTAAAAATACACAAAAAAGAGATTTTTTTTGTAATTTTTGTATTTGATTTAATTTCAATTATGATTTTCTGTTAAAAACCTTGAGTTATATAAATACCTATGTATATATGTACATACATATGGGTGCCCCCCTTGTATAGAATTGTACGACTTCAGCTGGGAAATACACGTGTAATGCCTTATCGCATGGCCTCCTCTATGGTTCCTGATATTTCGTATGTACAGAAAATGCTATGTAACGAATCCATATCAAAGTGGAAGGTGCGGCACTTTTTGTTCAGCTCGCTCAGCTGTGAAACTAAAAAAGGGAGGAATGGAGGGGTTGGGTATATAGATAGGTAGTACTTTTGTAATGTGGGCATTTTGTAAGGTCGACAACGAGGTCAACAGCGATTTGAAAAGCTCTATTGTCTAATCAAAGTCATATGCTATCTACATATACAAACATAAATAATTGGCCACACACTGTGTAGAGGAGGGAGTGAGATAGAGATAGATGTCTTTAGATATGTATGTATGATGTAATACTCGATATAAAATCAGCTGTCTCAAAAGTGATGCGTCCGTCGCCTGTGAAAAACACTTCCGTTTTGTGCATATGACACATTCTCATTCCCAGCAACCAAATGAGAATCATACATGTATACATTTGTACATCAGTATATACAGAAGTAACAGTGCTGCTGAATGAGCTTTTTTTAAAATATTTATTTTTTTCTTTTAATGTTTTCCCTTTAGTACTTTTTTTTACCTTAACAGTGTACTAATAATGTTTTCGTAAAGCAACAATTTGGTTTGCCTCATTGAGATATGAAAACGAATCAAACTAGTGAAATAAAACTCTTTATACAAGAATGAAAGAAAAAGGAGAAAACAGCATCTTAAATTCATTTAATATATTTATTAATTTATTTATTAAATTCATTTATTGTCGGTCAATATCTGTTGAATACCACTTAGTTTAATTATATTACTAAAAGTGTTTCGATTTTAGACATAATGATGATAGATTTTAACAGAACTCCAAATTAATAAAGCAAAATGTTTAATAAACATAAACAAGAAGCATAAGCTTTAAAAATGTATTTCTTATGCTTAAAATATTATTTTTTTATTTTGAAAATTTTGTATCATTTTTTAAATATTTTTTCCGCTAAAATAGCTTTATTTGCTGCTCAAAAGCTGTCAGCACTAATATGCACTTTCCTCTGATGCATGTGTGTGTGTGTGTATAAGTATGTGCATTCAATTAGCTATCAACTTTATCCCATGACGCATTTGGTGGGATGACTAAAGAGAGAGAGAGAGAGAGACAGAGTAACGTAAGAGACATGAAATGACACGCTTTAAAGTTATGACTTTTGTTTTTATGCTTTTTTTCATTGCTCCACTCACGTGTGCACGACGTTGGCGTCGACGTCGGCAGTGACGCGTTTCATAATCGAATAGTCAACCAAAAAAGCAGCAAAGGAAGCAGCGAAGCAAAAGGAGACTGCAACTGCGACGTCAACGTCGGAACTTGTTTATTTTTTTGATTTTTTTGGTTTTGTTTTGTTTTTCAAAGTTGCAACACTTGGAAACAATTGTGAACTGGTTTTTTCTTGTTGAATGTGCAGCGCCATCTAGCGTTGGCAATAGACAGGCAATGTTTGTGTAATTTGCCTTTCACTGCTGGGCTCAATTATTTATATTGGTTTTCTTTTCTTCTTACACATTTGCATGACACAAAAATGTACAGATAAAAACAAAATAAATGCAAATTTTGCATTAAAATGTAAATAATATGTGCAATAAATAAAAGCAGAGAAAACGCACTCAGCAAAAATAAACCACACACAACAAATGCACATGCATACAAATTTACATACTCACACACACACACACATTTACAGTGGGCTCACATGCACGATTATTGCAAAATCAAAAAAGCATGCCAAGGACGGCGGCCAAAGCAACAAATTTAATTAGTTCACAATGCATAAAACATCGACAGAAACAACAAAAAGTGCATTTAATTATGTGGCGCACGGGACTGACGTTCATTTCAAACTTACGCCTCAATACCCAGATACTTTCCCTTAAGCTACACGCACATACATGTACAGCTGGGGAAGAATTTATAGAAACGAAAACTTTTTTTAAGCCATTTTACCAAATGTAACAGAATTCTTTAAAGTATAGAATTAAAATTAAATTTTTATCATACATTAAGTAATAATTTTATTTTATTTTCATCAAAAAAAAAAAAAACTGTTGATTCACGCTTTCATAATAATAAAAAAAATTTTATTTTTAAATGTTAAATTTCGAGTTGTTTCTATTATTTTTGCTATCACTGTGTAAGCCCCACGCTCCATTTTGTAGTGTATTTCAACTGCGTCATATCTTATAAATCTAAATTACGTACATATATTCATATCAGCAATTTTTTCCGCTATTCCAAAATATACAAAAAAAAAATCTAATATTTGTGTGTATAGCAGTGAATGTAAATCTTGCATAAAATAAAAATAAAAGCGAAATAGAGATAATATAATCAAATATTATTAAACTCCGCTACCACTGTCGATGTTGTTGGTATTGCGGTTTATCATTATTGTTGCTGTTACGTTCCATTCGCTTTGCCCTCATTTTCATATATGAGTTGTTGTTGTTGTGTGTGTGTACATGAATGCTCGTCTATTGTGGGCCAAGTGTATTTGTATTTTTGTATGCGCGAGCGTTCATAAACAAAACTTCTCACACACACATTTGCGTATACATGTGAGCAAACAACACAAAAAATCATATGTTTTCTAACAGCGCACACACATACACAAGCAGCAGCAGAAGCAGCATACACACCTCACTCTCTCGCGCTCTTTGCGTGTGTCTCTCGCGCGCGCTAGTTATATATTGTGTATGCAGGTCAAGAAGAAACGCAAAAACAAAAGCAAAAGTAAAGACAAACATGTTTACAAGCTGTGGAGCAATAGTTATAGCAGGGAGAGAGGAATAGCGACTGGGCTGACTCTCTTGAGATATTTGTTGGCAGCATGTTGCTAAACACTTGGCAACACGTGCTTGAATAACATAAACAGCTGTTTGTGCAATTTGTGTTGTCAAGCGCGTCTGTAGCAACATATTCGCAATAACAATTAAACTGACGCTGACCTTCGATGCTTTGCTAAATTGTTGCGTTAAGCTTGGTTTGTGCTATCAAATGACGTCACAGCGTTGGCAACATGCAGTTGTGGCTGCAAACTTCAAATGCAACATTGCACAAGTTGCTGCCACCCTCCTCTCTCTCTCTTTTAGTCTCTTGTTGTTGGACTCTCTGACATGGCAACAGCTGCCTGATTAAGTAACGACCTGGTTGTCTGCTTTTTTGGGGCCACATGCCACATTGAGGCCGTGTCAGTGTGTCGACGACGCCAATAGAAATCCAATTGCAAATTCTCTTTAAATGCCACAATATGTATGTATATAAAATATCTGTATGTATGTATATATCTGTTCAATATCTAGAATCTAGGCCAAAGTAAATTGTGTCAGTTATATGAACATATATAGGTACATATATTTCTACATACATATGTACTATGGGGACCTTCAGAGCATAATTCAATTTGACATACAGGGTGCCTTTGCCCTCCACAGCTGCTGCCTGACATTCAATTTGCACTCTCCAATGTCATTTAATTAAGAAAAAAAGGTACTGCAATTTTATTTTTCATTTATCGATTTCATACGTCAGCTTACATTTGATTTCTATATTATTCAGCAAAATATCTAAAAAGGTAAAATACGGCTAGCTATTACCTCTGGTCCAGATAGATATATATTTATATAAGTCATAAAATTGAACTGAAATGTTTATTTGTAAAGCGGATGGTTCACACTAGTTTAAAAACCTTCAAGCTGTCACAACTTTGTCAAAACTTTACCGATTTTCATTTGGAATATCATTTTGATCATTATTTGGCTTCTATTTTGGTTCTGCATTTAAATTTTGTTCGTTTAAAATATTTAATTTTTTTTTTCGATTTTTATCCAATTTTCCATACCTACCCCTTAACATTTTTTCAAAAACTTTGAACTCACGTAACTTTGGCAAAACTTAACCGATTTTCATTCGGAATACCATTTTGTTCATTAATTGACTTCTATTTCGATCCTGCATTTAAATTTAGTTCATTTTAAAAATTTTATTTTTTTTGATTTTTTTACATTTTTAAAAAAATCTTAAATTGCATAAAATTATCAAAATTTACCCGATATCCTTGCAAAATATCACTTTTTGTCATCATTATGATTTTAAATTATTTATTCAGCATTCGAATGTCATTTAATTCGTTAAAACAATGTTGTTGTACTTCATAATTTGATTATAATAACTATAATAAATAATCTGCTTATCGGCTTTCCAAAGTATTTTCTTTGTTTTTTTCCTGCTATATTTTTGTTGGCATCGCCTTGACTTCTTTTCTTCTCTTTTGTGTCTAGCATTATCCGTTAACTTAAGTTTTCTCTTAATTTATTTTCTTTCTCTTCAAGAGGTTTATCTGTTTACAAAAGTGCGTTCCTAATTTGATCAGAAGAGAGATCTCTTAAGATTAGTAAAATACAAACAAATACAAATCAATTAATTTTGAGTAATGAGCTCTCTCTTAATTTCTGCTCTCTTTTTTGTCTTTGCAGCGTACTTCTGGTGCAGGTGCGAAGAGGACGACGAATTAACATCTACAAGTAGAAGTAGGAGAAGATCAGGAGCAGCAAGGAGCTTTCAAAGATCGTGAGAGAGGGACGAGTAAAAGGGAGAAGACGAGATATGATACCCACAAGCGTAACAAACTCTCCGCCGGCCGCTGGCTTGGCACAAAATGGTGCAGCTATTGTTGGTGGCAGCGCAGTAGCAGCAGCAGCGGCGGCAGCGGCAGCATCATCGACTATGACGTCACAGCAGAGCAACTACAATTGCATTGTGCTTGGTCTGGCATCTCTTATACTTGAGGGACGACCAATAGCAGATGATGAGTATCAGTTGCAGTCGCAGTCGCAGTCGCAGTCAGCGTCGCAGCTGATGTCGGCAGCTGTAAGTGGACACCTCTCGCCACGTCCCTCGACATCACGTGCTGCAATTAATATAACAACGAATCCCTATGCCTTAAACTCGACACGTTCCACAACATATGGAACACATGCCACAAGTGGCAGCAGCAATAATCATGCAACACATCAGCGTTGGACACAAAAGCTCTGCCAGCTGCGTCAGGTGTCGCCGGCAGCGCAGAGCATGAGCGTCGAACCGGAACTGGTATCATTATCCATCAATGAACTGGATCGACGGGATTTTGAAATTGTCAGACGTGTCATGTTGAATCGAGCGGGAGGAGGAGGAGGGGGAGCAGGTGGAATGGGAGTAGCTACAAGTGAGCAACTGAGCAGCAATAGTTCAAATGCAGGCAGTTCAACGGGATCCGGATCCGGTTCCGCTACCATTGCTGGTTCCGTTTCCAGCTCACTTCTAATATCCAACTCCGATAACATTTTGCACTCACTGCAATCGCTGGCCACAACATGTCTGCGAGGTGGCAACGCCAGCGTCGAGACGCGTCCACAAAGTCTCGCGCTCGGAGCGACAGCAGCAGCAGCAGCAGCGGCGACGACAGCAGCAGCGGCCGCAACAACAGTGAGTGCAGCAAGTTTGCTGCTCGATTTCAATTGCAGTCGCAGCACAAATGCAGCAGAAATGGGAGTAGATTTAGGAGTAAGAGGAGTAGAAAAAGGAGTAGGTTTAGGTATAGGAGGAGTACGTGCAGCAGCCACATCAACAGCCACTGCCAGCAGTGACGCAGCTGGAAATGTTAACGGTAACACTGCCAGCTGCGCAGCGACTGCGCGGCCCAAACATGGGCCACACTGTGATCAGTTCCTCAGAAAAATGGGTCTCGCCAAGGGCGGCGATGCCAATGAACCTGAGGAGCATTTCTGTGATATGTCTTACGTAAATATAACCGTACGTATATATTTACTATTATCAGAATCCTCTCTATAACGGTCTCTCTTTGTATCTCTCTCTCTCGCGTACACAGTGTTCCCGTTGGCGCGCCCATTGTCTGAAAATGGAGGCAATTTTGGCGCGACGGGAGAATGTCTGCATTGAGGTTTATCTCGGTCCTGCAGGCCATAAGATTCTACTGGAGCAATGGATCATTAGCGGCAAAGAGAAGTAAGTTTCAAAGAAATATTCAAAGAAAAAAAAAAAAAACAGTGGCTCACTCGACAGTGGAATACCCTGTACCTAAACACAAACTTTAAACAAAGTTTCTAGCAATTGTCGGTTACCAGATTTAAACAATCAGTTTAAATCAATGGTCGGCCAAATTCATGCACTCAAAGCTTGCAGCCAAGAGAGAGAGAGAGAGAGGTAGAGAGAGAGCAACGGTAAAATACTGCAGAGCAAATTCGACAAGTATTCTCCCTCTCTCGCTCTCTCGCTCTCCATATGTGTGTCGACTGCCTACAGAATTTGGCTTTCCAAACACATTGGCTAACCCTTTAAAGTTTTGTACACCACTGAGATTGAAATACAGGGTGTCTGCTTATATGTTTAGTCAGTTTGTTTAATGCTAATCGAGTAGATCGAAGTTATTAAATTGCTTTTATTTCTTTATAAATTTAACACAGCAGCAAACTAATTGTGAATTGCTTTTTACAGGGTGCCACCGCCGACGATGACACTGCCATCGCTGTGCAGCGCAATTCGCAGTCAATTGTACTTCTCACAGATCGTCGCTTGGTGTGATCTGTTGCGCAAATGCGATCCCTCGGTCTATGACAGTGGCAGAGTGATCTTTGGCAACGGCAGCACGGGCAATGCCGGCGATCTGGCTGGCACTACGAATTCGAATTCCAATTCAAGTTCGAGTGCAAACGCAATGCGAAGACCACGTCTCAATATTTTCTATCGCATACGTGCACATGATGGTGGCAACTCTGGCGATGCTGGTTTTAATGGCAAGGCAAATGTGCATAATTTTCCGCATGTCAATATTGCCGAGAACTTCAGTGTGGCCGTGTGTGTTAAGAGTTTGCCACGTTTCGTTGGCGGCTTGCCACATGTGGTGGCAACCATGAGCAATAACATGGTGTCCAAGCCAAGAACGCTGCGTGCCACGCCCACGGCTGCAACGCCCACGGGCGGCGGTGGCATGTGTGCAGCAACGCCAACGGGTTTGGGCGCCAGGATTGCCAACAGCTGTGATAAAATCAATATGAAAAAGTACCTCGAAGAGGAGCAGGAACAGGAGGAGCAGCAGGAGGAGGAGGATGAAGTTGCAGCCGATGAACTGGACGGACATCGTGAGAGACAGCTGCAGAAATATCGCAAGCGTATGCAGCGACGTGATAAGAAGCGAGAACGCAAAGCATCCGAGCAAATGGAGGCCATGGATGAGGGAAGCGATGCATTGTTAATGACAGCGATGAATGCAACAGCAACTGGAGCGGCAACACAGCCACCCACAATGATCTCGACGGGCACACAGACATCGCTGAGCAGCTGTCAGCAATGTGGCAGCGAGAAGACGCTGCTCTGTCTCCACTGTTCAGCGGAAGAAGCGGGAAATGATTGTGTAAAAACTGTTGGTGTTGATGTTGATGTTGCTGATGACGACAGCGCATCGGATATGGATGACATGTCCAGTTGTAGTCTGAGCAGCTGCGATCTCATTGTCGGCACGCCGCGCAACAAGGCCGAGTTGTTGTTGCAGGCCATACAGCGTACGCCAAAGAATCGCAAACAGTGCACACTCAAGGCAGCAACAACTCCACTATCAACAACAACAACAACAACAGCAGCTGCCGCTTCCAGCTCCAAAGATCTCAAATCAAATTGCCAAACAAATTCGCAGCCCAATCAAAACAACAATCAACATCAGGCAACAACCATTGTCGGTTGTCAAGTGTGCAAACGTCAAAAGACGCAACATCATTTTAGTAATGGCCAAAACATCACAAGTCCCGCAAATGGACATGGCAACAACAGCAGCAACAGCAACAGCAGCAACATGGAACATGAGCCAGAAGAACAGGGAAAAAACATATTTAAACTGAGCAAATATTTAGGTTTTGCCAAATAATGAGAATATTGATATTCCACAGCTAAATCGGTTGAGATTTAAGAAAGTTCATATAGGGGAAAGATATTAAAGAAGTATTAAGTGGAATTTAAAGTAAACATTTTTAAATCGTATAAAAAAACTGGAAAGTTGCTGAAAAATATTAGTTATTTCATTTTTTAAACAGTATCAAAATAGAGTCTAAATAATGAGAATATTAATATTCGATTTGAAAGATATTTAAAGATATTGAAAAGCAGTTTAAAGATATTGAAAAAGTATGAAATAATTACTGGAAAAAATATATTTTTTTTTTTCACTTTAAATGCAGCATAAAAATAAAGAAAAAAAAGACTTTAATGAAGTATTATGCGGAATTTAAAGTGAACATTTTGAAATAGTTATGCAAAAAAAATTAGTTTAATAGCAGATTTTACATAAAAAATGATATAGGATTTATCGAGTTTGTTGCAATAAAGAAACTATATATGCTCTCTTATTTTTTTGTTCACAGTCAACATCGAGCACAAAACTGACGCCGAATTTTGATCGTTGCACGTTGAATGGACAGCAGGAGCGTTGCCAGACGCCACCAGATGTGGCAGCAACGGGAACGGGAGTTGTAACTGCAACTGGAACGGGAATGGGAACTGGAGTATCTGCCTTGTTGGACGAGCGCATTGTGGTGCAGTTCAAGACGCCAATTAGTCATGTGCCGCTCAAGTTGCAGGGTATAGCAACAGTTGCCACTAACGATGCCAAAGGTGCCGCATCAGTTGCGCTTAAATTGTGGAGCAGCTGCCGCCTTGTTGCTGGACAGGGAGACGCCACCGCCAATGCTGTCGCCATTGTTGCGGAAAGCATTGCCCAAAGTCAACTTGACCACAATCTTTTGCAGCTCCCCAACCTCATCCTTCGTCTCCGCATCCGCATCCTCATCCGCATCTGCTCCAATTGCCATTGATAACCAAGTGGCATTTAGTTTCGAGCCATCATCTACATGCACATCATCATCCTCATCGCAATCGCTGTTGACGCCACCGGAATTGGCAAATCTTTCGGTGCAGAAATCATATTCGGCTCCCACATTGCCCAATGCATTGTCCGTCTCTCCCAGATTTGCCAAACAGGCCGCATTCTACAAACGTCGATCGCGTCATCTGAGCGATCGTTCGGATCGCAGTTCCCTCGGCTCCGATGAGCAGCTGTCGGACGAGGATCTGGAGTCGGGAATGTGCAGTCCAGCGGGTTCACCACTTAAATCCCGTGCCCGTCTCGTCTCACAGTTTACGGGACGTCCGTTGCTTGGAAATCTGGAGGAATCGTTGCTCCAGAAGCGTCTCTTGCCCAAAATTGAAGTCGCCGGCTTTCGTTTGCAGCTGGGCGCCTCCGGGGATTCTGTCCCACACAATTGACCATTCCGGCATCCTCGTATTTCTATGAACTGCACGGCGAGACGCTCAGCACTCCCTACCTGGTGAGTTAGCCTAATTCTAGCTGCATCTAACCACCAATCACAGGGTTTAACCTAAAGTCGTTAGTCAGAGAGTCTTTAAATTATATATACACTTACACTTGATTAGCAGCCAGGAAAGAGTCGATATAGTCTGCTCCTTTTGTCTAAACACCTAGATCTCAAAAACTAGAAGAGCTAGAGTCACTAAAATTGGCACACAGACTGCTGTAAAGTCACAGACAACTATTCTGGATAAAAATTACGCTCTTTTGATAATAAACGTTCTATTTTTTATTATTATCCACTGAGCTGCTTAAACGCATCAAGATCGCTTAAATATATCGATAGTTGTGGTTGTTTAAAGTGTTATAGCCTGACAACCGCTATAGTTTTGAAGTTGGAATAGTCTTTTTGGTGGTAAACGTTCTTAATGAGGATAGTCAATCATTTTAGTTAATTAACTATTAAATATTAGTTAAATAAAAGATAGTTTATAGCTCTTTTGAGTGCTTAAGTGTACAAACATTTTTTAGTAGCAACTTTAAATTCACAGTGACATTTAATATAGGTTTAACTGGATCAACAAATAATTAAATTCATTTATTTCTAAATATAAAGGAGTTCTTATCGAAATAGATGATAGATAAATAATTACATTTATATATATTTAATTAAAGGAAAGGGTATGTAAAAAAAGGAATTCATAGTTAAAATTATTACTGGTTTAAAATGATAGATAAATAATTTAATTAATATATAACTAAATAAAGGAAGGGGTATTTAAGTAAAGGAATTCATAGATAAAATTAAAACTGACTTAAAATGATAAATAAAATAATTAAATTTATATATATCTAATAAAGGAATGTTTCTTAATAATGGAATTCATAGTTAATATTAATACTGGTTTAAAACGATAGATAAATGATTAAATTAATATATGTCTAAAAATGGAAAATGGTATCGACTTTAGCAGACTTAATAGCCTCTAATTTGTGTATCTCACTAACTCTCTTTTTTGGTTCTCCTTCCATTTGCAGTGCGAGATTCGCTTGCCACGCAAAGGTTACTTCGTGCCACGTTCGGGCACAGTGCAGGCCACGTTGTTAAATCCAATGGGGACGGTGGTGCGCATGTTTGTGATACCCTATGACATGCACGATATGCCGCCCCTGCATCGCACCTTCATCCGTCAACGCATCCTGGCCGAGGAGCTGCCCGGTGTCAGTTCCTGTTCCAGTCTTCTCAGTCTGCCGCAGCGGGAACTGGAAAGGAGCAGGGATCGGGATCGGGAACGGGAAAGGGAAAGGGAACCTGGCAGCCCGACAGCGACGAGCACCACCAGCAAATTGGGACACTTTATCAGTGCGGAGCAAATGAAGCGACTTCGCTATTCCATACACCTGAGGTTAGTTGAAAAGAGCGAAGAAAGAGAGTTGTAGAAGGGAATATTTGTACTTTCCCTTTTTTAACTCACTAAACAATCAACAGCATACGAAACTATAATGAATTCTACGTACATTTCACCTAGAAACTATGTTCACTTTATTATATAGCTGCCATAGCAACGATCGATTGAAAACGCTGATTTTTGTGCTTTCAGCGATTCTTCAAAGTCTTTAAACGTTCATAACTTTGCCAAAAATTAACCGATTATCTTGCGGACTATTAAATTTAGCATTATTTGAACTCTATTTTGATTCGGCGTCAAAATTCAAAAATCTATTTTTTATTTGTTCTATAGTTAAACTTTAAACAGTCCTAACTTTGTGAAAACTTCAACTATTTCTTTACGGAATTTTACATTTTTCAATGTTTGGTGTCTTTTTTAATTCCTTAGCAAAATTGTAGATTCCATTTTTTTCAGTTGTCCAATTTTTCATTACTTTACCGCTTAATAGTTGGACTTTGTGTCTTTTTAACTGTTGTCTTTATATTTTTGGTTACTAACTCTACCTTTTCTCTCTCTGTACAGATTTAATTCTTAACAAAATTGATAAAACAAATTTTTTCAGTTGCTGTCCATTTTTTCATTACTTTACCGCTTAATAGTTAGGATTTGATTATTTTAAACTGTTGTCGTTGTATCGTTGGTTGCTAACTCTACTTTTTCTCTCTCTGTACAGATTCCAGACATCCCGCTCGGGCCGTCTGTCGCTGCACACGGACATCCGTTTGCTGATCTCGAGGCGGACGGACTGCGATACGGCGGCGGCGCATGCAAAGGGTTTGTTGGAGGCGCCCAACGAGCTGGTGACGGACACGTTGATGCCGCAGGAGCCGCGTTACAGTGCGCGACAGGAGAGTGCGTCCAAGATTTAGTAGTTGCTGAACGCCCTAATGGGCGTGGTGGCCTGTGGCAGCGGCAGCGGCAGCGGCTTAATGCAACGCCTGTGGAAGCAACTGCAGGCGCGTTGGCAACTCTGGCAGCAATATCCCAAATATCAACTGTAGAGTATATACTACACGTAGTTATATGTTCTATTCAATGCGATTCGACGCCGGGAATTGAGACAACTTCCCCACACACACACACACACACACACACCCACACACACATACATACACACACCTTGCTTTATTAGTTATCCAATTTTTTGTTAAGTCAACAAATTTAGTTTGAATTTGAATTTTGTTAATGCTAAAAAAAGAAAGAAAAACATTACGAAAGCCCATATATATCTATATATATAAAACTATGGCTCTATAATTTATTATAAAAAAAAAACAAATATGTTGAAAATATGATGATGATGATGTTAAAGAAGAAGAAGCAGCAGAAATATCTCAATTTACACTTTACACTGAATTCTTGGGGGTCCACATAGAAAGCGCAAAAAAAAAAGAAAGAAAGAAAGAAATGGTAAAATAGCAATACTAAGAACTAGTTACAACAAAATCATATATACATATATGCGAGTGTGTGTGAATATGAATGAATGAGTGAGTGAATACTACTACTAATCAAATAAAAATTATGGAAAACAGAAAAAATTACAAACCAAGCACATAAAAGAGTTTTTGAGCTAGAAAATATAATATATATACATATATAATCTACTCTAAAATTGTGTATTGTGGATGAGAATTTGAATCAATCGAAGCATTCGAATTCAATAGATTGATTCACATACTCATTCACATTCTATACACAATTTGAAAGAGGAGACTCGAATGTGTAAGCATATATATGCCTATATATTTATTGATGTATATGTATTTGAAAAGCAGTTTTAACAAATATCAAATGCAGTAGTATTTAGCAAAAGAAATGGCAGAAAGAGAGAGTTGGAGAATGAGAGAGAGTGAGAGAAAGAGAGAGAGAGGGGCAGGCTCATATCGATCGTTGTTGTTAGTGTAGTGTATGAATCGTAATAATTGTCAAAAGAAAAATTCAATTCAAATTAAATTTTAATAGCGTAGTTTTTTTTTAATTTCCTTAAATTCGTTTTTCGAGTGTATTTTTGAAGAGCGTGCCTGTGATACGATATGAGCTGCCCGAAGAATTTAAAAATACATGCATATTTCAATAAATAAAAATAAAAAAAAAAAAAAGCGTAGAGCTTTAGTTAAATACAATTCAAGAATTTGTGTTCTTACAACAAATGCAATCTACATGATAATTCGTTTGTTTATGTTTGTTTTTCTTGTGCCTATGCATCAATCAGTAGATCAATCAATCAATCAGTTAATCACAATGATTGTGTTTACTTGCAAGCACAACTGTACTTCAATAATATGAAATAGTTATATACGTATAATTGTCTCTGTCTCTGTCTCTATGTTAAATTCTAATACTAAAATCTTATTTCAATTGATACCTGACTATAAACTATGTATAACTAACTCTACCGCTATTAACAAATTTTCAATCTAGTGGTAAACAAAACAAATACACAAAACATGAATAAAATACACACATACAAACTCACACCAACAACCACTAAATACAAATCTTTATTTTTTCAACTCGTTTATCTGTTTTTAAGTAGAGAGCTTAATGTGCCCAGTCAATAGCAATTGTACGAGTATAACACCAATATACAAAATGATTCAAATAAAGAGTTTTGTGTTTTTAATCAACAACAAAAAATTAAACTATCCCAGCAAGTGTTTTTTCTTGGATTTTTTATTGTTATTTCGGATTTTTCATTTTTTTAAGTCTTTCTCTTATTTTTTCTTACTGATTCTAAAGTTTTTAAATTAAGTTTTAAATCGCCCGCCGATTTATCGACTTGTCTTGCTTTTCGATATACAATGACAATTGTGGTTACATTCTATTCATGTCGATTAGTAAAATCGATAGTATTTATATCTTTAATACAATTTTGATTACGAATATATGAATATAAATATATGAGCATCTAACCACTAAAAGTAATTTAATAGCATTGTTAGCTACATTAATTTTAGCTGCAGGAAATGTATCTTTCAAATAAATTTTAAATCAGCATGGCAAGCCTGCCAGCTGATTTTTCTGTTGTGATATGACTATTCAATAAGTTGGCAGCACGGATTGCACATTACCTAATTTCAAGATGCGTTATAATTTGTTTTCTAGTGCTGTCCGCTTATTGAATCAAAATCAAAACAAAAGTGCTCAATTATTATTGTGGCGCGGTGCAGCGAGCAACAATGTTGCGAGTAGTCTCAATACAAAGGAGGGAGAGGGGCAGGAGGAGGTGACCACAACGATGACAGAGGATGCACAAAAGTTGCCGGCACGTGAACCGTTGGCCAAAAATTTCTTTCTTGGACTGACGGACAAGGAGCTGCTGGGTTATCCCGAGGTTATACCCAGAGAGGAGATGGTGAATCTTCAGAATGCGCTGTTGCCACTCAAAAATTACTTTGCCGAGGAACAGACAACACAATTGGCGGATAATCTAAAGCAATTGGGACTCTATGGATTGAATGTTCCCACGGATTACGAGGGCAGAGGTTACAAATGGAGCGCCAGTTTAATGGCGAGTGAGCCGGAAGCCTCGCACACAAGTCTGGCCTTAGGGTTGCACTCGCATCGCGTTGTGGTCGATCTACTGTGCGAGCTGGGAACTCTGGAACAACAACAACGCTATTTGGCAGCCCTGGGCAAAGGGGGATTTGATTGCCACCGAGGCTGTCTTGGAGTATACACCGCCGGAGGATGATTTCTTTGGCACACAGGCCAGCTATGATTCCGATAAACGCATCTGGACATTGCAGGGTGAAAAGGCATTTGTTGTGGTGGCTCCGGAAAAGGGACAACGTCAACTCTACCTGGTCCTGGCCCAAACACGACGACCCAATGTGCCTGGCAATCTGGGACGTGGTGGCACCATCTTTCTGGTGGACTCCCAGCTCAAGGGCGTCCGTCTGGGCGACGCACATGAGACCTTTGGTTGCCACGAAGCCTCCATGCGTCGCATTCACTTTGACCAGGTGCAACTGCGGGAACAGGACATTTTGGGTATGCCACACGAGGGCAATCAGTACTCGGAGCAACTCGTACGAGCCTCACGACTGCGCAGCAGTCTCTTGGGAATCGCCCTGTCCAAACGTCTGCTCAACCAGCTGACCAACTACAGCGTGGACACAACTCAAGGCGGCGTTCAGATAAAGTGAGTGTCTTACCAGTTAAGATAACAGATAAAGATAATTCAACTTTTAACTCCTCTTGCAGAGACTTGGAGCTGATGCGTGTGCATTTATCGCAGTTCACCTGCTCCATTTATGCCATGGAGAGCATGTTATACATGAGCGCTGGACTACTGGATGAGTTTGCTGGCCAGGATGTGACGTTGGAGAGCAGCATAACCAAATATTATACACTGCAGCAACTCTACACAATTGCCACACAGAGTCTGGGTCTGTTGGGGCCACAGAGTTTGCACCGTGGGGAGCCTTGGGAGCGGGGACTGCGGGATGCTGCACAGCTCTGCACACAGGGTGAATCCTTGAGCACGCTGAGCATGTTCATTGCCTTGACGGGATTGCAGCATGCCGGAGTAAGTAATTTAGCTGTATAACAGTTGTATAACAGCTGTATAACAGTTACCTAATCTCTCTCTCTCTCTCTCTCTCTCTCTCTACCTGTAGCAAAGAATGAATGAGGGAGTGCGCAAATCACGTAATCCGCTCTTTCATCCCGGTCACATCCTTGGAAAATTCCTCTCCACAAACAGCTTGGAGAATCCCAAGACACGCCTGATGCTCGCAGAGAATGTGCATCCCACTTTGGAGCCGGCAGCCCAATGCATTGAACATTCTGTGGCACGTCTCAATATGGCGGTGGAACTGATGTTCACGCGACATGGCAACGCCGTTGTGGAACGACAACATGAGATGCAACGTCTGAGCAATATTGCCACCACTGTTTATGCCATGTGGGCGAGTGTGGCACGTGCCTCACGCTCCTATTGCATCGGTCTCTCTTTCGCTGATCATGAGATGTTAACGGCATCGGCCATTTGCACTCAAGGAAAGGATGACGTCATGCGACTTGCTTCGGAAATCTTCAATGGCAACTTTGTCAACAATGACAACAATCTCTTGCGACTCTCTTCGCAGGTGGCTAAGAGCAAAGGCTACTTTCCAGTTCATCCGCTCACCTTTAACTTTTAAGTGTTGATTCATTGTTAATGGCTATTCTGCAAATTAAAATATATACCAATTTTACTATATTGTGCATTTAATTCAAAGTTTAGTCTCTTAAATAGGGAGAGTGCGTATCTCTCTGTCGGTCGCACTCAATTATACATTCACTCAGCCAGCGCGACTCTTAAATTAACATACACATGATCGTATAGCTCATTTAAACTGCGCTCAACGCCATTCAGCAGTCAACCCCATCGCACTCAAATGCTCTCTCTGTAACTACTCGCTGCTGTCGTTTTAAGCAGCGCTGTCGACGGCGTACGCATTCAATTCCATTTCGTTTCAATTCCATTGCCTTTTGCCAATTTTATTGCCATACGTTCATTTTCGTTTCAATTGTCGTGCGCTTCGCGCGGTTTTAGCATCGTGAGTGGAAAGTGCGCAAAGTATTTTCTTACCAAATTTCAAGCATTATTTATAAATACAAATAGTGAAAACTTGTAAAAAACACTGCAAATTTTCTGAACAGTTGTGAAAAATAAAAGAAGGAAGCATAAAAGAAAAACGAGCACGGATAAAATTATTGCAGTGTGCGTGAGAACGTGTGTGTGTGTGTGCGTGCATGTGAGTGTATGCGGGAATGAAGCATAAGTGAGTTGAGCGAAAAATTGAGTGAGTAAAAAATTGCTTGCAAAAATAAAAAATAATTCAAATTGATTGGGAAATAACCAAATCTTATGTGTATGTGTGTGAGACAAATGCATAACACGAATATGCACATCAAGAGGAGGCAGCGATAAGGAGCAGCAACAAAACTTAACAACAAAGCAGGATTTACATTAACTTGAGACAGGTGAGTTGTTTTATGAATTTAATCACTCGGCCGTATTTCTCGTTAAAATGTACCCCAAAATGTGGGGTGTATTGTGTAGTGTTGTGTATCGCTGCCGTTTCTCTATGTCTGCTTCATCGAAACAACGTTTCAATTGCTGGAAGGGGAAACAAATTAAAGCACGTAATAATGAAGCAACGAATTTATAGCTTAACCGGCGCAAGAGGTAATTGAACTGCAGGTCGCCGTCTCTTTCGCTCTTAGTAAAGAGAGAAGTTTGAGCGCTTTCTTCTAAGGTTTCAAGGCATGTACTGTAAAAGAGCTAAGGTGTCCAGCGGAAGGGGGAGGGGGTCACACGCACAAATTCACTGGCCGCAAAAGTAACAAACAATAAAAATTGAAGAAATAAACGAGCAAAGAAGAATAAGAACAGCAGCAGGCCGCACGCTGGCAGAGGAGGTAGCAACAACGACCAGGCAGCCAAAGCAGCGCAGCGACAACAGTCGCAGCAGAGTTCTCTGCCTGCTATTTCATTCCGTTTCGTTCCGCAGGGTGTTGTGTTCTTTATTATTATTTTTTTGTTATTTATTTCTTTGGGTTTTTTCGGACTCAGTGACAGTGAACGCCATGAGCACTGGCACACGACACACACACACATACAATGCAAACAAGCATGGGTTATTTGCTTGAACCCAGCAAGCATTTTAGATCACATTCGAGTCGTCTTGATGATTACGGTAGATTCGAAAATGACCCAATCATGTGAAAAGTGATTTTTTGTAATAGAGATAAAAAATATATATATATATATATATATGACTCGAAAATAAGCGAAAACTTATAGGAAATGGGGGTTAAAGCAGAGTCGCAGTTAGGGAAGCATATTCTCCGGACGAATGTCCGAATATGATTAAAAATGCTTGCTGGGTTGCTTGAAAGGGCAGAGGGAAAAGTAGCATAAGCAAAGAAACAGAAGACAGAGGGACCGATAGAGTCACCGGCCAAACGATTCCACGGGATTGTATTTTTTTTTGCTCGGCCTGTATGTGAGCAACTGTATGTGCGTGTGTGTGTGGGTTACAATCCATCAACACAGTTGGTGGGAGCTTCGGCAGCGGCGGCGCGTCGTTGACTTTGCGTGCTTTTATTTGAGATTTGCTCACACAGAATTGTTTTTGCTATTTCTGTGTGCGATGTTGTTTCTGCCTTTGTGTTTGTGCGTGTGCATGTATGTATATAAATTGGCAATGTGGGTGTTTTGTTGTTGTAGTTGTTATACACGCATTGCCGCCAAGTGGATTGAATTGGGATTTTGTTTTATTTGCGCCATATTTTTCTGTGTTGCTTTTGTGAACTAATCTTACAGTTTCTCTTATTATTGAATTCTTTTGTCTTTTTTTAAACTTACTCATGTCTAAGTTATTTATCAATTAGACGCGAGTTGTTTGCATGTGCAGTTCTGTGTGTGTGTGTCTTAATGTATTCTTGTAGTTTTAATTTTTGTTTATGGCGTTCAATGAAAATAATTTTGATATCTTGCTGAGTTAATTAGCTGTGTTTATAAAGTTGTATTTTATTTTTTGTTATGGATTTTATTTGGTTTTGTGAGCTGAATGGTGGTTGCCTTGTCACACATACACCCAAATCGATTGAGTGGAATCCGCAACCCTCTGCCCAATAAGCTTGACATAAATCATTTTAACGACGTCACACACATATATATGTACATATGTACAATAAACACACATACATGTATTGTTGTGCATTTCTTCTCTACATTTAAAATATATTGTTTCAAACGCATAAAATCGATTTCTAATCGTGTAAATAAATGGCGACAAATGCTGCGCCCCCAAACGGCAGGTGGCGACACACAGTATGTACCATATGTGAGTGTGTGTTGGTGAGAGAATGAGAGAGCGTTCTGTTACGAGGCCGCGTCTGGCAGGCTGTGACTCTGACTATGACTATGGCTCAGGCACCTTGAGCTCCAAAGTTGAGTGAGTGAGAGATGCGCGCGGGCACAAAATGGGAAAAGGGAATTGCGAACGAAATCGAAACAGCGTCGTCGAATGTTTAAGCAGAAAGCAGAGCAAACGTTAAGCAAAGCGCAGCAGCAGCAACAGCGACGATGTCAGCTCAGCAGCAGCAAAGGCGGCCGGCAGCGGCGTCGCGTCGTTTAAATGGCAGCAGATAAGCGTAAACGAAGAGTTCGGCACACACAACAAGAAGAGCAAACAAAATGGCAAATGCCGAATGCAGACAGTAACAACAAGAGCAACAGCAATAACAAGGAGAACCACAGACATACTATACACACATATATCGAATATATACATATTTATTTCTGTATGTATGTGGCATCGAGAGGCTATAAAAACCAAACGTTGGAACAATGAGAAAATATCGAAACTGCCGCTGACTGATGTCAGTTTTGGGCTGCCCACTAATTGGATATTGTGGAAGGGGGAGGAAGTCGAGATGGGAAGTGGGAAGCAAAACATGGTGGAGAGCTTTGGATTTGTGCACAGTGTATTGAAATGCACACATGCACACATTTTATTTGCTGACCTCACAAACACACTCACAGCAAAAGCCGCACACCTACACACGCACACACACATAAATATAAAATTGAACTGCAAGCGAAAAGTGCAAAAAATCACACGTCAGTGGGGGACTGAAAGAGATAGCATATAAGGGGTACAGATGGATAGAGATAGAGTCGATATGGATAACTGAAAATTGAATTTCTGTTGCCTTCGCCTTCACAGTTGTTGGTGCTGTTTGCTGGCATCGCTTTGAAAATATTGGCAGTAATTGAATTTATGCCACATTCGGTTGCAGCTGCACACACAGTAACGGGAAAATTGCAAAATGCTAAAGATGAGTGCAAATTGCAAGTATCCAAAACTGTCCCTCAACCTCCCCTTTCCCCCCCTTCTCCATCTCCACTGCACTCTCTCACTCCTCCCTTTTCTTTCACTCCATGTTGTAGCAAACAGCATAGAAATTGTTTTGTTAGGCGGCCCATATGTATTGTGTCCGTCTCTTCTGCGGCTGACGCTGGCGTCAGCGTCGCCGTCAACGTCGCGTCGTCGGCTCAGCGACTTTTAACATTAAACAATATTTCATTGGATTATTGTAATTTTTGTTGTTTCTGTCTTTGTGATCGATATATGTACATTTTATTGCACTTTTTATTTACGCTCTTACTTCTATTTTGGTATATCCAAAGTAATTACCTTAATTTTAATTGGATTTTATTTGGATGCCAGTCGTGTGAATGAACAAGTGTTTATTAAAATGTCTTTTATTTTTAATTTGTGTAAATATAAAACATAAAACCATTCCGATATTTTTTTTTAAACAACTCTTAATTAATTCATTATAATTATTAGTTATAATTGTAATAATTATTTTGCACGGTGTAATTGGACAGTTCTAATTGACACTAACTGTTTAATTCTACATCTGTCAATTGAGTTGATACACTTGCTGTCTTTTATACAACGTGCTCTCTCTCACTCTCATTTAATGACAGCTGTCATAAGCGCGCTTTTTGCTCTTCCTTTAAATGCGACAGCTGTGATCGGGCGTTGAAGAAGAGGAAGCAGCGAAAAGAAATAGAGCTGAGGCAAGCACAGTGGTGTGAAAGTAGATTAAATTGTAATAATTTGAATTTTTTGTTATATTTTATTTTAATTAGTCATTATTTTCTTTACATTAAGCATTGTATATTATATGTTATGTTAATAAAATTATTTATTGCATTTTAACTCAATGTCTTAATCGATAAATATGCAACTTATGTATTCAAAAAAGAAAACAAGAAACTCAAAATGAAATGTTTCTCTTTCCACTCTGCACTGTAGTTCTTGTTGTTTGTTGTTGTTGTTGCTGGGCTGATGACGCGACTGTGGCTTTTTGGGCTTTTAGTTGTTGTTGTTGCTGTTACTGTTGTTGCTTGGACACGCGATTGTGTGACTGGAATTGGAATTGGAAGTGTGAGGTGAGCAGTGTGTGTGTGCGAGCGAGGCAGTGTGCGAGTGAGTGACAGAAGAGTTGGGCAGAGGTGAAGAGGAGAGAAGAGCAACCCCAAAAGCATTTCTGCTCTACTTCATTATGGGCATGACAAATGTACAAAAGTGTGACCCTATGTGTGTGTGTGTGCGTGTGTGTGAATTGCTGAAATTTTGGGGAAAGGGAGAAGTCGGAAAAGAAGGAGTAGGGAGAAGAAGAAGGCGTATGAGACGCGAGCCGATTGAATCCTGCTTATTGTACATATGTAACAGTAACTGTGAACGTGACAGTAACTGTGACTGCGACTGCGACTGGGATGTGGCTTCGACAACGAATTAAACGAGTATGTGTTGTTGCTCGTGTGTGTATCTAGATACACACATACCTACATAAGTGGCAGATACTGTATCTGTATCTTGTGTTTGCATGCGTTGAATTCTGTTCCATCTCCTCTCCACCTGCATCTTCTTTACCTCCATCTCCTGCTGCACCTTTTCTTCCACACACACACACACGCATTTGTGCGTGTGTATCTGTATCTGCAACTGTATTGCGTTTGCATCTTGTATCTGTATCTATTGCTGCGCAGCGCGCATTTTCTTTGCGACCATTGTGCAAATTATACAAAGAAGACGACGACGACGACGAGAACAACAACGTTTGTCACCATATGCAGCAGTCCTTTCTCCTCCCCCAATCCTCCCTTGTAGCTAGCATTAGATACACACACGCACACAGCTGTAAGATATACGAAATTCGCATCTATTTCTGTTGCGGAAATCGTTGTAATTTGCATATGACTTGAGTTGACTGAATGCTAAATATGTATCTTCATATTGCCTGGAGAGTGGGCGTGGCAGTCAACCACAGACAGACAGCTAGAGAGAGAGAGAAATAGCAACACGCTCCACTTGACATTATCAATAATTAATTAATGACCGTTGAATCCACTTGGAATATGTGGTCATATGTCAGTTGTGAGTCGGTTTGAGCTACCAACTAGGACACGTCCTTCGCAGTACGCTTCCTCAGATTATTCGCAAATAATTGACAAAAGCATCCACATCACAACTCACAACCAAATTTGGTCTGTCAATTATTTTAGCCATTCCCAAAATTGGAATTTAGAAAGCTTTATACAAAATCTCATTGGATCAATTCAATAACACAACATAATTAAAGTTACCAAGGGATTTATTGGCTCTATATGATTAAAGTTGACCGGAATAAACGGCAATTACACTTGACTAAAATAAAGAATATTTTAATGTTTGATGTTTAAAAAGATACAAATCTCGTTAAAAGATAGTATTGTAAGTTGTTCTATACTGAAAAACAAGCACAAATCTATTCACTTGCTGAAAATATAACAAATTAAGAAATTTCAGGGATTTTAAATTATTAGGAGACTTTTAAACTATTGAATGTTATTTTAAATGATGTATTCTGCTAGAAAAAATTAATTTTTACTTAGATATTTTTAAAAATAAATTATTAAGATAAAATAAAGGAAAATTAATAAGATTCTTTAGAAGAAAAACATTTTATATTACATTTTTATTAAGGAATTTAAAATTGTTTAAAGCATATTTACAATTAAAATTTTATTATTTTATTTATTTTACTGAAAGAAAATGTAAGAATTGCTTTGCATTAATAAATCAAAAATTAATTTAAAGGGAATTTTTTATAGGGCAGAAAGAAAAGGGGTTTAAAGCAATACCTGTTGATAAAGATTTAATAATTTTTATTTCTAATTAATTTCGCTTTCGTTGCTGTTATTGACACTACAAAAATAAGAAAATAAGGAAACTTCAATCTTCTATTTGAAATTTAATTTTCTAATGTTCTTGCCTTTAATTTAACCGGATAGGAATTGCAGAAAATTTAAAGTGGCCGCATTGCAAAAGTTGGTGAATTGTTGCAAGTAGCACATTGCACTTCAATGTTGCAATCAGTTGCAAGTTGCTCAGCGCACGTTGCCAATTAGCTGGACTTTGAGGATATGCAGTGACCAGCAACTTGTCGACGAATCTCACTTGCCTTCCTGTTTCCAACTAACTCCTGCGCTCTCACTCTCTCTCTCTCTTTTCTCCCCTCTTCCCACACCATTCACTGCACTCATTTGCTCAACTGATGAAAATTAACAAAAGCAAGAAAGACAAAAAAAAAAAACGAATTATAAAAGTCGCTCGTTTTGTTGGCTTTGCTTTGTTTTGCTTTGGGTGCCGCTCCTGCTGCTTCTTGTTCTTCCTTTTCCGTTTTTCTGCTGTTTTTTTTCTTCTCGCTGCGCTCTCATTTATTTTGCGCGCGACGCAGCGACGTCGACAGCGGCCGCAGTTCCTTTTCATTTCAAAGCGGCCACAAAAACGTCGACGGCGACGCGACAGCGACGCAACGTGAACAGCAGCAATAAGAAGCAGCAGAGCAGCGCTGCTCTCTCACTCACTCTGTCACACACACACATGCACATGCACATGCAGATAGACACGCACGTACTCAAACAAATTTTTTTTCTTTCCTTTTCACAGTTTTTATGCATGTGTATGTTGCTGTTGTTGTTGCTGCTGCTGCTTCTTCTTCTGCTGCTGCTTTTGCACAGTGCAGCTAGGAGTGTTGTGTGGGAAGAGGGCGGTGGAGGGAGGAGAGCGCAAACTTGGACTGTGTTGCTGTTATCGTCGTCGGTTTTGTTGCCGCTGCTGTTGCCAATGCCACCTTCTTTTGCTTTGGCACGACGCACGGCTTGCCCTCTGTCTCCTACTCAGCACACCTCCTCTTCCTTCTCCACTCTTCAACTCGCTGTTCCCTTCGCTCTCTCTCTCTCTCTTTTTGCACAGTCTCTCACAGTGTTGGCCCCGCGGCTGACGAGCAAGTTTGAATTGTAATCCTTGTTGTTGTAGTTGGCACGCTCGCCTTTTGTTGCTGTTGTTGTCGCTGTTGCAGCAACAACTTTGCTGCTGCACTCTCTTCCTCTTGCTCTTGCCACACGCCACACACTCGACAGCGACAACGAAACAAGCAAAAGCAACGAGCCAACAACCAACTACGTTCGACATCAACTACAACAACTACAGCAACAACAACTACAGCTACACTGCCTTTGTCTGCAATCGTCCACAGTTCTCTCGCTCCCCCTCCCCACCCATCTCTATCCCACTATATGTTTGCTGCTTCTCTGTTTTGTTGCACTATGCGTTGCCATCGCTGTTGTCGTCGTCGTCGTCCTTCTCGTTGCCCTTTATATTTCATTCCACTTCAGGTCCAACAAACATTCTGCGCTTTATACTCTAGAGACCCTTAAGATATTATGGGCTATATCATTCGCTCTCTTAACTTGCTCAAAACTTAACAGATTTTTATGCGTAAGGATATTTTTTCCTTATTTCGCTTCTAATTTCATTCTGCATTAAAATTTTTTTAATTAAAATTATTTAATTTTTTTCGATGATCATCCAATTTTCCATAAATACCCTTTATAATTTTTCAAAAATTTTAATCGTCCATAACTTCGTTAATAATAAACGGATTTTCATCCGGAATATCGTTTTATTCATGATTCGTCACCCAAATTAATTCTACATTTAAATTTTGTTCATTTAAAATATTTAATTTTTTTTCGATTATCATCCAATTTTCCATACCTACCCCTTAACATTTTTTCAAAAACTTTGAACTGACGCAACTTTGTCAAAACTTAACCGATTTTCATTCGGAATACCATTTTGTTCATGATTCGTCACCCAAATTAATTCTACATTTAAATTTTGTTCATTTAAAATATTTAATTTTTTCGATTATCATCAATTTTCCATACCTACCCCTTAACATTTTTTCAAAAACTTTGAACTGACGCAACTTTGTCAAAACTTAACCGATTTTCATTCGGAATACCATTTTGTTCACTATTTGGCTTCTATTTTGATTCTACGTTTGAATTATGTTCATTTGAAACATTTATTTTTTTTCGATTATTTTCCATTTTTTTCAAACATTTTGTCAAAATTGGTCATTTTTTTCTATGACTGTCCATTTTTAAATTTCTATCAATACAATATTGTATTTTTTATAAGATAGAGTATCGAAAGTGCGACTAACCCAACTTTGTTTATTCTTCTAGTTTTGTATTGCGCGTCATCAACGTTTTCTATGTATGTATGATTGTATTTATTTACTGTACATGCAATATATGAATATGCAAGTGTGTGCAAACATTCATACATATGTGAATATATATATATATAAATAATATATATATATATACATATGTGTGTGTTGTTGTATGTATTACATTTTATTTGGATTTTAGCTGACTTTTGTTTCTCTGCTGGACAACTGGACACATAAAATGACGACGACGTCGAAGATGATGATGATGATTGCAACACAAAAAATGCTCCATTAGCGGCAGCTTGTGTTGCATGCCCCTCGCTGTGATTGCATCTATGAGCATGCATATGTTGTTGTTAGTAACTTTGTAACATTAAGTGCAACTGTTCAAAATAATTCATATTATAATATATATTTATATTTTTGATTGCCTGACCAGCTAAACATTTTTTTTTTAAATATAAGGATATTTTATTTCATATCTTATTGTAATACCTAAATTTATGGTTCTTAGAAGCAATTAAATTTATTAAATAATTATCGGCGACTGGGAATTGATTGTAATACAAGTTTGTTTTGGTGATTATGAATTAGGGTTACCCTTTTGTGTATTTTGTTAAAATCTATGCAACCTACTGTCTTGTCTTTTGTCAACAGCTCTTGCAAATCATGCATTTCCAAATATATATGTATTTCCATTTATCATGCGCGCTATTTTACTACATATTATTCAACAATTTGCAACACTGCTTCCGCAACAGCAACAACAACGCAATACGCATTTCCGCTGTTCAAAACTTTTGGCAGCAACATAAATAATAACAATAATAAAATCAGCAACAACAACGGTTACTAGAGAAGGCAGACGACAATTTGACAGACAGAGCGAACACCTTTAGGCAGCCTCATTTATATTATGTTACTCACTCTCTCACTCTAGCTGATACGCACATATGCACACACACATGTCGCAACATAGCTTAAATTTGCTTACTCACCACTCTCACACCCTCTCCTTGAAGTTGTAGTGGTTGTTGTTGTTGTTTCTTGCATTTTGCTTAATTTCTCACTGGTCCCTTTTTCGCATGCACACACAAACACGCACAGCTGCTCTCTCTCTCTCTCTCTCTCACTCCGCTCATTTGATTTAGTTATTGTAGCAATTTTAATTACCAGCACTTCAATGAACGATGCGACGCAGCGTCGCTGTCGGCATCGTCGTCGTCGTCGTCGGCATCGTTGAGACCGCAGCAAGAAAATATTTAAATGTAAAAAGAAATTGTAACAATACAAATGTCTCTTTTTGGTTGCGGCGTCTTTCTTGCCTTCTGCCTGGCTTGGCTTTTCACTCCACTCTCTTCTTCTTCTCTGTCAACCGCTGACGTCCGACACCTTCGTCTCTGCTGCTGCGGCGGCGGCAGTGGCTGCTGTTGCGCTGCGCCCACAATTTCAAACGGCAGCAGCAGCGCAGCAGCAACAACAAGCACGTTCGTTAAATGTTGAATAAATTTTCTCATATAATCGTCGTCGCAGTCGTCGTCGTCATTTTACTCTCCCCGTCTTTATCCCATTTGCTCTGTTCACCGCACTCCCCCTACCTGCCGTAAAGTCCAATGGCAAGTGTTGTTGTTGTTGTTTTGCCAGTTTGTCTCCATCAGCGAGCGTCGCTCTGCTGCTGTCGCTGCCGCTGCCTCTGCTGCTTCGCACTTGGCTTCGGCTTGGATTGGTTGCTGTTAGTTTAGTTCGGTAACTCGTCGGTCGCAGTCACAGGCTAAAGAAGAAGCAAAAGCAAGAGGCAAAAGCAACAAAAACGGGCGGCAAAGCCAAGAAAAATTACGAAAAATTAATTACACGGTATGCAAGTGTATGTGTTTTGTATATGTGAGTGTAAGAAGAGCAGCAACAACGCATTTGTATATCAATATTTAATATTGCAAAAAATCTGAAAGAAAAGATAAAAAAAAACAACAACAACACGGCAGGAAGTGCGACAGATACAGATACAGATACATAAATGCCAAACCTAAGCAAAGCAAAGCAAATCGTTTGGGCAAAAGCCAAAGGCGGCAGCGCCAACGAAGCCAGCGCGAGAACTCAGCCAAGCGAAGCAGAAACGTAGGCAGAGAAGCAGCAGCAAATTCTGTCTGTCTGTTTGCCTCGAGTGTGTGTGTCTTTTTGTGTGTGTGTGTGTGTGTGTGTGTGTGTGTGTTTGTATGTGCACCCTGGCCACCGTATTTTCTTTTGTCAGTTGTGTGTGAACTCTATGCCCTCTCTCTGTCTTTCTCGCTCTCCACCTCTGTTTCTCACTCCACAAAGAGAGCCCATGGACAAGACATAACCAAAAAGGATTTAAAATTGTGCACAAGGAGATGCTGTTTGTTATATATGTATGTCTATATGTATATATTTACACTCATATAGATGTAAATGTACGTTTGTATATACAGTGAATAGCAGCTTATTTGACCCACTACATTTTGAGCCTGTTTGGGCTTTTTAAGTTAAATAAGTTACAATATGCATATTGTTTTTTTAATAAAATATTTTTGTAAAAGACGTTTAGGCCTTAATATGTGAATAAAAATCGGCTTAACATTAAAGTTAGTCAATTTGTAAAATATATAAGACTTGTGGGTCCATTAAGCTGGTAGCCACTGTACGTTTAATTTGCAGTTATCTAAAGCCGCGCCGCTGCACACACACACAAACACAAAAAGAATTGTCAAATCAATAAAATCGCGAGCAAAGTGTCGTCTCAGTCGCATTCGGAGTCGCAGTGAACGTCACCGTCGCGTCGCTGTCGTCGTTTGCTTTGGCACTCTGTTTAACAGTTGCCATTAACTGTCAATTCCAAAAAGTGATCACATAAATACTATGCGGGAATGAAACACACAAATATCAAGTGATTAGTGCGTTGCACAAACGAGTGGTAGATGTGGAGAGAGTGAGCGAGTGAGTAGGGAGCAGGAAAAAAGAAGAGAGCGTGTTAGTGAGTGTTAAACGAGTTGAGTTGAGTTACTGACCAATGCAATAATTAGCTACTTACTTGCATTGGCGTACAATTCCAATTGCGAGCGGCGCAACTCCAATAAGATTTATTGCGTAAATTTCCAACGACGTCGCGACATGTTCAGTTATGTAGTATTTCTTTTTTTTTTATGTATCAATAATTACGACGAAAGAAACGTTGAGAAAAAAACAACGAAATTAAAGCAGCGAAGGCGCAATGGAACGAATGGCCGAACAACAACAACAACGACGACGAGGCAGGCCAGTCAAACCAACAACACAACTTGAACTACAACAACTACAATATTGGAGACATGTTTGCATGCCACAGTGGACACTAGGGCGTAGAAACGTTAACGGAAAACATTACTCAACTTCGACCGAAAAACCTGAATCACCCAATGGGTTTATCATACAGTGCAAATAGTCATATGAAAGCTTAAGTTTTCTATTAAATGCTTTTTAAATTTCTAAATCAACTTCATTGCTTCAATAGATATGTTTTTTGCAAAATAATTAAAAAAATAAAAAATAAACAGAATGTCACCCTGTACTACTGTGCGTCTATCAAATGATTTTTAAATTATTGTCAAACATTTTTGGGTACAAGAGATATGATATTCGCAAGAAAAAAATAAAAGACAGATTGTGCCACTGTGCATCGCTCATTTATATTATGTCTCGCTGTCGTGGTTGTTATTGTTACTGTTGATGTTGTTGTAGCTGTTCTTATTCTTCTGCTTCTTTTTCTTCTTGCTGTTGTTGCTCGTTGGCTAGTTGTTTTTTGTTGTTGCTATTTCTTGTTGTTGCCGACGGTTTTTCTGTTTTGTAGACATGTCTGTATGTTAGGCCTTGTGTTTGTGTGTACAGTGTACAGTGTACACCAAATGTGTGCATGACACGACCCGCAGCGCTGCCAACGTCGCAGTCGACGTCGCTGTGGGTCGCTATAAACGACTTTCGTGCAGTTGTTGCTGTTATTGTTGTTGTAGTTGACTTGAATATGCTTTGCGCTTTTTGTTTTGCGTTAAATGGCCGTCTCCGCTTTCCCCCCTCTACCCCTCTTGCCCATTGATGATCGCTTTGCCCCACTGTGCGAATAAAGAAAAGTTCATACAGTTAGGCAAGTAATTGAACTTTACTGGTAAGCACTGTGAAGAACTATAGTAAAATTGAAATTCATTTAAAATAAAATATAAAAATCGCACAATAAACGAATTGTGTTAATCTTTAGTCTCTGTCAATACAATTACTTGACATACTGACAAGCAAACTGCGCCCTCCCCCTCATTAGTTTGCCATAATTGTTGCAATTGGCAAGCAACAACTGTAACAACTAAAATCTCTAACTGCGCTTTATACTAAACTTTTGATTGTTTGCGCTCTCTTCGGATTGGACTGCGTTTATATTCCAATAAGACTTTGAAGCAACTCAACTCGAACTCCAATCCAATGCAGTTCAGCTCAGATTTCTCTCTCGCCGTCTCAGTCAGTTCTCACTCATTCGTTTCTAACATACAATTTGGTGCTCTTTTTTTTTTCTCGTATAGCTGTTGTTGTTGTTGCTTTTGTTATAACGCAGCTCAGTTGCGGATTTGTTTGTGATTTCGATATTTAGTTGGGTTATTTTATTTTTTCTTTGTTTTGTATTTCTGCTGTCCGTTTGTTTGTCGTTCTGTCTTTTTTGTCTGACATTCGTATGTAAAAAGTTGCCGTCTGCGATTGTCCGCCGATCTGTCTGTCTGTTTGTCCGCCTGTCGGTTTGTCGTTCAAGTTTTGCTGCTGCTTGTTGGTGGCGGTTTTGTCTCTCATTCCTCGCTGATTGCTTTGGCCTGCCTCCTACCCCTACCCATTCCAATTCGTACCGTTCCCCTTCTGACCAACTCATTTCCAGCTCGTTTTGGGTGTACGTCGGCTGTGCAGTGTTTCTTTTTCATATTGTTTAATTTATTTCGTTGGTTTTTATTGTGGCCATTGCCGTCGTTTCATCTGTGTGTGTGTGTTTGTGTTTGTGGATGAATTCGTCATATCGCGTTGTTGCTGTTGCTGCAACTTCTCCCTCCCTCTCTCTCTCTCTCTCTCTCTACAGTTTTGTCTTACCTTTTGCCTCGTTGCCGTCTCACTCTTGCACTGTCCATTGCACACAGCTTCGCTTTATCTTCTCCATCATTCACATCCAAGTCTCTTCTCTTCTCGGCTCGTTTCCTCGTCTCGTCGCGTCACGTCACGTCATCATCATCCCCTCCAATTGAACTCTCACATTTTTGAGGCATTCGTGATGAATTTGTTTTCTTGTTTAATTTTAGTCATTTGTTTGCTTTCGGCCCTTTTTTTTCATGCTTTTCAAGCCAGTCACCCTCACACAACAAAACACAAAAACAACTTCAAACACACACACACACACACACACACACACACACACACACACACAAACACACGTCTATTCTGTTGCTTCATCTGCAGCCGTTGCTTTGGTTTTGTGGTTCAAAATTGCACATTTTCTTTGCCCCTTCGTTCTCTGTCCCTTTCTCTCGCTTTTGATCACCTTCCACTCAGAGCAATTTCAGTTCCAATGGATGAACTTGTGATAAATGATAAATGGGCAGTGGGCGTGTGCATTCTTTATTTAACGATGAATTTTGTGAAGCAACGAGCATGATCATAAATATATATAAATATATTTATGTATGTATGTATATAAGTTTGTATGTACATGCTTGAAAATCAAATAAGGTCTTCAATCTCTATCACCTTTGCTTAAAGCTTTAAATATTTAATTTATTAGGCATAACAATCGCTTATCATGAATTTCTGCTTTAATATTTGTGTGGTTAGTTAACTAATTGGTTAGGTTAGGTTAGTTTGTTATCAGCGAAGTATCAGGTGTCGTTACTTGCTTCCTACACTGCTCTTTCTCTCTCTCTCTCTCTCTCTCTCTCCTTCTATCTCTGTCTCGCTCACTCGCTGTCTAGCTCTTTCATTCACCCCCATTCCCCTTCAACGGCGACATCACTTAAAAGTTGACCGAAATAAGCACCATTGTGTGTGTGTGTGTGTGTGTGTGTAGAGTGTGACTCACAAACACATACATACATTTGCTTGGATTCAATAACTTTATGTGTGAACTGACAAAAGCTTATTGTTATGTATACAAGCACAATCCACAACAATTGTTTGCTTTTATTGTTGATTCTAATCTGATTTTGCATAAATTTGAGAGCATCACGACTTGCACATATCCTTTAATTGTTTACATATGTATTTTAAAACTAATAAAAAAAACGAGTTAGATAAATGAATGCAAACATGAAAATCTATAACGTATTTGTTATTAAAAAATATTCATATATTTTATGTATTACAATTTAATAATGAATACATATTTCAATTATTTGACCTAAAATTTGGCATTTTCTATCTTTCTAGTCCCCTCCTCGAGAGCAGTTGAAATAATCAACTATATACACTACAATTACAAGAATAATTCAACAAAAACTGAACCAACATTGTGAGCCAACAATTTGTTTTGATATTTGTGAGTGTGTGTCTGTGTTTAACAGGCCAAAGAGCCGATGAAAATCAAGAATGAAATCATTATTCAAATTTTAAAGTAATGCCCACAAGTGACAAACAACAACTGATAATAATAAATATGAAAATTCAAAGTGTAAATCAACAAACGCAAAAACAACAAGAAATGAAGAAACTATGAATTGGAAACAAGCTTAAAACTGTGAAAAATTGTTTGTGGTAAGTTTAAGTTTCGACACAGATTAAAAAAACGGAAAAATTTAAAAAGATATATATAAAAAATTAAAAATTTGTAATTATCTCCAAATAATATAACATTGTAATCCCTAAAAATTCACCATTAATCTTGAAAAGAAGAAATTTTTGTCACCCAAAATTTTCCATATATATGGAACAATTCTCCAGCTATTTTTCTTAAATAAACCTTCGTTTATTATCAAAAGTTTGACATTAATTGATAGATAAGCTACTCTAATTACTACTACAATCAAAACTACAACATTATCTGGTTATTGCTGTTGCCATTTTGCAGCTGGGATTATCCGATTTCTATGGTCTGAGGAATATGGTTAAATCTGCATCCTTTTATCGGATAATCTGATTAAAGCTTTAATTAAATGTCGGTGTTGGGTCTCTGTTTGTAACTATTTGTTCTGCCTCTCTCTCTCTGTCTCTCTGTGTGGCTTCAACACACACACAGAAACACAAACACATATTAGATTACGTGCAACAAGCATTTTAATTGTATTTGTTGTCTAATGAAATCACCGCAACATTTAAAAGCTTTTGCAAACAACAGGGATGGAGATGGATCGAGAGAAAGGGAGAAAATGGCATAGAATTGAGAGGAGAATAGAACAAAAGGAATAGAGCAGTTCAAACAAATTTTTATCCTCATTTAGAATGTTGTCGGATCTTTTATTTAAATTTTTACTTTTATTCGAATTAATTAAACTTTTCGGAAAATACCAGCTCATATTTCTTATTGATTTACAGAGGGAAAATGCTTAATAGGCGACTAGCAGATACCCTATACTATAATAGTCTGAAGTTGCTTACAGTTTTGAAAATAAATGAATCGAATTGTTTTGAAATAAAATTAATCGTAATGTTAACTGAATTTTAATAATGTAACTCCAAATGTTGACGATTATTATAGTGATAAAAAAAATATTGTTAATGTAAATGAAATGTTTTTGCAAAGGTTACCGGTTATTATTGTTTGGAGTGTCGTTTATTTCTCAAAGTTTTGATTAAGCTTTAAAGTTGATTAATTAGTAATTTAGCTTCTCTCTCTTTCCTTCTCTTCTTTAGCTTATTTGTCATTTATGCTATATGATTGGCATGTTTCTTACCACAAGCTTAAAGCACCTCGCAAGTTTTGTTCTTTCAAGACAATCTACAATGCAATGTGTCCAATAACAGTCTGTACCAATATCCTGCCTTCCCCTCCCCTCTCCACACTATACAAAATACTGGACGCACCAATGCGACTCCCTTTTGGTTGAACGTTATCAACGTATTTGTTGTCGTTGCAACAACGACAACAATGACAGTTGGCCACTGAGCACATTTGAGTGCATTCTATGTAGCCGCAAAAGCCGCCATCTCCCCCACAGCTTACCCACCCAACTCCCCTCAGCTCTCTGTCTCACTCTCTCTCGCTCTGTCTGTCTGTCTGTCTGTCTGTCTGTGTGACAAGCCTGGCAGAGATGATGCTGCCTCCTGCTGCAGTGCTACTTGCACGGTGTGTGTTGTCGCTGCTCTCCTCCCTTTGGTCTCTTTCTCCTACTTCTTCAACCTCACACTGTTTGTTGTTGTTGTTGTTGTTGTTAGAGCCCGAAGCTGGCTTTGAGTTTGTGTGGGCAGCAGAGGCGGCGACGGCGACAGCGACGCTGACGTCGTTGGCTTTGGTCTGCTGCAAATGGCAAATACGTCAATGCCGTCTCCTCTCCCAATCCCTCTCTCGACTTGCCGACGACTCACCTACTCCTCCTCGTGCTGCTCCACACGTTTGATGCTGCATTGCTCACTCACTTGCGTTCCAATGTTCATTCGGTTCATTCACTCACTCGCTCACTCGCGCCTCGTTGCTTACGTTCGTTCATCTGTTCGTTTGCTCCTTCGTGCGCCTACACACTCGCTCTCACTCTAATTTATGGGTTGTATGCGCGCGCTCTCATTCCACTTTTGAGCCTTTTCCCATGCATTCCTACTGCTGCTGCTGCTGCTGTAACTCCTACAGCAACAACAATAACAATAACGGCAGCAACAACAGTCACAAATACAAGCAGCAACTATTTCACCGTTACATAAATACCCAAACTACAAATACAACAACAACTGGGAGCTGCTGCTGCATAAATTCATTTGTTTGTTGTTGTTGTTATTATTATTACTACTAACGCTGCCAGCGTCGCTGCTGTCACTGTCATTGCTGCTGTTGCTGCTGCTTTTGCTGCTGCTGCTGCGTTGACGTTAGCGTCACAGTTGTCGTTGTCGTTGCTGTTTTCCCCTTTCGGCGTCGTTGGCATTTTCAATTTTAGTTTTGTTGTTCCCTTCGGTTCGGTTTGGGTTCGTTTACTGCTGCCAACTGTCTTCCCCACCCTTCATTTATATATTGTACACCCCCACCACCGCCCACGTTACGGACACGGACGTGTCCTTGCGCGCTCGTTTCCTCTGTATGTGTATGTGTGTGTGTGTGTGTGTGTGCCTGTATCTACGTGTGTGTGTGTGTGCGTGTTAGCCCCTGGCTTTGACTGGGACTTGGCTCTGACTGACTCTGACTCTTAGTCTGACCCCCTCGACCCTTAGACCCGCACCCCCTGCCGCCTCTATCCACCTCACCCCCTGCCGCCTCTATCCACCTCACCCACCCAATTTCTCGTCGTTTCAGTTTACATTTTATGTGTGTGTCCCTTTTTTTACACAATTTCCTTGAGCGCGCGCAGCCGACAATCCCAACCAACATCCCCTGGCCAACGAGCGTCAACTGGTTAGCGATATCCTTGATAATAATGTGTACAACACCAAAAACAAGTGGACGAACAAACTCAATCTCCCCGCTTCCCCCACACACATCCACACTCACACCTCGCTTTAACTGTTAGTCGTACTCTTTTGTTGTTGCACTAAAATCCATTTCATTTTATTCCGGTTCTTCTCCTTTACTCACTCCCGCACCAACTCAATCTCTCGTGCTCTCACGCTCACGCCCTTTCGCTCACATTGTGTGCAGGACGAGAACCACAACTGAATTAGCTGTGTTACAGTAAACATTGCCTAAAACGAATCACGATTTTTGTTTAATGTAAAATATTGTTGTAAATAATTGCTGTATTACTTTGTAAGACTTTAATGCATTTGAATTAAAAATTAATAAATATGTATATACTTTTTTATTTTTCTGGTTGCTTTTAGCCACAGTTTACTCTAAAAAAAAACAGTTAAAAAGCAATTGAGAAATAAATGAAAAAGAATGCATGAAAGTTGATTAAAAATGTTGCACTCTAATCTGACATTTTTAACAAAGATTAAAGCCACAACATTTGAATTAACTTCAAGAGCTATCAGTAAAAACACCCGACAGGTGTTAAAAAGACTCTTGATAATCAATATTAAAGTTAGTGATTAATCGATAAGTACTTGTGATTTCCATTTGATTGTTTGAATTATCTACACACAAATACACACACACACAATTGCAAACTTGTTGCTGCTGCTGCTGCAATTGCAACGATGCAGAAGTGGGGCAGAAAGGAGGGCAGAAGAAGACCGAAAACGAGCTAACAAATGAAGATCGCGACGTCGTCGTCGCCGTCGCAAGTTCTGCGTGTCTTTCAGTTACTCTATATGGCTGTCCCTGTCTGTTACTTGCCTGTGTCAATAACCTCGCAACGAAGACGAAGAAGACGAAGAAGAAGCAAGCATGCGAACAAGCTGTATGAGCCGCTCTCACTCACTCTCAGTGCTCTTAGCTCCCCACGTCTCGCACTCTCGCACAACGAGAGTCAACTTTGAGTAATGAGAAAAGGCAAAAGGCAAAAAGCAAAGTGAACTGAAAATTGTCGGCGCGTTATAAAGGCCGCCAACAACAATCAAAAGACGGCGGCGACGCATGGTTAGCAGCACCAGCAGCAGCAGCAACAACAACAAGATGAACGAACAGACAACAACATGTAGCTAAAATCGAAATCCCCAAGAATGCCAGCAAAATAACATATGTGTGTGTGTTTGTGAGTGAGTGCATGCGTGTGCAGTCAAAGATGATCAACGAATGCCGCGAACAACTAAACATACCTACATTTATGTATGCCTCTGCATATGTGTGCGCCACAGTTGGAATTGAAACGCGTTAAAGGGACGAGAGCAGTCAATAATCAAAGCAACTCACACACGTGCGCTTTTTGCACTCTAGTAATTATGTATTAATACACTCAGTTTATATGCTAGGTCAGTTTAAAATAGGAAAAGTACATTTTTTTTTTTAAGAAATCATAAATGCACTGAAATGTGTATAAAATAATAAAAAAGTATTTTTTTATTTTGTGTACGATTGCATGTAGCACTCACTGTGTGTAGCTATGTAAACATTAATAAATTGCACAATTTTGCTTTATAAATCATGAACATTCACTTTTCTACAGAATTTGCATGCACATGCATCAAATGAAATGCAATTTTAATTATATAATAACGCGAGCGAATAAACAAAACAACGCAAATTGCTTAAGAATTGTTGTTGCTAATTTCAACTGATTTCAATTAGATATGACGAGTGGAAATGGAATTGATTGTAAAGCTTGGAATTGATATTGATTAGCATTTGGCATTAATAAAAATACAACAAACGCTGACGTTGTTGTTTGTCTTCATTTTGTTGTTGTGTGTCTGTTTGTATAACACAAACGCAGCGGCATTTGCCAAAGATACACAATAAAATACACGAACACACACACACATGTATAAGCAACGGCTGCCAATTGAACTAGAGATAATCAAGAGCAAAAAGAAATAAAAATAGTAGATGGCAAGGAGAGCGATGGGGAAGTGACAGATCTACGCCAACGGCAGCAGCAGAGTGAACACAATAAAAAGAATTTCACATTTGTACTCTGTCAGTCACAAATATTGAGTGAGTGGAAAAGGGAACGAATGGAAGGATGGAAGGGGAGAGCAGTTGTGCTAGTCGTGCGGTCGGTCAGGCGAGAGAGTCAGCAACTTCTGTCATTCGCTATGGGCAAAAAAATAAATATATATACACACATACATATATGTATAACTACACGTCAAGTTAGCGAAAAAACGAAGCAAAAAAAAATAAGCAACAACAACAATAGCAACAACAGCAGCAGCATTCGCTTAGCTTCCTCTCTTTTAATTCTTCATTCCCTTCTCAAACGCACACAGCGCGCACCTTTTCATTGGCAGCGCGTCGGCGCCGACGTCGTCACTGCTGTCGCTGTCGACGTTGTCGTTGGTGACAGCGTCAAAGATAAATGCTCGAATCATATTGCCAACGCTTTTGTTGTTTCCTATTGCTGTTGTTGTGGCGCGCGTTAGCTCAACTCACACCCTCGCACAGGCCACACACACACACACACACACGGATCACGTAAAGCAAAGAAATACTGCCGAAGCTTTGACCCGAACTGAGGTCGGTCCCACTGTGCGGTTGCCGTCATAAAACTTACAGCGTAGCATAAGAAATGCCAAATACAGCTAGTCAAGTAATTGTTTTGACAAAATGATAAATGTACATAATTTTATTAAAAAAGTAGTTTGCTTAACCTAACAAGATTAAAAATTAGAAGTAAGTCAATAAAGTGTGGATATTGCTTATTTAAAAAGAATTATGTATACATATTTGTATACAACATTACATGAATAAGTGTATTTGTGACAACCACAACCACAACAGTAACTGCAGCTGTTTGTTTTTATTTATTTACTTTCGACTAAAGCAGTCGACAGAGAGAGAAACATATACAATTAATATTTAAGTAACCAATAAAATAAAACCCAAAATAATAATATAAATAAAATTTATAGTATATTTAATAAATTTATTGCATTTGTCTTAAGTGTTGTTGGACTTTTACTTTTTTTCCATTATAATTGGTTCAGTTGACATACAAAATTTAATCGTCCCACCCCTTTTACACACTTGACATCCACATTCACGATGTGGATTTCATTTCACATGCACTGTGTGATAAGCAGACACATCTGTCGATTGAAGCGTGACAGCAACAACAAACACAACAGAAGGAAAGCGCAATAACTGTTACTAAAAGGCAACAAAAACAACGGCTACCAAAATGAGATCCACCTTTATTGTTGCACTGTGCGGCCTGCTAAACGTGTGTTCATTAAAATGATTAATTCATAAAAATATGCATTTTCTTTTGCGCAAAACGAATGCGAAAAACAAACACAAAGAATAAATAACAACAAAACAAAACTGTAATTATAAACCACTGTGAAAAAGCGCCGACGCAACGCTAGCGTCGACGCCGACTTCGGCATCGGTTCATTCATTGCCGCTCACACTCTCGTGTCGCAGTCGCTGCCGCTGCCACGACTCTCATGTTTCAATTCCACTTGTAACAGATGGAACGCGACGAAGTTTTTGTTTTCTCACTCACTCAGTCGCCGCGTTATCCCACAGATATTTGGTTTGCTTTTCGCTGCCGCTTAACTTAAAATTAACTCGAATTTTCAATTGTGGTTTAAATTCACTGAAAATGCAGTGAAAATTTATGAAAATATGTGAAAAATGTAACAGCCCATGTGCTGTATGCATAAAGAGTGTCTTTGCTCAAGTAAGCAGCTGCCGGTTAAACAAATGCAACGATTCTTTTTTTTCTTTCAAAAAATAAAAGACGGAAAAGAGTGAAAAAGGCCGACAGTCTGTCTGCGTCTCAGTCAGCGTCGACAGCGCGGTGACGTCGTCGTCGTATGCAAAATGTGTGAAATGCAAATGCAGTCAAAGTTTTATGAATGAAATTGATAAAGAGAATCCAAACAAACAAATAAAAAAAAAAAAACAACGACTCAAAGTGCTGTTTAAATAATAATCAACTGAACGGCATTTTTATTTTTGCTTTATGTATGCATCGTTCGCCGCAGCGAAAGAGAGAATGAGTGGGAATAAATACTCGAAACTGTGTATATATATGTGTGTGTGGAATAGTTTTGTTTGGTGCGTTTTTGCATATTATCTTCTATTTATTGCATTTATTATTTAGTATTTATTCACTTTCAATTTGTTGCAATTTGTTGAGACATTCGTTTTCGCCGTATTTTTCGCTATTTTCTGTGTCTTTGAGTTGCGCGCTATGCGACGCTCGTAATTCGCTCTGTTTCGGCTTCTGTTTTCCCCTGTGTATATACATACATGCAGGTGTAGTGGTGAGTGTAAACGCGCGGCGTCTCTGCTTTTGGATATTCTCTTTCACATTGCTGCTCTGACGCATACAGTTGCAACAATGCGAGCGCTTCCGTTTGCATATGTGTGTATAGTAGTTTTTTTTTGTAGTTTTGTTTTGCTTTTCATGTTTCTGCGTTTTCCTCTTTACGTTCAACATTCGCACACAGCCGTTGGTTTGGCATTGCCAACACTGACAAAATATTCAAAAGAGTGCGAGAGAAAAGAAAGCGACTGGAATTAGCAGGAGTTGTGCAATTGTTGTGATTAAAATATTGAGAGAATTAAATTAAACGCAGTGTATTAAATAAAATATATACATTTAAATTTATATAAAAATATGTTAACTAAGTTAAACTATATTGAAAATAGAATAAACAGTATGCGGAGAGAGTGACTGTGTGTGTGTAAGAGAGAGAGAGTCTATTTAAACCTTTAAGCGGCAGTTAAATTCGAATTCGAAAACATTTAACGAAATGTAATAATAATAAATTTAATTCAGTACTCTAAACAAATGATTTATTTAAACAAGATTTAATTTGTAATTTAGTAAAGTATATAAATTAAGCTTGTTTATTTACTTACTCTTGCAGACAGCAGCAAACACAACAATAACAATTAGCCAAGAGAACAACTATAAAAACGTACTGTGGAACATTTGCTCTTTAACATGAACAAAAATGCCGGCGATGGCAGCGGCAACGATGGCAAAAACTCAAACAATCATGGTGGTGGGAAGGGGGGCGGTTCCAGTGCGGGAGGTGGAGGAGCTGGCGGTCCACACGATCCCACCGGACTCTTAGATGCCGCCTCTCTCTTTGGTAAGTTGCCCATCTCCAATAATTATCAAACATTTATTTAACACTCTTTGTTTGTTTCTCTTTCTGTTTTGTTTAGCCTATTGGGGACGCGATGCAAGCGGCGCATCAAATCCTCTCTTTAACTCACAGTTTAATGCAGCCGCTGCCGCCGGTTTGGGTTTGCTGCCAAATGCTGCGGGCGCAGCTGCCAATGACCGTTACTCATCGATGGCAGCGGCAGCGGCTGCAGCTGCGGGCGCCCATCATCATCAGAGCACAATGGCCGTAGCGGCATCTCAGGCCGCCAGTTTGGCAGGTCTGCATCCAGCAAGTGAGTAAAATGTCGGCATCGACACTTGAGTCAAATTATGCACAGCAAAACAGAAGAGATGACAACATGAAAAAGGAGAAGGAGAAATTGAGTAAAAGAAAATGAAGCGAGTAACAGCAGCAGTGACGGTTGTATAAAGAGGGAATATTATAGATCAATGCAATTATAAAGAAAACGAGAGTAGAGAGAGCAATCGATTATGACATAGAACGATTATGAAATATGCAAGCAATGCAAGCAGCGCAGCAGCTGAAAAAAGCAGCAGCAGCGCAGCGGCGGCAGAGTTAAAGGGAGCAGGTGAAGAATAAAGTGACACTGCAAATAATTAAAGGGTGAAAACGAGTGGGTTATAAAAAAGAGCAACAGCTCAAGCAAGTGAGAATAATGCAGCAGTGGGGAGTGATGGACTACTGGATACTCTATACATAGTAAAATTATACCTACAAAAATAACATACATAATAAAATGAAATACAAATAACGCAAAATTCATATGTATTTTACAGGTTGGTGGTCCATGGCTCAATTGGCAGCACAGGATTATTTTAGTCGCCTTCAAGCCTCCGGAATGTCTCCCTTTCCGCATCCCGATCTGGCAGCTGCCTTTGGACCCGCCATGGCAATGGGCGCAGGGGGCGCGGCTGGCGGCGGCGGTGCGGGAAGCAGTGCGGGAATGGTGGGCGTGGGCGGGGCAGGAGGCGGCGTTGGTGGGGGTGGAGGTAACAGTGGTGGCGTTGGCTCCAGCAGCAAGTCGAACAAATCTCGCAAAGAAAAACGCGCCGCACAGCAGCAGCAACAACAGCAGCAGCAGCAACAACAACAGCACCAGCAACAACAACAAAATCTGGCCAATAGCTTAAATGCAGCTGCCGCAGCAGCGGCAGCAGCTGCTGCCAATAATCCAGCGGCAGCATTGGCCAGCATGCATGGATTCGGACTGCCCGTAAGTGGCATGCAACCAACTGTCAGCACCGGCAGCAGCTCATCCATCTCGACGAACAGCGCAGCGCATGGCAGCTACAAGGTAAGTGGGAATTATCTGAACTGTGTTGAAGCGTCTTGGATTAGATTTTTCATATAACTAGTTTATTCATTTCAATTAAATAATCTGAATAAAATTAAAACTAAAATATTTAAATGAACAACTAAAGTTGAATTTAAAATTACAAATATTCCAAAATATTAACAAGTGAAGTATATTTTATAAATATTTCATAAATATATAAAGAAAAAATTAACAACTAAAATAATTGCAGTTTTCAATTTTAAATAAATATATATTCACAATTTTAAATATTTTAAGTTCATTTTAGAAATTTCGCATTCAAAATGTTTCATAATTAATTTGAAGTGTTTTAAATGTACACTTATTTATGTATTTATATTTATATTCAATGTTTAATATTCACTACTCGTTTTTCTCTGCGTGTATTTTGCAGAACACGGCGAGTGCATATGGAAAACCATCGACATTGACGAGCAGCAGCAGCGGCAGCAGCTTGACGAGTAATCCCGGCTCTGCCTATGATCCGGTGACGTTGCATAAGGAGCTGCTGGCCATGCAGGCGGTGGCAGCTGCTGCCTCGGGGTCAGGGGTCAATAGCTCCAACAGTTGCTCCAGCAAAAAGTCAAATAGTGGTGGAGGAGGTGGTGGCAACTCATCCTCGCTGCACGCTCATGGTCTCTCCAATCTGGCCATGAGTTTGAGCAGCGGCGTTGGAGGTGGCAACAACAACAATTCTGGCATCATGTCCAGCAGCAAGGCATCCACAAATGTCAGCTCCAGTTCCAGTCTGCATCCGGGCCTGACCATGTCACCGCACGGTTCCAGCAAGGATCGAGATCGGGATCGTGATCGTGACCGGGACAAGAACAATCCATCATTAAATGCGCTCAATTCACTGTCACAATTTGGTGCATTAGGCATGACGCCACAGCAGAGCATGCAGGCGGCGATGAATGCCTTTGCGGCGAGCACAGGTGCCACGCCCAGTGCCACAGTCACCTCATCAGCGCATCCATCGCAGCAGCAACAGCAGCAACAACAACAGCAACAGCAATTGTCCAGCACAACAATGTCTGGAGGCAGCGGGAGCAAAGGAAGCGCCAAGGATTATATGACCAATGCGGCCATGATGAGCAGGTGAGAGAGAGAGAGAGAGAAGATGTGAAAGACTGAAGAAATTTTATAAAATTGTCAAATTATACAATAGTCAAAAGAAATCTCAATATTTTAAGAATTGATGCTTTTTTAGAAACTTTAAACTCACATAACTTTGTCAAACCTAAACCGATTTTCATGCCGAATATCATTTTGATCATTATTTGCCCTGTAAATTAATTCTACTTTTAAATTATGTTCATTTAAAATATTTAATTTTTTTTCGATTATCGTCCAATTTTCCATACCAACCCCTTTACATTTTTTCAAAAATTTAGAGCTTTCATAACTTTGTCAAAAATTATCCGATTTTAACTCGGAATACCATTTTGTTCATTATTTGGCACCTATTTTGATTCTACATTTGAATTGAGTGCATCTAAAAATATTAAATTTTTTTCGATGTTCGTTCAATTTTCCTTTACATATTTTCCCCTTTAAATATTTTCAAAAATATTGAACCCTCATAACTCTATCAAAACTCGTCTGATCTCCATGCGGAATGTTACTTTGGCAATTATTTTGGTCTGTAAATTAATTCTATATTAAAACTTTGTTCATTTTATTTATTTTTATCATATTTTACGACTTGTATGTTTCATCCAATTCTATATGCTTTAATTTTTTTAATAACCTCTTTCCCTTGGATTTGTCAATTTTTCGCTATATCTATGTCTATATGCAAATATTAACATTAAGTTTTTGTAAATGGCTTTAATTAATACTTACTCGTTTGTTGTTTCAGCAGCAGTGAGCATCCGTCGTTGTTGGGCGTGAGATTGCCGCCGGATACGGAGATAATCAAGTATACGTCCAGCATTGTGGGACCCAAGATTCCTGGTAGTACATCGCGTGGTCGCAAGAAGACCATATCTGAAACAGAACAACAACAACAACAACAGCAACAACAAAGCACACAGAAACAACAACAACAACAACACCACCAAGCAGAACAACAGCAACACAATCAACTCAATCAACTCACACAACAGCAACAAAAGGACTTTGAAAGCACAACAAATGCAATTTCCTCTCTGCTTGCGTTTCCAGGCCTCAGTCCGGCGAAGCGTGCACGTCTCGAAATGGAATACGCCGCAATGGCAGCGGCGGCACAGCAACAACAGCACTTGCATGGAATGCTGGGAGCAGCTGGGATGCCAATGAGTGCACTGGGCATGAGTCCCATGGATCAGTTGAGCAATGTATCCAAGGCAGTTGTTGCCGCAGCTGCCTTCATCGGCGGCCACCGTTTCATCCTCCTCGTCGTCGTCGTCGTTGGCAACGGTAACGAGCAGCGCTGGATCAGCTACAACGACAACAATGGGTGCTGGTGCTGGTGGTGGTCACAATGTGTCCAGTGATCGTGTGGAGGTCATCAAACTGCCACCGACAATCACCTCGAACGGTGCATACAATCTGTCCAGCAAAGGTTGCAACAAGGACTTGCATGATCTGACCACAGATCCACAACTCGGCTCGGGTGTTAATCTTAGCTTAAAGTCGAGCACAATGCCCGCCACGGGAGCCATTGGTTCCGCCTCGAATCCCATAACCATTGATGACTTTGATGCGCCTCTTAATCTTTCTATGAAGCCATCGGACAAGAGCTCATCATCCGCATCAGCAGGAGCAGTAGCTGGTGGAGGAGGAGGCGGAACTGGCACAGCTGCCTCCACATTGGGTAATCTGGCCAGTGAATATCAGACTCAGGTTGTCGGTGGCAATGGCTCCAATAGTCTGCAAAGTCTCAGCTCCATAACCGCTGCCTTGGGCGGCACTGGCGGCATGCCAGGTGGTTCCATCTCTGGCAGCGGTGCCGGTGGTGCATCACCATCTCCTGCCCAGGGCAATTTGCCGGCCAACTCGGGCACATCCAGCTCGGGATCGGGTTCCGGCTCTGGATCCGGCTCGGGTTCATCCAGTTACAAAGAGGGACGTCCACGCAACTTGGGACGTGGCGTTTCCAAGCCCAAGAAGAATACAGTTGCCTCGCTGCTTGCACAATCTCGTGCCGTGGGATTGAAGCCCATGCTTGCCACACAGCAGTTGCTGCAACAAGGCGCAGATATTGTAGGTTCACATTTTAATATCATTGCTAAGTTGAAAAGCTCAAAATTGTATAAAAATGACTTTTGTTTTCTCAAGTTTAATTTTCAATATTAAATAATATATATTATTTAGGTATTTAGTATAGCTAAAGTTATTTATTTCTAACGACTGTTAATATATAGAAATCTTATAATTAAATTTAAAAATCAGATTTTAAATTAACAACTTAAACTGTTATAGAAAACAATCTTAAATTAAGACTTGAAACATTACAAAAGCAAAAGAATTGAGTAATTCTAAATGATATTCACTAATTGCAGGAGAAGATTCGTCTGGCGCTGAGCGAGGCAAATGCGCACATGGAAACGTCAACGGATTCGGAGAGCGTTGCCGCTGAGAGTGGACTCTCGGAGTCGGAGAGTGAGGATGCCAATATACTCAATGTGGCAGAGTTGCGAGTGCCACTGGAGCTGGGCTGGAAACGCGATACGGTCATCAGGGGATTAACCAAACAGGGACAAATACGTGGCGAGGTCACGTATTATGCACCTGGCAGCACATTGCCACTGAAGACCATTGGACAAGTCTTTGCTGTGAGTTTGTAGGGCGCATTTGTAATTTATAAATACAGAGAGCGAGAGGAAGATGCAGTTATCTGACTGGAAAGCATGTAAACCACACTATAAACAACATTATCTATTTTTCTGTCTCTCAACTGCAGCTTTTGGAGCAACAGCCATCGAGTTTGACACGTGAGAATTTCAGTTTCTCGGCTCGCGCCATTGTGGGATCATTTTTGCAGCCAGCGCCACCTCCATATGCCAATGATGGTGAATACATTCGCATGACGGACGAGGATGTGGCCAAGCGGCTGGAGGATTTAAAGGTCTTCACGCGACAAACGCTCAACGTGGAGCAGCGCATTGAGATAGCCAAGCAACAGCAGGCGATGCGGGATGCAAAGAAGCAGCAGAAGGAGGAACTGGCTCGCAACAAGGAGAAGGCCAGGCAGGAGAAGAATGCCAAGTTGGAGCAGCAGCGCAAGGAGAAGGAGCTCAAGAATCAACAGGCCATCGAGGTGAGTTGTGCAGCTTTAAAAACTATAAAATTAACAATATATTCATTAGAATATTTTAGTTATCTTATTTTATTATCTCATCTCAATTCTTTTTCTCTGCATTTGCAGGAGCGCAAGAAGCGGCAGGAAGAATTGGATCGTCTCAAACAGGAGGAGTTGCTCAAGAAGCAGCAGGTCAGTAAATCAAATCACTTTTCAATTGTGCCGCATTTTTGTCTCTGTGTCAAGTCCTTTTTTTTCTCAAATTGCCGTCTTTCTTTTGTCATATGCAGGAGAAAGAGAAGCGACGCCAGGAAGCAATTCTAGCTAAAGAACAGGTACAAATATCAATACCCATTCTTTTCTTTCTTTTCTCTTACACTTTCCTCGTTTTGTTGTGCAATTTAGTGTTGACTTTCTCATTAATTATAGTGCATTTATCGTCCCATTAACGATCCATATTGAGATCAGAAAAGTTTATAACACTATTTAAAGTCAAATTTTTATTTTCTAACAAAACTGAACAAATAATTGAAGTTAAAATATTTTATTTTTTGAAATCTGAAGATAATGCACATTTTTATTTGTAGGCTTTCGATAAAAATAGATTTTTATTTTTATTTCGAGAAATATCTATTTTACAACATAAAAAATCTAATCTAATGATTAAAGAATAAACTGTTAAGTGATCAAATCCTTCTTGATCGACAGCTACTTAGAAAGAAATTTAAAAGAGGATCAAAAGAAATAATTCTTTAGCTCCTTCTGCCTGTGCTCTGCAATTTCCCTATTTCTGACTATTTTGTAGGACCAATCTTGAGATTAATTTCCTTTATTTGATTTTCATAGATTTCTAACTAATCTCTTTTAATTTTCCTATCATCCAGGAACTGCAAAAGCAAAAGGAACTGTTGCTGGCTGCTGAAATGGTAAGAGATTTAATTTACTGATTCCCAGTTGTTTCTTTATTAACCTGTATATGATTTCTTTGAAGGAACGTGAGCGACGTCGTCAGCATATGAACCTCATTCGGATGTTGGAGTTGCGTCGCAAATTCGAGGAGCGCGAAAAGAAGAAGCATCAACTAGTGTTGGATCGTCTAATCCTAAGGGAACGTCGCATGGCCGAACGTAAACGGGATGCAGAGATTCTGCAATTGATACGAAAACCGAATGAGGATTCGGAGCTGCCACAAGATATGACTGTGCCAGAGCTGGATCGGATTGCTGGGAATCGTTTGCCTGGCCAGGCGATGGCCGATCTCTTGATGGTCTTTGAATTCCTGCACAATTTTGGTGAAACACTTGGATTCGATATGGAATCGTTGCCATCACTGCAGAATCTCCACGATGCCCTCATCAGCGATAGCAATGCAGATGCAGAGGAGGAGCTCTTGTCGGTGATGACGCATCTCTTGGTCTGTGCCATTGAGGATCCCGGTGTGCCGAATCCGGGACGTCATACGACCCTATTGGGTCAATCCTTGCGTAATGCGGACATAACCAATTCGAATGTCTCGGAAATATTGCGCATTTATTTGTACGCCACGGCAACGGGAGAGATTCGTCAGATGCATGGGATTACGGTGGACAGAGAGCGGGAACGACGTGTGCCCGATCATCATCAGTTGGATGTGGATTCGGCAACGCATTCGGCCAAGAATCATGAGTATTACAAGCTGTTGCATGAGAACGACACATGGAAATTATCACATGCTCTGAAGGATCGGCCATTTGTGGCATTGAATCCCACGCGCAAAGCTCAAATGTTGGCCCATCTCTGCAATGATCTGTTGATGAACAAAGCCGTGTTGCGGCAGATCGATGGCAGTCTGGAGACTTGCGCCCAAATGCGCAAGGAGAAGTACATGACGGACATGAAGGTGCGCAAATATAAAGCGCTCCATCAGCGCAAGGCCAGAATTGAGGCCTATGAGAAGGCACAGGCGGAGCGGGAGGCAGCAATGCAGGCGCTGCTCGCACAGCAGAAACTGGATGCGGAACGAGAGCGGGAAAAGGAGCGAGAGCGACTGGCCAAACAGGCGGAAGCTGAGGCGGCAGGCGGAGCAGAAGCTGGAACAGATATGGAAGCGACAGAATCAACAGCAGCAGCTGCTGGAGAAACAATTGTGGTGCCAGGAGATGAGCAGGAGCCGGAGCTGAAGGCCAAACAGGAGGAGACGGAGGCACAGCCCATGGAACTGGATGCAGAAAGTGTTCACAATGAGTCACTGACAAGTGCAGTGCCAACTAACGAATCCCCCATCAAGCTGGACGAGTTGCAACAAAATGGTGCAACGGTAGCAACAACAACCACAGCAGCAGCAGCAGCAGCAGCAACAGCCATAACAGCAGCAACAACAGCCACAGCAATAACCACAAGCACCACAACTGAATCCACTGCAATGACAGCTCTAATGCAGGCCAAGAAAAGTGGAGCACGCACGTCCATTAATCAAGAGGATGGCAACCATGATGTGAGCATCATTGAGGATGATCTGTCGGATCTCGATTCGGAGATAACCAATGTGGAGGAGGATGAGGATAATCGCCTCAGTGCCGATGAGTTGCAAAAGAAGCTGGACAAGATTGTGCGTGCCTCGTTGAATTGCAAGGAAGCGCTGGAGAAGAGCACCAATCAGTTGAGGGCCGCATGTTTTGGCCAGGATCGCTTCTGGCGACGCTACTGGAAGTTGCCCAAGGCAGGTGGCATCTTTATAGAAGCGCTGGAATCGGCACAGAATGATATATTTGATTATCACGAAGCACTCGAGGCGATGGATGAGCAGAAGAAGGGCAAGTCGGAGGAGAAACCGGCGGAGGAGCAAGAGCAAGAGACAGAGGAGCCGCAGCAGGAGACGGAGACAGAGATGGAGATGAAGAAGCAAGCAGAGCAGCCTGTAGAGACAGAGCACATGGAGGTGGACACTGTAGAGCCGGAGATGCACAAGGAACAGCAAGGAACAGGGAATCATCAGCAGAACAATGCAGCTGTCGATAATGTCCATGCTGATAATCATAATGACGACGACGACGACGACGATGATGTGACGGAAATCAACAAAGTGGAGCCGGAAATTGTGGATCTCGGTGATGATGATGATGAACCGATGCCACCGGTGAAATGTCAAACCGAAACGATGGGAATCAAAGTGAAATCCGAAATGGAATTGATGGGACCACCGCCCACAGTGCATATCTCCACCAAGACCGATTTTGAGGCGGAAATCAAGATACCAACCATACCAGGATTAATTCCAACACTCAGCAACAACAATAACAATACAAATAACACAAATAACAACAACAATGGCAACTGTGATAAACTCGAGAGTTTAGAGGATATGAAAAAGGAGGACGATTGCATTATCGTGGAAGATGCGACACCCAAATGGTTTTCCATTGTCAAGCGGCAAGTGCCGTTAATCAGTGAATTGCCGGAGGCGGAAGGGGGGCGTGGTGGCCAATGATTTGCAATTGAATTATGCCAGTTATCAGCATTGCAGTTCGCAGCTGCAATTGCAGGGACATGCCTGGGATTTGATCAATAACATGCAATATTATAGCATACCAATGGAGGAGTGCAAAGTGGATCCCACGAAGTTCAGTCAGGAGTGCATCTTCAGCTTGTCCGGACTGGATGAGAAGCAAATGTTGGCCAAGTTGGATGAGTACGGAGCAGCAGCAGCAGCAGCAGCAGCAACAACAGATCAAGCTAACAGTGTCAAAAAACGGTCTGGCGTCTCCTCATCAGTTGGCTGACAACGATGAGGAGCCGCGGGGGGAGCAGCAGGAGGAGCAGCAACAGCAGCAGCAGCAACTCATCAATAAAACCAAAAGCGAAAGGGAATCGTTTTTTCGTTTGGCCACTGATGTGACCCAAGACACTGGAGGTGGAGGTGGACTGGAAGTGGGCGCAACTGAGGTGAAACCCAAGATTGAGCTGCGCCTGGATGAGGCCTTATCGCAGGCATATTATCACAACATTGCCAACATGTCGCTGAGCAGCGTACAAACGTATATACCCATTGATATACCCTTGCCACTGGCCATGACACCCGATGAGCATCGTCTGTTGGAGCAGGTGAAGTTGGCGGGATTCCCTGACAAGGTGCACGGTGTCTATGTGCCACGACGTCAGCGTTATGGCTGGTGGCAACTCGACGATGAGCAGAAGCTGCGACAACTCTTGAAAACTCTAAATCCCTCCGGTTTGCGGGAACGTGAGCTTCAAGAGAATTTGCAGCGATTCTTGGGATTGGAGCAACCGTTGGGCGTCAATTATCAATTGAAATTGCATGAAGCGCAAGTTGCCGATTTGGTGGAGTACGTGAAACCGGATAAGATTGGCGATTGGAATCCCAAGGTGGCCAGACGAGTGGAATTAGCGCTGCTGGAGCAACTGGAATCGCTGGAGGATAAAATAGCGAGTGCCTCGATGCAGTTGAAGAATTGGCAGTTGCCCACACGCACCGACAATGAGTTGAATCTGAATTCGACGGATTTGGTGGAGGAGCTACCGGAAGCGGAATTCGTGAGCATTATACCGATGATAAGGGAACGCATTATAGATCTGGAGGCGAACATCGAGAGAAGGTATTTGAAGCCGCCGTTGGGTTCGCAAACTGGCGATGCGCATCTCGCGGTGATTGCACAGAATCAACATACATCGACACAGACGCAGAATTCTGCCTCGGCGGCGGCGTATCTGTTGCAGATGCAGCAACAGCAGCAGCAGCAACAGTTGTTGCAACAGCAACAGCAACAGCAGCAGCAACCCGGCAACAATCTGAATGCTTCGTCATTTAATGAACGCACCATGGCCTTGGCAGCTGCAGCTGCAGCAACCACAACCACAACAGCAGCAGCAGCAGCAGCAGCAGCAACACTTGCAACATCGACTGCAACTGCAACATGCGACTCTCTAGTGGCTGGCAACATGGAGTCCTGTTCTGGAGCCGCTTCGCCCGCCAGCAACTGCGACAGCGACAAGGATGAGAAGGTGGAGAACATACCAAAGGGTCTGGTGCAGTGGCGAGATGCGGTGGCACGTTCCCACACCACCGCCCAGCTGGCCATGGCCCTCTATGTCCTCGAGTCGTGTGTGGCATGGGATAAGAGCATCATGAAGGCGGTAAGTTTTTATTGATTTTATTGTTTTTATTTCCTTTACTTTTCCTTTTTCTTGATTTTGTTTTTATTTTGTTGGCTTATCTCTTAGCTTGGCAATCCTCTTTCCCCTCTTACCCCTTGACACTCCTACACATTCCTTCACATTTGGTGCATTGATATGTATATATGTTAATTAATCAATCTGAATTTGATCTAGAGTTATCTATTAATTTGCCTTTAATTATGCATCTCATGACACTCGCCATCACATTTAAACTAGTTTCCTACTCATACACACACTCACGCACACTCACACACACTTGCACTAACCATTAAATAATACTTTTTATTTTTAATCATTACTAATTTCATTATTTCATCACTTGCTTAATTCAGCGCAGGGCGGGAATTTTTGATAGCTACAGATAAACCAATGAATAGATAAACCAATGAATAGATAAACCAATGAATAGATAAACCGATGAATAGATAAATAGGTAAATTAATGTATAGTAAAATATATAGATACAGTTAGGTAGTATGATCGAAAATAATATATTTAAATAGGTAAATTAAAAAAAAAATTATTTATATACAAAAAGTTTTGGCAGCTGAAAAAAATGCACATGCATTTTAGTAATTTTAAAAATATTTAAATCTGTTTGTTGTCTTAAGAACCATAGAAAAGTATAATAAAACAAAAGTTTAATTCAAATTAAATATAAGTTTGTTGATAATAGATCGTGTTATTAAAAGTTTGTTAAAAATTTAATAGAAAATATTTTCAGAGCTGCAGAATTTAATAAAAGTTAATAACTATATAATCTTTCCATTATTAAAGCAAGTGTAATTATTTATTTTTAAATGATTTGCATAGAAAAAAACTTAATTTATTTAGTTGCATGTTTTATTGTTGCTTTTTAGATAATTTCGTTTGCATCCCATTCAAAATGTCCTTTGATCTGATGAACAAAATTCTTGACTGCCTTGAAAATTAATTCGATGTTTTTATTGTTTGTTCTTTTTTTATCCTTTCTTAACACACTTTTATCGCTGAATGTTTGACTTGTTTGTTGTTTGTGGTGTTGTTGTTTTACAAAAATAAATGGTGTTCTCTTGTTCTCAAAAACGAATTTAACGCTTTCATACTCACACACATCACACACACACACACATACACTTACACACACATACCTACACATCTACATACATGAAATACATGCATAAATACACTGTCATTTGATTTTTTTTCACACACAATTGAATGCTTTTGTTGCCAAAATACCCGCTACCGTTTATCCGTTATCCGTTTATCCGCTGACCGTTGACCGTTGACTGCTGACCGTTTAACCGTTTGCCCGTTTCAAAACGAACGCAACATCGAACACGAATTCGAACTCGAACTCGAACTAACAAACGAACTGCAACTCGAACTTGTGCTGTTAACAATAAATATGAAATACACTGACGCACAAAAGTATGCAACGCCTACAAAGAACAACAAGTCCAACAACAACAGTAAGAAGAAGAAAAGCAGCGCCAAAAAAGCAGGCAACACCAAAAAGAAGCAGCAGCAACAAGCAGCTAAGAAAAAGGAGGAGAAGCAACAGAAGAAAGTCAAAGAAAAGGAGAAAGAGAAGGAGAAGGAGAAGAAATCAACGCCGAAGAAAGCAAAACAGAAGCCAAAAGAGATTGTTAAAGAATTGCCGCCAATGACAATAAAAATCAATTTAAAAGCATTGCAACAAAATGGTTGCGAATCGCATTCGATTTCGATTTCGAATTCCAACTCTGACTATGACACGGACAGTGACTGCAGTTCGTATGCGAACACGCACACAAACTCAAACGGGAAACGTGGCAGACAACAACAACAATACAAAGACAAAGACAAAGAACAAGAACAACAACAAGGCAGAAGACAAAGACGTTCAGGCCATACTACAAACTCTTGCAAATATTCAAATTCCTTGCAGAATTGCCAATTTTGTACATCGGGCGAGAACGAGGATAAACTGTTGCTGTGCGATGGCTGCGATAAGGGTTATCACACCTATTGCTTCAAGCCCAAAATGGACAACATACCCGATGGAGACTGGTGAGTGCTTAACAATTTAATTGCCATCTATTTATTCCTTCTCCATTTCCATTTCTACTCTCTACTTACTTTCCCCCTCTCACTCTCTCTCTCTCTCTCTGTCTCTGTCTCTGTCTCTCTGTGTCTCCGTCTTCATCTCTCACTCATTTTGTCTTGCGTTGTTATCGTTATCGTTATCGTTTGGATTTTCTCCGTTTCTTTGTCTCCGTCTCCGTTTCCGTCTCTGTCCAAGTCCATGTTACGAAATCTTACTGATTTTTAAACCCAAGGAAAAAATTTATTATTTAGTTAGTTCTTTTTGTGCAGTTACATTTTTTTATTACATAACAAATTACTAATTTTTTTTTTTAACCCAAGGAAAAAATTTAATTTATGATATTTTTTTCATGTGCATTAAATTTTTTTTATTACATAAAAAATTTAATAAGTTGTTTTGCGCTTTTTAAATTAAAACTAAATTGAAACTTATATTGAAATGCTTTTAAATATTTTTTATTTTTGTTATAATTTTATAATTATTGTATTAAATTTATTAATAAAATACATTTTTCAAAATTATTTTTATGATTTCTTGAAACCTTAAAATATTATATCTTTGTATTTCCAGTCTTTTTTTTTTTTTTGATTAATTAGATATAAACTATGCATATTAAAAAAGTAATAATAAATAAATAATAATATAAAAAAAATAAATAAATAATTAAATAAATAATAAATAAATAAATAATAAATAAATAAATAATAACTGGAGTGTTTCACATTTGTTTGTGGAACTCTCGAAAATGTTTGATTTACATTTTCAGAGAAACCCTTTAGTAATAATGTCTGAATAGACTTTCTTCACAACTTAAACTCTGTATATAAAAAATGATACGAGTTTCTCCCTCTTACCACCAGGTACTGTTATGAGTGCGTCAACAAGGCGACCAACGAGAGGAAGTGCATCGTCTGTGGTGGACATCGTCCCTCGCCGGTTGGCAAGATGATCTACTGTGATCTGTGTCCACGTGCCTATCACGCCGATTGCTATATTCCGCCACTGCTGAAGGTGCCACGTGGCAAGTGGTATTGCCACGGCTGCATAACACGTGCCCCGCCCCCCAAGAAACGCAGCACCGCCAGCAGCGGCGGCGGCAGCGGCAGCAGCAGCAAATCTAGACGAGATCGGGATGCAAGCACTGCGGCCAAGCGACGGGGCAATGAGAAGCAACAGTTGATGGCATCCGCAGCTGGTGGCAGCATGGAACAATTGTGCCCCATGGATCCACAGCAGCAGCAGCAACAAAGCAGCAGCAGCTGCAGCAGCAGCAACAACAACAGCAACTGTTGTTGAACAGCTCTCAGCAATCGCTCAACTCTTCGCATGACGAGTCTATGACGTCACTTCCAGCACCGCTTAGGTGAGTTAATTGGCTAACAAGGACGAGGCTTAAATATTATATTATTTTATTTTATATTATAGTTCATATTATTTTATTTTATATTATTTTATTTTAAATTATATTATTTTAGATTATTTTTTCTAAGAAAGCTTAACCAGTTCTTTTTTAACCCCGTCTTCGCTTTCTTCTTTGCAGTCCGGCGCATTCGATTGCCTCGGCGACGTACGACGAGCATCACAACAACTCGATAGACACGAGTCGTTTCCAGGCGCATCTGGGTGCCAATAACGGCGGTGTCCAGTTGGAGGAGGCAGCAGCGTCCTTTGCCACAGGCGGCTATGTGCCACCGAGTAGCTTTGGGGTGCTACCCGTGCCGCAGCCGATGCAATTTGTGGCAATGTCACCGCGTGCTGTGACGCCGACGCGAACGCCAACACCGACGCCGGCGCCGACGCCAACGCCGCCGCCTCCAGCGCTGCCAGCGCCGACGTTGCAGCCACCGACACCGAATGCGGCGAGTGTCACAACGCCCGTCATGTTGCAAGCATCGCCGACGTCGCTGCTGAATGTGACTTGCCAATCGCCGCCACAGCTGATGGCCATGCCCTCGCCACGGACGTGTACGCCCACGCCTCCAGGTGGCACGCAAATGTCTCCGCCTCCCATCAACATCCATGCCATCCAGGAGGCGAAGGAGAAGCTGAAGCAGGAGAAGAAGGAGAAGCATGCCACCAAGAAGCTCATCAAGGAGCTCGCCGTCTGCAAGACGCTTCTGGCCGAGATGGAGGTGAGCCTTATTTAATATATATTATAATATATACTTTACATAATATTGTTTATCTTTGTTAGCTTCATGAGGATTCGTGGCCATTTCTGTTGCCAGTGAACACCAAACAGTTTCCCACATATCGCAAAATCATTAAGATTCCCATGGATCTGTCCACCATCAAGAAGAAACTGCAGGACTTGAGGTTTGTGAAATTGAATCAAATTTTTAATATTATATAAGAGAAACAGTCGGTCTGATAAAAGATCAGAGTAGATTATGAGATTTACCAACAAAAGTAAATAATTAAACATTAACATAATTAAAATTGAATAACGCTTTTAAGGATTGAAATAAAAACTGTCTTCAAACTTTTGCAGCTACAAATGTCGCGAAGACTTTTGTGTGGATGTGAGACAAATCTTTGACAATTGTGAGATGTTCAACGAGGATGATTCTCCAGTTGGCAAGGCGGGACATGGAATGCGCAAGTTCTTTGAATCGCGCTGGACGGAATTGACCGACAAGCACTCCTGATATCCTCAATTGCCGCAGCTAAGTCCAACAACAACAACAACAACATTAACAACAGCAGCAACAACCACGCCAACAACAGCAGCAGCAGCAGCAACAGCCACTGCAGTTGGAGTAACAACAGCCATCACAACAGCAACAGCAACAGCTACAACAACTGGAAGTACAACAACGACAATGCCGCCAGTCACAGCCGCAACAGCAGCACAATTTTGGTAGAGACTGTGTGTAGTTGCAACTAGAGAGTAGAATTTTGTATATAAGAGGAAGCAAAGCAGAAGATGAAAGTGGTATCTGTAGTTTGTATTATTATGCATTATATATATTTATACACAAAATATGGAATATACAACTATATAGATATATATAAATATAGATATATAGAAAGGCAGAGAAGTGAGATAAGAAGACGTGCTCTAATTTCAACAACAAATCAAATGAAATGAAATGAAATGTAAGCAGAAATATGTGTATTCATCAAGAATTAAACTTTTTTAGTTGTCTTTGTCAAAGTAACTGCAACTTTAGAGGCAACAACATCCATTTAGAACGTGTGTCGTCTGTAAATGCAACATTTTGAACAGTATTTTGTGCACAAAGCTACGTTTGCTTTGTTAATATTATTATGATTATATTTTGATTAACTAAATGGTAATTTACTTTAACTATAGCTATAAACATAAACTATGAACTCTAATTATAAACTTTAACTATATATTTTATAAACTACATGACATTGTACTTTATTTTGATGGTAATCACGCTCATTTTAAGTTTTAACTTGTATTTGTATTTGTACTTATAGTGTAATGCGATTTGTATATGTATGCAAGCATTAATTGTATTTATATGACTACAAACTAAACTATAACTTAAACTATAACTAAACGTATAAACAACAAAACCATACATACTCAAAAAAGATTTAAAAACTAAAACAAAAATAAAGTAATGACAGAAATGGTAGACGGCACTGTTTTGTAAATTGAAATTCAAAATTATAAACTATTAAATTATTTACTGAGTGTACAACAAACAACAACAATGTCATTTTTAATCAACTAACAACAACAGCAAAGACACATTCGAATTAAAGAGAAAGAGAGAGAGAGTTACAGTATTACAGCAACTAATTAATTCAGATGCATTAAATAATTAATTGGAATTGGAATTAAGGCAATTTGACAGCTTAGCATAGAAACGAATTATGAATGTGGCATAAAAAGCAGCGCAACAACAATTTTAGCTGTAAATACGATATACAAAATAACAATAAATAAATTAAACAATTTAACAATTAAACATACGTACACACACCATACAAAATTAAATTCGCAATAAATATATATACATATGAATATATATGTATGCCGAGTGTTGTTAACCATAATGAAATAAAAAAGAATACGCATATTTACAGTATACATTTTAAAAATGATTTGCAGTGCAGCACAATAATAAAACAATTGAAAGGAAAATAAACATTGAATATCGTAATGAAAATGCAAATTGAAAACAGAAAACAGAAAACAGAAATCATAAAAAAGACAACATAGACAGAGAACCTCAACAAATCGAACTACCTACAACAACAAACATTTCTGTTGCAGAATTGGCTTAAATAGAATTGGCCATATAACAATTACCAATACCATTAACAATATCATTACCATTACCACTATCATTACCATTACCAATTCCTTAAATCACATTTTAGCTCATATATATATTGTATGTTATGCCATTTAACTGATATTTATGAATGTGTTTAGCAGTAGTTGGTTGTAAATACAAATAAAGACAGAAAATGAAAGAAAGAGAGAGATAGTTGTACATACTGAAGGATAAACCGACAGATCATTTTTGGGGAATCTCGACAGAATCTCCGATTATTCTCCTGTTATTGGCATTTTCATACAGTTGTGACAAATTACATATGTATATGTATAGTATATATGTATAAGATCAACTTAATATACATATATAGATCATTTGACAAGTTTATTCCGATATTCTTTAGCGCTTTCGCCTTGTTTCGATGCCCAAGAAATCCAGCAATCCAGAAATGAAAAAATAATTCGTAGGAAAAGTAAAAACAATAACTAATAGCATGTGTGTTGTTTTTGGTGATACATAAACAGAAATACATTTATTTTTAAAGCATATTTAACAAATAATATTAATAATAATAATAACAATAATAATACTTTAACATATACATACAACCTATTTAATGACGAATGAATATTAAACATATGATTGTGAACAAACCGCAAAACAAAAAACCTTTCCAAAAAATCCCAAAAAAAGGAGACAAAATTTAAGGTAAATTAAAAAAATTATTAAGTACTTTCGACATTTGCGCACACATGGAAACAAATACAACTAAATAATATCAAAAATGTATAAAAATGTGTTTTATTTATCGAATTCTACTGTTCATCAGATACTTTTAACTTTTTCAGAACAATATTTATATCAGTGAGTAAACTATTTGGCTTTAAATGCATAATCAGTTTAAGTGTCAAATAATAAATAAAAGAATAATCCGATTGAAAATAGGTTAAGTTTTAACAGAAGTATGACAGCTTGAAGTTGATTTGACTTTGGATTTTTCTAGCAAATATTTAAAATACCACTTAATAAATATATATTTTAAGAAAATTTAAAGTAAAATGTGTATATACCCGATCTTTACTCCTTATATATTCAAAGGATATATTTTTGGCGTTCAGAAAGAGAAACCATTTAAAATGAAGATCCGTGAAAGCTAAAAACTGTGTATATATTTCTGTATACTTTTCGATTGTTCTTCATTTAAAAAGTACATGCTTTGGCAATTTGAATGTCAATTAACTGACAAGTGGCATGCAACCTGAGGCGTTGCACGTGTATCTCAAACTCGTAGCTGTGGCAAAGGTCCAACGAATCAGACCGCAGAGCAGGTCAACCCTTGGCTCCTCCAGATGCCCCCATTGGTGACTTGGTGACTTGGAAGATGACTGCGAAGTTGACACGCCATTTGCAGTTGGAATGGAGGATGCAGTTGGATCGACTGATCGACTGTCAAGTATCTGACGGATGCGTGCACCATAATCATCGTCATATACTCAGTACATGGCTATTACAAATTTACAGCTTGTTGGTTTTGCAAGCGCATCAAAAAGTCACCGCAACTGTCTCTTGGCCATTTGTTCATTGGCCATGTCGGAACTGAACTGGGCCAATCTTGCAACTGGTCAACAATTTGCCTGCCTCTTGTGGCATGTGGCAACGTCAAACGCTGCGACGTTCCATAAATCAAATGGAGTTGCGGAAATTTGCCAAAAAATCAATCAACTTGGCCACATAAATCACGCTTTTTGGCCACGTCGACAGATTGGCAGCAATTTTGCATGTGTTGTTAGGTTTTTTGGCAATTTTTATGAAGGTGCGATTTTTACTGTGAAACTGGGAGTTGAAATTGGAGTTGAGCTTTGTGGGAATTGGCGGTGTCTCTTTAGGTGTTAATACTCTGCGCTTTTTACGATCCATCGCAGTCCCAATTTCCATTCCCAGTCCCAATTCCGACACATAATCCGGAACCATCAGCGTTAAAATGCCGACAACCTGCAACACGCAAGCGACTCATTAAACCCCAGAGACATTTCGTTATAACTTTGTGAGCATGTCGGCCATCGACGGATATATACATATATATAGGTATATAGTATACCTGAGACTATATCTGTATATAGATGCGCTTTTGTGTGTGTGTGTGTGTGGGAAGCCATTGACAGTTTGAAAACTTGAAACTCGAAACGCTTTAAAAATCGCTGATTTATGTAATTATTCAGGGCGACAAGAATTTCGTGCTCGTCTTTGCCTTCTTAGTCTTCTTCTTCCTCTTCTGTTTCTTCTTGTTGTTGTCTTCTGTCAGAAAGGGTCAACAACAACAACAACAATATATTCAAAAATGGCTCAACTCGCAGTTACTCTGTAGAACTTTAGCGAAATTTGTATATAGAAAACGAAGCCAACCTAGAATCTCCCTTATATACTTTAATTTTCCGAAGACTCTCGTTTAATTTTGATTTCTGTGGCACCTCTGTTATATTCATTATTATTCCAGTTTTCACTTTTCTGCAAATGGTTTCAATTTTGTTAAAACTAATAAATTTTTTGATCGGTCTGTGTTGATATTATAGATTAACAATTTCTGATCTTTTTTTAATAAATTACCTATATCCATATAATATTCCAAAGAACCACAGTAATTTTAAGCTCATAATTTTTTATTTTTCTAATTTTAGTTTGAGTTCTAAATAATTTGTTGTGGATTTAATTTATTTTTGTTAAAGCAAGTTTATAATTAACTGAGTTTCAGTAATTATATTAATAAATATGAATTATTATATTATTTTTTATGGGGATTTTTCAAAATGTATAATAATATTGCTTATTTATCCTCCTCACGATCATGTAGCAAAAGGGATCGATGTATATTTATTTTTTATTTCAGCATACCCGCCTGAGAGCGTGAATCTAGGGTATAAACGCGACGACAACAACTGCAAGGGAGGCACGACAAGATGTTGTTGTTGTTGTTGCTGCTGCTGCTGCTGAGGCAGCATTATCAAAACATCATGGAAGATGACCAAATTAACTGAGTCCGGCCCACGATGGCGACGTCTCCAACTCCAACTCCAATTTCAGCTGCAGCATCAGCTTCAACTTCAGATTCGACTTCAACTTGAGCTCCAAGTGCAGCTTTGGGTTCGACTTGAACTTGGACATCGATGGGATTTTGAATCGCACGCTACCTGCGATGCTTTAAGGCAATAAAATTGACTCCATCGAAATTAAGAACGAAAAGTGTATTGGAAAAGGGAAGGAGAATGAGAAGCAGCAGCAGAAGATGGAGGAGGAGGCGGAACAGATGGAGATGGAGCTGAAGATGGAGGAGAATGCAGCAACTAATTTAGCGCTCTGCAACGAAACGAGTTTCATGGCGTTGTCTCCAACTTGGACCCTAAAAGCCGTATGACTATATAAACATATCTTTAAATATACATACATATTCATGTATATATATACAATAAATACATATACACTTGCAGCTGGATGCTGAAAAGAACAGCGCCCAAAATGGAGTTTCAATAATGGACGCAGATACATTTTTTTTATTTTCATTTCTGGGATTGGTTTTTGGTGATTGGAACATTAATTAAGACACAAAATGTGATTAAAAAACGAACAATGGCTGGCTGCATAATATGCCACAATCACTCATGAATATGTATGACTGCACTCATGAATATTCATAAATTAATGACAGCTCAATGGTTGTCTCCAAAGCGCGTCTTCAAATGATGTAAAATGACCAAAATATGCGCTAAATTTAAAATATTTCGAGTATTTATAGCATTCAAAAAAAGGCAGATATTTTTAACTTGATATTAAGGACTTAACAGTAAACTAATTTCAACAGCGATTGTTTGAAAAACCAACTCTAATTGGCAGGCAATATGATTATAATTAATAAACTAAAAACAATATGTACTTAATAATTTATTGACTCAATTAGCTACAGTTTTATATTTTAATAACTTAAAGGATCAAAAACTATTTAAAACTGAAAACGGATACTAAATTATTTACTAATAATAACCATTTGCAATTGATTTTGGGAGATTTTTAATTATATTTCAGACTACAAAAAGTGTGACTTAAATTTTAAATATTCCTACATTATTGTACAAATTTAAATAAATCAAATCAAATCAAATATATATTAAAATGTCGTTTGTTTTAAAACTTTAACTACAAATTAATAATATTTTAAAAGTTAATTAAGCTCGATAATTATAAACTGAAGATACTAAATATATGGAGTGTTTTCTAGCCTTAATGTCAGTCTGGCAAATGTTTCTCACACGCAGTGTAACATAATGTGGCAAAGTTGCAAGTGGCAATGTAGCAAGTTGGTGCATGTAGTGGCAGCAACAGCAGCAGTCACGGATCTGTGGCAACAACTGTTGATGACGACGATGAGGATGAAGACGAAGTTGAAGATGAAGATGATGCCATGGACAGAGTCTCGGTCTTGAACTGAGTGCAACATGGTTTCAAGTTGTAGTTGTTGTTCAGCTTATTGTTGTTGTAGTTATTGTTGTTGATGTTGCCACTGTTGCTGTTGTTGCTGCTGTCTGTGGCAACGTTCTCTCTATTATCGTCGCGTCTTGATCGTCGGCCAACAACATCATATTGTTGACTGTTGACACATGGACACAAGGCGTAGTCTAAGGATGGTAACAACTGTTGCTGCTGCTGTTGTCTGGCTTGCAACATGCAACATTTGCATTTGCCAAGTTAAGCAGACTCCATTTTGGGCTTGCTTGTCGCCAAATTAAAATATCAGGCGTGGCTGAAGTTGCAGTTGTAAATAGATAGATGAAATATTTTTACATTTTCAGACTCAGGTTTAAGTAAGTAAATGAATAATTTAATTAAAAAAAAATAAATAAAAAATAAATAAATCAATTAACATAAAAAGGTAAAATTGATAAATAAGTATATGATTAAATAAAATACCGACAAAAATAGATATAAAAATAAGTAATTGGATTAACTAATTATTAAACGGATAAATACAAAAAATAAATTAAATAAATAACTAATTTAATAAGTCAATAAATAAATAAATACATAAATTAATAAATTAAAATATATAAATATTAAATATTAATTAAAACGTAAATAAATAAATAAATACATAATTATATAAATAAATAAATAATAAAGTAAATAAATATATAAAATAAACTTAAATAAATAAATAAATAAATAAACAAGACAATAAATAATAAGTGATTTAATGAAATAAGATAAAGACCAGATCGGAAACTGACCCTGAGCCGCATCCTCCAGATTATTGCCACACACACACACACACACACACACCCAAGAGGCAACAGGCTATTTTTCTGTTGTTGTGGCTTTTTTATTTTTGGGGCAAGTTTTAATGGGGCAACTAATCATGACTTCCGCTCCACAGATCAAATAATCTCTGAAGGCGGCTTTTGAGCGTTTCAAGTTTCCAACTTCCAAGCCAAAGTGTTGAGCCAGAGATTTTCAAGTGTAATTGTCTTTGATATTCTAGAGAAATTGCACTTGCCACTTGATTTATGCGTAGTACAAACCGACGGAGAGGGCAATTGGCAGGGGGAAAGGGAGCAGGGGAGCAGGGGAGAAAGAGGGGGAGGGGGTTGAGAATATTTTTTAATTAAAAAAATTTTATGCTCGATTTCTGACGAAGTTGCTGCGTTTGCCGAAGTCGGTTATGCTATATTATGTGTGTTGTGTGTGTTGTGTGTGTGTTTGTTTGTTGGACTTCGCTGCTAATCGCAGTGCATTAGTCTTGTCGGCCATATTGTCGGCCATTAAAACAATTCTACACATTTTCCAGCTGAAAGAGAGGGGGTGGAGTGGGACTGAGAATTGGAGTTGGAATTGGAGTTGGAGTTGGAAGTCGAGGCACCCATTAGTGCTCAACATGGAAGCTTCGGCGCTCATTCGATTTTAATTGCCACCTTTTGCGTGGCCAACATCAACTTGGCTTTAACTTGGCCCTTTTCGTGGGATCTCTGCTGCTGCTGCTGCTGCTGTTGTTGTTGCTGCTTTTTGGCTTTGGTCATTAGCGCTGGCTGCGTGTAAAATGGCCCCCGTTTGTACAAAGTTGTCGACATATTGAGGTTGATTCGTTCATTTGCTTCGTTGCTGCGTTGCTTCGTTTCATTTGTAACTAATCCCGTCTGGGCCTTGGTAACATGCCATACCAATGCTCCTCTTGTTGGCCCTGTTGTCGTGTTAACTGCTTGCTGCATCACATGTGCAAAGTCATCAGGCATTGGAATGTTTTTTGGCCGCATAATGATGATATATGGCTCAAACACAACCACACACTCACACACACCACACACTCACAGGGAAATTATTAGGCAAGGTTTCCACAGAAATTGAAAATTATATTTATTCCCTGTAACTTGTGTCTGAATTGTAATTACGATTATTGGCCAAACTTATGCTATATATATTTCTCTCCGACCGGATATCTGGTAATTGCCTTCAATTTGTGGAGCTTTCGCAATTTTTCTTCGGCTTTTTCTCTCTTTCTTTAATGTCCTAATGAGCTGCTTTTCCCTCTCCTCGTCAAATTAGTGGAATTAGGGATTTCCTCAGCACGCGATGCCAGTTTAACAATCAAAGCAATTGCATCGATTCCCCTCTAATTAGTAATTAGTACTACTAATTAGTTTTTGGCCAGGCCATCGAATTTACCTCGTCAGCTATTTAATTATACTCATTTACAGGGTATTTTTAACTAGCGCATGCTAATGTGCTAAGCTAATTAAAAGCTAAGTCTATAATTTACGATTTACGTTTACTTTTCTTTTGTTGAAATCTAGTTTTAACCCTAAAATTATTTATTTAATACTCAGAAAGGAGTACACTAAGGTACAGCTTTTGTGCTTTCACATATATGCTATACGTGTGAGGTTTGAACTTATAGAGCTTTTCAAATAGAGTCTGAGCTCACTAATACACAAGCACTATTGCCTGTTTAGCTTTTGTGCTTTTACACACATGCTATACATGTGAAAGTGAAAGCTTTAATTAGATTACTTATAGGTAATTCTCCGTTATCTATTTATATTTTAGTTAAAAACTATCTTAAACTAATTTCTAATCATATGAAGGATTATTTTATTCTTTTCTGAAGTTTTAAACACTGAATAAATATAAATTACCTATTTAATTCCATATACTTACTTGTTTTTCTCACAGCTTTGTGCTTTCAGCAGGCAAAGCTTTCACAATTGTGGATAAATCAAGGCAAAAGCTGATTAATACACTAATACAGCTGCACAATTGTTCATTGTCCGTTTGTTGAACTGTAACAAGGTGTAAAGTGCAATTAAGTAAAATAAAATAATACAAACTTTCAAATACGAGTAATAATGGCATTCCGTTAACAGGCGGCTTCCGCCTTAGCCATGGCTTAAAGCAATGTTAACTGGCTGTGAGCGGGCTTAGAAATGCCTTTGTTTCTCTAACAACAATTGGCAACAATTCGCATTGTCCATCAAAAAGTGTTGAACACGCCAAATTCCATTGCTGGCATTAAGCGCAATAAGCCAGGCTTAAACTAACGCAATTAATTAACGCCACCGTCAAGTGAAAAGAGTTTGAAGGGGGTGTTGTATTAAATCAAATGCATTGCTCGATTGTAATTGGCTTTAATGATGCAGTTTGCAGTTTGTAGTTTGTTGTTTTAAAAATGGTAACAACAGCGGGAGGGAAGAAAGACAAGTTGGCAGTTGGTCTTAACTGATTTCGTTTCTTACGTGCGCACTTTTCGCACAATTGCGTTAATTAGTCTCTGCTATTGTTGGCCTATTCTATGTTACCAGCATTTGTTACCAATAACCAATGGATGCTCGACTGATGGACTGATGGCTGGCCAGATAGACCGCTAATGGTCTACAACTTTATTGACCAAACTCATTGTTTTAATGATGATCGCAGCTCCAATTGCGGCGTGTTTAATTAACTTAATGAACCGCAAATCAACTTGCAACTTGCAACTTGCAGCGTTGCAACTGCCACACAGTGTTGCCATTTTAGCTAGTACAACTAGCTAGTCTAAGATGCTAAATTGAATAAGTTATATATCTAACTACAAATTTAAAATAAATCGAACTACTTAAAATAATTATTAAACTCATTGTAAATAGCTTAATTTGAATTAAAGAAATATATTGTAAACCAAATATATAAATATCTTTCGATAGAAAAAACTGTATATTTCAGATATAGTTAAAATTAATAAGACAAGACTGAGGCTGCAGTAAGTTATATCTTTTTGTTGGTATAACATTGTATTTAAATATTAAATAAGTTATTTTCTTTATTAAGTGACAACTTGAATCAGTTAAATTTAAGAAAAATAAAGAATATGATTTTTGAAGCTCAAATTTTAAAAAAAAATCAGGATATTTAAAAAATGTGAAAATAAATAATCGAAAAGCTTTGATAAAGAGTCATTTTGAATGATATTAAAAACTTAACATTTGTATTCAACAGATCAGTTTATTTCTCTAACTTTATCTAGCTAGACTTTTTAGATAAAATATCTCATTTTAAATTAGGTATTTTATGGTTAGCAATTGTGGCAACACTGCTGCCACAGCTGGTGGCAAAGTTGCAATCAAAGTTATGAACATGCAACAACAACATGAGTCGCCATCAATCTTCCGCTCATGGGACAATTAATTGCAGCCATTTTGTTGTTGTTCTCTGAGTTGTTCTTGTTGTTGTTGTTGTTGTTGTTCACGCTGATTGGCAACGGACATTGGCACCGAGTCCGTGGTAATTGCAATGCGCCAAGCTCAGCTCAATTTACACTTTGATTCCAATCAATTTCCAACTGGGAATCACAGTCTGAATTCGAGTTCTCATCTCCATCTCCATCTCCATTTTCTTTCTCATCTTAAATGTAGCTTTGTGTCCTCAGTTCTCAATTCCCCTTTCCAATTCCAGTTCAGTCCCTCACCCTCTCTTTCTTCAGATTCTCTCATTGTGCGGGTCTCTTGCAGTTCATTAACAAATATTAGTTCCAATATTGTTTTTATCATTTTCAATTTATGTCTGACGGCGTCATTTTGCTTTAATTGGCCATAAAGAAATGCTTGTTTCACAGTCCACCGCACAGTGGGATAAATCGTCCATCTCATGCTGAGTTATTCAAAAATATTTTATGGCAATAGGATGAGTTTGAGGATTTTTGTGATGTATCGGGAAAACCACTTTACTGTTCGTTTCTTATATACCCCATTGTAATTAGAGCACCTTTAAAAACAGAAAAAATTACCAGATAAAAAATATGAATTTCTTGGCAGAATTTTGCAGTACATCGAAAGTGTTTTGCTTTTTATTTTTACCTAGTTAACAATTTTTACATTTTCAAAGAATATAGAAGTTTTATTGAAAATAGAGCTTCTATTTGTTATTAATCAATTTTTAGAGTTTTAAATTTTTTCCACAAACCCAGACAGTTTTAAAGAAAACTTTCATTTTAAAATCCGTTCTAAATAAATTAAACTAGATGAAACTGAATAATAAATTACTTCTCTGGACTTGCAGACTTGAAGTTCTGCCAGATGGATCAATTTATCCACTGTACAACACATTTCCTAAGGTTAGTCGCAATTTGTGGTCATCGACTATTGAGTCTCCATAATTATGGAGGATGTTGCAGAATTGGGCATAGAATGCGGGCAGTTGAAGTTAAAGTTGATATAATAACAAGCTGTGGATATATATGAGTAGATCTTCAGCTAATTATTGTATTACGAGTGGGCTAATTTATTACAAATTCATTGGTTAATAAGCAGCTGCAGTCCGATTGGCGTAGGAGTTGCCATATCAATTAAATTCCTCCAAATGTGACATCTTATAATGAAGTGAAAGCATTTTATTCAATGAAATACAGTATATTTAAGAAATGTTTCCGATTTAAACAATAAAATCATAGAAATATGTTAATTAATTTCATTAGAAATGTCTGCCCATTGTTTTTAAAACTCGTTTGCAACTTAAAACTGGAAAATCAAAGAGAAAAATTGATGATTCATAAGATATTTGGATTTAGTTTAAAATGCTTAAAAGTTTATTTTATTAATAGAACTTAATGTTAGTCCAACAATCATTCTAGTCATTATTTTCTCCTATAGGAATTTGGTAGCCAAATGGCAACTTATGCTTTAATTGTTTCTATTAAAAGAGCTTTTAAAATATAAATGTATTTTTTCAATTCTTTCCTTATTATGTAATAAGCTTAACGACTTTTAACTGCATAGTTACCAGCTGTAATTGAAGAATTCCTAATGAATCTTTTTAGGGAATGTCTTTCCCATTGCTTAAATATCAACTGACTTCAATTTATTTTCACAGCCCACAAATTACACACAATAAATTTGATGTCAACGTAAAAAAGAGAGGGGAGAAACAGAAACAGAGAAAAAAAAACAATGAACTGCTGTAGATACAAGCTGAAAACACGCTTAACTATGACTCCATGAAGCAAGTTGTACTACAGTTGCCCAAAAACAAAAAAAAGAGCTTGAATCGAGTCTCTTCTGGCCGAGAATTGGAAGAACTAACCCCGGGCTGCCATGTTGGTTGGTTGGTTGGTTGGTTGCCTCGTTTTGGGCTCGTTGGGGCCATTAGCCAAGAAAAACAACAAAAACAACAAAAAAGCAAACACTAATGGTAACAACAATAACAACAACAACAACAACAACAGCAGCAAGTCGAATACTAACAACCACAACAACTTGGGCCACGACATTTGACAACGCTAATAAATGTGCTGAATTTCATATTTATGGCTTCATAATTCCATAACAAAAAACCCGGCCGAAGAAGCGAGTTCGAATGGCACAACATTTGTACAAGTCCCATGATGTGAGGGGGAGAAGGTGAAGGTGAAGGAGAAGGGGGAGGAGGAGGAGCAGGCATAGAGCAGGGAGCAGGAGGCTAGTTCCAAGCCAAGGAGTCGCTGGCGGTGTTGAAATTTCATATGCTCTCCAAGCAAAGTCGCCGCCAGCTCAAAACTCCAACTCCAACTCCAGCTTCAGCACCAACTGCAACCTCAATGTTGTTATTAGTTTTGTTAACTTGCTATGCCCTGTATTTTACGAAAATGTAAAGGGAATGCTGTGCTACAAGTTAAGGAACAATTAGACAAGACTTTATACAAGACTTTTTCATTAAAAAATAATTCTATTCGCTATTCAAAATCTTAATGAAGAGAATGAAAATGTAAACGGTTTTCTACAATCTAATTTTGTTCAGCACTGTTGCTGAAGGAACGACGAAAGAATTCAGTTACTAAATTTACATTATTTTCAATTTGAATTTAAATAAAATAACTGACTTTATTAGCTCACCCGTATACTTGACTTTTTCCACATCAATATTAATTTTGATCACCGATTACTTTCGATAATACATATATTAAATTTCATTTTAGAAATTTGGGGACAGTTTTCTTATAAATACATAGGAGTGCATTCTCCATACATCTAGATCCCATCAAGTTTCGTACATCAATTGAGATTTCCTTAAAAAAATATATAAAGTATTAGATACTGTTTTCAGCATTGAAAGTTTTTCTGGGTTATTTTCTTATTTTAGATAGATATTTTATTTCTAAATAAAAATGGTAGAAAGCGGTAAAAACAGTCGCACTTTTAATTAATTAATTATAATTTAAAAGCCCTTTCTTTAGGCTCTGTGATAAAAGCTTTGTTGAATAAAACTTACTGAAGATATATTTGCGTGAAGCATAGTTGATAATTGTCTTTATCATAGTTTATTTCATTTATTATTCTTTCAGCTTTCATAGATTCCACTTCCCTCAATAAACACTTTCAAGAGCTAACTTCTTTTTTAAAGAATGCAATCTCCAGGGTGTCTGGGGGCATATCAATTTTAGAAACATATATTTACTATTAGTTTTGCTGTTCTTATGGCTGTTGAATCAGCCAAAAGGGGCCCGGCCAAGACAAGACAAGTTAACCTACTCGATCCGTTCCATTTCGATTCGATTCGAGGCGATCCCAGTCGCAGTTCCAGCTTCAGATCGGGCTTCAGTTCGAGCTCCAGCTTCAGCTTCAGGTCGAAAATGTCTCGATGGCCTCGGTCTGCACAGTCGGGCGTCTCGTCTCTCACACAATAAACGCCAATTAAAGTCGCATAACACATGCCTATGGAGAGGGATGTGGCAACAGGGGATGATGGCTTGATGGGCTGATGGCAGAGTGTGAGAGGGAGGCATGGGGACGTGGGGAAGGGGGGTGGCAGCTCCCAGGCGCAGACAGGCGACATTTGTTGTGCGGCGGCGCACGTGAGCATAAATCAAAGAGATTAATCGAACATGGCTCAATTGCATGCGAAACATGGCAACAACAACTGCACAGCGAATAAACGAATAAGCGAATAAGCGAATACTTAAACGAATAACGAGACAGCATTTGAGTCATGTCATGAGCTCATAGCCAGTTCACCAGCCTGGCCAGTGTGAGAATTCTCCTCAAATCAATAAAGGAGCGTTAAAGTCCATTACTAAATTTACACTACAATTCAAAATTAAAGTACCATCTTTCGATAATTGATGGCAAATATCGATTTTGTCATTGTTAATGCAATTACCTATATCACGTTTTCATAATTCCGTTTTTAACTTGTTTTTTAAACTTTAAACTCGCTTAACTTTAGCAAAACTCAACGGATTTTTATGCGGAATATCATTTTGATCATTATTTGGCTTCTATTTTGATTCGGCATTTAAATTGTGTGCATTAAAAAAATTATTTTTTTTCTTCGATTATCCTCCAATTTTCCATACCTACCCCTTTATATTTTTCCAAAATTTTGAACTGACGTAACTTTGGCAAAACTCAACGGATTTTCGATGCGGAATATCATTTTGATCATTATTTGGCTTCTATTTTTATTCTGCATTTAAATTGTGTGCATTAAAAAAAATAATTTTTTTTTCGATTATCCTCCAATTTTCCATACCTACCCCTTTATATTTTTTAAAAAATTTTGAACTGACATAGCTTTGTCAAAACTTAACCGATTTTGATGCGGAATATCATTTTGTTCATGATTCGTCACCCAAATTAATTCTACATTTTAATTTTGTTCATTTAAAATATTTAATTTTTTCGATTATTATCTAATTTTCCATACTTACCTCTCTATATTTTTCAAAAATTTTGAACTGACATAACTTTGTCAAAACTTAACCGATTTTGAATGCGGAATATCATTTTGATTGTTATTTGCCGTTTAAATTATTCTGCAGTTAAATTTCTTAGATAATATCGAATTTTTCGAATTTCAGAGACTGTTGGGCAAATAAATTGGAGGAGCTAAAAATGCAATAAGAAACGCATCAGCTTGAAGTTAAATGCTTGGTCAGCCCCTCAAGGGAGGCTCCCCTCAAAAAAGGCTTCTCTCTCATAATTACAGTCACATCTAGAGGTGCAATCAGCGTGAGCAAACGCAGACCGAGCCATAATTTGAATTCGCTGGCCAGTCAACCTGGCCAACCGACCAGGTCCGTTCTGCCATTTTGGCCAAGAGTCGCAGACGCGGACGTAGACCAACAAGGCAGCAGAAGGAACAATTTGAACAAGTTGAACAATTGCTACGCAGGGCTAACTGATAATTTTGATTTACAACATGCCAGTTATTATTTATAACTTACTTAGGAGACCAAAGACTTGGCCAAGCAGTTGGCTAAAGAGTTGGCCATTTAAGGCAACGCTTCGCCAGACTTGGACTTCGATTTGGAGCTGCAGTTGGAGTTGGAGCTGGAGTTGAGTCTGCCGTTTGTCTGGGCAACATGTATTTCTAAAATGGAGAACGAATAGCCAACACTCGCATTCGCATTAAGTATTCACATGCACATTCACATACAGTATTCAATATTCATATTCAGAGACTCGCATCGTTCACGTTCACGTTCAAGTTTCCGCCCATTCACGTTCGAATTCTTGACCGCCAGCGTTTTGCAAATGGCGCTTTGTGGATGAGGGGAAATTGCACGGGAAGAGTAAGATGAGGCGGAGGAGTAAGGGGAGGAGGAAATGGTAGGGGACTGAAACAGGGACAGCGCCAGGAAATAACTTACTTCTGCTAGAGATTGCCAAGGATGCTGTCGGAAATTTCAGCTGCCTGCTGAGCATTTCGTGGAATTATTCAGCAATACATTCATTAGACCGACAGGCAAGTCCATTCAACTGGGTTTATGGGCATAGAATATTCAAATTTATATCTGCATAGTTACTATATATTACTTATGTAATGTACTTGTGTCCATCTATCATTAATTCTATAATATTTTATCTCGCAATCAATACCAAGAATAGAATATATTCTACATCTTTTTTTTTATCGGATAATTGGAAAATCTTTTTTTCTTGGTACTGTAATTTCAATAAAATATATAAATATAAATGGAAAATATAGTATTATCTTTAGTACCTTATTGTTTGCCCAAATTAAGTTCAAATCAAACTTAGAATATTTGTTATTAGCTATTTAAATACTACAAGTTCTTAATATAAATCATTTCACAAAGAAACCTACTCAGTTATCCAACCAATTAATAGACAACGTTTGATTTAAATTTTTAATTAGTCAATTAACCGAAAAACACTTTGGTTGACAACATTTAAGTATCGTGACTTAGTTATACAGAAACTGATTAACTCACTTAAAAAGAGAGAAACACAAATTTATTTATCATTTGTTCAGATATATAACAAAACTAATTATTTAATACATTTACATCTCTTTTTTTTAAAGAGTCTGATGACTCTTTGGATAAACTGCAACTCGGAAGATATTGGATTTTATTGACTTCCACTTAAGTGCTTAGCAAGGGTTCAAAGTTCAATCGACTTTTCAGCAATTTTAGGCTATTTCTGCAACATAATCCAATCAGGCTAATTGCGGGCTGGGCACTTGTTGATTTTCATTTCTCATAAGGTTAATAAGTTTAAATTCCAGACAGCAACACAGATAACAATAACAACAATTACAACAACAACAGAAACAACACGAGTTAAGTTGTTATTAAGAAATGAAAATTTGTTGCTTTATTAGGTTTGTGGTCAGTTACGAGTAGTTGGTTGGTTGGTTGGTTGGTTGCTTGCCTGCATTCTGTGTAATCATCATCATCACATCAGCAGCCTTTACTTTTTGGCCATAATGCGAGTACACAAGTGCCGTGTTATTGTTATTATTATAGGGGCATGTCCTGCACCTTCTGACCAACCTCCTGTCATGCAATCTCAAGTCGAACCTCAGCCTCAGTCTCTTATTTTCAGTCTCTGTCTCAGTCTTCAACCTCGACTTCAACTTCAACTTCACGTTTTCCTCGAATCGCCAGCGCGTGACTTTCCTGGGTGTTGTTTGGTTTTTCAGCTAAGGTTTTAATTTATATACTATACTTTACTTTAAGCTACCAACGGGGTATGTTCAACTTGTGAGATATTTGGGCTTTATTTAGACTTGGATTTTAGTAAGAAAGTTAAAATGAGTATCATCAAATTTATTAGACATTGCACATTGACAGATTAATTTAAAATTACTGCATTTATGTGCACTAGTGCTTTAAATAAATAAATAATAAAAACATAATATTATAATAATTATAGGTAATAATACAATAGTATATTTATATATATTATTTACATAATATTTACATAATATTAATGAAATAGTTATTTGAATACATTTGTTTTGGTTTTAATTTTTTTGTTATTTAGAATTAATTTCTAATATACAGAAATATATAGAAATAAAAATTAATTAAATTGTATATACAATTTCCTCGATATATTTTGGATTTATTAAAAAAATATAAAATAGGAACGGAAATATAATGTATATTTGTATAAAAATAAAATTAAGAAATAAATTGTGAGACACTGAGTTCTGTTATACTTACAAAGCACAATATTACACTTATATCTAGGGTATTCAGAAAAGGATAAACAGGTCAGATTATCTTTTAGTTCCTTGCAATATATTAAAACATTAAAAATAATCCTTTGACTTACTTTAATTGTCCGCATTTGTTTAATTTTATAAAATTACTCCAAAAGAATCATAATTAACTTGTGATATATATTTGGTTAAATCACTAGATACCCAGCAATGTTTATAGAACAAAGGCGGATATATGTTCACTCTTAAAGAGACACATATAAAGGGTATATCAGAGTTGTTTAGACTCGATTTCAATACTTACAGTACTTAATTTTGGTTGTTGTTTTTTGGGCATTATTCAACTTGGCTTTAGGGGGCGTCACTTTAGCGGCTGACAAGTGAGAAGAAGGGGGGAGAGGGAAAGAGGAGGAGGGCAGTGGAGTGAGTGCTTTCTTAACGTTTATTTTTTGTGTTGTTTTTGGAGCTGGGTGCAATAATTTTGATTGCCTTCTGACACGAGATTAACGGATGCCGAGCCGAAGGAAGGAAATTACTTAAGTGAAATTGACGCAATGCCGCTTCACTTCATCCCTCTGTCCCTCCCCCACCCCCTCCCCCTCCCTCTTGCTATGCCAATTCCTTGTGCTGCCTGCCTGTTTCAAGTCGATAGGGTTACACATTATAAAATGCCGCACACAGATCACGCAGTTGCCCATTTATGGCCACTAAAATCATAAATGCCGCACAAGTCCATTCCTGTCCATTCAACCAAGTGCGGAGGCTTTCGAAAGTTTCCATCCTAAGCGCCATAAATGCGCACAATCTCAATCTCTGCTCCGGTCTGAAAACTGAAGTCAATCCGCCGCATTTATTGGAGATCACGTTCCAGTCAAGCGCCAGCGACAATCCCAAGATGAGATGAGTTGATGCCTCAGTTCGAGTCTATAAAATTCTGAGAACGAGATGTTCTCACGCTGCTGCGTGCGGGTGGCCCAAGAGAGAGGGGGAGAGGGAGAGCAGAAGAGGCGGCAACTCAGATGTTTGGGCCATAAACAAGGCTCACAGGATAACAAAAGGATGAGCCAATGTCAGGCAATTTGTGAGTTGACAAAATACGAGTGCACGACGTGTGTATCTGTATCTCACCGATTGTATCTGTATCTGTATCTCTAGCTGTAGCTGTAGTTGTTGCCGTTTGATGTGACCGCTGCGAGCCTGGCCAACAGTTGTCATTGTTATCCTGTAAATATTTAGACACACAACGTGTCCTCTAAGCGGATTGTGCCAAAAAAAGATCTTTGACTCCCTTTGCCTTTGATCCCTGTTTCTTTATCGGTTTGCTTCTCTGTTTCAGTTTCCTCTCGCTGCCTTTTGAGGCGGCGCAATTGTTGTGACAATTGGCGCTTTGGGTGGCCCAAACGAGTTGGCTCAAATATGTTGCCACTTGTAAAACGCTTGACCAACATGGCCAGCAAAAATGTCGATCGCCAACAAGTTGTCGGCATCTCGACGTCGACAATTGCAATTGCCGTCTAAACTCTCTTCCTTTTTTCTTCCGCTGACAATAAAATAATTGTTGTCAATCGGCGGCTGTCAATAGTGACAGCTAATCAACGTGGCTTAAACTGCAGCAGCAGCCGGTCTATATCTGTCTCTATCTAGCCGCTATTCGCCTCTTCTCTCTGTCTCTGTTTGTTCTTCATAATCATTCATAATGAACATCGATCGACGATGTTGCTCATAACTAATTCCCTATATGGTCTCTATACAGTTGTTACAACTACAACAACTACGACAACAACATTGAGTAAGAAGTTCTGTTTCCAACTTTACCTGATACCAGTCAATCAATTAAAAAATACACACATTTCTTGTTTTCATACATTTTTTAACTTGAATCTTATAAGAAATTTAGCATTTATTTGATTTATTTTAAAATTTGAGACAGTCATAACTAGCGATATATTTAAACACTATTTATAAGACTCAGAGTGTTAGAAAGAGGGATCTATGTTTTTAACTGCGGTGTGGGAAAATTTGGTAAGAATTGTGATGTTAGCAGAGTTTCTAAAAGTCTGTGTGCCAAATTTGGTAGCTCTAGCTCTTATAATCTCTGGGATTGAGTTGTTTTTACTGACGGAACAGAAAGAATTTTATAAAATTAAAGTACTTTGGATTACAAAGAGAAAGAGAACACCACTGCTTTATAGACACACTCAATATGATCATCATCTGTATCTCATATTAAATAATATTAATGCTAGAACAACTATAAGAAACTATAAATTTGAACATCCTTTGATGGTTGAATTTGCCCCACATTTTTTTACTTAATCGTTGCAAGAACGTTGCAAGTTGTAGTCTCAATGGTTCTACAATTCCCACTTCTTGCTTCCCTTTCATTATCTACTTATTTGCAACTTATATATTATATAATATATTCACGCTCATGTCCTTCAATTAAAATTTAATTCAATAAAGCGCTTTTCGCTTTTTACGCTTTATGCGTTTTCCATTTCCCAGGCAATATGGTTAAAGAGGCAGAGAGAGAGAGAGAGATCGGGATAGAGATAGAGCGAGAGCGAGAGACAGAGAAAGCAAGAGGGTGTAAACAGCCCCAGTTGAACAAACAGCGCCATTGTCGTCATCATCATCACATTGCCTCATCGTCATCGTCATCCTCATCCTCATTTCGAAACCTCATCTTTAAACTCTACCCTGGACAACCCTTAAGACCTCTCTCCTCCTCTCGCTCTCCCTCTTTTTCCCTCTGCTGTTCCCTCTCTCGTGCTCTCTAAACGTTTCTAATTTGCTGATGGCTCACAAGGGAGTGTCTGCTCTGTTCAACCCCTGTGCACTCACCTCTCTTCCTTTAGTCCCCGCTCCCCGCTCCCCTCTCCCCCTCTCACCCTCTCTCCACACTCCCTCTTCCATCACTTCTGATGGAATAATAAAAACGCGCGTGTTTTTACTACAAATTGCACAGGATCAACGTTTTTGTGGCCCAAACAAAAAAAGCTGCTACGCCTGGAGTGGCTTAGTGAACAAGGGGGGGTTGTAAAGGTGATGTGGGGGGGACTCAGTGAGGAGGGGGGCAGCGTAAATTGAATTGAATTGCTTGAGGGATTTTATGGCACGTTGCGGAAATCGTTTTATTATCCTTGCGCCTGTTTGTTGTTCATTTTGGCCATGGCCAAAAGTGCGTGGGTGTGTCCCAAATGCCTCAGGGCTGGGCAATTTATTATCTGACGCCAGCGTGTGTAAATAAACTTGGCGAAAATGGGCAGACCCAAAGTGCCCTCTCCCTCTCTTTCCCTCTACTCCCCCCTTGCTCCTCCTTCCGCCACGCTGAACACAAACACAACAATTGCGTGAAAATGTCACGGCTTGCACGTAACGAGCTAAACAAGATCCGGCGTTGACGATAAGCCGTAATCAAATTATGCACAGCAACCAGGAGAAACCCATTGAGTTGAGGAACACTGGGAACACGGAACACGGAGCAGGGAACAGCAACAGCGGGAAGGGGAAAGGAAAGGGGGGCAGTAACAAGGGAACAGGAACAAGGGGTCTGTCCACGGGCTGTGGCTTGATTTTAAGTTAATTAAAAATCATGACAAAACAAGTAGTTAAGCTTAAGTCGAGACTGCTGGACTGCGAAATACCCTTAGCTACGCTAAAAAATTACCAGATACTTTTAAATTATTATTCTGAGATAATATTCGCTTATAAAAACTCTTTGCTTAAGTATCGAAAATTTGAGTATTTAAAGAGTCAACATATTAAATTTGGTGTCATCTCTAAATTCTATTTGTTAAGGCAATAATTAATATAAATAAATATTATGTTAATAGACAGATATATTATATATTAATAAATATAAATATGTTATATATAAATATATTTAAATATAACTTAACGGAATAATTAATATTAATAAATATATTAATAAATCTGTACAAATTCTGAACCATACGATAATAAGCAAATATTTATCGATTCAAAGGCTATTTTTTTTTTTTTAAAAAATCTCTTAAACTTTTAATCTGAACTATATTAAAAATATAATATAAAATAATAATAATATTGATGCTGATCAGGAATATATGCATATATATTTTATAGGATAGTATGCATTTCCCCATGACTGTTACATACTCCTTACAAACCTATTACACACTCGTAACTGGGTATAAAAACAACCTTTCTGCCCGGCTTGGATTGGTTAGTCGGACTTGGGATCGGACTGGGATTTGGGTTGGAACTCGGAACTCGGGATTCGGGACTGGGGACTTGAGTTTGGCACTGGAGTTTGAGTTGCGCTGGCAGCGATATTTTGATAAGCGTGTAAGTGCACAGATTGAATTAATTAGGACCCAGGAACTGAGCAAATGAGGATGAAATGGGGAATTGGGGAACTTGCGGGCATCGGGAGTTTAACGGCTAACTGTCTGTGCGAGTGAGATAGCAGCTGTTGTTGCATATTGTTTGCTCGTTTCGACCCCCTCCCCTCTCTCTCTCTTGGCCACAAAACTGTGGTGTTGACCCTAATCAAGTGTCGTAAAAGTTGTGTTTGTGTTTGTGTTGCTTTCGTAGTTTTAATTATGGTCTTACCTACTAACCATGTCCATGTATATGTGTTGTTGTTTATGTTTTTGTTGTTGTTGTTGCTGTTGCTCTTCTACCAGGGCTAAAATTAATTAGCCCGGTCCAAATGAAATTCGTTTGCTCGTCGCCTCCGCACAACTTTTGTTCTCCTCTTTCTACATTTTCATTTTCATTTTCATGTTCGTTGTCATTCCCACTTTCATTCCCATTTCCTCTGCTGCCAGCTCGAAAAATGAGATTTTAATTAATTCAGTTATTAGCTTAAATATATGTTTTTATAATTATGATTATACCCCACACTTCCCTATATATATATTTGTATATCTCGAGGGTGTCTTTAGCTACACTTTGCTTAGTTTGTCGTTCTATGAACGCATGAAAATGTTTACTGAAACAACTGCCCCTGAATATTTACATATGTCAATTACCATAGGGGAAATATAGTTGATCAGTGAGGGAAATAATTATGAAAAATAACTATCCAACTCTTTAGGATCTTTTATACATATACTTTGCTCCGATGAAGTTAAATTAGATACGTTTTGATTGTGAATACAATTCTTTTTTGCAATTTGTCCAACATTTCTATTTAATAGTTCTTTCTTTTCTAATTCTTCCTGCTGTATAATATAACCATTTGTACATCTATCAAAATTTTCGGAAGTCCTCTCAGCATTTTTCGAACATACTTCTAACTTCCATTACATAAGTTACTTGATATTACAAACAGTTTTCCATTTATCGTATCGTAATCAGTAATATCGTTCATATATAGAATAAGGTATATGTTATGTTTATTTGCCTTTTCAGTATAGTTAAATTTGTAACGTTTACATGAAATATCAGCAGATCTATTGTTACATGTCGATCAACTGTTATTTTCAATTTTTTCTTTTCTCTGGAAATATCTCATTTTAAAAATTGAAAATATCAATTTCTTGAGAAAGTTTAACAAATTACCTTTTTTGTTATCAGAGCAAAGGTATCCACGTAATCCAAATATAATATACCTTCTTGGATCTGAAAAGAAACACGTATTGTAGCTAAGATTTGCGAAATACTTTTATATCCACAGATTGCATTAAATAAATTGATGTAGTATCATCTATAATAATTTGTCAATTATTGGGGAGGTAAACTATCACTATGTCTAACTGCCACTTCTTTTGAACTCAAGTATCGATTTAAGTTTTGCGCTGGTCATCACTTCCTTGGCGAACCTCCTTTCCTTCTGCCCCCCTCCCCTCTTCCGCAGCAGGTAATGACCTCCATCCCACAGAGACACGCCATAATTTCAACAGCTGGTAAATTTTCCATTCAATTAGAAAATGAAAAGCAAATAGAGGTTGCAAAAAGCCACAATGGCTGAGGAGAACCTTTCCCCTCTCCTCCAAGAGAAGTGGGAGTGGGCGTGGCACCGCCCACAAGGCAAACGGAAAGCTCAAAGGTTAAGTTGAAAATTTAAACTTTGAAATTGCGGCTGAGGCGGAAAACGCTCACGCCCCAAAAGCGACACGCCTCCCACACGAGGGGGGAGTTATCAAAGTTCCCAGGAAAGAGGCAACAAATTGAATGGTACAACAACAACAGCAACAGCAACAACAACGTGAGCACGCAATGTGGAAGGGAGACAACTGCAATTAATATTCGCTTGGCGCTGCATAATTCATTGGCCACGTTAAGAGCGTAGTGAAGCGTTAAGACACAGGTGGATGGAGGGGGGAATGCAGTCAAAGAAGGGGTTGTAGTAGTTTGCGGGGGTGGGGGGAGGTGGTTGTTCTCAACTGTTGGCTAGTTATAAATTCATTAAGTGGAAATCGTTAATGTTAATGTCTTGGCTAATGATTCTTAGCCGAGGTAATTAAAACTATCCCTGGCAGCGAACATGGCCGAAACACATAACGGAAGTGTGCGGCCATTTGCAGCGATGTTTGACCCTTACACAGAGAGGGAGGGAGTGAGGGAGACAGAGAGGGAAGAGAGAGAGAGGCCAAGAGTGAGAGAGAGGCTTGCGTAATATAAAATGCCAATGCCTGACAACCATTTACATAGTCTTGGCCTGGCTAATTAATAAGCGGCTTGCGTGCCTGCAAAATTATGAATTTATTAGCCAGCTTATTTGACTGCCATTTGGCTAATTCAAAGGAGCAGCCAACTTAACGCAACTGACCCCAAAAAAAAGGGGAAAAGACAAAAACAGAGACAGAGACAACAAACAGGCAATTTTACAACTTTATCATTATTAAACCGCTTTTTGTGCTCATAAAAGGAGTGTGTGTGTGAAGTGTGTGTGTGTATAAGTGTGTGTGTTCTGATTGCCAGCGAAGCAACAGAAATTGGCAAAGGCTCTTAGGCCTGACTGCACTTCATTAACATGGCCGAAAGGGCTGCTTTGAGCCATAAATGCCCAAATGTCCCCGCGCTCTTCCTCCCCTCTCTCTCCGCACTCTCTCTCTCTTTCTCTCTCTCTCTACAGCCCATATCATCGATACATTAGCATTAAAAACCACTTAAGCTGCGACAGCGGCAACTGAAGCTCTTAGTTCGCTGCTTGCCACATGCCCCATGCCGCATTTAGCCACCCTCCCTCACCACTTGCCCCTTGCCACTCCCCATCCTTGCCCCATTCAGCGTCTCCTTTCGTGGCAAACAGGCACGTAATTATAATACGCCATTAGGAAGTCGAGGACGGCGCTCGTTTTAGCAAATCAAAGAGCGGTCTAGGCCAGATTCTGAGTTCTCAGTTGCCAGTTGCCAGTTGCCAGTTACCAAGTTGCCAGTTCTCCTGTTCTCCGTTCTCGCTGCTCCATGGAACTCCCCAAATGAGGCAAAAAATTAAATAATTTAATCTTGTTATTGCTGGAAAATCAAGTTGTTGACTTAAAAATCAACTCGCGTGAAGATCGTGCAGCTTGGTTGGCCAGCAGCAACGAGTTAACTGAAGGAAAAATAAAGCAAGAAACCGGTCCAAGGTTGCTCTGGGCCAAGGATCGACAACACACACACACACACAGCACTCCACACACACCACACACACCACACTCACATATGCAACTCTTATGACTTCATAATCTTAATTAACGTTTTCGCGTTTGCCTGCTGCACGCGTTGCCTGCCCCATGCCGCACTACGCCGCAGCACTCTGTCCCAGCCAGAGTCCTCAGGTAAACGCCTAAGTGCAGTCCCCAGTCACAGTCACAGATCCAATCCCAGTCCACAGTTCCCAGTTCCCAGTCTGAGTCCCAGCCTCCAATCAAGTGAAGTTGTAGCCAAAACGTGTTGTGGCTGTGCCTCGATCGTGTTTAATAAATGCGTGGCAGGTAGAAAGCTGCAACCACGACATGCTACCCCTGCAAACCACCAGCCCCCCTCTCAGTCTCCTCCTCCTCAGTCCCAATTTAACAGTCCCGATTTGACCAGTTCGCTGCAACGACGACCAGTTGGATCTCAATTGCGATCGCTCGATCTTAAGCAGCGCAAAAGGTAAAGGTAAGGGGTTGGTCAGGGGTGAAGTAAGTCAAACCATGGAGTAGGTAAGCTGTGGGTAAGGGGTAAGGTAAGGTAGACCCTTATGTATCCGAGTGTTGCTTTGCTTAATGATGCCTGGAATTCAGCATGGCCGAACGAGCTGAACATCTTCTCCGTTTATTGAATGTGTTTTATTTTCTATATTTTTTTTTTGGTTATTTGCTTTTTTTCTTCACTCTGCTCTGCTTGTTTTTTAGCCCTCATTTCTTAGCTGGAAATGCTTGGCAATAAAGATATTTGCGCAAATATTTTGGACAGAACTTGCAACCAGCAACATCAACAACAACAACAACAACAAAAGATGAAATGGAGCAATTTGCTGAACGACCAAAAAGGGAAACAGGCTAAAAAGCAATCAAGAAATTCTACCAGCAGACAATCAACACAACAACAATCAACTAACTAATCCAAAGAACGAGTTACTTTTTTTTTGTTTGCTTAAACTATAGTGGATTGTTTATCGACATTGAAGTTGCTGTAAGTTAAAAGGCATTAAAAGAGTTGTACAAGCTTCGGTAGCTTTCGATAATTCATTTTTGAAAATCGCGATTAATTTGCGATTCTTCGTCGAAGAAGATAACAAAATAAACACTTATCAGAAACTTCAAACAGTCAGAACTTTGTCAAATTTTAAACGATTTTCTCGTGGAATGTCAATTTTATCTTTATTCCTTTTACTATTTTTATTCTGCATCAAAATAGAAAAGTTAGTTTTTATCAGTCAGTGTCAATTTATGAACTTCAAACAGTCAGAGCTTTGTCATTCTTAACCGATTTACTTGCAGTATGTCAATTTCATCATTATATCTCCCATATTTTGATTCTGCATTTAAATAAAAAGTTTCATATTTTTTTTCCAACTCTAATAAATTTCGAATCTGTTTAGGAAATGGAGTAGGGGATGCTGAGAGGACACAGGGAGTGACGTGCTGTGAATCCCTCTGCCAAATGCTTCGTTAGAACATTTATTTTTTTATTATTAAAAGGCATTTATCATGCGAATGTGTGGCCTGTCAATGGACGTGTAGTCGGTACTTAACCACAAATGTTGCCACAACATCAACCTCAAGCTCAACCTCATCCATATACACATCCATTTCCACATTCACATTCACATTCATTCACATCCATATCCTCATCGACATCCTCGTAAATCCACTCAGCACAAAATGGCGCTCAGCATTCGTTACAGCATCTGTGGCAAGTGGCAAGTGGCAAGTTGGGAAGTGGCAAGTGGCATGAGTGTTAAGGGGGGCGTAACATTTGTTCTTAGTCGGGGGAATATGTGTGCGTGTGTGTGGGAAATACTCGTATGTGAAAACTACTCGGTGAATTTACACGCTGTGCTAACGAGGGGTTGAGAGGGATTCGGATCGGATCGGATCGGAACGGCTTAGGGTTGCCGTTCTGTCGGGTTGCCATCACGACAGCCGTCGTCATCATTAAATGGCCACATTCAACACATCCAGCTTCAGTGTCAGCTTCAGTTTTAGTTCCCAATCCAAATCCAGATCTATATCCATGTAACAACTGACAATGATATTTAAGTGGCTTGTGGTTGGGATTTGTCATTGTTGTGTGTGTGTGTGTGTGTGTGTGTGAGTGGTGTGTATGGAATGCCAATTGTGGTTGTTATTGCTATTAATGAGCTAGTTACTCGTGCGGAGTCCGATCCCGATTCCAAGTCCGAGTCTGAATCGGATTCTTCTTGGAAGTGCGGAAATGCTTGTAATGTGTTGGTGAAAGTGCGACAGCTGCTTGACTGCGTAAGTGGGCCGACTAATTGCCACTGAATACCCCATGAATGCACTCGTACCCACTCCATGAATGCCAAAACACTCACAACACTCACAACACAACACATTTGTGAGCAGCGCTGGGAAACAACAGCTGGAGATGGTTTTAAATACATCAGAATGGGGAATTGTGGAGTTATTCTGATATCAGCGACAATACAGTAAACTCTGGCTAAGACACACCTTGTGACTAGGGGAGGAAAAGCTGGGGAAGGAAATATTCCAAAACTCTAAGTGTTACTCTAAAATATATCCACTAATGAAATCGCAAATTTTGAAATATAAACCTAAAATAAAAAAAGTGAATTGGAATATCATTTCTTTGTGCTTGAGTGAATATCAAATAATAATCATAGAGAAACTATTGTTTTTGTATTCTCTATAGGTACAAATTCGAGTTGAGATTATCAGATGATATCGATAGGATTATAGTTGTTATTGATTGTGGAGTTCTGCCTATAAAAACAATAGTTGCTTAAAATAAAACAATAGCTAGAGAAGGCGTCAGATAAATTGAAGATAGATATGTTTCATAATATTTCCAGATATAAATTCTAATTTATTTAAAACAAACCAGACACAAATAATTAATATCCTTACTTTTGCACTGAACATTTTTCACAAATGGAAAGCAGATTTGTTTTATTGGATTCATTAAAACAAATCAGAGGCAAATAATAAAAATAATCTCAATCTTTTTCTATTCTTTATAGCTACAACTTCGAGTTGAGACTACATTTAAGCCGCTCTCACTATAGAGATCGTAATGTAAGTCAAGTTTCTTTATTTTTGGCTAATTGGGGGCACGCTGCTTAAGGCCCGAAGCGACAGAAGAGACGTTGCCAACTTTATGGATTGACCAAAAACTTAAGATTTTGACAGTTGCTGGAGGCAAAGAAACTGAAAATTTGTTCAGTCTTCGTTTGTTTAGCGCTTTCGTGAATTGATTGAAAAATTGTTAACATTTGACACGCCATTTTGTGCATATTAAAAGATAAAGCGAAAAGTCAACAACGCCCCAAAGCGGGCCAAAAAGACAGGGCCAAGTTAAGAGGGAGGAACGAATACGAACTGAATTCCCGCGAGGCAAATGACATGCAAAATAAATGAATAAAAAGACAGACAGATATAGAAACAGTGAGCTGAAAAATTGAAGGCGACTCTTTTTGTGGCAAGCGATTACATTAATGCGGCGCTTACAAGCGACGTGAATTACAACAAATGGATTATATTCCACGTTCTGTATTCGAGTGCGAGTATCTGTGGGTTTGTGTATCTGTATCTGTGAGTTCGTGTATCTATTGATTGTTTGCGCAGAACTATGAGATTATTAGCACTTGGTTGCAGCTGCCACAAGGCACACACACACACACACATAGCATATTGCAACGCCCTCCATAGCTATAGTGAGAGATGAAGAGAGGTAGAGTGGGAAAGAGAGGAAGGGTAGGGGGGGGGGGATTGCGTGTTGTACGTCCATTTTCGAATTTTTGCTGCTTCATCATGTTGTGGCAGCATCGTATGGCGCATGGTTGCATGTAACCTCTATCTCCCTGTCCCTCTCCCTCTCTATCTCCCTCCCCCTCTCCCGCTGACTGGCTGATGATCCCAAAAAGTACGTAAATATACACGGCGATTGGTTTTTAGGGTTTCATGTGCTCGTCAGCAGCATCATCATCATCAACAACAACAGCAACAACCACGACAGCAACAACAACAACAAAGACAACTGGCAACATTGGAAAATTTATGGCCTGTGGAACATTAGAGAACATCGGTTTTAGTTTTCCCAATCATTTCAACCCCCCGCCCCAAAGCACATTATCAATTTCAATTTCAATTTTTGGTTGTTTGATTGCCCTAATGTGTTTTTCAATTGTCTGCAACTCTCTCTCTCTCTCTCTCTGTGTGTGTGTGCGGTGTGTGTGTGCACAGCATGACGGTTGAACATGTTGTAATTTGTTTGATTTTGGCCAGGATGCGGCACATCATTTATATAACAAATCGCCTTTCCGTCTCCCTCTTCGTCCCTCTCCCTCTCTTACTCCTTGTCTGATGTGGCAAGCAGCAACATGGCGGGGCGCCTCGTCGCACATTTGCCAAAAAAGCCAGAGATAGTGTTTATCAAGCAGGCAGTCCACAAAAAGAGAGCTCCACTTCCCATTCCCATTCCCATTGCCATTTCACTTCCACTTTACTTATCGGACAGACTGTTGGCCAATTTGAAGTGGGACTTCTGCATTTGGCTAATGGAGTGCCGCAAAGGAAACCCCAGACGGAGCTGAGGCAGCCACAATGCGTTGCACAGTGGAAAGAAGAGTCTAAAGGCATACAATCAAAAAGTATGCTACAGTATAAAATGGTTAGGTAAATATAAGCAAAAATAAAATAAAGATTATAGAACTTACAATAAGTAAATACATAATTTTAATATTTGCAATACAGAGCAGATAAACCATATCTCTTTTACATAAGGATTTTCCGGTAGAGTATTTATAAGGTTGAAATAATTTTAACAAATTATGTACTAAAAAATTTGGCTTATAAATCGAACATTAAATTATAAAAATGAAATATTTTGAACAAATTAAATGTTTCTTATATATTAAACATAAATTATATATATTTGAAATATAAAAAGCATTCAAGAAATATATTTTTTTTATCTCATATTTATAAAAAATCGCGCTCATTGTTCTTTTTTAATCAAAATAAGAATTTATTAGTTCTGATTATATAGATACTTGTTTAAACAAGTTCGCAGATTAAATAAAAAATAAAACACATTATATACTATAAAATAAGTAGTTCTCTACTATATCTACAATATAATAGCAAGAACTAATTTATTTTAAGGTTGGTATCCAGTTGAGTTTTATTTCTTTGGGGTTCGATTTATTTGATTCATAATAATAATAATGAGTGGAAAATTGCCCATTGTTCGCATATTATTACCTGCAGCCATTTTCGGAGTTTATGGAGAGTGGGGACCAAAGAGGGGGCTGGAGTTGGAGTTGGCAGCGGAGTTAAAGACGGAGCTAAGGAGTCTGTGCCTATTTGGAAACTCCACGCCCCGACTCGCTTGCATATTCATAAACTTTGTTTAGTTCTCTTTATGGTCTGTTGCTGTACGAGTAACTGAGTATCTGAGCATCTGAGTATCTTTGGTTTGGCCTGGAGTGGACTGGAGTGGACTGGACTGGACTGGGATCTAAACGTCTCTATAGCATAAACAAAATTAGGAACTGTCTGTGGCGCATATGGCCAGACGCCATATTAAAAGCGATCCCCCCATTCTCATTCCCATTCTCATTCCCATTCTCATTCCCATTCTCATTCCCCTTTTTCATTCCCAGTCCCCCTGCCCTTTCCTTTTCCCCTCACCAAAGCCATAGTCATTCCCAACTGTTGGCCAAGTTAATTGCAGCTGCCGTTTACCTTTAACGTTTACCGTTTTCGGCCTGCACATTAATGCAAAGTATGGAGAGAACCGAGGCCATGTAATTGGTTGTTGTTTTAGCATTCAATGGCAGCTTGAACTGAACTGAGGCAACAAATCAATCATCGATCAATCGATCAAACGATCATCCAGCGATCGTTCAACTTGGTCTAAAACAACGATCAAACGATCAAATGGTTTCTGTATTTTACATTTTCGTATCATAAGATCATAAATTAAATGTCAGTCTCGTTTTATACCCAAATATATGCGATGTTCTTTTTTATTTTTTTTTAGTTTTTTTGGAGGATCGATTCGGAGACTTGAGCATATTATACATATTGTATTATTATTATTTATGTTTATGGTTTTCCATGTGGCCCTCGGGCAACTCCATTTTGCCTCCGTTCCAAGCATTCAACCAACATTCAACCTTTCCACCAACTCCATTGACTTTTCAATATGGCTGTCGTCGATCTGGAGGCGACTCCTCCGACTTTTTTTTTCAAATTCTTCACAGCTGGTGCCGTCGTCATCATTTCTGTTGTTGTTCTTCTTGTTGTTGTTAACGATTTAACGATTCTCGATTTTACTGCCTTTTCTTTTTACATACATTTTGAGCAAAATGCAACAACAAAAAATATCAGAGTACAAGAAAAGAAACAAAAATCTCGACGTGCTCGTAAAATATTGTTGACAAGTTCCTTTTTTCCCATCTTCATCTTCTCCTCTCTCTTCCCCTTCTCAGAAGCTTTTGTATTGAAATGAGCTTGTGATTATATTGTGTATATTTAGTATAGTATATACTTGGCTGGAATTTGCTGTTAACTGTTTCCAATTGCGCATAAAATTTTATAATCTTCATGTTCCCATCCACATATATTTTATGGCCTCCTCTTTTCGATCCCACAAAGACTGGCAGAAACAAAGGCAATCAATGCCAAATATCAAATGAAAACCAATAACGAAATACTCAAGAAAAATCTGAAAAACGTTTATAATATGGCTCGTAAAATTAGTGAACATGTTAATGGTTGATTGGGGACCATATATCTTAAGAGCGTACGACTTGAACATACTTCGCAGGCACTTGGATATTTGCTTTTCAGTTTTGATTTTAATAAACTGGGCCATAAACCTGATTGGTTTGTGTTGAAAACATCATAAAGTCCGCTGAAAGCAGACCGCAAAATAAAAAGTCTATAATATAATTTAAGTATTTCCCTCCAGCTATAAATATGCAAATATTCAAACAGTTGCAGAACTGAAGAATAGAATTTTACTATTCCTACTTGTTAATAATGTCTAGAACACGAAAATGTAATTGGAAAAGGTATTCTGAAAGTTTATACCTCAACTACTTCAACAACTACATACAGTACATAAAGGGAGGAATTTGCAAAAGATATTTTCCTTAACTTTGTTTTACATCTTTATTGTTTGTCTAAGTTAATAATTTCTATACGATTTATTTCATTGATGCTTAAGAAATATCTCTCAAATTTTGCACACATATTTTATTCTGTATCTAAGTTTAGAAATTCTTAGCTACTTCTCAAATTAAATAAGTAAATTTGAAGACTAAGTTAATAAATTCATTACGATTCAACTCATTCATAGTTAACATTATTTCCTTAACTTTATAGTAATTCTCTTAAAAAAGTTTTTTGTCTAAGTGGATAATTTCATTACGATTAATTTTGTATATGGTTTTAAAATGTTCCTTTAAGTACATGTTTCTTGCATTATATTTTTTATCTAGGATAATAAAGATATTTTCACAACTTGTCTACAAATATTTTATCTCAGAAACGCTTTATTTATTTTCCAACTCTACAATCGATCTCAAGTATTTAATATGATATTTTCCTTAAATACTTTGCACATATCTAACATTATATTTTCCATCTAGGGTATTAATTTTCATTAAAGAAGAATAATTAACTCTCTCGTCATTTTGGAAATTTAAGACATAACATTTATTCTTTCAAAGTTTTCAAAGTTTTCTAAGTTTTGTTTACAAATCCAGTAATTTCTCTATGCTTCTATTCGAAATGCTTTCGTTGACTCCTGGCCAAATTGGATCGCTTACTTTGGGCCATTACACAGTGAAATGTTCAGCATATTGGCCAACAATCATTTGGCTGTCAGAATTCTTGACATTTCAGTTTTTCATGGCGATGGAAATGCGACACATGTCGAGGGGGAAAATCCTTTGCCAGGGAATTACTCATAGCCAAATTCTGTTGTTGTTGTTGTTATTATTGTTATTGTTGTTGTGACACAATTTAATGGCTGAAACAAATTATAAGGGCAAATTGTTATTTTAGCCAAAAATGATGAAAACATTTGAGTCACGCAACAATTTTTTCGGCTGTTTTTAGAAAAACTCAATTTGCTCAGAGCACGTTTTGTTTTTTTTATTAATATTTTTTTTGTTGGCCAAAACTGCGATAAGGTAGAAGGTAGGGGTATTCCAGGAAGCAGGGGTATTCTTCCTCTTGCTCTTGGCTGACTGGCTGCCAAGTGTCACTGATGACACTTTTTGCTTAATGAAATTTGTTTGGTTTTGTCCAAAAGACGCGTCCTGCTGTGCTGCCTTCCTCGGCAGCAGCTCCTGCCTCCTGTTCTGGCCAGGACATTGTGTGCACTTTTTGCCAAAACAGGATGCGTTTTGTTGTTGCTGTTTTTGTTGTTTGCACAAACCGCACAGAAGTCAAAATGGGCCAAAACGAGGCATTGTTAGCGGGTTCATTGTGCATTGTGCTGCGGCTAACCGTAAAATGCAGTTGGCCAAATGTTTTGCCAACTAAAAAGAGATTACAGGCGAAATCTCTTAGCTCCTCTCTCTCTCTTTCTCTCTTTCTCTCCCTCTGACTATCTCTCTCTTTGTCTGTTCATTATGTAATTGATTTTATAGCCTTGTTTGTTTGCCTCGCTTCGTTGGCCACAATACGACACGGCCTAATGATGACTCCTTGCCTCCTGCCTCCTGCTTCTATTCTATATTCTACTCTCCATTCTCTAGTCCGCCTCTTTTTCTTCTTCTAGCTTGTCCTGTGCTCCTTTTTCTCTGCACATCTGCCGCCCGGGGATTTATTTAATTTGCTGACATCGCGACGGCTGTGGCATTATCCTGATTTCCACTTTTATTGCCTCAGTTTGTCTACCTCTCCCCTCTTCCCTTCCCCTCTCACAGCTCGTGTCCTGACTGCGATTTTATTACTGTTGACTTTTGGCCACATCAGGCTTTCCCCATCCCCTTCCCTTTCCCTTCACTCTACTTCTCTTCTTTTCCAACCATTGTCCAGCCTATTTTCTCATATTGTAGTTTTTCTTTCTTATTTTTTTGCTGCGTCCAAAAATTAATTTGCTTTTATATAAAAACTTTGTGCGCGTGCTGTTTGCTCCTCAACTTCTCTACTTCTCTTTCTTCTCCTCTCCTCGTCACTTCTTCCTCCTCTCGTTCACTTCCTTTTACTCCTGTTATATGTTCTTTATTGCTTTAGTTTTACGCAGCTGTTGTTTCTTATGAACGAACTCAAATTCATAAATACATAAATTCAAACAAATACGTATCCAAAAAAAAAATACACAAATGACCATTTTATTTTTACATACATATATTATGATTACGACTAGTATGAGTATATTCATGTGGAATGAGTTCTCCGAGTGTACAACGGAGTACAAGCTGTTTTATGGTCAAATTCATAGTATGAATATTTCTATTTTCTCCGGTAAACGTAAATATAAATAATTACAGTCATATATTTACCAAGAAGAAGAAAAAAAATAAATAATATATTTTCATATCCACACAATTGAGTAAAAATAAATAACTTTACTTTTGTATAGTTAAATTATATATGCCATTATTTTATTTTATCTTTATTCAAAAAAGTCAGTATTGTTTTCCGCAACAACTAAATATAATATATTTCGTCAACTATTCGATGCTTTTCCTAGATTCAAAGAATTTTAGTTGAAAAATGTGAAAACAAAGGAGCAAAGCAAAGGAAAGTAATAAAGAAATGTGATATTGGCGGACTTTGATAAAATTTTATGGAGTAGAAAATCTTAACTCATATGAGGTTACAAAATTCAAAAAATACAAATGTTTTGTGAGGTTAAGTAGAATAATATTTGACTAATTGACATATTTTTGAAATATATATCGTCTTTTACAGAAGATAATAAAATATATCTTCTGTAAGACTTATCATAATAATAATTTCATCAAATACCATTTCACTGCTGAATTCACCGCTTGCTTCGTCCGGCGTAATAAAAGGTAATTTATTATCCCGGACAAGGCCGGTCGACACCCACTAGTCGAATATCGGTTAAGTATATAGTATATAAATATACATCTTGTTAAGTTGCCTCGACGGATCAACCCCACAACTCAATGCAGAGTTGCCGCCGAGCCATAAAAGAAGACAAATATTTGGCAGGCTTATCAAATCGGAAGCAGCTCAGCGGCTGTCAACCCTTTTTGGGCCACGTTAAGAGCAGCAATCGGCAAGCTGAAATAAAACCCAACTCATTCTCTGCTTAGCAATTTGCATGAGTCAAAATATTTACTTAATAAATGCGAGGAATTCAAAACTGAACAAAAATACGAAGCCAGTTTTGGCAACATGAAAAAAGGTGCCAAAAGCAATCATTAGGCCAACGCATCAGAGAGTTGGCCAAGATGCGGCATCATTAAAAAAGCTTTAATTAATTTTATTTTTTATATTCGCATTTATTTTCTCTTTTATTTAACTTTATTTTTGGGCAACCCACGCGTTCAACTCCAAAGTCATTCCTCAAAATGAGGGCCCTGTCATTTGGGTGGTCTCCACTGGCTGTGAATCTGTGAATGAGTGTGAGTATGTGAATGGGTATTCGTATTCATATGCGAATGCGAATGTGAATGCGAATGCGACTGAGATGTGCGAAGGCGGCGCCTCTGAAGCTGTAACTCCGACACTCCGAATCACCGACACTCTGACACTCCGACTCACTAACAGTGACTGGAAATCCAACAACGCAACGACAACCAGTCCGACACCCATGGCTAATTGATCAACTCCCAGCGGGCAACTGATTTGGGTATGCCAACAAATTGGCCAAATTAATTCTGGCCTCTTTTTTGAATACTTTTTATTTGAGCTGCTTTGAGCTGTTTTGACTGCCAGCGACGCGTGCGCTTTGCTTGTGAAATTCAAGAAAATTAATTAAAATAACAATGTACATTTCCATGAACTGAAAGCTGTGAAGATCTCTCTCTCTACACTCAGAAAAATCAGTCATGTTCAGTTAAATTATTTGGATGTACTGCGTTTTGTTCTAATTATAAAAATTTTTTAAGAAATATATATTTTTATACAATTACATGTTATGTAAAATATATAATCTGTGAGTTTTGTTACACTCAATTTTATTATACCTTAAGCAATATTATTTCTAGATGGAAATATACTTAAAAATTTTACTTGTATGAATTCTTTTTTAGGTGTCTAGGAACGCGAAAAGTGAACTTTAAGTTGAAATCTTCAACTCAGATTGTTGTACTCAGCTTTGAAAATTCCAAACTCAGTTTGTTATTAACATTGTTTGTACTTTTGTTTGCATACTGTTTAAGTATGCAAGTTTTTCTAAGTGTACTATCTACTAGTATCTCTCCTCACTTGCTCTGCTGTTTCAGCTTCAATTTCAATTTCAATTCAATTTCTCAGTTGGTTTTACGAACTGTCAGCCATGTCCGTCATAAAACCTTGTTTATGTGCACCTTCATTTCCATACACACACAGATGCTTAGGCCTATTCACCATATTCATTTCCATTAAGTTCCCTAGCGTCAGCTGCCATCTCTCTTCCCCTCTCTTCCACTCCCCTTCTCCCATATTCTCCATTTATTGCCGTTGGCCATTGGGTCAGTGATAAGCATCAAAGACGACGGAGCAGCCAGCCAATAAAATGTCACGATGCAAGTCCGATAAGCACCTGTTACCTCCGCATCTCCTGCCCCTTCTCTCCCCCCTCCTCTCTTCGCTTGGCTGCTCTGCCGTTCAGTGGAAAAGTTATTGGTTTTCCGCTGTCCGAGACAAGCAACCTGTACAGTGTACGCTGTACACCACCGTGCACCACTCACTGTATATAAAACGCACTATTTTATATACAAGCCAACAATAAATTCTTACCTCTGTCTCAGCCTCATTTCCTCTCTGTCCCCCTCTCTCTCTCTCTCTGTCTTCTCTTACTCGTTTTCTTCTTCTGCGGTTAGTTTTATTATCCTATTTAAGCCACATTAAAATCAACGGGGTGCGCGACATTTGACAACAATTTATTGGACGTTAATGTTCTGCCGCCAAGTTGGTAACAGTTGGTAACAACAGCAAGCAACAACAACAACAACAACTAGGCAGGGGGTAAACAGCCTCTTTGGTTAATTCCAATGGGTGCGGCAGCTTCAAATGGCCCGAAATGCGCTTATAAAGAGAGTGGGAGACAGAGTTTGCCATATCAGTTTGGGAAGATTCCTTATTTCTTTTATCGCCATTTTTATTTTGTTATTATCATTTCGGGACAATCTGTTAATGACGGGAAGTACCGAAAAATTTGGATCTAAATGCAGCTCGATTCTTTTTAGCATCTGCAACAATGAAATACGTTCAATTTGAATTAAAAGTAGTTTAACAGGCCTTACTTAGCTATAAACCTATTCTAAAGTTAGAATACTTGATTCTGTAGGAAATAATATTAATATTAAGATATTGTAAGATGCGGATTTCATTATAACAATTTTAGATATGAGAAATAATTACCAAAATTAATAGTATAAAATGAATTTTACTGTAAAATTTATGTAATTCTTTAGAGAAAAATTTTACACCCCAATTTTATGAAATTATAAACCATTTTTAATTTATTATTTTTGTTTAAATATAACAAAACTTTAAAATATATTACTTGAATATCATTTACTATATATGGTGTTTATATCACATTTGTATAATTATTTGCTCACTTGATTATCAAGAATTCACAACGATTAATTTATGCTGAAATGAGACATGTTTAGTTCCCAGCATAAAAGAGAAGGAGAAAGCAGCAGGGGGGAGGATATTGGTTGAGGGGTGTTGGATGTTGGGTTTATGAACACCCCTATAGGAAACACTCGAGGGTTTCGTCATGCCCACTTATCGTCTATTGAAACCAAGCGCCCGCACAGCTTGCAACAGTTGCAAGTTCGGGTGGAAAGCGAGTGAATGCAGAGGAAGGGAGCCAAGGGCGGGGGGGTGCTTGGTAATGCTCATGGCGTCGGCCATTTTGTTTTGGGCAAACGTTTTAATTGCCACCCTTAAATGGCAATTGCGAGGTGGTTGAAATGGAAATTGAAATTCATAGCAAACTGAAACTGAAACTGAACCTCAATCTCATTATGATTATGTCATTTGCTTTAGAAAATCATACAACGCATTTCGGAAATGAGCAGAAACCACTTCCCTTGCCGCTTTCCCTCCGTGTATCTCTTTGTGAGACATAATTTAGTTTTCTCTTTGGAGTTATTAGCGTGCACGAATCAATTCTCAAAGGATTTGCTGAACAAATCCTTTGCCCCTTTGTGGCTTTATGTTCCTATTCTTGTGGCTGGTATTTGCAGGATGTGTGGCCTTTGATTTATGTCACGCGTCCTGGGAAATTGACGCCTCGTTCCCCTTGTGGGGAGGGAGAGAGATAGACAAAGAGTTAGAGAGAGAGAGGGGAGCAGGATAATGAAAGGAAAAGGGCTGCGAACTGCGTTGTTTGACTTTTGGGCTCGTTTATTGCCGTGATAAACGACAGCGCAGATTCAGTTTGAAACTCAGATTCAGATTCCGATTTAGAGATTCCGTTTCAGTCGCAGAGATTCGACAGGGTTCGAGTGTCTTTTTTGTTATCCTGTAATATCGAGCAGCGAGAAATATGGAAAATGGAAATGGAAATGGAAAAAGGCGCAAATTTGTCAGCTTGTCACGTACTATAATTTTTACTTTTCTGCCGGCCTGGGAAAGTTGAACAACCGCAGAGCGCAATTAAGAAATAAGCTGCGACTGAGTCTACAAAAAAACAGCAGAAGAAGTTGCCGACTTTAACCAGTAGCTTTAAAATTCAATTAAATATAATTAAGTAAATTATGCGGGACCTACAAAAGTGGCGATCAAAATCATAGCAACGTTCAGACCAACACGCATAATAGCTTACTTAGCCGGGCCAAGACGCAATCTCTGCCCGAGTCTCTTCCCCAGTCTCAATCTCAGTCTCAGTCTGCAGTTCCAGTTCCAGTTTCGAGGCCTCAAAGCCACGCACTCAATCATCAATCTACGCAGACAACAACGAGCTGTAGAGAAGAATCAAAGCAAAGACGAGTCTTTTCCACAACCCAATGATCTCGTCCAGCTCGCAGCTCGATCGGTAGACGGTGGATCGGTTGATGGAATCTGTGCCACACGGCGGCAGTGTTGCCACAATATTGTGAACTTAAATTGTTTAAATAAAATAAATAAATGCGATAAATTTAGTTTGAAAGTGCATAATTAAATAGACCATTTTTTGAGCATAGATTTTTCCATATCATCGCATTAAATTGTCCAGCTACTGCAATAAGATTCTTATTTCTCAAGTCAATCAAATCGGGAATAGCTAAAAATTGTTATAAGATTGCTGGCTAATAATTGATCAATAATTTTGCTAGCTTCTGCAATTAAAAAAGTGCCAAATCTAACCATGAAATAGCTAAGCCGGCAACACTGTGCGGCGGAAACTGTATCTTCTCTTTTCTCTCTCTATCGCTCACTCTCCCTCTCTCTCTCTCTCTCTCTGTAACGAATCTGCTCTTAGCTCTTGAGAAGCATTTAAAAATGTTGCTGCGTCTGCCTGATCATTATGCGATCAATGTTGATCATTTTATCCCGGGGCTGTTGACAGCCTCAGCGCGCGGACATGACATGCGAGTCGAGTAACTTGCAACAGCAGCATCAGCAGCAGCAGCAACAGCAACAACAACAGCTGCAACAGACATACATGTTGGTAAGAGAACCTGAAATGATCTTCACCATGGTGGACTGGACAAGGCACAACTCTATATACTCATACCTTTATATATATATCTATATATGTGTGTGTGTATAGCTGTATAATAATTACCAAAGCAACCGTAGACCGTCGCAAATAACAAGCTCACAACAACAACAAAAGCAGAGCCCAAAAATATAAAGAAGAGTTAAAGATTCGCGTCGCTTCTTAATTTTCTCAATTCTTGAGATTGTACACAGCCTCCGCTTCGTTCCTGCTCTGCTCCCCTAAGTTCCCTGCCCTCCTTTCACCCTCTTTATCTGCCTTTACCTTACAGTTTCTACTGCCTGCCTTTAATGGTTTTCTTGCCGTAACCGACATTTTGTTTCCCTTGCCACGATCCCTTTTTGAAATAAATTCAAAAACAAAAAAAAAAATGCAAAATTATGTACAAGCCACGAAACGACATTGTTCCTCTATATTGATCCTGTCTGCCTCACGGGTCTTCCTTCCCCTCCCCTCGCTTCCTCTCTCCACTCTCCGAAGACCCCTCTTCGCTGTTGTTGGTTGTGTGTAGGACTCTTTTATATAGTTGTAGCTATCGCTGGCATGGCTGCACTTCGTCGTAGCTGCTCCTCTTCCAGCTATCCCCTCTTTTCTGCCCCTTCTGCCCCTTCCAGACGTTTCTTGGATTGTTTTTGGCTCTTCTCCTGCTTCTTTTTTCGTTGGCATATTTAAGCACGATCGCCGTTTGCTGTTTTAAATGATTTCTTTCTGTAGTTTTGTAGTTTTTGTTTGCTGGCCTTTTTTCTTATGAACCAATCAACACACACACGTGTTGCCCAAAGACCCCAAGTCTCTCCCGCTGTCTCTCTGTCTTCCTGTCTGTCGCTCTGTCTTTTTGGGAGCATCTCCAACTCCAGCTCCTTCTTCAGCTTGCGTGCGCTCCTTGTACGGCGATCTTCCGCAAATTGGCGGCCATAAGCATTGCAAAATTATCTCGTCGCTGTCTCTTCGATTCGGACAGGAACGACAGTCAGACAGTCCGACAGTCAGACAGTCCGACAGTCAGACAGTCCGACAGTCAGACAGTTCCACAGAGGGAGAGAGAAACGCAGAAACTTCTTAACTTTGTCCATTCCGAATGCGAGTCCGAAGAAAAATATTCTGCAAAATGTCTTTCTGCCCAAATGAATGTCTGACAGTCAGTGCTGCCTCTTCCTCTACTCTGTACGCATTTAAAATAAATGGAAAAGGGTATCATTGGTAAATATAACATTTCCGGATCATATAAAGAGCAAGGACTTCTGATCTGCGTCAGCTGACATGTTAATTTCTGACAATTTGCTCATTTGTAGACTTCAAGAGCTAGACGCATGAAAGTTTGTCATTCAATTTTACTCATAATTGAGAAATGCTTGCCTTGATTCCTAAAAATCGTATACTTTATTTAGTTGTAGAGATTGTCAAAAAAAAAACCTTAAAAGAAAGGAAACGATCGAACTATGGGATACTAAAAATTTCACAAAGTCTTTTCTATTATTTAATTGTTATGCATGACGTTGCAAATGCTTCACAACTTTAATGACAAAGTGTACTATACATTAATGTATAAATATGGTATCTATATAAAGAAAAAGGTTAATGCACAAACTGATGAGTTGTGCACAAAGTTTCAAAGTTTCACCACAAATTGCAATTAAAATCATAATTAAATAGGCAGTTGGACGAGTTTATGGAATTTGTGCTCGTAATGCTTTTCCCATACTTTGTGGGCGAAGTTCCGCTTCGATTGGCAATTATAAGATGTTTAGTGGGTGAAGCCACAACAACAGCAACAACAACAACAACAGACACAGCAACAATGACAACAAATTTTAGATGTAAGGAAATGCGGCAAGTGTAGCGAATTCAATAAAAGGCTTAGACTCAGTAAATGAAAGAAAATCTCTGCGAAGCTGATCAGACAAAGAAAGAGAGAGAGGGGAGAGAGAGAGAGGGAGATAGTCAAACGCTTATTGTCAAAATATTTATGCACACAGCAAGACTTCCTGTAAACTGAACTTCTAGTAACGATCGATGCATCTTTGAGACAATTGGACAATTGGATCGGCATAGATGACTTAACGTTTTAGCCATGGGATATCTGAACTAAATGTATGTACTATATATATATATATATATATATATATAAATATATATGTGTGCTCTTTGATGCAATTCAGATGCGCCGACAGCAGGAAAAACACTTTCCCCCAGGTAGAATCTCCGTCTCGGGGCTCATTTTCAACATCTGAAGATCGTCTCATTGGCTGAGCTGCTGTAAGTGAGCATTTAAGAAGTAGACAGAGACAGGCAGATAGGGAGTTAGAGTGTGAGAGAGATATACGAAGAGAGGGAACATACACACAGTCATTGCCCATTAATTTGGCCATTGTCAGACAATATATATAATCTACTTAGATCATTGTGTGTCCTTTTTGAACACAGCTCCTTCTTCCAGTGTCCTGTGCTCCTTTGTATCTATGGTGTGTGTGTGTGTGTGTGTGTGTGTGCTGTGTTGTGTGTCTGGCTGTCACAACAATTATGTCGGCATTTGCTCAAACGCGCCCGAAAATGTCAAAAGGATTTTTCTTTTATTTTTTATTGACTTTTTATGTTGTTAACTGACCGACATAATGCCCAGTTTTGTGGGTGATTACCACAGAGGGGGAGGGGGAGATGCCACATTGGGTGGTCCTCAGAACAAGTGTCGGCATCTTTAACTGATCTAATCTTTGACCAGATGTGCCCATCCATGATATATGACTTATAATTGCCGAGCAAGTCCGTGTCCGTGTACGTGTCCGTGTGCGAGTCAACTATTTGTGGGAGCTGTTAACATTGTGGGCAACAGTTGTAATGCCAAAGCCAAAATGTGGAAAAGTCGCTGACAAAAGTGTCAAGGTGACAACATGAATCGCAGCTCGATCAATTGTCGATCGACGGCAATCAGCAGCAAACAAACAACCAACAACCAACAACCAACAACCAACGACCAACAGCAGCAACATTGCAACGGCAGCAGCAACATCTCAACAGCAGCAACGGCAGCAACAGCGACAAATGCCAGGCAACAATACAATAAATATCAGACAACAAACAGGGCACAAACAACGGCAGCCAAAACAGCAGACAAAGCAGCCAGAAGATCAGCGATCGTTTCCCTGACAGCGACTGTCTTCCAACAGAAGAAGCACCAGAGAGCAGGAGGAGGAGAAGGAGAATGCAGACTCTCTACAGTGAAATAAAAAGGGTTAACAGAGCTCTCGATGCTATCAACGCATTGAGCATTGAATTACAGTCACACATAAACTGAAAACTGAAATCGATACCAGAAACAGAAACTCAACTCGCAATTCCACAGTTCCAATTCCGAGACCAACTCCGTCTCCGTTTTCATCTCGGTTTCAAGGTGCAGGAGTTTTGTATCGAGATCGGTGTCTGTGTCAGCGCTTAAATGCTCATTTAAAGAGATTTACAGTGTATGCCACTTGCATACAAGACTCGACTCCAATCGACTCCGACTTCGACTCCGACTCCAACTCCGAGTCCACTCCCTCCACTCGACTCCAAAAAGTAGCTGATAACGACGCTTTGTTGCATTCATTTTGCTGTCCATTAAAATAAAGCAACACATTCGAGGGTTGTACTTTAAGTAATGAGCTCATTGATACTCGTAAATACTTAAAAGTAGTTTAAGAAAATCAGATCTAATTTCTTATAATTCATTCAGAATGCTTAAACTGAAAACTTCTCAAGAGATATGTTAATATATTTAAAAAAATACCACATTAGCGAGTGTTTTACATAAACAGTAAAATTATATAAATATTTTTGTTTCTATTAAAATTTATTTTCTTAGTGATTTTTGTCTCGCTGACTTTTACGACTAAGTAAAGTGATTGGAGAATTATGCACATTTAATGCAATAAAATACACAAAGTGGTTAGGCACACCTCAGCAACTTCTTATTATTTACTTGATAGAAAACTACAAATAATTTAGGAATTACAGATAGTTCCTTTAAAAGGTCAATATATTTTTAAAATAATATAAAAGTACAAAAAGTTGTTGAACACACCTCGGCAACTCCTACGAATAAGTGAATGCAAGTAGATTAATTGCCCGAGTCATTAAATGCAACAGCGATGGCATCTAATGCACGATCAAAGGTCGTCCATCAACATCACCAGGAGGAAGAACAGAAGATGGAGAAGGAGACGGAGACGGAGACGAAGACGAAGACGGAGAAGGAGACGGGGATGGAGGACGAGGGATGCCTGATATTTTGTATTTTTGGTAGGCGTCGGCAAACATCTTGTTATCCCTGTGCTGCTCTCAATACAAAGCATAAATCGTGTTGTTTTGACAGGAAAATCGACCGCAGTTCAGAGTTCGTACCTAACTCCGATATCGATAGCGATTTCTATGGCTCGTAGGATAGCGATTGTGACTCCTGTTCCTGCCGAGCCCACACACAAACAGAAAGAAGGGAGAGAGGGAGAGAGGGAGAGAGAGGAGAGGAGAGCAGATCAAAGACTGCAGAGGCGGCACGCCAGAATCTTGCCTCCTTCACTGTGTCCTTGCCTCAGTTTGTTGCCTTTGACGTTGACCGAAACTAATCATTGTTGCGCCAACAAGAAGTCAATGCATTGTCTGCCGATGTCCTGCTGTGTCCTGAGACATGTGTTGTCCAGTTGTCCAGTTGCGAGTCCTTTTCGCTGCTGTCTCCTATGTCTCCGCTGGCAATTTGCTGCGCCGTTGCAGTTGCAGTTGCAGTTGCAAGGTGTCCTGCATTAGACTTATTCTCCTATTTTTTTGCAGCTCGACAAATTAAATTCTCTGCGGTTTGCGACATGCGGCGTCTGCTGCGGTTTACCAAATGTTTCAAGCCATGCAACGAGCTCTCTTTGTGGCAGTGGCAACAACAGCCGAAAAACCGAGCAACCGAGCAACCCAGGAGCTGATGCCATTCTCACGTTCTGCTTTGGTTGCAAGTCTGCGGGTTTTACTCTAATTGCGGCGCTTTTCGCCTTAGACGTCATTAAACACAGCAGAAAAAAACGAGACACTTTTTTTCTTTTAATTTTGGCCAAAGTGAACACTAATTAGATTGCCAGCTTTTAGCTTCGTTCCATATTTGGCCAACAGTTGCTGGCATCGTTTTGTTTAATGGTGTAGATTGTTGCACGCTGACAATTTGGCAACAACAGCAACAGTAACAACGTCAAGTTTTGGCCATGCCAAGCCAATTGGAATTGAAATTGGAATTGGCTTTGGTTTTGGAATTGCAATTGCAAGTGGAATTGCAGTTGGCAATTGCCAATTGGCAACTGCATTTGGTGCAGGGGAATGTCGCGCCTATTTTCTCATTAACTACGATTCGAGTAGATGCTAAATTGTCTACTACTCAAGTTTTGCACAACAATTGCAGTGTAAAGTGTACTCCAAATGCGCCCTAATCAAGTGCGAAATGTCAAGTTTTTATCTAACTGAGTCAAGTGTTTAACTGTGTTTATCAGTGTAAAAGACTGAAGGGATCTTGACTGATCGACAATGGGAGAATGACGAATGAAGAATTATAGTTACATTTCTAACCCATCTGAACTTCGTCTAAATTAAGTTTAAAGAGTCAAAAGTGATCTGACTTGATCTTCAGTTGAATAATGAAGATCACTTGCATATTCACTTTAATCCAAATTATAGTTGGATTTCTTATTCATCTCAGACAAGGGAGATCTTCATCTTTGCAGAACTGTGTTGATCAGTGATCTTGCTAGAGAACGAAGTGATCTTCTATGATCTGTAACTGGAAAAGAAGGATTCTTTCTAATAAATATGTTATTATCAATAATTTTAGTCAAGTGGGTGAGCATTAAAACTCTTCAGAATATTTTTGATGTGATCTTGTTTAATCTGATAACTAGAGAATGAAGATCCCTTGCCAATTCACCAATTTTTCAATCAAATGATAGTTAAAGTTCTTATCAATCTGAGTCAAATGAGTTGATCAGCTAAACAGAACTGTGTTGATCAGTGTGAAAGACAGGAGTGATCTGCAGCTGGAGAATGAGGATCACTTAATCGATTTCAAGCGCCCGCAAACATCATTTCCAATGGCTGGATGGAGAAAAAAGCAAGTACAACATGAGCATCAATTGCATGGTTATCAGCGCCAATCAAACTGAAGTTAAGACCATGGCCAAGACGGTGCCCAGTACAGTGAAAGAGTTGGCTGTGATCCTCGATCGGTTTGCCGCTTAAATGCAAAATTAAAACATAAATCGTGCGCGCCATTATGGTTATTACAATGCAGCTTGCCACAGGGGCTGTGGCAGGGGCAGCAGCAGTTGAGGAGGCGTGATTGAGTGGGGGCAAGCACAGCACACAGAGTGAAAGAGAGAGAGAGAGAGAGAGGGAGGGGGAAGGGGGGGGGAAATTACACTGCAAGTACGCGCAAAATGATCGCTCGATCAAATTGAAGATTGCGCATGTCTGGACAGGAGCAGCACTGATCGAGGGGAAGTCTGTGAGGGGGGGAAGTAGGGAAGAGGGGCGTGGACAAGCAGGATGCTACATCAAGGCTCTGGGCAAAGCAAAGTCATAAACTGCGGAATTATATATGGAGAGACGCCCGATGCCCGTTGGCCATGTAACAGCTATGGCGGCATCAGCATTGTTATTATAAAAGCAAAGGCCAAGATCACCCCACCTCCTCTCTCCCTTCCCCCTTCTCTTAACCCTTGAAAGACAAGTTGCTTAAATTGCAATGATTTAATACAAGAAATGGCAAAATGAAGACTCACTCACTCACATTTTGGAGGCGTGTCCGACTTGGCCCTTGGCCCCAAAAACAAAACCAAAATAAAACAACAAGAAAAACAACAACAACAACTGCAGAGCATTTGAATGCGTAGATCACGTGCTTATTAAATAATTTATTTAAGCACCCAATTCAATTTAATAAAAATGTAGCCGCAACAACTAAAGCAACAACAACTGAAACAACAACCAGTTAAAGTACCAACTTGTCTGCCTCGTTTAGACCAGTTGCCATCAAGTGCCTAATTGCATTGCAAGTACAAGTAACTTGTATCAAATACCCTAGAAAATGTGCTAAAAGGTATGAAGTATAAAGAATTTTTTGTATACTATATACTACTTATACTGTTGAAGAAATTAAACAATCTTTAATCATTTGCGTGTATAAATTTCAACGAAAATAATTTTTTAACAATAAAAATAAATTAGAATTAAAAGTTAGAAAGTTTGGTAGCTTTAAATAGACTGGGATCTTTACAATAAGTTCGAACGAGTTTAATAATCACTTCACAATTTAAATATTTTTCTAGTCTATTCTTGTAATAGGATTACAATTTTGGTACATTAAACTTAATACTAATAAAATAATGCTATAATAATAATGTATTCCGCTTAACGAATTTTAAATTAAGATTATCTAATCTTGGAAACTATTTTTAAAGAATTTCTAAACTGAAAAATTATATATAATAGGTCTATTTTATTTTGCTTTATTTGCTACCAAATTTTATATACTTAATTTCAAGAGTGTAGTTTTTTTAAGAAGTTTCATAGGGTATCTCCCAGTTTAAGCCAGAAGTAAGTTAATTAACTGCTGCTTTCTGTCTGTCTCTTGGTCTTTTGCACATCTCTTGGGCTCTTTCAATATGCAATTTTCTTGCCGTCAATGTCAAGCTGGTTCAGTTTTACATCCTTGGCTGTTGCCTTCTATGCAATTAGCTGGGTGGCAGCTAAAAATGGGCGTGGCAACTTGGTACGCGTTTTTCATTTGCCTGGCTAAGTGGTTGGCAGAGTGAGTGTGTGTTGCAGAGTGTGTGTGTGTTGCAGAGTGTTAGTGTATGTTGCATAGTTGCGTGGTTGGATGATGCATCTTGTCTTGCTCGCACTTGGCCATTAATTTAATGGTTTAATTGCTGAATGCATCACATGGATCGTCTTGGCCAAATTGCATAGCGTGTCGGGATGACTTTTAATATTTAGATGCCTCTTGGCCACTGATCAGACTCATCATCATCAGCCGAGACAGGCTTTTCAATTTGCCAATTTATGTCTTCATAAATTTTTTATGTTGTTTTGTTGTTGTCTTTCAAATCCCCCGCTGTGTCCCCTAGAAAAATGTTTTAAATCGAAAGCAGCTGCTCTGATTTTCTGAAACCCTTTTCTAAATGGATTTTGCTTTCTATTCTACAAGGAACGTGACTCAGTTGCTGAAATTTGTAAACCCAATTTATTATCCCTTCAAAATAGTGAGTTTTACATTTAAAGTGGTTTACGAGATCATTTTGAAAATTGAAAGTATAATGTAATATTGAATATATAAATGATGTAATCATGTTGGGAATTACATCACTCATAAAATTCATATAATTAAGGCCTGGTATGTGAATCCAAAGCAATTAAATATCGATTGAAAGCACTCGTATCTGATTCGATTAGTCCAAGTAGTAAATAGATTGATATTCAATGAAATTTCTGCTTTGATTTTCAACCGGAAATACACTGTGAATGGCTGTACATTTCTATTCACAATCCAACTGCAAGTACATAACATAATTCAATGATTTTCAATCTAAGCAAAAAGTAAATACGAAAAATAATAATAATTTCCTGCTGAGCAAATAATGCGCTGTTGGTTGAGTATCTGCCCGGGGGGCAAATCGCATAAAAATTGCAAGTTGCAACAGCAAAGCAACAAACACGCCCCCAACAGCAACTACAACTACAACAACAACTACAACAGCAACAACAACAACAAGCAAACAAAAACTTTAACAACAACAGGATGATCATTTGGCCAATCAATATCGTAAAATGCAATTTATGATTTGTAGCTGTGATTTCTAAAACAAATAAAAAAAAGCGAAACTCGGCGCATGCAACAAACTGCATGCAACATACTGCCTTACCTCGTTCATGCAACCTCCAGCGGCAGCGGCAGCAGCAGCAGTCTCCAAAAGTTATGGCACAATTTTCACATCATTTTTCCGCCCGTTCCCGCGCCGATAACTGAGTTATGGTGTAACTTGGGGCAGCTGCCCCTGTCTCTGCCCATCCCCTGACTCTGCCCCTGCCATAAGCTGCGACTGTGGCACGTAAAATAATTTAGCCAGCATTTAACCTTAGTTTTTCGCATAGCGAATAATGCTGGCCTTATCCACTTTTCGTTGCAAGCTGCAGATGCAGCGGCTGATACCCTGTAACATTGGCTAAAATATAGGGTATGCCATTATAGCGAGCAAATGTTATAATACATTTCTGTAAGTATTTGGATTATTTTAGATTTCCGAAAGAAAAATTAATATTAAGAATGCAACCAAATCATTTAAATATAGAAATTATTATCATATTAGCTAATGGACAAAATACATCTGCATTACTTTTCAATTTGTAATTGTAATAAGAGTTCACAACTATCAATGCTTGTGAAATCTAGTTTTCCCTATTTAATTATTAAAAACTAAAATATTTTCATTCATTTATTAATTGGAACAAACCCAAAAAAAACAATAAGTAAAATGATTTTAAAAATTTTATTAAAACTTGTTTATATAATCAATACTTTTATATTGTTTTAGTTACTGAGAAAAAATTTCATTTTATTTGGAATACCATTATTACTTTTAATGAAATTATATTATTAATTCTTTTAGCGCTAGTTTTCATGAAAATCTTTCTTTTTTTAATGTCAGTGGATTGTGCTATAAATATTTTTAAAATGATTTAATTGCATTACCAAATGAATATCAATAATTTTTCTAATGCTAAATAAAATGCAATAGTTGGAAATGCATAACCACAACTTCGTTTACGAGCTATGTTATTTTTAGGGTATCTTTTAGTCGAGCAGTCTTGTGCTGATCGCTGCCATTGCATTGCTCGGTCCGAGCGTTGATTATGATGAAGTTGTGCGCAATTTGTTGGCCGTCTGTTGTTGCTTTTAAAACGCCAAAAGGCACAACGGAAATTGGAGAAGAAGTGAGATGCCTCCTCGATGGGGAGCATGAAAAGCAGTTGGTTGTCTGCTTGTTGTTGTTGTTCGGTTGTTGTTGTTGTTGTTGTTAATATCTTGGTGTTGGTGTTGGTGTTGGCCTGAACTCAACTCATGTGCAAGATCGCTTAATTGGCCTGACTGCAGCTTGGCAAATGAAAAGTTCTGGCCGCTTGCCACAAAGCAGTTTAAGCCAACTTATGTTGTTGTAGCTGCTGTTTTTGTTGTTGCTGTTGCAGTTGCCGTTTCGTTGCGCACAGCGCAAGACTAATTAAATTGGGAACGTGCAAGTTTTTTTTGCGGCCGTGTCCAAAGAATGCCATAAATAAAACGTTGATAATTCCATCAAGACAAAGCACACGAGGCAGAAGAAGAAGAAGAAGCACACATATGGAGACTGTTATCCTCTGGCAACATCTGTGCATATGTTTTCTTCATATGTGTTTGGCTCCGCCCCAGCATTTAGTTGCCACAGAAACGAGGCACAACCACCGTGACAGACTTCGACTCCAGCTTCAGATACGTTTCCATTGCTATCTCGCTCGCTCTGAGTTCCTTGTGTGTTGGGGGGTGTGTGTATGTGTGCGTGTGTGTGTGTGAGTGGAGTGTGGAGAGTTTTCTCCATCCTCAAACTGGTTTCGAACTTCGAAATTCGTGCAGCTTGCCGTATTTCCCCAATTTCGAAAAGTATCTGAGAGATACACGTAGCACAATTATGACTTAATGTTTGGCATTCGCTTGAAAAACGTCGCAATTTCCTGTTAAATGATACGTGGCTATTGCTGTTACTGTTGTTGTTTAATTTATGCCACCTTTGCTTTAATATTAGCTTTGTCACGCCTCGCTGCTGCCTTTATTTGCCCCCATTCCCCCGTCTGTCTTGCCTCATCTCCAACTTGCCACATGCAGCCCTCGAATGGTCTGTTAATTCCACAGTAGCCGCAATCGAGTTAATTTTTTAATTTCCTTCCCTCTCTCCCTTCCCCTCTATATCAGCCTCTCTGTCTTGCCGCCTTTTTTTTATACATTTTTTATACACTTCTGTGGCCATAAATTATGTGCAACATTTTCATTTCATTTAGCTCAAGTGTAGGAAATGGATCACGATTAAGAAGCTGCAATGCCCAGGCTAATTATGCACCCAACCAGCTAACAAACTAACCAACCAGGCCAACACGCTCTTGGCCAAGTCTGCTGAGTCTTAACTCTTTCTCAGTTCTCAGTTCCACACGAAACTTGGCAAAGCTGAAATTGAAATTGAAGTTGAAGTTTGCGCGTCGTTGAACACAAATTGCCAGCAAAGAGAGAGGGAAGAACAGAGTGAGCGAGAGGGAATGTGGGTGTAGAAAAGGCAGAGTGACTCGTGGCAAGGGGGGAGGGGGAGGGAGAGGATGGTTAACGCTTAGCGCTTTTAGCCGCAATTTAAGCGATAAAACAAATAATACATTGCACCTACTTATTTGTGCAACGTTTTCGTTCTGTTTGCATTGTTCCACACGGTTGTTGCAACTTGTTGTTGTTGCAACTCGTTGTTGTTGTTGCCGCTTGTTGACTTCTCAGCTCGTTTGTTGATTCGTCTGCCAGTTGAGATAATGAAAAGGTGTAAAATGTCAGTTTTGTTTGCATTGCTCCCATTTTGTAATTGTTATGGCCCTTCATTTTATTTAATCTGTTTGCTGTTGTTGTTGTTGTTGTTAATATTGTTATTTTTTGTTGTTATTGTACTTGCTGTTGCTGCCACTTGTGGCAGGTGCAAGCGCCGCATGCACCAATCAACTGACTTATGACACTTTGTCAAATAAATTTAAAGTACTTTTTATTCGGCAAATAACAATAAAATTGTATATTTTATATTTCTAACAAAAATATTTTTAATTTATGTGCAGATAAAATGTAAGAATTTTCTAAGCATTGATTTTTTTGTAAATAATATTTTCAAAATATTTTCTTGTTGCTTAAACTTTAAGCTTTCTTAACATAAGTCTGTGACTTTATACGCCTAAAACTTTCTTTAACTTTCATATAAATTAACAGTCTTTGCATTTAATACTTTTCTATATTTACTAGTAAAATATTTTAAAATTTCCCCCACTTTTTTAGAAATGGGAAAAGTTTTCTATTCAATTATTTTCCATTATCCTGTTCATTTTTTATAAATGTCTAAGCCATTAGCATAATTATGCTCTATAGTAAAATTTCAAGTAGACTCCTAATGCCAATAATAAAATAATTTTTATTATATAATATTTATAAAAAAGGCAATGGATTAATTTCTATTATTCAGATCCATTTTCTTCCAAATGCAAATACAAACCAGAATTTTATAAAAAGTCTAAATAGAAGTTCTGATAATACCTGTTTTCAACAGTATTTTAAATTTGTATTTTAATTTATTATAATTGACTATAGTATGTTATATTTCTATTGATTTAATGTAGAAAATATAAGAGTTTTTCTATAAGATCTCTTTCATCTCTTTGACATTGTCTTTCCCAGTTACTTCATGGTCTTTGTTCGGACTTTGAGCTACGTGTCTTTTACCAGTAGCTTAAAGTTAGTTACGCTTCGTTGTTAACTTGGCTAACAAGTGCCGTGTAATAAGCAGCGGCAACTTGAAGATGCTGTCAACTAATTAGAAGAGTCCACAGATTGAAGGCCGTTTAAATATCGTATCCACATGATGATACTCATTATACTATATCTTTTTTATAGTATCATTTGATTTCTTTCAACTGAGCTGAGAATTAATACGTTCAATAAGTGGGAAGCAGGTGATATTTTTATTGCCATTAACTTGTGAATTTATCGATAAAAACTATTATTAAGTGTGCTACTTTAACATGTTCATGTGAGAATCGACCGAATTAACTTTTCGAATTGATAGTAAATAGATAATATTTGCAATTAAATGTAGCTAAATTTAATCTAAATCAATTTACATTAGACTGTTGCCAACTCCGTGTGGAATCTGATTTAAGCGCTTAAAGATACTTTAAATTTTCGGATAAATCTTAAATTCCACCAAAATATTTGTAAATTCAATATCATACAAAAATAACTAAATAAATTTTAGTGTTCAATATAACGAATTTCCTTCTTAAAAATGTTTATGTTTAATATGTAATAGATTTGTATAGGACGTATTATATGGTGTATAAAATTCCTTCAAATTGTTTGTATAATAAATATAATTTCTTTTTAAGGGTAAGCTCATGAATAATTCGAGTGGCAGTGGATAAACGAGTACCCGTATCTGTTGGCCATTAACTCACAATTAGACAGCTGCCTTCGGGGCTGAAGTTTTACAAAAAAAAAAAAAACAATTGACAAATACAAAGCACAGAATGAAAGCGGAAAAGTGCAACAAAGTCAACGAAGTTGGCCATTAATTTGTGGCCCAATCGACATGCAAAATCAATGGACAATCTGGACTGCCGAATGACCCCAAAAAGAGGGAGAAAGATACTTTGAGTGAGGCAGGACCTTAATTAACTAACTGGTTGCCACTGCACACAACAAGTCAAAGGAGTTGCCACCATTTTTGGGGGCAACTCTGCAGACATTTTGGGTCAATTCGCGCAACTTGTCAGCGAAAGTTTTTGTTTTTTTTTTGTGGGTTTCTTGTTTTTCATTTTTTGTGATTTATGTGCCGAATAAATAATACGAGAAAAGCTAATAAAATATCAGAAAATCGAGTTCATCAATCATCATGAAAACTATTACAAGATTTTGCTGTTTTCTACGATGATTAATACCAATAAAATTGTACAAGCTGTGCATTTGTTAGAGGCAGCTGCGACTTGGAGACTCGCAGACTCGAAGAATTGCTCGCTAAATGGGTCACAGTGTCCCCCACTCTCCCCTCTCTCTCTCTCTCTGTGTAAGTATCTGACTGTGTCGTGGATTACAACGTCTCCTGAATGTCTCTGGCAGTCGCCGCCGCCTCCGACAAAAGCTGCAAATTTATTATTTGCACTCGAATCAAAGACAAGTCGCAACTAACTTGGCTCTGACGATGGCTCTGACTTTGGCCATGGCATTGTACATAAGCAAGCTGCACAGATACAGATGCGCAGATGCGCAGATACACAGCTACAGATGCAGATACAGATACAGATACAATACACACACACACTCTCTCTCACACACACACACACACACTGGCACAACTCATTTGCAAATTCCAACGAAACACTGTTCCACAGAATTTCAACGATCATTTAGAATTCAGTTTGGGTGTCGTCTCTTCTCCGTAGCCGCGTCTTCTCTGTGTCTCTGTGTGTCTGTGTGTGTGTGTGTGTTGCATGCATCTTTCGCAGCCCGAGTTGCCCGAGGTTCGTTCGTTTGGTTCGCTTGCCTCATGCTGCATGTTCAAGTTGCAGACGGAGCTTCGACCGGGCTTTGAAGATGCGCCGCAAACTGTTGTTCTTGTTCGAGACCACCCAAGTGGACGCTGCTCAGGATGCTCCAAAGGGCGCTGCTTCTGTCGCTCACTGTATGTATCTGTGTCTGTATCTTGGTGTGTGTGTGTGTGTGTGTGTGTGTGTGTGCCTGCGTTCGCGACCGCAATAAATGCGCAAATAAAGTCACAATTAGAGTTGAACTTGTGTGGGAACGTCGACAAACGGAACGCGAAACGCGAAACGAGAACGCGAAAGGAGAATTCTCTTATGCCTTTATATTTTTATATATTTTTTTCGTTTTCAGCTGAGCCCCCTTCGTTCATTCCACTCCCCGTCCGCTTCCTCATGCTGTGGCATATTTTGAGATGCGTGAAGAATGCCCCAATGCAAGTACAGACATGTCATGCCACGCACGGACACGGGCACGGACTCTAGTTGGACTCAAGTCGAGCAGAGAGAAATCTTGTTGCAGCTGCACTCGCCGTTGATCCTGCCCCATCTCCTGCTCCAACTAAAGTAGAAATGCGTGTAGTTTTATTGCTCGACTGGGGCATGCAACGACATCCATTGTAAGGTCATTGATTTGTTACGAATTTATTAGTCAGAAGCACTGCATCGTTTAGTCGCTCCGTCCAGTTGCAGCCACTTGTGGCAAGTTGTGGGAGGCAGCCATTAAAATCAACTGAAGCATTTAACAATTTAATATGCAACTTTTCTTCTAAAGACACAACAACTTTTTTGACTTCTCTTCATTTAAAATACATCTCATTATATTGAATAATTCATTCTTAAAAAATTTATTTAACCATTTTGCTGTTTTCTTTATATTAAATAAATTTATTTATTGAAGCCAGAATCTCTAAAAGTTATAAATAACAACAGATGATTTTGCATATAATAACTATACAAATTTCTAAGTTTATTTGGTTTCGTGGAGCAAGAATGTGAAAGACAGTAATCCCAACTAATTTTATAAATAATATTTATTTAATCCAGACAAAGACTATTTTATAAATATCGATATGAGAATAAATAGAAGAGAGTGGAGACAAATTTTAGTATCATGTAGGAATTATTTTCATTGATGTAGTTGATCTAAGTAGCTTTAGCTTTAAACCATTTGTAATTTGAATTACATTTTTGACTGTACAGTCAGATAATGAAGTAATTTCATATTGAACCACTTCTTATGTTGTTAGCCTTCTCAGTTAACTTGGCTAACAATGAAGCCAAATGCAGTTGGGGAGAATAATTGCATTGCTGTTCTTCTCAACCGTTAAAAGCAATTAGCCAGCTCATCGACTTGGCTATAACTCTGGCTAGTTGCATCTCCTCTTCGCCTTCTGCTTCCACTCCCCCCTCATATGTCTGCATCTATCTCAGACAGCTGCCCCAATCAAGAGTCCGTTATCAACTTTGGCGATAATTGCAAGTGGCAATTTGTAAGCTCTGCTTAAGATCGCAGTTCGCAGATCGCATATGACACACGGACAGGCCAATATAATGCAAGATCTATGGCTCTCTTTAATGGCAACTGGCAACGGCATCGCAATGCCAGATTAATAATGCCCAGCCTCCAACTTGGACTTGGTCTCTAACTCGGACTCCAACTTGGACTCTGACTTGGACTCCGACTAAGGCAAACGCATTTATTTAGCTTAATACGAATTTTATCGATGCGATTGCGGAATTGAGCAGCAGCAGGGAGAAGAAGGAGAAGGAGAAGCGGGAGAGGAGGAGGCGGCAGGAGAAGTGAGTGCGGAGATCGAGGAACACCCATTACAAATCACCGTTAATGAATTCGAGAGTCTCCCCACAACTCGTCAACAACATGAACAACATCCCCTTGGATCCAGATTTCAGACTGGAATGTGGCATTGCACTATGGGAAAATAATGCGATATTTTATTTGAAAGCAACCTTTCTATTGTTGATCAGTTATATCAATATTATTTTATATAAGAATCTTACTTCTCCAAACTAAATAAATCCAATATTAGTGTGAAAATTATTGACTACAATTTATATTAACTTTATGCGACAACATTAAAAATAGCTTCATATATATTCAAACAAGAAGATATTGTAGTTATTCCATATTTTCATAATTTTTCTAAATCTTAAATCTACGATTTGTGTATCTATTCAGATCTTAGTGCCAAATTCAAATGCAAAGATGATATTTTAATTATACATTTACTTTTTGCTTTAGTTTAATTGCACTTAATATCGTATTTGGAGTTTATGCCAAAATGCTGAGCGTTTTCTCCCATCGTCTCTTGGGAATGTGTGTGAATTAGCTGACGACAAGCGTTAACTATTCGCATTAACTGTAATCAGGGCCAAGTGAGAAATGCATTTGGAAAAGTAGGAGAATTGAAGGCCATTAGAAAAAGCAGCTCGAAGGTTAACTTAGTCTCAATTTGAAGTAGCAACAGGAGTTAGACACGCGCTTCAATCGGACAGTCGGACAGTCTGACAATCGGACAGTCTGACAGTCGGGACAATGACAGGACACACGACATACGCGTGTCGCTCAGCAGGGAAAACAACGAAGACAAGGACGAGGACAAGGACGAGTTCAAGGTCGAGCTGTTGACAACGGGAATGGGCCTTGACTTTGATATCGTCGCTGACTTTGACTTTGTTTACTCTCAAGAATTGTTAACAATTTATGGATTTATTATGCTCCCAGGGGAGCTGCAGATAGAAACTGATAGATAGATATGGGTACATAGTTAGATAGAGACTCCCTCTCACCTTGAAGGGCAAGTCAATAAGTTGACTTTTATATATACATATATATGTGATGTGACAAGACACACAAATCAATCAGTCACAGTAGAGAAACAACGAGCCCAAGACTTTGACTCTGACTGAGACTCAGACTTTGACTGTGATTCCGTCTCTGTCTCCATCTCCCTCTTCCTCTTGCTCTCCCACCTTGTCGCTGGTCTTCCTGGAAGCCACTGGGAGCCACAACAAAACAACGGTGGCTTTTCTGTCATTGTTTGTCTCAATTCTTTGTGAACTCGACACTAATCCCGCTTATAATTTTATTATTATTATGCCAACGTTGGCAATGCGTGGGCGTCTTATTCCCTTACCCACTGTGCGCTCTTTCTCCTCTCTCCCATCTCCCATCTCCCAACCATTCACTGTTCATTTCTCGCAGTAGCGAATTTTGACACGCTGTAGTAATACATCATCGACTCTCCGCGACTCTTCGACTCTCCGATCCTCTGAGATGACTCCAATTCAGCTTTATGTCTGTCTGCTTTAATCCCGATCTGATCGTTTAATTGTGTTGACTCTCGTCTGTAGTTTTGTGTGTTTCTGGCTCACTGACTTGGTCAACGAACAGCTTATTGACTCGACTTTGAATCTGGACAATTAATTGAGCAGCACTTTTATGTTCAAGTTCAAGTTGAGCCGTTTAATCTGTCAAAATCGCAGAGGAATATGTAAGTTGATTATCCAAATTAAAAGTATATGTCAATCGAAACGCGATTGAGTAAATATATAATAATATTTTACTCTGTCATCTGTAGTAAACGAATTGCAGTTTATTTTTAATTGTAATTGATTAAACTTTTTATTTCTTTTTCTATTAGATCTTAGTTGATCACATAACTAATTACCATCTGAAACATATTTATATGATCCTTCTACCTTTATATATTTCTTTTTATTTGCATATTTATTTTTATCAATATTAATTGTATATCATATTTTGTTATTTACAATATTCTAGCTCGTATTTCTTATCTTCCTATGTCCAATTCCCTCAAATCGATTAGATAATTTCCTCTGGTCTTTATTTACAATTGATCACATCTTTCTTTCTTTTTCGGCGTCTCTCTCTTTTTCTCTCGTACTTTCTATCTCTTCCTGTATACATTTGTTTTCTCCCTTATATCTTCCGCTTGATATAGTTTCATTTATTCGTTTCATTTTTAGTTTATTAAGTAACTCACTAACTACTCAAGTTGATTGTTAATTTATAGTCTAAAGTATTCACGATTTGGACACGCGCACATCTCCAACTGCTCCTCTCTCCCTCTTTACAACCCCTAACCCCCTTACCCCTCTGTCTACCACCCTCGGCACAGTTCAGACATAACTCAATTGGCAGTCACGCTTTTCCCCAATGGCAAATTAAGTTTTCATAGGCAATAACAAGGCCAACAAGCAGCAGTTAACAAATGGAGAGAAGTGAGCGAGAAGGGAAGAATAGGGGAGAGAGGTGGAGAGAGCTGGGCGTCTCTGTTGATTGGCAAACGTCAGTGTCATAAATTTGAAATTTCCTCACTTGAAATTAAGCCAGAAGCGAAACAACAACAGCAACAGCAACAACAACAACAGCAACTGAAATCCGAAATCAGATTGAGAATTGAATTTCTGAAATGATTTCATGTTAAATTGTTAAATGAAGCTCAGGTGCTCAACTCAAACTCAAACTGAAATTCAGAGTCAGAGTCAGAGACTCGACACTCATATCAGCGTCAGCGATATATTTTATGAGTCAATGCGAATCGCCGGAGTGGAGCGGTGGGGAGGGGGCAGGGCAGGCATGTGGCAGTTGCAACATGGGTGCAGTGAAATTCAAGAGAATTAACAACGGGAGCCGTCGCCTTGCCAGTTTCTACTTTACTTTGTATGTATTTTTTTGATGGCGGCATTCGATTCTCGATTCTCGATTCGAGGCACTCGACGATTTGGGCAGTGTGTTAATAATTTAGTTGCTTATCGCGCGTGTTGACGTTCAAAATGGTTTCAGTTTTCGCTCACAGCTACACTCCATGTATCTGTGTTTCTCTCTCTGTGTGTGTGTATCTGTAGGCAGCCAGAGATACTCTGTCAGCGCCTTTGAATAGACAGAGATACGAATTGCAGTTGCCAATTAGCAGCCACTTGGCACTTGCACTAGATACAGATACAACGACAGCTGGACAAGATAAAGATACAAATGCGCATTGCAGATACACAGAAATAAAATTCACAGCAATATTCAAATAAATTCAAATTAAATGATATCAAAATCAAACTTTGCTAGTCTCGTTTGTACTTCAATTAAGTGCACAAAACAGAAAATAAATGCAACTTTTACTATTAAATTATCAATCTTTTATTAAATAAATTTAGTGCGAAATATTTGCTTAATATAATAGTTTGCTTTAGTTCATTCAAATACTTGAGTCAATATATGTTTTAACTATTTGAAAGCCCAATATAGAGTTGTATTTATAATTTTTTTTTTCATACATATTTCTTTCATCGTGAATAATTTTGTATTCAATATAGCTCTTGGTTAGAATTTTTTTTAAGTGCAGCGCTGCATTAGATACTCAAGCACTTGGCCTAATTGGCAGTGGCAGTCGTATTGGTAGTGGAATTGGCAGTGGAGTCTTATCAGTAAAAGATAAGCACAGGAGACAAAGGAGTCAACGAGTATCGAGTATTTATGTAGATGCTCATGTTGATTGGACGCTTTGTTGTTGCTGTAGTTGCCTCGTTGTTTGTTGTGACTGTTGCCTTGTTGCTGCTGTTGCTGCTGCCGTTGGAGACCACACACGATGTTGCCACAGTCCACTGGTAACAGGCTGAGGGCCTTAGCCTTGTGTTGCCTGCCACAAACGAGATTTAAATGAGTCGCAACGATGCGACGGCAACTCTCTCACGATTCTGAATTTCAACGAAATCGGCAACTGTTGCGGATCGCAGTTGTTGTTGTTGTTGTTGCTGCTGCTGTTGTTGCTGTTGTTGCGTGGCATTCTACGCATGCCAGAGATACTTTTGGCACCTTAGCGGCGATTAAATGCACACGCACTCCTTTTCCAGCACTCAGATACTGAGATACTCAGTTCTCAGATACTCAGTTCTTAGCCTGGCCTACAGCAGCAATTTAAGCCGCTTTGCTGTGCCTTTTAATTGCCAAGTACAAGGCAAAAGACCACACACAGGCAACACCTGATTAGAGCCACATTTAAATGACAGTCGACAATCGACAATCGACAATCGAAGGCAGCAACCACAACAAACACCAAGGCTCCATTTGTTGTCACAACAGCCGAAAAGAAGCTGATGAAAAATGATGCCCCTTTTTTCATTCTATTGATAAGTGCTCCCAAAAATGCAACCGCTGCTGTGGCATGCAACCTCAGCAGCCGCAGTTGCATTAGGCAGCATCTACAAAAGGGATCGACTTTTCATCTTCTACTCTTCTTCGTTTGCTTTTGGGTTCTGCGGTCATGTTTAATGTGACACTAATGTCCTGTTGCACTGTCGTTTGTCGCTTTGCCGCCTTGCCGCCTTGCCGCATTGCCACTTGCCACTTGCCACAGCTTATCGGATCGGTCACAAATGCTTGCCCCCAAATGTTGTCTATGATTCTCTCATAATTTACGATTGGACGCGTCTTTCTTCTGTCTTCTCTCGAGTCTCTCGTATCTCGGCTTTACAGAGTGCGTTCGTGAGTTTTCTTTTTTATAGTCTTTTCATCTCGTTCCCTTCCCCTCCCTTTTCTTTCCACCGTCTTCTTTTCATTCTACATAGTTTTTAAAGGCCGCCATTATCAAGTGCCCCCCGAGCAACTTTAACTTCAATTTCAGTTTCAACTCGTCTCGATTATTATTTTTTATGTTTATCAGCGTGGCTAATAACAATATTTTGCTGGCTTTCGCTGCGTATGATTAACCGAAAACTGGCTTGAAATGGATTAACAGCTACTTGTTAGCAGCCACTTATTGAGTTTTCAAAATCCAAAGCAAATCGAGCTATAGATACCCTGTACAACATATAGAAATATTTGCATCATATCAAGTCAGACATTTACAAGGTTTTTTTTATGGAAAATTCAATGATATTCGAAAAAAATTAATTAAATTAATTAATGCAGAATCAAAATAGAAGCAAAATCATGAATTAAATGATATTCTATAGGAAAATCGGTTAAGTTTTGCCAAAGTTATGTGAGCTCAAAGTTTTCGAAAAAATGTAGAGCTGTAAGTATGGGAAATTGGATGATGGATGGATGAAATTTGCATAAGCTTTAAATAAAATTAAATGGAGTCAGCTGCTTATAGTTATTACTTATACCTTTTACCAAGTTGAGCATACTCCTTGGCTAGACTCAATTACAGGGTAGAAATGAAAGCGCGAAATGCGTTAATTTTCAGCCAATTGACGTGTCGGCCCGCTAACCAGTCGATGATGAACAGTGAGCAGTGGACAGTGGACACTTGGGCACTTGGGCACAGTGGAGTCTATCTCTAGAGATAGAGAGGTGGCAAAAGAAGGGGGAGAAAGGTGGAGACAAAGAGAGTGAGAAGCGGAGGGCGACTGTCGCCGTCTGATTGAGCAAGTGCGGCAAGTTGGCCAACCATTTAACCATTTAGTACGTGCTTAGCTGCGAGTCGCTTGACGGCATATCTGTTAGCCAAGTTGAACCAAGTTAGCCGAGTTGAAGTTGGCCAGGCCAGCTGCTAATCAGCGTGCTGTTTGACTGATTGAATTGACCAAGTCTACGACTGAAGACTGAGGATTAGGGGATTGGAAACTAGAGAACTGAAGAACTGGATAAATGAATAAAAAACAAACTTCAGTTAGGCGGAAAAGCTGCGTAGCTGCCTGTTAGCATTTGCACTTCACTTAACACTTGCCCCCTCCCTTCACCTCTTTCCCCCGTCACCCCCTTTGCCACACGCCTCGTCGAGCGTTTGAAAGCCTCAATCAACAGCCGGGGGCCAATTATATAGAATGAGGTGCTAATTTATGGATCTGAGTCTTTTTCTTAACCGAACAATTTTGCGGCTCTATAATTTACACTGTTTTTTTTATCTTGTATTCATTTTTTGTATTTTTCAGATTGTTTAAACAAGTTAAACTAACGGTTTGTGTGTACTGAACATTAAGTATTAAACATTCCATCCGCATCGATTTAATTCAATTTCAGAGCTGATTGCAATCAGAAAATATCAACAGGTTTCTCAGTTGACAGAGATAGTTAAAATGCATAACTTATGTGAAAGATTTGCTACTAATCTAGAGATAATCAGTTAATATTCACAATCACAAATTTACCTCATTTCATGAGTTTCTTAAAGTGACTAAAGAACAATTAACGTTTCATTTTATGTTGAAGGCTTTGAAAGTGAGTTTTTGAGAGATAAGATACGTATTTTTAAGCTTTGATATATAGCAAATATTTTATCAACTTCTGTGTAAATTTTCTGATCTTTGATATATATGATTTGATTAATTATTTGTAAAGTTTCATCGGTAGAAACAGTTTTTTCTGTGTCATTAGGAAACACAATTGACTGCGTAAATTCTCAATATTAACATTCACTTTTCTTAGTCAGTCAAGCAATCAAATATTCAATTAGATTAAATAAAAAGCTGCTCCACTGCAAAATCTATTATGAATAGAGAAAAATAATATGGTAAACATATATTACTTTTACAATCTGTCAATCATTTCAATCATAAACGCCTACTTCCTTAATAATCGTCAGCTACTCTTCAATTGTCTAGTTAGTAATTTATAATTATTGTTATTAAAGCATTCACAATATGCAATCGACTAGGATTGAGAGAAAAAATACAATACCTAATGGCTTATAACAGAGAGCTTGTATTAACTTATACTAAGAAGTGCACATATGTGTATTTATTAATTTATTTAAATATTAAACGTAATTGTATTCAGATATCTATGTAGACTACTAATCACTTAAGTTTCCATTTATTAACATCAAATAATAATTTTATAATAACAATTTAAATAAGTTATGAACCATTGAACTGTTATCGATATTGGAAATCATTTAAAATAGTTTTGTCAAGTTTCACCAACTCTCCTCTATTTATTTAAATCTAATAATTTATTAAGTGTCAACAATTCACTAACAATAAATTAGTTTTTTAAAAATTCCTATATTTTCCGTAGTTGTTATTTTAATCAAATCATTGACTCCTTTTTCTGTTGATCTATTTATGTTATCAAACTCTAATAATTTTTAAATGTCAAGAATTAATTGTCAATTAATTATTCATTTAATTTAAAAATTCACTTAGTATCCATAGCTGTTATTTTAATGAAATAATCGCATCATTTCTCACCCACTCTCCGCCATTTATCTTACTCTAATAACCTTTGATTTGATTATGTGAATGCGAACAATTGATAATTAATGGAGCCCCTTCCTTTAGGCTCACACTCAACTCACACTGTGAATGCTTTGGGACAAATCAGAGATCTGTGAGCAGGCTAATTGTCACAACGTGATCCACTCGAAGAGGGGAGATTGGGAGATTGGTCCAATGGGAGAGCGTCTCTTAATTTATGGCCCAAATGCCAGCGCATTGGTTGAGAAGAAAAGAAGAAAAATTGATTACCTTAATCAGACTACACAATCTTTGACCCATCTGCACACACACACTCACACACACACACATAGAGAGATACATTTGATCTCTGCTTATGTACATAAGTGAGAAACCATGTACAGCATTAGAGATGTATCTCAAACTCGCATGCATGTATCTATTGCTCTCTGGCTGGCTATCAAAGTATCTGTATCTCTTACCTGCATCTGTATCTGTATCTGTTGATGTTGATGTTTCGGCTTATTTGAGGGCGTGTTTCGAAGCTAAACTCAACCTCAATCAGTCGCGTAGCTGTAGCTAATTATTTATTTTGGGCTTGAAATAGAAATAGTAACAGATATAGATACAATTTGTGGCTGCATCTTTTCTTTGGGGCTTCATTCTCTGGAAATACTTACGTTTATTTATGACGCTGTTATGCAGCTTTGTTATTAAAATGTTATTGGATTTCTCTCGCTTTCCAGCTGGGCTGAAAAAACGATCATTAGGCCAGATGGAAGAAGCAGATACTCACAGTTGGCAGTTGACTTTTAGCTTGATCTGAGCCTGGGTGTCATGATAAATGATTTTCATTTTCTTCTCTTTGCTACATAAATTAGTTTTGTTTTTATTTGTCAGTTGAAAAAATGGCTGACGTCGCTGCGTTTGAAGTTTCTTGTGTTTCTTCAGTTTGGGCCAAGTTGCTGTTGCCGTCCTTTTGGCCAAGGTCAATTGCAGTGCCACCCAAGCGGCTGCCGTGGGTCGTGTGACTGCCTAACGGCTTTTCGCTGACCTTCTAAATTGCAGTTGACACACGTTTTGTATTCTATATGTTGGTAATATTCGATTTTCTATATGGCATCATTAGCATTAATGCCGCTTTATGGCCAAGGACGAGTCAAGGCCAAAAGCAGCGGCAAAGTCATTTGCAGTTGCTGCTGTTGCACAGTCAGCGGCTTCTGTGCCTCAATTTCTATTGCTATTTCTATTTCAGTTGCAGCTTCAGTTTCCAGTTTCCAGTTTCCTCTCCAGTTCGCAGTGCAAACCACACAATTATTTACAGACTCAGCGTCCTTTGTGTCGTGTTTCTTGTCCGGACAACCCGCAGTGCTGTTGCAAATTGGCTGGCAAATCGCTGCACTGGCTGTGACCGTCTTGGCCATGTCCTTGGGCCACTTAGTCTTGCAGTTAATGCCTCGGCTTGCTTTCATGCTTTGCGGTTTAATCGAATTTACAGATTTGCGCAGTTTTATCCTTTGGAATCCTTAAATCTAGGCGAGCTGTTTGCAAACACACAACAATTGGTTTTTATTGGATTAGGCCACACAAAGGTGTCTTAAGAACAGGCCTTAGGCTTATGCAACAACTTGTGGCTAATTTCCTAGAATCTCAAACGAACGACTTAGGACACAAACTTGACGAATTTCACATTTTTTTAGTGCGACGTTGTGATGACTTTTAAAGCGTTAAAAGCGGCCAGAGAAACTCAAATTGAAACTGTCTAAAATTGTGCAAAATTGTTGAAACAATAAAGTAAGATATTATTGCCAATTAGCGACTTTAACGAGCCAGCTAATAAATTAAATAAACGTAGGCAAATTGACAAATTAGCTGAGAGAAACAATTTTGTCAAATTACAGACACCAAATTACAGACACAGCTCGAGTTTGTTTAACCAACAACAACAACAACAACGACAACAATTTGGCCAAAAAAAGCTGCAACGGATATCCACTAAATTAAAAAGCGAAAAAGCGAAAACAACAACGTTTAAAGATCTGTTAATTGATTGAAAACACGTTGCGTTGTTTGTGCTGCTTTTTTTTGCTTCGTTTGGCCAAATTGACAAACTGGCCAAGGCATGCAAATTCGTGTTGCCTCCAAAATGTGATGAAGTCATAAAAAAGTTATGACTGTCGCTTTATTTGCTGCTATTGTTTTTGTTATTATTATTGTTTCTTTCTGCTTTTCACCAAAATTAAAATCGTAAAAAGACGAAAGATTCGAGAAATATTACGACAAAGAGTCGCTCTTTCTCGCTCTCTCTCTGTCTCCCTCTATCTGTCTCTTTGGGGAATTGAGAAACTTGTTTAAATTTCAGCCTCTCCTCTATTTATTAGTTTGGCTTTTGTCTCCCCAACTGGCAAATAAAGTAGTCAAATTTATAATCAACAAGTTCATTAACATTTAACCCTAAACAACAACCAACGGCGACAACAGCAACAACGGCAACAACAAATTTATTTATTTTTAACAAATTTAAAATTATTTTAAAGCCTACGGCGAATACTTGTAAGATTTACACGGGAGGGGGACATGCGGAGCTTAAAAAGAGACACAATCCACATTTACAAATCAAGTTAAATATTAATTAAAAGTCAGCAAGCAAAGATATGTGTGCAACGAATATTAAATACTCTATTTGATAGAGAAATGAATGGATTTTAAATATTTTACTTTACTTCCATCATATTACATTATAATGCTAATTATCTTTCTTAATTTTTGAAACTAATCCAATTATAATAAATATTTAAAGAAATATTTAAATACATTTAATATCTTAAGGAATGTCTTAGCTTATTTATAGAATAATCCATTCACTACATTAACTTCATATTTAATATTCTCTCTTTTCACCACAAAACATTTTGTATATTTTAAAATATCTACAACTTATCTGCATATTTAAAAAGTGTACGTTTTTATTATATTTTGTGAGAAACGTGTAAGTGGGTTATTAGACCCACATTTAGGTATTCACTTAAGTTACAGAGATTATGAGTTATAACAAGCGTTTATGGCATTTTCTCCCACTGTGCGCGGAGTGGGGGGAGCACAAATGGGTGAAGGAAGGGGAAAGCGGTTTTTCTTAATACTGATACTTATGCTAGCGATGTTGGCATCATTAATAACTCTCGCCGCCACTCGCCGCCACTCAGCACAGACTCATGCCTTATGCCTCATGCCTCATGGATTTATGCTGTGTAAATTATGAATTTTAAATTACACATACACACATACAAACAAGCGCAGTTGGAGCACAAAAAGACTCCAATAGTAGAGGGAGCGAGAGAGAGAGGGAAAGACGCAGTGAGAGACTGAGGTAGAGCGATCACTTAGCGTCGTTGACCGCCAGAGGGCGCGTCGCGCTCGTGGCTGCCGTGTCAGACATGTGTTTTGTCCTCTTCTGCAACTTCTTCTGCTTATTTACGTTTTTAAATGTAAAGTGAAGAGACAACAATTAAATATGCGCTTTTCATTTATTTGGTGACTTTAATTAAGTTGTAGCCGCAATTAAGTCAAAAACAGACTCTCATTTTTGCGCTTGTTTTATCTCTTTTCCTTTTTTTTGGCCAACTGTAGTTGTGTCGTTTTGGCCAGGCCAAAAGCGAAAGGTAAGTATAACAGTTCGAGAATCATTAGGGGCAAACGGTAGCCAAAAATGAAACAAGAAGAAAATAAGAGAAGGGAAGAGCAGAGCAGAGCAGGGAAAATAAAATAAAGCGCAATCTCATTAGCAGCTGACAATTCCCTGTGCTCATTTCTCTGCCATCATTAGAGGCAGCAACAACAATAACACAGCAAAAAATGCTTACATATTGTAATCAAAAACAAGTTAAAAACTTTAATTAACGCGTTTTTACGCAACTGTCGGCGGCTGTTTAACCCTTTGTGGCCGTCGCTTGTCGCTTTTCGAGCACGCAAATGCAATGCAAACATGACAACGGTAATAATTGAAAATCATGGCAATAAACGAATGTATAAAAAAGGGGGAAGAGTCAGCGCGCAAGGGGAGAGAGAGTGGTTTCATTTTGGGTGCGAGCTACGAAAAATCAACAGCTGCTTTTATTGCCGCTGAGAGCCGACGGCAATGACAAGAACAACAACAACCACAACAACAACACCAACAGCATAGCAACACCTGAAGCAGCAGCCATTGTTACGATGCGCTCTCTGCCCACGACGTGACCACAACGCATGTGTGCAAGCGGGACAACTAGCTACTGGCATATTCGAAATTGAGTATTTTCGATATTCCAGTTGGTCTTAATGGCTGACTGCCGAAAAGGCAACGCAGCGACTGGAAGTTCGCATTCGAAACGGTTAATTTCGAAACGGTTAAGCTGCTGTTATTTGCCGTTGCTGCTTTTGCGTTTGCTTATCGTTATTTAATTAATTTGACTGCCCAACAATAGTTTATCTTTTGTTCAAATATTTATTTATTTGCCGCAATGCAAATAAAAATGCGCATAAAAATGACATAAATTTTGGTGGTGGCCATATTCGAAAAACGGGTCTGAATTAAAATGTGATTCAAATTTGAAATTCATGTTACGCTTAATATGGACATTGGGGTCTATTGTTTGGGCGTTCAACTCATTGATTATGTCGTTTGGCAGGAAATCAGAAATTAATAATATATAATAATAGCAAGAAAAAAAACAATCTATAATAATCGATAGTCGATAAGTAGTTGGAAGTGGAATTCGAATGCAATCGAATAAATCACATTCCTACACTCATTTCACGCATTTCATTGACATTATGAATTCAATACAAATATTAACAATAAAAAATCACATAATCATGAAATTCATTAGCGTTTCAAAGCGCGACTTTTGATTTATCTGCCATATATCAGCGGATATGTATATATAAAAGTATTTCTAAATTGCTATTTGATACTTTAAAGCAGCACATGTTTCACATTTTGTAAGATGTGACTTTTGATAAGATTATTGTTGTTGTTATTGATGGTTGATCAATGCCAAATAACATTAGTTTTTAACACATTTGAGCTGTATAATACAAACAAAAAAATGGAGCTTGGGAATCGGAGATGGCAGATGCTAATGGAATGGAACGGCACAGAAATAAATTACTATTTAATATGTGTGCGCCATTAAAATAAATAAATTAAAAATCAATTAAATATCAATCAATTGAACTAAATATTCGCTACATTTAACCCATTAATTGCTTGGCTTCAAAATAAAACCATTCAGTGAAAAAAGATATACAAACAGTAAGTCAGGAAAGTATTTTAACAAATTAAAAGACGCTTCAGACTTCAAACAATTGAACTCGATAAAAAATAGGTTTCCTGTAAAAAGAAGCATATTCAAAATATTAAAATGTGAATATCTAGTAAGTCAAGTAATTTTCTTGACTACTTTATATAATAAAATAAATAAGACTCGAATGGAAAATATTGAATTTAGTTTTAAACAAATCCATAACAAATTATTTCGATATATGGGAATATACATATTTGTTGGTCGACACATTTATTTGAAAGACTGTATGTGTGTATTCTGTATATAATTAGGGTCTCTGTTTTCTGTTCTCTCTTCACCGTTCACCGTTCACCGTTCGTCGATTGTTGATGGTCGATTGTCGATCATTCTCGTCTTGGTGTCGATAAAGTTGTAGGCACAGATTGAAACGTCGCGTCCAAAAACAAAATCAACACAACTAAATACCTACATATAAAGTGTTGTTGTTGTTGCTGTTGCTGTTGTAGAATAAGGTGTGTGTTGGTGAGAGGGGAAGCTGGAGGTGGGTGGCAAGGGCCAAAAGCACCAGTCAACCGTTTCGGCTGCGACAGAGAAAGAGACAGAGACGGAGAGAGCGTTAACACACGACGCGCGCGATTTTGATAAATCAACTAAGAAAACCAACAAACGCAGCCATTTTCCGCCGCATGCGCACGTGTGTGTGAGCAGGCCAGACATAGTGCAGCCTGGCAACGCCCCGCTGCAAACAGAGAGTGGGAGCGCGAGCGCGAGCGAGAGAGTGAGAGAGCAGCGAAGGCGACGCAGACGCAGACAGCGACACAGTTGTCAACCGCATGACAGCTCCCAATAATAAAGTCATATCGAGCCCTAACAAGCGCGGGCTCCAAACGCGAGCGACGAGTGCAGGCGGAGTGAAACGGGAAACGGGAAACGGGAAAAAACGAACGCGAACGAACGTATGAGCGAGCGAGCGAGTGAGTGAGCACAAATAAATACAACAGCAAAAAAAGCACTCAATACGAAACCGGTTGAGTTGGCAGTGAGCTTCGCTTCGCTCTTGTACTGCGCTGACTGGAAACATTGTCTCGCTGTCAGATTGCAGGTGACAACGTCGAGTGTCACAACAGAATTCCGCACACACACACACACCGAAAGAGAGCGCGAGTGAGAGCGAGAGCAGCAGGCAGAGCGCTCTGCCAATCGATCAGTCGAAGTTTGAGTATCGTCTTCGTCACTGTCAGCGACGCACACACACGAACGCACACACGAGGAGAGAGGCAGGCAGGCAGGCAGACACATGTAGTGTGTTGCTCGCTCGCTCGCACACACGCGCGCGCTCACACAGAGCGACACACACACGAAACGAAGCTGTCTCGCTCTCCTGCGCTGACAGTTCAATCGTTCGGTGCTGCCAGCTGCCTGCTGCCTGCTGCTTCTGCTGGCTTCGTCGCAGCGACGGGCAACTGTGATTAGTTAATTTAGTCGTTGAGCTCGCATGGAACAGACGTGCGCGTCGCAGTTGTCGGAACAGCGAAAGCAAAAGCAAAAGCAAACGAAACAAACGCAACGCAAAGCAAAGCAAATAAATATTAATTGAATAAAGCAAATAGAAACAAGTGCAAGCGATTGCCGAATTGAGAGTGCAGTGAAAACAAGTGAATTAGAATATTGAATTGAGTTGAAGTTGAAGTTGAATTGAAGTTGAAGCTCAAGCTGAAGCTGCTTACATTCGCGAGCTGAAGTGAGACACAAATGGCACTTGAGGATCGCTGCAGTCCACAAACAGCGCCCAGTCCACCAGGTTGTGTTCCACACTCGCCAACTCAGCATCCACATCACATAATACCGCTTGCGATTCCCATCTCCGCTCTGGACATGAGCCTGCAACACGGAACAACAACAGCAGCAGCAGCTGCTGCTGCCACGGCGGCAACTCTTTATCAGCAGCAACAGTTGCAGCATCTGCATCAGCTGCAACAGTTGCAACAGCTGCATCAGCAGCAACTTGCCGCTTGCAACAACGCTGGCGTCTTTCATCATCCAGCGGCGAGCTTCGATGCCGCTGCGTTGCATGCAGCGGCGCTGCAGCAGCGTCTGAGCAGCAGCGGATCGCCGGGCGTCCATTCCAGCGCCTCCACGCCGCTGACCATCAAGGAGGAGGAGAGCGACTCTATTTTGGGTGACAGTTTCCACAATCAGACGTCGACCACCACCGCCACCGAGGGGGGAGGAGGAGATGGAGGAGGAGGAGGACGATGACATTGATGTGGATGACACCGCTTCCGTTTCCGGTCTGCAGCCGCCGCCAGCGCATCAGCAGTCGAAGCAATCGAAACCATCGCTCGCATTTTCCATCTCCAACATTTTGAGCGATCGCTTTGGCGACGCCTCCAAGCAGACGAAGCCAGAAGGAGATGCCACCGCCTCCTCCAGCATCTTTCGACCCTTCGAGGCGAGTCGCGCCGCTGCCGCCACGCCCTCCGCCTTCACGCGCGTCGATCTGCTCGAGTTCAGCCGGCAACAGCAAGCGGCCGCCGCCGTCTCCGCTGCCACCGCCGCCATGATGCTGGAGCGGGCCAATCTGCTCAACTGCTTCAACCCGGCCGCCTATCCCCGCATCCACGAGGAGCTCGTCCAGAGTCGCCTCCGTCGCAATCCCCATCCCCATCCCAATGCCAATCCCAACGCCGTGCTGCCTCCGTCGGCTAAGCTGCTCACGGATGCCAGCAGCGTGGAGAAATCCGCCTTGGGATCGCTCTGCAAGACGGTCTCCCAAATTGGACAGTCGCCGTTGCAGTCGACGACGCCGGTGACAACGTCGAGCCAGGCGAATCACTTGGCCAGTCCCCCACCCGCCTCGAATGCCTCCACCATCAGCAGCAGCTCCTCCTCCTGCACCGCCACCAGCTCCGGCTGCTCCTCCTCGGCCAGCTCGTTGAACTCCTCGCCAAGCAGCCGCTTGGCAGGAGCCAGCAATGCTAACAATGGTAGCAACAATGCCAACAGCCCACAGCCCATACCTCCTCCATCCGCCGTCAGTCGAGACTCCGGCATGGAGTCCTCGGACGACACACGCTCCGAGACGGGATCCACCACCACCGAGGGCGGCAAGAACGAGATGTGGCCTGCGTGGGTGTACTGCACCCGCTACAGCGACCGTCCCAGCTCAGGTGGGTTATCTAATCTTCTAGAATTAATATAAATGAGAGTCGAAACAGGAAAACTTTATTGATTTTACCTTAGGAAACTTAAGATCCACCTAATAGGAGTACTTTTTCATTTATAACTTAATTAATATCATTAACATCACAAGGGATATCGGAGAGATTTTTTTGTTTGAAAAAGTTAGGATAACACATGAAATAATCTGGGGAATTTTTCAAAAAAATAATAATAATATATTTACACTAAGATTTTAATTATAGGAGATATTACCTTACTTTTTATTTCTTAAAAAGATTCACGTTATAAAATCCTACATGTTGCAAATTTAACATAGTTAACAGTTCCTATAATATCTTTAGAAACTCCGAGTGATATGTAGTTATATCTGCTGCAAGAGTTTTAAATAATTTATGTGACTGTTCTTTAAGCTAAACTCAATTAACAATTGGAAATCGGTCACTAAAAAACTGCAGATAATTGTTCTAAAGCAGTTTCTAAATTGTTTATGGGATTATCTATTATCTATTGACTTTAATAAGTGGGACATATGATATTGTTTGTATTTTGGGACCACACCCCATGCTCTATAAGGATCTTCATACAAGGCGGCCGCCTTTCATGCTGCTTGTCATTAAACCGAAGGACACTGCAACAATTAGAAGTCGCATTTCCAAATCCAAAATGACAATTGACTGTGGAGGAAACTGGAGAGCGAGAGAGGGGGAGTGAGCGAGGGAGTTAGAAAGAGATAGAGAAGGCCTTCCGGGGCCTCACGCAGCGCTTGTTTTGCCTTTGAAGCTGACACTTTATGTGGCAACATGTAGCGCATGCGGCAGGAGAAAGAATAATGAAAAATGAAAAAAAAGAAGCAGCAGATTGTTAAAGATCCTCGTAGTGCGATAGATCGAAGGTCAGAGGTCACGTTGCCACTAAAATGCGCTGACGATTGACAAGAAATAAAATGCATGAAGTGTGAGTTGCAAGCAGTGAAAGTGCCCATTAAAAGAAGTGAAGGAAAGGGTAGGAGAGGCAGAAGAAGGGGCTGAAGACTAGAAGCAGCCAAAAGGAAAATCTGTTTTTTCATGTGTGTTGATGTTGCTGTTGTTGTTGCTATTGCTGCGTTGCGTTAATTGACAAGTTAAGTGCTTTTTTATGACTCGAAATGGTTTTTTAATTTGGTGTCGATGGAATCGTACAAAGCATCAGCAACAACAACTGCGACTAACAACAAGCTACAACAACTCACAACAACTCACAGCAACAAGGCGTTGATAGGCAGCGATTAGAGGCTGCGAAATTAATCAAATTATCTAAGCGAGCACAGCAATTAAATTATAATTTACAATGTGTCGATAAATGCGAGTACTAAAAAAGGAGCCGAAACTCATATGCAAATACACTCAAAAAGCACTCAAACACCACAACACTCACAACACTCAGACGACTAACTGGCAATTAAATCAAGCGACTAAGCGGCATTTAGCAGCTCTAACTAAGTATAGTCTATAGTCTAACTGGCGTTTATTAAGCAATTTTATGTTTTCTCTTTAAACTTTGACTCATCAGCTCAGTTTGAACTTCTAACCAACTCTTCAACTGCCCCTCGCCCTGGGACTGGGCTCATTAGACGCTGCGCTGACAGCTGACAAATTGAACACGCAACAAAGTCGCGTTGCATGCCACAAGTATTTTCATTTTGTTGTTGAGAAAGCGAGTTTATGCTAATTAAAACATTAATATCATTAATAATATGTAAGAAATAGAATGAGACTGGAAGAAAGGGAGAGGGAGAGAAGAATTTTTATATTTTTTGTCTTGAATTTCAACTAATTTTTCCCCTCTATTTGTCTGCTTCTTTCTATTTTAGGACCCCGCTATCGTCGCCCCAAGCAACCAAAGGACAAGACCAATGATGAGAAGCGTCCACGTACCGCATTCTCCAGCGAACAATTGGCACGCCTCAAGGTAAGCATTTCAATCCCAATTAAATATATTTAAAAAATACTAAAATGCTGTTTAGAATGGAGAAAAAGCTTTTTAAAAAGTCATTCCACTCGACTGAATATGTTTAGATTTGGTTTTTATGAAATGTCCAGTTTTTTAAAGAAAAGAAAATACAATGTTTATTTTAACTATATTTTAAACGCAATTTTATAATCAATTTTTTGAAGATTTTCTATTCAATTTTTAACTTCAACAATTTAATGATTAAAAACCATTTGTTTCTTTCAACAATGGTTTTTCAATCCAATTTTAAACGTTGTAAATGTGTATTGAAAAGTGATGCATATATGCGAAATATCTTCATAATTTTCTATATTTTTCAACGCAGTTTAAACTGAAATTGAACCGACAGCTTCAGACAAACTCAATCCATATCCAATCAGTGTGTCTGGCCAATCCATGGCCAATCCATATCGCATGTTGTGTCATATTTATTACCAAAATATTTACACACTTTACGCTGCCTCCTCCCCTCCCGCTGTGTTGCATCCTGGCGACGGCAACCGCACGTCTCATGTCCCTTTTTTTCTTTTTTGTCTTGGCATTTAACCAATTGGACACAGTCGTATTTCACTCACACTGTGCAGTGTCTTTCAACTAAAACCGCAAATAATTGATTTGCCTCAGACAATCTCTCGTTATCTCGCTCAGTTACTCATTCGCTTTCTCTCTTTTTCTCTCTATTTGCAGCGAGAATTCAATGAGAATCGCTACCTCACCGAACGTCGCCGTCAGCAGCTGAGCTCCGAACTTGGCCTAAACGAGGCACAGATCAAGATCTGGTTCCAGAACAAACGGGCCAAAATCAAGAAGTCAACGGGATCCAAAAATCCATTGGCATTGCAATTGATGGCCCAGGGACTTTATAATCATACGACGGTGCCGCTGACCAAAGAGGAGGAGGAGCTCGAGATGCGCATGAACGGGCAGATACCATAAGGGATCCCTGTTCCCCACTTCCCACTCCCCACTCCCTACCCCTGCCCCTCCCCCCTCCAGGCTGGTCCTCAAGTGTGCAATATGGCGGCGTACAAAAGTGTTCATGTGATATAATTGTAATATACATACATCTAATTCTGTATCTTTAGCAAACTATCTGTAAGCTTCAACGATTTCAACTATATATGAAAAGTATTATTGCTCTTAACGCTATGAAAGAATTCTTCCCCCCCCTCTCCCTCTCTCCCCTTCATAAATATTGCTTTCGAATTATTCTATGCTGACACATCTTTAATCTTAACTCTACACACAAACACACATCAAGTATATATATTTCTACACATATATATATGTGCTTAATACGTTCTAAGTAATTTAAAAGTTCTTTAGATTAATTTCTAGCTTAGATAAAACACATTGTCTCGCTTTGAAGAAGAAGTATTTCTAGTTTCTAAGAAAAAACAGGAAACACAAACACAACAAAAACAAGAAACGAAAATGTTATGGATGAAAAATGCTTGAAAAACGACACAATAAACAAATGCACCCAAAATAAAAAAAAAAAGTTAAAAGCAATCTATTGAAATCCATGTGCTAAAAACAAAACAAAAAATGAATTAAATAAAAAAATATTTAAAAAATTATATTGAATCAACAGTTTTTTTTATTTGTTTTAGTAATAGTCTTGCATTATTTCTAAGGGGGGAATTTATGGTGTATGGTACATATTTTAACATAAATTAAAATATGCTGAACAGTTTGATTTAAATAGTTTCTGCAACGAACATTTGTGGAGTTTTGATAAAATATATTAGATAGGAAAACTAAAATAAATAAATAATATCATAAAACAATTAAAGAATTGTTGCTTTGATTTCGATAATTTGAATGGTTTATTAAAGCCTTAAACTAAATATTTATTCCTATATTTTACCCAATTTTACACGCTCAACTCTTTGATCTGTTTATTTTTCATAGTGCAGTTAAATATAATATGTATAATCATTTATTTGAATCATGTTTTACATTAAAAAAGAAGTATATATGATATCGACTCATATTTAAATGGTTTGTCTTTGCAGTTTGACTTTATATTAATGTTGATCTCAAACACCTAAAGCAAAACTCATATTTTTGATAAAAAGGCAAAACAATGTAGATTACTAAGAAACTGAGCTTATTTATTTCCATGCTTAATATTTATGGCATGTGTTTTATTTCAAGAGTGCCGACTGTAACTTCAATGTTAGTGTTTGCTAATTAAGTGAACAGCAGATGAACTTCATATTTAATCGAGTTGGATTGCAAACTAATCTCTTAAAATTAGACACAGCAAATGTTGCGTTCGAGAATTTTGCTAATCGTCGGGATTCAGGTTAATGGGCTCAGTTGGGGTGAGAAGAGCTGGGGAGGGGATTCTGTAGATTCTTTAGAAACTGGCGCCGTTGCCGTCGCCTTTACATCAAAGGTTTGTTGCCGACGCAACTTTAAATCATGTAAACTTGTCACCAGTCATGAGGGTGCGACTGGGAACGGGGAGAGAGGAGGGAAGAGAAGAGCAGGGAAGGGGAGAAAGGGAGCTGAAGCTGATTCGCTAATTGCACAATCATGTGGCATATGGTTTTGGCTTGATGATGATGAGCATAGTAATGAAAATGAGGATGAGGCTGAGTGACGGCAACAGCATTGGCTTCGATTTGATGCTGCCATTTAATTAAAAACAAATCTTCATATAAACAAATATTGTGACAAGGCAACACACGTTGCTCTGCCATCAAAATGCAACCAGCAACAACATCAAATGATTTATTAGCACAGTTTTTTTTGTGTGTGTGGCCAAAAATGAAGAAAAAGATCAAGAATCGCGCGTTAATTTGCTGAAAATAAATGCATACACATAGCGACAAAGTTGTTGTTGTTCGTAGGAGTAGCTAGAGAGGAGGGGGGAGAGAAGGGGAGGGGGTGTAGATCGGCAGCTGACATTTACTGGCAAGCGTTGATGTGAATCTGGCAAGAGATCGGCGCACATTAAATGAATTAATGCGCACGCTAATTGCGGCAAATGCTAGTGCAAAGAAATACAAATAAAAATAAAAAGAAATACGATTATGTGCGAGACTCGACGTAATGCTGCCTTCCCCCTGGGCTCCTTGCCTCAGTTTCCCCTCTCTATCCGTGTGTCTGTCCGTCTGTGGAGGCAGCTTAAATCAGGCGTATTATAGAGGCGCAAATCCATTTGCGCACGTAATGAACCAATTAACCAATTGCATCAGCATCCAGTCCACTCAAATGAGCCGGAAATGAACTGGAACTGGAGCTGGAGTTGGAACTGGTACTGTTAGTTACCCAACAACAAACTAAAAATACGCAAATGTGTTTTGATATATTTGAAAAATAGTTGATACATTGTTATATTATATTTCGATTGTTTTAAATGTATATTATAAAAAGAAAAAATTTTAGAGATAGTCAAGGCAATGTAATAATTCATATAGTACATTTTTTTCATTTTTTATAATAGTTAAATACCATGAATATAATTATTTATATTAATTCATATGGCAAGTCAATATATTAATTCACAGATTCTTTTTTATTTAATTTTTATAATGATAAAATGCACTGAATATAATTATATGTTTTAACTCATATTTTTAATGACAATTTAAAAGGCATTGTAAATTCAATCTGAAATATATACAGTTAGTCATAGCACTGCTTTGACAAAATACAAATTCTTAAAAATTTATTCTAATGATTCAATTCAATGAAAAATATTTTTCTATTTTAACAAACTTGCTCTTACCATTATAAATAAAAAAATATAATGAAGGTCTATTCAAAATGTGAAGAGTTAGTCGAAAATCTGCTTTGAAATGCTACAAATTTACTTATTCATTTTACTGTTTTTAAATGAGAACTTTTATAATTATTATTTTTGAATTGTTTTAGTATTGTAGCAAAATGAGAATCGAATTAAAAATCCATAAAATTTATATACTTCTTGCCGGAGAAATGATGTAAATTGTTTCAGGTTGTTAAAGCACTTTCTTCACCAACTGTATGTAGTGCTGCCTATCAAAGGAATATTTCAACACGTCTAATTAGCTGAAATTGCCAAGTGACACACTAAATTTCACTTTTTTCCGACACAGGAATTTCAATTGCGCATACAATGTTGAGAGCATTGAGGATCGTCTATTAAAAAGCCACAAAAACAGACAGACGGACAGACAGGGAGATAGACGGGGGAGACATACACATATGTAGACCCTGTATGCCACATAAGTCAACCTCATCCCCCATTTACCACTTCAATCTGCCCCAACAGTTAGTCTGTCTTACGCTCTGTGTGTGTGGGGGGTTCTTACCCCTCCTCTACCTCCCCCTCCCCCCCGGCACTCCCCAGTCCCCTACACATGTGTGATTTATGCGTCTTTGAGGCACAAAATCTGCAGCTTCCCCTTTGATATCGCCACGTGGCAGTGGCATCTTCGCTAATTGCGTTTCCCAATGCACCATTTTACATTTTACAGTTTGTCGTATTAATTGCTCGTCGCACAAAGTCTCCTATCTCTACAATACACTCAAAGAAACTAGAGTCAACAGCTGTATTCTAACTTGTTATTTATTATTTGTATAAGAATCGTTATCAATATTCTAAAGTTTATACTTATACTTATCGAATACAATGAGATTTATAGTTTGTTTGAATTGTCGACATTGTATATTTACACATATATTTTTAATTCGCAATTGATATTTTTCCAATCTCTCATTTTATTTTGAGTTCCAGGAAAATTTTTACTGTCTTAACAAATTAGTTTTACAGGCATTAAAAATGTTTTCTTTATATTCATTAAATTGAATTGATGTCAAAAATTAACTAATAAAAAGACTCCCCATAATAAATGTGATCAAATTGAAAAGAATTTGATAATGAAAATAATGTTAGAATAAATAAAATGCTTGCTCCACTTGCAGTAACTTCTTTTATTTTAAAAAGCTCTGCAGCTTGAGAGAGAAAAGTCAAGCAAGATAAACTAAGTGTGCAATTTCTTTCAGTGCAGGCGCAGAACAAGTGCTTGCCGCGTATTAAATTTTTGTGTGAGTCTCTAGTAAATGTCAAAAACAGTTTTGTGGCGTCTTGTAGATTTATTTGCCGCAATGGGCAATTGGAGCTGCCACTTGTTTCCGCTTCGCTTTATCAATTGATTTACGATGCGATAATAAAATGCAAACCCCCCTCCCCCCTCTTCCCACCCACTGCTAAGGTTGCCCCCTCCCTCAGCGTTTTATCAGCATGTGTTTGAAATGAATTTGGTAGCAAATAAAAGACAAGAAATTAAAAGCCTGATGTTCGCCATTTGCATGTGGTTAAATGTAGTTTTCAGTTGTAGTTTCGATTTCGGTTTGTGTTTTATTTGTTGCAGTTGCAGTTGCAGTTGGAATTGGAAATGGAGTCAGATTCGGAGTTGGAGTTGTAGTCTGAATCGTTGGGCATTTCATAATCGTTGCCAGTTCCATGGAAAGTGCACTCAATTATGGCCAACAGACAGGCGCTGAGTTGTGACTCGGGTGTCTCTCTTGTATCTGTATCTTGTAGTACGTGTATCTTGTGGCATTGTGAGTGCGAGTACGAGTACAAAGTATCTTCAAGTGATCGCTCTCCTTCTCTGTCTCCGTCTCTGTCTCTCTGTCTCTCTCTCTCTATCCCTCTGCCTCTGGCGCTATCTGAAAACGGAGACGCAGCTTCAGTTTCAGCCTAAACAAACAACTCAAATGGCCAGAAAGACAGCAACACTTGGCTACATTTTCAGCAGAAGTCAACGCCAACACCAGACACATGTGAATACGAATATGAGTGCTAGTGCGAGTATTCAGCATATTCACATTCATATTCATATACACATTCACGTCATCATTGCCGTCAACTCGAAACGTCAATTCTGTTGACTCAACGCTTTACCTTCCTCATTCCTCATTCCCTGTTACCAATTCCCAATCCCATTTCCATTCCCATTCCCATTCCAGTTACCAATTTCCAGTCGGCGCTTAGCGATAGCCTAACAAATATTTGAGCTGTTAACTTGTGACTTTTGTAACAAAGTCGTAAGTAATTGTAATTGTAATTGTAATTGATTGTCTTTTGTTTGGCGCACATGTTGCATGCCACCATCTATGGTGGCAGGGGTACGCTAATTGGTCAACTGCTTGCGCCTCTGTTTGTCTGCCGATTTGCACCTCCAGCTATTACCAAGTTTTCTCCTGCTGCTAACTGCTCTCAAAGCCCCGCTAATTGACTTGGCCAACAAAGGCGCCTCAACAAAACTCAAACAACCCAACAAAAAGCCTATGTGTTTAGCAATAGCGTACGAGCATCTAAAAGATTCCAATTTCAATACATAAATCACATAAATCCTTCATATTTTAAAATTGAATTTATTTACCTCACATATCATTTGATTTGATTTTTATTTGTTATTCGCAGTCTGGTTTCATTAATTGATTGCCATAAATTATTCAGCTTGCATTAAACGATACGAATTGATTTGTGAATTTTGAAATGCAAAGCATTTGTTTAACACTTGCTAACACTAAATATCTCATAAATAAAACCTATATTTAACTGCTTGATCTGAGTATAAATTTGATACACAAGTCACATAAAGTTCGTATTAAATATAATTTAACTTATTTTATTTTCATAGCTGACATTTTTATATTTGAGTGAGGAAACCAAATAAATTTAGCTGCTTTTAAGATTTAAGATTTTAAATCTGTTATTTTTAGGGTGAATGAAATCCAAATAGAGTGTAAAATATTCTAAAATTGATATTTCGTAGGAAAATCAGTTCAGTTTTAACAAAGTTATGACAGTTTGTCGCAAATGTTCTGCGACATTTCCAATGAGACATATGACACAATTGTTAAAGATAAACAAGCTTAAGTTTGTTATTTATGATGTCCAGTTTGCATTAAACAAGTTCCTAGTTCACATATGATCTATAGTTAGATTATTCAATTTGTAGTCTAAGTATTTTATACATATATTTTAATTAGTCATTCCACTCAAGAACTTGGCTGCTTTACGACCTCACTAAAGCATAACTGGTCATATACATTATGGAATTATAAAGCAGTTGAAGTAGTTGGACAATTACGAGTGTATATGGCCATAAGAGTGGCGCCTTTGGGCCAAGCGATTGATGTGGCTAAAAGCGGATATGTTCACAGTGCTTGTAATCGTTGTTGACAAGCGAATGTATTGAATTTTCATTTGGGAACCGCGGCAGATACTCATAAATGAATATATGATAAACGCATCGAAAAACTGAAACCGGCTGAAAAGGCAATAAACATTTTCCCATTTCCCAATTTTTCAATTTTCAAACATTCAAATTTTCCACTTGTGTGATGTTTCTCAGCGGTGGGTCTTCAATGCGGAAACGACCACAACAATTATGATGACATTATTATCATTATTTTGTGATTATTAATGCACACAACATTAAATAAACATAATAGACATGGCAGCCAATTGAATATATTTTTATTTCATGAGTTGTTTTCTCAGCCATTTCAAGGTGTGTCTGCTAACGGAGTCGGACTCCGATTCGGGTCCAGATTCTCATATATCTACATATGTACACAGATTCGAGGTGAGAAGACCAATCGATAAACGACGACAAAATCTGCGAGTAACGAGCGAAAAATAACAATTATTTATTTGAACCGTGGGTCAAGTTGCCACAAAAATGTGCGCAATAATTATTAACTGTGTGCGTTTCTTCACAGCGAGTGCTAGCAACTGCAAATACCCTGTATTTTATCACAGTGTCTCTGTCAGTCTAAACCAGCTCGAAAATATATTTTAATTAACTTAAATTATGCAATATCATTTTAAAAATACCGTGTTTTAAATTCTCTTACTACAAAATAACATATAAATTCTAAAAAAAAAACTAAATGAAAACAAAGTAGTTGAAAATTAAAAATATTTAAATGAAGCTTTTATATATTTACGATAGTTAAGAAAACATTATTTAAAATCTCATATAAATCAGGGAGTATTTTAAAATAATGGAAACTAAAAAGAAATAAAAATCTATGGTGTGTTTCTATTGAACACTGTTGCTGCTACAAATACAGGGTATAACGAGCTTACCGCCCTGAGGCTGAGGCTGAGGCTGGAAATTGAAATGCAATAAGCTGCACATGTGCATTTGGCTAATAAACTGATGCCACATTGCTGTGTTGCCTGTGTTGCAAGGTTATTGACTGGTTGGACTCGAAATGCATTAGCCATGGCTAAGTATGTGTCTCTTATGCCTTCTGCGACTCTCGACTCTCGACTCTCGACTGTCGTTTGTCGGCTGTCGCTTGTCGCTTGTCTGCTGGCCCCCCAGGAGACAACTGCAACTCCAACTCCAACTTCAACTCCAATTGCAAGACAAATGATGGTCAGGCAACAGGCAAAGTCGCTTCCCGATAATGACAATATTTTTTTGGCATTTGAATATGACAAACAATGAGTTTCTACTCCGGCAAAGTGCAACGGAAATTTGTCATTTATCATGCGATGAAATTCGCGTTGTTCCCAAAACCAAATTCGTCGCACATTTCGCTAACGATCTTTCTTTCTTCTCCCGTCTTTTTTTCTCTCCCTACATTTTGGGATCGTATCTCGATCATATTTCAAAATCGCACGTTTGCATTGTTTGCTTTGTGGGTGGCCCACAACCAAAAATTGCTTAAATTAATGAATTAAATTTCGGGCAAGGGGATGAGGATGAGAACGTGGCCGAATCCGAGGTTGAAATCAACCTTCAAGTCAATCGCTAACTGACCAAAACCAAGACAAACATTTCGTGCACAAATTAAATCAAAATATTTGCACAATGAAACAAATTGCAGTTGTATTGTTTCAAGCATGTTATAAAACGCACATTTACAGGGTATTTCAGTTATGTCAGACAACTTGTTGTGTGTTTGTTTCTGTGTGTAGAGAAAACTCTTTGAGTTGAATTAATAGAACTGTCAGAACGCCTTTAAATAAGCTCTTATCTATTAAGTATTATAAAAATTATTTCTATAAAGGGAGTTAATTTAAATTTACTGAAAACTATGTTATTTTTAATAATGCGTACTGAAACTATCATTCAAGCAATTTTCTATTGTTCCACTAATATTATGGTTTAAAATTTATTAACTAAGTTTTAGTAATTATTCTTTATTTTTGGAATTTTGTGAATGTTGATAACTCAAAAATACTCAATATGTTAGAAATTCTAAACTGAAATAAGTCGGTGACTATTTAGTAATTTCTTGGGAATTTAGAGCGTATCTGGTGGTCGATCATTCGCAGCAGCTTGTACTTTTTGCTCGACAGTTTAAACTTGTTAGTCGCCACAGCGTGAATATGGTTATTGTTATTATTATTATTATTTTTTGCACAAACGTGGCCAAGAGTGTTGCGAGTGTCAAAACAAATGGTTTATATGCAAAGTGAGCGCAAACAGAGACAGAGACAGATAGAAAGAGATGGAGAGGAAGAGGGACAAGGGTTAATTGGTAAATGTGCGGGCCATAAACAAATGTGGCGCTGATTCCGGCCAACAAGCAACCCCATTAAGCCCGGCCAACAGAAACAGCCCTCGGCACAAAGTGTCAGGCTGTTGTTTTGGCATCGCAATCGGATTTTGGAATCTGTTTGGCCTCCTCCCCACCCCCCTTTCCCCCTTCTCTACCGTCTTTACCAACATTTCAACCCCTCGGTTGAGTGTAAAAATAAACATTGTGCGCGCAAGTTGTAAAATTTCAAATTAAAAACGTGATCTCAGCGCGAATTGGAAAGTAAATTATTTGATTCTGCAGTTTTCAGTTTTTCCGCTTTTTCCGTTTTTTCCGTTCTTTCCGCTTTTTCTACGTTTTATCCCGATTTTTTTCTATCTGTTTTTCCCAGCACTTTTTACCTTGCAGCGAAAGTGCTGAAAGCTCAATAAAGCAAGCGGCAACAACAAAAAGTATAGAGGAAAAAGTGAAAAACAGATAAAACACAAAAAGAAACGAAAAAGGAAACTGCAGTTGGAACATTGGCGCAATAAAAAGAACGCGGACGTGCGGAATTGGGGGGGAAAAAGAGGAAAAGGGAAAAAAGGATGTTCTATGTATCCTGGCATGAAATGTGTTGAAAATAGCACCCCGTGAGTTGGTTATCTCTCCATTCAGCCACAGCACAGAGCAGAGCACCAACGAGGAGCAGCAGAAGGGAGGGAGAGGAAGAGGGCGAGGAAGAGGAAGGTAGGGAAAGGCAAACGGCAAACAGTTTTTATCTGAGTTCGTGCAGCGTTTCGAGCACGAAGCGAGGCCATAACTCAATGATTTCCAGTGGGGGGTTGAAAGGGAGTTACAGGGGGGGGGTAGTTGTAGGGTCTCTGACGGAAACGGAAATGCGCCACAAGCAGGTTGAGCGCGAAACGGACAGCTTTCGCACCACTGTGCCATGGCAGCGAACGCGTCGACGCCTTAATTGAAGTACAAATTGAGCTTTTGCTGTGCTTCCCGCTTTTCTTTTTACTCCTTTTGCTGTCTAGAAAAGTTATTACCCTACTACTGGCAAAAAATACTGCGCTTTCTACTCCCCTTTTTTTCAGCTCCAAGCCAGAAAAAGGGAAGGAAAGAAAAGGGCAGCAAATGCAAGTGAGATTTTTAGCCAGCGAGATTTAATGTCCATTTTATATGCAACATTTCATTGGTTTCTTTCAGTTTTTTACATTTTTAGGGCATCTGCAGCTGGAACTAAAACTGTAGCTGGAACTGGAACTGCAACTGGAGCTGGAACTTGAACTGTAGCAATAAATTGAAGTTCCTCCCCTTTACATATGGTATATATCCATCTGTATGCGGGTAATTGCAGTTTTATAGCAACTAGTTTCTGAAACGGATGCGATGGATGTGATTTTTATGGCACGTAATTCACATGTGAAGAATTCACCAAAGAGGGTCGCTACAAAAGTAATTGCTTCTCTGGAGCTTAACTCCCTTTTCGTTAACAGTCAAATAAATTTACTCTTGAGTATGTTCATGACTTGTATTATATACGATAGGAGGATTGAACATAAGTATATTAAGTGGTTATTTATTTGTTTTATTGTTCTATATATCTAATTAATTTTATCAGATTTGGAGGCATATAAAAAATTTGAATTATTCCTAGTTATAGCTAATAGATATAGATTGTTTGTTTGACATTAAAAGAAAATTAAAAAACATTTAAAAAAATAGCCAAGAAAACGCTTTAATTATTTTTCTAAATAAATAAAGAACTAACAACTTAAACATTATAATATTTTTTTATTATTTATTATTTTTATTGATTAAAAGGTAAAAAGAAAGACTATTATTTGTTGTTCAGGATTAATTCCCAAGAAACAGTATTATAAAAAAAAATAATGGAAAATAAATTTGTTTGTCTTACTGTAATTTGAGAAGATAGACATATGGACACAAAAGATATATATTCACTTATTTTGTCTTCTCGTTAAATGTATACAATTTATGGATAGTTGCTTTAATTAATGTGATTGAAAATAATTTAATAAAAATGATCATAAAATGCTATTTAATTGACTTCTCTTCAAAAGTATAAAATATGATGATTGCTGCAATTAATAAATCTATAGTTAATAAATAAATGAAAATGTCAGTTATCTTAAGTTACTGCCTACTTAGTATTACCTCATCCCACATTTTAATGTCTATATCTATTTGCTGATAAGAATTCAATTGAGAAAACCCGTTGGTTTCTCAATTAACTGCATTTTGTAATTAGCGAATAAACTAATGTGCAATCTCTGAGCTCGGAGCATGTTACTTGATGTATCTCATGGAGTAATTATTCCAGCTGGATCAACAGTACTTAGAGTTAATCTAAGTTGGTCAATCTCACTGAGCTTAAGTTGAGCTTAAGTTTAAAGGTCTAAGCAGTGGAATTCTCTTCATTTTTGCTGCAATTCTCTTCATGGCCAAGAGAATTGGCCAAGTTTGTTGCCTGACCAAAGATCATAACAGCTTCAATGCCTAAAGATTGTTTTACTTTGCTGGCAATTTGGCGCCGCATTAAGATGATGATGATGATCGAGATGATGATGATGATGGGAATGATGATGATCGGTTTGAAGTTGAGGCAGCCACAGGCGATGGGAATGAGGCAAGTAGAGGGAACGTAACGAGCTGCAAAACTACTGTTGTTGCTGCAGTTGAAGTTTTAGTTGTTGCTGTTGTTGTTGCTGTTGTTGTTGCTGTTGTTGCAGCCTGTGGCGCAACTTTGAACGTGGACGCTGGACGCTTGAACTGAAGGCTTCGTGTGTGGTCCCCAATGTGGCAATGTCTTCTTTTGGCGCAGCTCAAAGAGACACACAGAGAGAGCGAACTAAGAGCACTTTAAGATCTCTCTTAAGAGCTTAACTGCGCAACTGCACTGGCAACCGAATGTGGCAAGCAGACAGTAGCTGCCGCACGTAGTCAGTGCAACATTGGGGCATCATTGCAGACGATCATTTTACGTTATTGTTGCTGTTGCTGTCTCTGTGCTTATTGCCAAAGTGTCAATAATTTTAAGTGCAGCGCATTTTTGTTGCAGTTGTTGCTGTTGCAGTTGCAGTTGCTGCCTGCGCTCTTTGGTGGCAACTGCGTTTTGTGGCAAAAGGAATCGCGCTGCGCTTTCGAATCGCATACATATTAATCACTCCTAATGGACTGCAATTGAATTTCAAGTAATCATCGAGTGCCTCAACTTGGGGCAAGCTTAATAGCCGCTGCCGCTGCTGCCACTGCTGCTGTTGTTGCTGTCGTTGCTGTCGTTGCTGTTGTGCTTGCAACGCTGAGTTCCTCTTGATGTTGCTGCCACTCGCCAATGGGCTTAAGCCAAATGCAACTTGGGTGGTCCAGTTGCCGTGTCTGCGACTCAAACTGTGGCATCCACAGCAGATGCAGCCGGGCAGCGACGCAGGCAGAGGCAGCAACTTGGACTTTAACTTGGGCTGTAAGATCATTGATGTGGTTGTTATTTGCTGTTGTTGTTGTTTCTGTTGCCGTTGCTGTTGCAACAGGGCCAAAGGTTTCGTGCTGTGGAAAAGCAGCAACAGTTGCTGCTGTTGTGCTGTTGCTGTTACTGCCCCATGTCCAGTTTGCTGGACAACGTTTTGGAAAACTCAATTTGATGGCCAACAACATTTAATGATAGCAATTTTTCATAATACTCGCAGCTAATTAAGTTTCCAATTTTATTTTCGGAAATTAATTTTCACTCGCTTTTCGATATTCCAAGGAAATTCAACGGTATTCAAAAATTGTGAACAGCGATCGCAGAACAGATGCAGATGCAGTCGAAGATACAAACAAACGATACAGATACAGATACAGATACAGTAGCTGATGGCCAAGTTGTTTTTAGGGCCCATTGAGTGCTTGATGAGCGTCATTAGTTAAGCGTCGCGATTCCACGTAAACTGAGAATGCCACAGCCGAAGGAGACGAATGAGGAGATGGAGAAGGCAGCAGGGGTCAGGGGGAAGAGGTGGCATGCCTCAGCTGCGCGATGAACTTCTCTGGGGACACCTCGGAGAATCGATCGTTGGCTGGAGAACATATGATGCGACAGCGAACATCGAACATCGAATGTCGAGAAATTGAAAAGTTTCAATCGACAGCAAAACAGCAGCTCGATAATTTCCAGAAGATCGTGTATTCGCATCGATCACAGCAGATGAAGGAGAAGAAGAAGCGCGCGAGAGACGCAAATTTATTGGGGAAACACAGATACGAGATAGGAGAAGGGTTAAATTAGAAGCAAGGAAGTTTCAGAATGGAGTTGAGGATATGAGAAAAGAACAAAAATAGATAGGAGAATTAAAGTTGAAGAGACAGTGGTAGAATCAGAAAAAAAGAGAATTACTTGTCCTTCTGTAATAAAAAAAATCAATGTAAGTAGAAAGAAAAGAAAGTTACGAAAACTGGAGTAAATAAAAGGGATAAAAGATAGAGTAAAGTAAAGTAAAGAAGAAATGGCAGAAGACGAATCAAGAGAAGGGATATTAAGAAGGAAGTAAAAGTGGGTGGAGAAATGTGTGAAAATGAAAAGGAAGAATAGATTAAAAAGACAATCATAAGCAAGACGTTGCATAGAAAAAACAGAAGAGGACGCGGAAAAGTTGGCAGAAAGCGTAAGGGAGAAAAGGAGTAGGCAAAGAGGAAAGTAACATGACATGCTTGCGGATCAGATTCCCCAGAGGTAACCGCTTCTTGCAACCGGACTAATTGACAAGATGATTTCTAATTAGACCACCGGGCCAGAGAAACAACAACAGCAACAACAAGAGAAGCAGCCAGAAAAAAGTCAGAACCGTGGACAGAGTGAGAGAAAGACAGCTTAGAGCCAAGGCAACTGAGCCCAAGAGCATTTCCCGAGGCTTTGCATATGGCCAAAAGTGTCGCGTGGTGTAATTGCCAAAGAGCAGTTGCCGCTTGGCCGGGCCAGCAACAACAGCAACAGCAACAAGAACAGCAGTTGGCCAGGCTAATTTACACGCGCAGGTGTCAGTCTGTCGACGGCCTAAAGCGATACCTCGATACGTTAGCCGGGCCAAGACCAAGACCAAAGACCACAACGAGTGTGGCCCTTTTCTGCTTGCCTTATTTACTTATTTTTTTTTTTTTTTTTTGCTGGTCTGCGTGTCCGCGTGCTGTTGGCCATAAATTATGGCTTAATTAAATAAAAAACAAAGAAATGTTTGTATTAAATTTAAGTATGCATAGGTCTGCTCTCGCTCTCTCGCTCTCTCTTTCCCACTCTCTCCCTCTCTCTGTCTAGCGCAATTATAGCGTCTAGCTGCAACAAATTAATCAGCGGCTTATCGGCAATTAAATCGCTGAATCCCCTACGACAAAGCAATGCACTTGAAAATTCTATTTTTCTCCAATTCATCTCCCCATTTCTCTCTTTCTTCTTCTTCTTCTGCTACTTCTACTCCTATTTGATAAAGTGGACATTTCGTGTGCTGTCAGCAATGTCAATCGTCGATCGTGGCTCATTGATCAATCAATGAAATGGACAGCAATGCATCAATTGTCAGTTGATAATTACTCCAAATGAGAGTTGAAGAAAAAGTGTTGAGCCCAGTTGTGTTGACAGCGTGTGGCATGCCACAAGTGAGTCACAGTTTTGTAGATCAACTTATCAGCTCAAACGATCGCGGGTTAGTTGACCTGCCCAAAAAAAAATAGTTAGAATGAATCACTTTGATGAGAGTTTTGTACAGTGACAAATGCGTGACAACAAATCAAAGTCAAATCAATTGATTAGCATCTTCTAAATGCGATCATTATTATGAGGATCACTCTATTGGGATTCTCGGAAAACAATCCGCGATCATCTGTAGAAAATATTTCTATTAAAGTTATATTCTTGTCATTTATTCTTAAAGATCTTAATGAAAATTAGCATCATTTAATTGCGATCATTATTATGAACTTCTGAGAAAACGGTTAGCGATCATTTTAGAAAATATTTCTATTAAAGTTCTATTTTTTTTTATATATTACTAAAAATCAGAGACAAAATTAGCATAATTTTAATGCGATCATTATGTTGAAGATAACTCATCTATAGGAAATATTTATGTCAAAGATCAATTTTACTCTTATAAAGAAAATCAAAGAGGTTTTTCAGTTATCTATGATCTTTGATCACTGATCGTTGATCTGAAAACTTGTGCTGCACGTTTCGTGGCAACTTAACGTGTGGTCCGCTCAATTGAGCCATCAGCAGGGAGAGAAAGAGAGGGAGAGTGAGGTAGAGAGAGAGGGCGAGAGAGAGCGGGAAACTGCCAACTTTGATTAACCCAGAAGGCAGCAGAAGGGTGTGTCTCGGCACTCAAGTGCCAAAACATGACATGGCACATGGTGAACTGATCTCCATCTCCATACACTGTGATCCTGCCCCTGATCAGAGCAATACGTGTGGCCCGATCTCGATGCGAAGCGCCTCCAAAAGTACCAGGAATCAAGCACTCAACGGCTTAAGTGTGCGCCACAGAAATCTTACCTCTCTTGCCAGAAAGCAAGAAACAAAAAAAAAGAAAGAACCAACACACCGCATTCCCAGCCTGTTGAAAGGTAAGGTATAAAGTATAAGGTATTCGGTATAAGGTATATAAAAAAGTCGCACGATCATCGACATGGACACTGTGCGATCTAAAATCTCTGCCAGCTGCAGCCTCTTAATTTGACACAAAACAAGATCAAATGTCACTCATCATAACTGATGTGCGGTACGTACCCCTGGCATCCCTCTGGTAACCCTGGCCACCTACAGGACACGCATGCATATGAGCACGATCTTAAGTCTTTCTTTTATCATACCACTTAAGATTGCACAAAAACGGGTATGCTGGATTTGTGCGAATGATTGTAACAGGCAGAAGTAGACTTGACAGTTCCCATAAAAGAATGTACCATATATTCTGGAGTAGAAATAACAGCCGACTTAGTTCCGTTCGATCGAACTTATGTTTAAAACCGACAATCTCAGCGACTATAAGACTTAGAGAGTCTAAATTTGGTATGTAGGTTTCTGAATACCAGCCGTATATCAAGCATATTCTATATTTTGGATAGGATCACGCTATCAGATATATTTCATAGGAATAATCTCTTAAAAGTCAAGTACTATGAAAATTTTTGCCTTTGGAGAGGTCTCAACTAATCTCACAGAATATGTATTTAATTTGTTTCAATACATCCTGATTAAATTGGGTAAATATTATTTATTTATTAAATATCTTATTACAGAGATCAAACTATATAATAAGTGTGTGTAGGGTGGGTAAATATATTTTTAACAAATATACGTCAATAACCACATAAATGAATAAATAATCAATAAATAGTTTGTTGTTTGAATTGACTTGATTTTCGATAGGATCAATCAGCTTTAAATTTAATAAGTGCCTGGGCACAGGGTATCTTACTGTCGAGTGCGCTCAGCTGTTGCCCTGTTCATTTTTTGTTGTTGTTGTTGTCGCTTTCGGTTTGTCGATGATCGCCTCTTAATATGCAGGCGCGCATGCGTCCGACCGACTTAAGACTTAAGACATTGTCATTGTCGTTGTCGTTGTCATTGACTTGCAACTGCAACTGCAACTTGCAACTGTCACTCGCCGGTGGGTCTTTACACTTGCCCCCAGGTTACCAGAACCCAGATGTGAACGCACCCTGAACTGAACTGAACCGATCGCAAGCCGAGGGAGGATCTGAGGATCCGAGGAGCTGAGGAAACGAGGATCGTGCCTTGCGGTCTGCTTTTGCTTCTAATGCGCACGTTTGTTGCATAATTAATGCCACAACCAGGTTGCAACCTCGTCAGACTCGTAGAGTTAAAACCCACGGAGAAACCGAAAACTGAACCTTCATAATTTTTGGTGACATTTCCTTTCTTCGTCGTTGTTCTTGACTTTCAGCGACTTCCACAGCCGATTTATGACTTTTCATTTGTATGTCCGACTCGATGCGACTGTCGTCTCGATTAATTGGACCTCCCCGAAGTTACAGCTACTGTGCATATCATTTCGGGAACTCCGAGAACAACCGAGTATCTTTTTGTGCGGTGGCGGTGAAATGTCGGGTCTCATTTAGAGCTCATTTTTATTATTTAATTATATTCAATGTGAACTCTGACTGACTGATCGAACGACGCTCCCTCTAACTGACTAATTAACCGACTGACTGCGTGAATAATTGATTGACTGATTGAGAAACTATGTGGATGAAAGTCTGATTGACTGACTGACCGACTTAAAAGCTAACTAACTGAATGGAACTTGGCAGTTGAAATAACTTATTGATTGATCTGACTGATTCATAGAGTTATTAGCTGACAGCGAAACTGTTTGAATGACTGATTCAGAAATATGTTATATGACTGACTGATTGAAGGAGTGAATGTTGCAATAGTAGACTGACTGACTGATTAATAAATGAACTGACTGAGTGTATAACCAACTGATTGACTGACTATAGGCTAAGTGATTGACAAAACTTATCTTACTGACTGTAAATGATTGACTGAGTAAATTACTGACTGACTGACTGACTGACTGATTGAATAGCTGGCTGATTGATCGGCCAACTAATTGACAAACTAACTGATTTTTACACAAATTTAATAATTGATTGACTGATTGTCTGATGTGTTGTGTGTCATTAGAACAGTGAACAATTGTGGCAACAACTCGTACAATATTCTAGGAATATGTGCAACATGTCTCCGACTTCGTATCCGTCTTTGCCTGCCTGCTGTGACCTTGCCACTGTTTTGTTATGTTTTCTTGTGTTGCAGTTTCGATTCGCTTGCGGTTCGCATTGTTTATAATTTATGCAAGTAATGTTTTGATTTGTAGCTCAGTTTCAGGTGTACACATCCACACACACATAGATACACTGTGGCATGGACAATCCCCCAACGTGCCTCATTCCCAGTCCAAGTTCCATTCTCAATCCCTTTCCCATTCCCAGACGCAATCAATTTCTGTTTTGACAGTTTCACAGTGTCACCAGGGACTTGAAGTGTGTCTAATTGATGTTTAGCACTGCTGCATGCCACATGGGGCAAGGGGAACGGGGCAAGCGGCAGGTACTGCGACTGGCAGCTGTTTGGATCAGAAACCAATATCAAACAAGCCCAAAAGGACATCTGCTTGTGCTCATTGTCCTCGGTTGTCCTGGTGACACTTTTATAACACTTTAAATGCTCTCTACTTTTTGTTGGCGTTACGTGTTTATTGCCACCCCCAGCCCTTCAAAATGGGGGCAGCTTTCTGGACATGCGTGTCCAATCGCGTTAACGAAAGCCACGAAAGGGTTGATAGGACTGGCAAAGGGGGTGGGGGTGACAAAGAGCGGGGGGAAGGGGAAGAACTTCACTTGGGTTGGGTCTGTTACAATTAAAATTGCTGCAAATGTGGCAGGATAATGCAATTCTTGGGTTGGGCCAACATTGTTAGATTTTATGATGCGGCTGCCCATAACCTTTGACCCCTGCCTCACCACTCACCACTCTCCACGCCTTCCCCCTCTCTCATCCTCACTTTGCCTGCTTCTAATTGAATTGAAATCGAAAGACAACTGCTACCAACTACTTAGCCAACTTATCGAATGGCCTACAACAATGGCCAGAAGTATTCACGTTTTGGCAGGTTCATAAACATATCCCCCCTCCCCTCTTCACCAGTCAAAGGTCGCCAAGTAAAATGGCTTGTTTTGCATGTTAACAAGATACTTCCGGGCCAATGGGCCAGAACGGCAGTGTTAGCCAAGTTATGTTGCCATTCGCTCGTCTAACGAGCTCTCTTTCCCAACCTGCGTCAACCTGAAGGCAAATGAAAATGAAATTTCCACATTTCCATTGCCACATTGCCACATTTTCATATGGAACTGAACAACAGTGAAGTATTTTTATTGCATAATTAACCCCGCCTTGAAAGCGTCTCAATGGAACTCGACTGAAGGGTGTTAAACCCCTTTGAAGGGTATCAAGGGTAGGCTTAATGTTCATTTCGAGATACACATTAAAATAGTTTGGTATTCAGAATATTCCTAATGCTAATATTTAATTATATCACTTGCAAACAAAGTTGTGGAAGGACTTTGAATTTTGAAATAATTACAGCATTTGTATTTCTTTTTACAGTGTAATTGCAATTCTTTCAGTTTTCTGTAGTTCATTTTACTATGACAACGTGCTCTTTTTTCAATGAAACTTGGTAAGAATATGTAGAATACTTTAATCATGAGTTTTTCTGAATTTAATCAAGCTATATACAAAATCAAACTTTATTTTTAAAATTTTTTTATGATGTTCTTTGATTAAGATTACTGTATATCATAAAAGTACCACTCTTTTATCCTGTTTCCATATCAACTGTCCGATTCTGATTGTATTTATTGAATATACAAAATAAACCCTTACTTAAATTCCAGGAATTAATAGTATATCTTAAAATACATAAGAGGATTTCATAATTCTTTTCTAAAATTTATTAAGATATCTATTTAAATTAAATAGTATAAAATTTTATGTTTTTTACTGATTTTATTAAATGTCTCTATGGTATTAAAGTTAAGAAGAAGTTGTGCAAATTTTCCTTGAAAGAAGTTGAGGGTCAATGAAAGAACTGTTCTATAAATAAGAGATATAAACTGGCAATGATATTGCCTAGTAAGGAGCTAATGAAGGTCTCTGGCTTAAGTGGAGACTCTAGATCTACACAACTTACACCTTTGAAGTTTATGACTTTGGCAAAGTACTCACATATATGGCTCAATAATCGGGCTGAAAGAAACTCATTTAGACTATCGAGTTATCGGATCCCACGCCTAGTTCCCACCAACACTTTTAGCATTGTTGTTGTGTTGTTGTTGCTCAGTTGTTGTTGTTGTTGTTGTAAGCTGCGCAGGCGTAATGAGACGATGGCAATGTCAAATACGCAGATCTTGAGACGTGATTGGCGCTACAATCCACGTAGGTGGTCTCTGCTCTTCTCCACAAACTGTGGCAAGAGCGGGGGGCATGCCACACCCACACCCACATACACATACACATGTGTAGAGCAGTGGATCAATTAGAAGCAGAAGTAGAAGAAGAGACACAGTGTCTGAAGATTTGCATGCGCCTGGCTAAAAGCTCATTAAAAGCCCCCACGAATTAGACATTGGCTTATAAATCTTGGCCCAAAACAAGGGCCAAGGGCAGGAAGTGTCTGAGTCTGACGGAGATACAGTTCCAGTTTCAGTTTCAGTTCCAGATACAGCTACAGATACAGATACAGCTACAGATATAAAGATACAGAACATCGTTTGTAATGCCGGCACTTGAGCACATTTCGTTGTAACTTTGTGTTTCATTAATAATCCGCCAGCGAGAGGGAGAGAGAGGGAAAGAGAGAGAGAGAGAGGGCTTCATAAATCTTGTGTCGCATAATTACAGTTAAAATTTATAAGCTTATCTCCTTAGCCGCAAATTTATTAGCGTGTTACAAGGCGCGACGGACGCTGCAGTTCGTCAAAGTCCAATGATGTCGTTGTCGGCATTGTCTGCGAAACGTTGGAGCAGCAGGAGATTGAGGACTGAAGACTGAAGACTGAAGAGGAGCAGGAGCAGGAGCTGAAGCTGGCGAATGAGCCAGGCCAAGTTAAGGCCGCTCATTATGGCCAAGTATCGAAAAATGTGTATTTAAAACGGCGTGAAAAACAATTTGTTGCCAATTTTATGACGCCTCGCAACTTGCCACAACTCATCTGCCACAAGCAGGCACAATGTGAGGAACAAATCCATTTGAATGTCCGTGGCTGTGGCTGAGGCTGTGACTGTGACTCTGGCAACTCTGCTCGACTCTGCTCTGGGTGCTGCGGTCGAAAAAAGCGGCCCGAAAGCGGTACTAAGTGTCAACCCCATAGATTTATGCGTATTGTCTTTTTTCGGGTTACTTCGGCCTCACATTCCGGGAAGCCTTCTCAGCTCTGAGCTGGAGATGGAGCTGGAGAAGAGCTGGAGGAGAAGAGCGACTCTGTGGACTGTGGATTGTGGACTGGGGCCAAGGCTGCTCTGCTGCCAACCGACTGCCGAACATTAATCATTGGGGGCCAGGGCAACACAGTTTTTGCGGCAGCGGCAGCACTCGAGGCGTTGTAATGTGCCGTGAACTCCACTCTACTCTGGAATCTCTCTCTATCCCTCTCTCTTTCTCCCTCACTCTCTCTGCCTTCCCCCTTTTGCCGTCCTCTCTCTGGCGGGATTAATGTACGCGAGCAAGGTATTTTGAATGGGCTTTTTATGGTCACATTTATTGAATTTATAACGTAATTTACTCGCGCCATGACTCATGCTTAGAATTGCAGCATCGCGCTCCACAGTGGTCCACTTTTATCAAAACTGGTGCAGTTATAAACCACTTTTGAGATGCATTACTTTCTTACATATTTCATATTGTGCACTTTTTCTGCGAATTGAATTATTATCTTTTGTAAGCTTATACTACTTTATATTACCAATTTTTTAAATTTATTTTTGTTTCACATTTTAATACTATAATAATTAAAATATTTTATAAACAAATTTTTTTATATAATTTTCACAAAAACTGGTAACCCAAATGCCTTAATTCTAAGATAGTTTCAACAAAAAAACCCATAGTTCAAAAATTAAAAAATAGTCCCCGCTTTTGAGTTGAAAAGTGCAAATAAAAATCAACATTTCTGATTACTTTTTCTCTTTCCTAAACTTTATTGAATACGTTAACTTAATATCTAATAGAAGCAATCAAAATGTACACATTTTACTTACATTGGGTACCAAATATTTGCAACAAGTGGCAACCATGGCATCACATTCCACAGTCCGCAGTTCACGCTCCATAGTTCACAATCCACCTTCAGTTTTCAGTTTTCAGCTTTTAGCTGCATTTGCAGGCTACAGGTTCGAGATCGCCGATCAATTCGTGGCGAGGGCAATAAAAAATTATGCTTAAACAAAATACTCAACTATAAATTCAACAAAATATTAGTAAACTTAAATTGACTTTTTATGAAGTCATCTCGGCACGAAGCGCGTGCCATAAAAATTCACTTAACGCACAAAAACAACTCCCACACACACAATCCCTCGATCGCTGACTCTTCCTTTCCCTCCCCGCCATTCCACTCCACTCCACTCCATACCCTTTCCCTTCCCCAACCCCTGACCTCTCATGCACTCACCCTCTCACTCTCACTCTCACTATTTGAATCGACTCTCTTGTTGTTGCTTTCCTGTTTGCCGTTTGTTAAACTCACGCCTCGAATTCGCCTTCGTCTTGTGTCGCCCAATTCGCCTCAATATCGAAACATACACACAAACAGACACACCCACATATACAATACACAAAAATGACACCAACAATGAAACTCAAAACCAAACTGTAAATCATTTGCAAAATTAAGATGTTTGCTGTTTTTTATATTTACTTTTTGTTGTTGCTGCATGACAGTTAATATTTATCAGAAACGCTCTCAATCTGCTACAGTAACGGCACATACTCAGATGGCCTCAGGGTTGCCAGCTCCCCATAAAGGAAAACTAAAATTATCTAGGTAAAGAGAGCTTAATGTATGCAGAATCCATTTGAATGCCAAATCATGAATAAAATGATATTCCCGATGAAAATCGGTTAAGTTTTGACAAAGCTGTGTCAGTTCAAAATTTTTGAAAAAATGTAAATTTTTTAAAAAATGTAAAGGGGTAAGTATGGAAAATTAGATAATAATCGAAAAAAAATTAAATATTTAAAATGAACACAATTTAAATGCAGAATTAAAATATAAGCCAAATAATGAATAAAATGATATTCCGCATCAAAATCGGTTAAGTTTTGACAAAGCTATGTCAGTTCAAAATTTTTGAAAAAATGTAAATTTTTTAAAAAATGTAAAGGGGAAAAAATGTATGGAAAATTAGATAATAATCGAAAAAAAATTAAATATTTAAAATGAACACAATTTAAATGCAGAATTAAAATATAAGCCAAATAATGAATAAAATGATATTCCGCATCAAAATCGGTTAAGTTTTGACAAAGCTATGTCAGTTCAAAATTTTTGAAAAAATGTAAATTTTTTAAAAAATGTAAAGGGGAAAAAATGTATGGAAAATTAGATAATAATCGAAAAAAAATTAAATATTTAAAATGAACACAATTTAAATGCAGAATCAAAATATAAGCCAAATAATGAATAAAATGATATTCCGCATCAAAATCGGTTAAGTTTTGACAAAGCTATGTCAGTTCAAAATTTTTGAAAAAATGTAAATTTTTTAAAAAATGTAAAGGGGTAAGTATGGAAAATTAGATAATAATCGATAAAAAATTAAATATTTAAAATAAACACAATTGAAATGCAGAATTAAAATATAAGCCAAATAATGAATAAAATGATATTCCAAATGAAAATCGGTTAAGTTTTGACATGGCTATGTCAGTTCAAAATTTTTGAAAAAATGTAAATTTTTTAAAAAATGTAAAGGGGTAAGTATGGAAAATTAGATAATAATCGAAAAAAATTAAATATTTAAAATGAAGACAATTTAAATGCAGAATTAAAATAGAAGCCAAATAATGAATAAAATGATATTCTGCATCAAAATCGGTTAAGTTTAGTCAAAGCTGTGTCAGTTCAAAATTTTTGAAAAAATGTAAATTTTTTAAAAAATGTAAAGGGGTAAGTATGGAAAACTAGATAATAATCGATAAAAAATTAAATATTTAAAATGAACACAATTGAAATGCAGAATTAAAATAGAAGCCAAATAATGAATAAAATGATATTCCAAATGAAAATCGGTTAAGTTCTGACAAAGTTATAAACGCTTGAAATTGCGAGATTGTATGCATGTAGAGCAGTTACAGTGACTGTGACTTCGCTGTGCATAGTCAGAGAATTGACTACTTTTTTTGCAAATGAACTTATTTAATTTTCAAATATTATTTAAAAGGTGGGAAATGTAATTAATAATGTATTATTCGCTGCACATGTGATCCACTTGGGTTCCACATCAGCTCCATCATCGTGCTCGTAATTATTGGAGTCGAGTATCGCATATTTTGGTGTCTCGCATTGTTCTCCTCATTCGCTCAACATGACAGACACTTTTAACACCTACGCGACACTGTCGCCGTCGCTGTCGACGCCGTCGTCGCTGTCGTTGACGTCGCTGCATTTCAAGCAAAAAGTTAAAAAAGCGCCGGCTCCGTCGCCAAGGTGTCAATTTGTGCCGTTGGCATGCCAGCACACACACACACACACACACACACACACACACACAGACACACACACACAGTCTAACAAACACATGTGCTTCTTTTTTTTTTTTTGATATTTTCTTTATTTTGCCCGTCGTTTGTTTATTTTTTCTGTATGCAAATTTAATGGCTAAATTAGACAGTGAAAAAACGCAAAGGTTTCGCTTTTGGTCTGGGCCAACTATTAGGCGTGATTATGGGCCAAGTTGGCTTGCCAGCATAATTTGCATAATGAATTTAATGCGATTGTAATGCCAGCAATTGTCGATTCCCCCTAACCACCCCCTAAACACCCCAACTGCCGATCTTTGCAACCTTAGCTCGATTTCATCTCGATCGTCGCCTTTCATTAATTGAGTAATTAATGCCAACGCCCACAGTTCATTATAAAGGCAGCGACGCAAGCAGCGACGCAGGCAGCAGCAGCGGCAGCTGATAACAAGATCTGCGAGTAGGGTGGATTGTGGAGTAGGGGAGGGCGGTGGGGGAGGGTTATAGACCACCTACTTGGCGGCCAATTTGAAACGGCAACGCAAACAAATAAAAAAATTATAAATATACATATATGTATAATTTAAATGTTTATTAAATTATGTATTTTTATTTATGAACATTTCTTGTTGTTGTTGTGGTTGTTGTTGTGGTTGTGGTTGTTTTTAATTTATTATACAAACACACGCAGCCGCCAAGTTCCAATTGGAATCCAATTGGCAACGACTTCGCGTGAGGACTAGAATATTTTACAACTTAATTGTTTAGCAACTTTAAGCACTAAACTTACACGCTACGCTATAAATATTAATAATAACATTAATTATATTATAAATAATAATTATGAATATTGCTCTATGTGGGCTCTGCCGACGTCGCGGCCGCTGCCGACGCCGCTGCCGCCTCCTGCATCTCCTGCAGCTCCTCCTCCTCCCGCGTCAGCGGCACCGTCGAGTGATTGTAGAGTCCTTGGGCCATTAACTGCAACGCCAGCGGATTCTTTGTACCGCTCGACTTTTTCAGCTTGGCCCGTTTGTTCTGAAACCAGATTTTGATCTGCGCCTCGTTTAGGCCAAGTTCCCCGCTCAGCTGCTGGCGACGCTTCTCCGTCAAGTAGCGATTCTCATTAAACTCATGCTGAGCGAGCGACAGAGACAACGAAAGAAGGAGAGAAAGAAAAAGAGAAGGCATTTATTATTGGTATACATTTTAGTTAATGTATCTCTTACTACTTAAAAGATCAAGATAAATAGCTATTGATAACATTATTTTATTGAGTGAGTTCTTAGATATATTACTAAAAAAATATACTCAAAAAAAAGAGGGGGAAATTAACGAAAGATAACAAAATAATATTATTTTTGTTAGTAAAATAAAATTGTAATTTACAGTTAAAATTTTTGGTTGATATTATCAATTGCATGTCATCCAAATACTTCGAGAATCTACAGCCAAAGAAAAAAGGTCTATCGTAATATGTAAAATTTGTTAAATGTAAAATGTAATAATTTAAATTAAGTTGTGTATATTTGCATATTTGTTTTAGTTAGATACGATTGTATTATCTGTAATGTTAATTCGTTTGCTTCTTTAAAAAGTGTAAAATCAATAATGTGGTAAAATCAAATATAATTGCTTTTATTTTTATTTAGCACTTTTAATAGGTTTTTAGTTAAATTTTTAACGTTACTCTGATGTTAGAAAATAAAAACGTGAATTACACACTTTGCAACGAACAAATGATACCCTTTGGGTATTTTTTAAGTCAAGGGTATAAAGGAAAAAAATAACAATTATACTATACAGTATTGTAAAGAGTGTCAGAGTGAAAAGTCACCTTCAGTCGCGCCAGCTGCGTGCCACTAAATGCGGTACGCGGTCGCTTATCCTCCGGCACATTGTTGCAGCCGGAGTTGCCATCCGGGTCGGACTTTTCCCCGCTCCCCGCACTCCCCGCGGCGGCACTCGACGACGTTGGCTTCTTGGGTTTGCGAGTTCGCGGACCTGCACGGAAAGAGGAAAGAAGGGGAAGGTCATAAAAATTCCACGACGCACATAATGACAACAAACAACATGACTGGACGCTGGACCCAATGTTTGTTCCTGTTGCAGGACTTTGTTTCTGGACTCTGTTCCCTGATTCTCTGTTTCTCTGGTTCTCTGGTTCTCAGTCTCCATTTTCCTGTTTCTGGCCAACTCATTGCGCACACATAAATCCTGCTGCTCATATATGCATCGCTCTTTTGGCCAGCAATTAATTCACATTTAAATGCGTCCTCAGACAACCCCTGGTGCTCACCCCCTCTCGAATTTCCAACCCCCTTTCCGAAGGGCGCCAAAACAATTAAAGTTTTGGGAAATTTCCGCGCGTCATTTTGAAAAGTAATCAACGCAATGACTTTTCACTGTGGCTAATTTTCCGTTCAACCCCCAGGGAAAGTGCACCACCCCCCCCCCCCCTCAAACTTAGCTGTCACACCCCCACCCCATCCCCCCTGTCAACGCCTTTCTCGACTTGAGTTGTCTTACTTTTAATTAACAGCATTGGAAACAGACAAGCGCAGAGAATCAATGTCTCAGACATCTCAGCCATCTCAGCCACCCCTCAAAAGTTTCTCCCGGGGGTTGGGGTGGCTATATCGAATTGCGGGGAAATACGCAAATATTTCAACTCAAGTCGTTTAGGGATTTTCCTTTTGCAACTTGCCGAAAGTTGAACTCATTTCCAGAAATTGTTGAACTGAAATGAAGCAATTATGAGGTTTACTAATGGTCATTTCTGGGCATCCCGAGATACCGAGATACCGTTACGGGTGCCCAGTGTGACCGCAACTTGTTGTGGTTCTCAAGACCAGAAATATTTTGTAATTTAAGCGAACATTCGTCATAAGAACTTGTGTTTTAGGAAACGGCAACTGGTAAAGCGCATTTCTTAAAATTTCTCCCTTAGATGGTAGTTTTAAGGGTTAAATGTTAAAGAAATCGAAATACATTATAGAAAATTAACAGAATCACATTTTTCAATATTTTTAATAGTTTTTACTATTAATCCCACTATCGCATAGTAATTTCAACAAACCAATCCAATTTCAATGGAAACTAATCCAACTTTCAGTCTCCGTCTGTCTGTCCGTCAGTTACTTAAAATACTTTTAAAACCCTGTAGAGAATATTATATAGCTTTATACTTATTTCACTGTTGTCCAGTTACAATCTCTTAAAGTGAATGTCATCCAAATTCATTCATTCTTTACTTACTTCGACCTGTAATGAGAAAGAAAGAAAGTTAAAGTTAGAGTTAAGTTTTTCGTAAAGTTTTCTTAAGGCAAACGTTTAAAAATTAAATTGTCTTTTAACGCGAATCAATAAAATTGCGAAAATTGATTAAATTCCACAACGGCAGCCAAAGTTTTTCAACGTTCAATAAAAGCAGCAAGAATCAGGGAAAAAACGTGTTGGAATTTCCTGGAACTCAATCTGAAATGGAGTCTATGGCTAAGACTTGTGTTGCTGTGTTGTTGTGTTGTTGCCACTTGGTTGCAACAACCTTCAAAACAAATGTACCGACACTAATGGCAACCCGGTCATGCCCCAAGTTAAATCGTTGGAAAAATTGAACAAATCAATTTTGTCAACAAAATGCCGACGTGAAATTAAACCAAAAACATTAACAGTGCCTGCACGTGTTTGGCAACACCAGAGGACTCTACGGAGAGGGGAGGGGCGGGAGCAACAGGGGCGTGACTGTGGAGGTGTTATCACGGTTTTAAATTTCACACGCAGACCTTGAAAACTGTCAGACAGCCAGGAGACGAAGTCGATGTCGACTTGGATTTTTGCCTCGTCATTGTCAAGGAGCAGAGGCAGAGGCAGAGGGAGAGCGGGGAATGGGGAAGGAGGGTTGAATGGGAGGGGTTGAAAAAGGAACAACAACCACCCGGGAGAAGGAACAAAAAAGGGAGGCACTTGCAACGCATGTTGTCGGGCAGATAAGTTGCAAGGACATTTGCCACGCGGGGGGTTGCCACTTTGGCAGGTTGCCAGTTCCGGTTGCCGCCTTCGCCTCATCCCCTCCCCCTCCCACATCCTCTTGCTGCGCTGAAAAAGCTGCAACAATTGCTAAGCGTTAAATCTGTTGCTGGTTGTTGCTGTTGTTGTTGTTGTTGTTGTTGCTTCTCCCGCTTTTTCTTGCCCCTTTTTGTTGTGGAAATTTGTGATTTATAGCGTGTTAAATTTTTCATTGCTTTCTGCGCGAATTTGACACAATAAAAGTTTCAATGTTGTTCTTTTGATCAGGACCAGAAAAAAGGGGACGGATTCACTGACTGGTGATATTACTGGTGATAATGATGATGACGATGATGAGGATGTTGATGTTGATGATGATGATGAAGTGAAGTAGAAGGTGGAGGATTTGGCAAATTGGCTTTAATAGAAATTATATGAACTCAATCAACAAAAATAATAAATGGGTGAAAGAAAGAGATGAATGATAAAGTGAATGAGAGGCCCGATGCACGGTTAAAAATTAGTCACTGTATCTTTAAAACGCCTACGCAAAAACGGTTTATATAATCAATAATATTTGTCTTAAACATACAATTATTTTAAATTAGACAGTTTTTAAATATATATATTTAAATAAATATTCAAAAAAAAAAAACAAATTTAAATTTATAACTAAAATTAGATATTTATCGACACCGAGTTTCAAATATGCTTCATAATTTTAATAAATTAATTAATATGATATAATCTATCATATTTTGACCAAATTTAGGCAGTTCTAAAACTCAGTCTGTATTAATAGCTTCGATTTACAAAGTAATTCAGATTCGGCAATTTTCCACAACATTTAAGCTTCATTGATAAATAAATTCTCAGGGAACAATCAGGCTGCATATGCAACAAAAGCTCTGCTTATTAACTGGGCCATAAAAACTGCAACTAGACTTGAGTCGGGAATACAAAAAACAACAACATTAGCTGATCGACTTAACATGGTACGCATTCACATAAATTGTTTTCATTTGCAGAGCTCATCATAAACAACAACAACAACAACAACAACAACAAAAAGCAAGACAAGTTAACAAAATGCGGCAAGTGAAAGAAAGAAAGAAAAAAAACGGGAAGATGTCTTCATCATCGGTTGTTAAACGCAATGACCCAAGTTGGTAAGAGCTGCTGCCAACTGACAACTGGCCAACTGGCCAACTGGCAACTTGGCCAACAAAAACAAAAACAAAAACATAAGCAAAGCAACAAAAAAATAACCAAGTCACTCTTCAAGCCAAGTCCAAGTCGAGGCCAAGTCCGAATCCCAGTTCCAGTTCGAGTCCGAGTCCGAGTCCAAGTCGAAGTTTGAGTCAAAGTCGTTCATATGCTTAAAATAAGCGCATTTGTTTTATTTATGCTTAACATGAGTTGCAAATGCCAAAAACAGTCTTGGCCTTCTTCTTTTGGCAACAGCGGACAACGGAACTGTGAGTGTCTTAACCGGGCTAAGAACGTGAATGCGAATGCGCAATTAAATGAGGGAGTTACAATTCCTTTTTTCCCCCACATGCATTGCCATCTACATATATAGGTGTGATTCCATGCACTACACAAAATCTTAGCCCAAATTCGACATGAAAATAAAGTTGAATTTTTTTAAAATACACTTTTACATATAGAATCCATTTTTCTTAATTTTAAAATAAACTTTTAAATATAACAAATCTATTTTTCTTAATTTAAAAATTAACTTTTATATATAGAATCCATTTTCTTAATTTTAAAATAAACTTTTAAATACATAGAATTTAGTTTTCTTAATTTTAAAACGAATTTTCGAAAGCCGAATCCAATATAATCAAAATATAGAGAATTAAATCATTTCTTAATCTTTGCTAATTTTGTATATATTTTCTAACATACATACTATAAAATAAATAAAAGAAATTCAACTTCTATTTCTAAGAACTTATATTCCTAACAGTTAAAGCTTATTTAATTATTTAATTGGCCACTTTTATTTAAGAAACATTTTCTAAGGATATATTTTGGTACTTCCCCTATTTCTCCGTTCCCTCTCTTTCAATTTTCCTTTCGTTAAGTAGAAATTTTATTTCTAAGAAAATTTATTTTCAATACTTATGGAATTTGTCAATTATTAGACCCCATTAATTATTCTGGCTTTTCCTATACATTGTATTTAAAATATTTTCTGAGTGTATAATCTGCTGCTCTCCCTCTCTCTCTCTCTCCTTCTGTCTCTTTACTGCCTGAAAAAGTTCCAACGATCGCAACTGAAATTGACTTATAAAGATCTCAAACTAACGGGCCACACACAGCCAAAGAGATCCGATGCCGTCACAGGGGAGCCTATAAAAGCCCCTCCCTGTCGCCGTGTCTCGCGTCTTGGCCTGGCCAGAACCAGCTGGTTAACTTGGCTTTTTAGACAGCGTCTGAGCCGCTTGTAAGCGATATGTTTGACAGTGTCGATGGGATATTGCTCCCTCTCTCTCTCTCTCTCTCTGTTTCTGTCTGTCTCCCTCTCTGGTTCTTGTTGTTGTGATTTTTAAGGGCCAAGCTGATATCGGATCTGTTGTTGGCCAATCTAATGATCAGTCAGCTCATTAATAAGACATAAAAGCAACACGTTGCCAGGGAAATTAACGCATTGAAGAAAAGTGAAAGTTAGATTTAAAGTCAGTTAAGATCCATAGATAATGAGAGGGAAGCAAAATAAAGAAAATGCAAAGACTCAAACAGACTATAGACTTTTAGTGTAGATCTCCTCCGGTTGAGTGTAGACTGTAGCGAAAATTCTATAGCATTGAAGCAAAAGCTTCATTGTAGGGCTCTACAAGGGGTTTACACTACTCTACTTAGTTTAAAAGCTCTATGGAAAGGCATTATAATGGCTATATACCATTCTACTGAGTCATATCACTCTACTAAAGGGCTCCACTAGGAGTTTACACTACTATACTTGGTCAACACGCTTTACTGAAGTGTTCTACAAGGAGTTTACACTACTCTACTTACTCTAATCCCTCTACAAGTAGTTTACACTACCCTACATAGTCTGCAAAGGTTTCCCCCCCCTCCCTTTTCTCTTTCTAGAGCTTTATACTTAACTCCAGCCTTCAGGAAGATTGAAATGAAAGAGACTTTAAAAAAATATACCTATAAAGAAATATTAGAGACTCACAGAAACAGAGACAGAGAGAGAGAGCTTTGATTTATCCAAGCTGATCACAATTGAAGATCCAATTTCCCCTAATAACGACAATTTCCCATTCAGTTAACTCCCACAAAAAAAGAGAAGCTCAAGCAGACGCTTCCCTTCACCGCCAGAGGGCGCTTTCCGTCAGTTGGTGTGACAGGCAAATTAACGCTGCGGTTGACTGTGATTATCGATTGCCGACTGTCGACTCTCGATTGTCGATTGTCGAGTGCCGACTAAGCAATTGTCATGCAGCTATGATGATTGATTGATTGATTGATTGACACGTCGATTGATTTGATCGCACGTTAATTGAAATGACTGACAGTAGCTGTGGCAAGTAGCAGTCATAAGTCACAGTGTCTGCAAATATCGTAGTATACACATAGACTGACAAACGATGGCAATAGTGTTTAGTGTTCAGTGTTTGGTGTTCAGTGTTGTGTTCAGTGTTTGTCTGGCTAAGAGACCAAAGCCAAAAGCTGTCAACGGTTTTGTCTATCGCTCAATCTTCACTTCACTTGGCTTAAATCACAAATACTTGTTATTGTCTTCTGCTTCTGCTTCAACTGCATTTTCTTCAACTCCATCTTCGCCTTCTTCATCTTTTCCGCTAACAAACTTGCAACGCTTTGTGGCAACATTCCAGCGCATAGTTTGTGCTGTCACATCAAAATATGTATTTAGATACATTTTTAATTGCTTTATCAATACTGTTGTTGTTGCTGCCTGTTTTGCATTTAAGCCAGCTTTGCATAGCAATTGGCCAACTCGTTCTGCCCGCCTTGTTGCATGCCCCAAGTTGCGCCTTTCATCCTCCGCAACAGCAAATTTGATGTGTCTCGTTGTGTGAAAGGCGTCAAAACATGTGGCTAAAACTGATGTCGGCTTTAAGGAAAGTGAAGCGAACCTCAGCACCGTCAACTTGGCCAACAGCTCGAAAATTTCTGCAGCTTAGACCACATCAAATCGAAGGCACATAAACAATAAATTCTATATATAAAAATTCATTTGGATATCGATTATCTATTCACATACTACGTTTTTTTATTATTTAGCAATTTACCATTTATATGGAGACCCATCTTTATTTTTATTGCTTTAAGTGTTTCCTCTTTATATTTTTGCTGATTCTATATTTTCAATCCATCACTTTAAAAATAATTAAAATAAATAATAGATATAGCTCAAAAAGCTTGAAATACAAATTAACTAATCGTATTAAAATAAATATTTAAATAAGAGTTATAAATATAGTTTTAAACAATCATTTATAAAAAAAGTAATTTATTTATTGTGTCCAAAACATTTACCTTTTCTTATAAACAAAATTTGCTTTCTAATTATAAAATATTAATATTAAAAATTATGTTTACTTATGAAAACTTTTCAGAAAGATACTAATATAATTAAATATGAGTATAAAAATATCTATGTCTCAATGTCCCCCTTATTTTTATAGCTAGACAACTTCACACTTAAGTGTGGCAAAGTGGAACTCAGAAGATTGCAATGGATCGGTATCAGTTTCACATACATATGATTAACATTGATTGGGTTCATGATGGGTCGTAGTGGCGATGGAAGACGGGACTGGAAGACGTATGGAGAGTGCGGAGTGGGGGGAGTAGACACTGTGAGACCGCACAGCGATTGCAGTGTGGCGACAAGGCAAAAAACAAATTGTAAACCGCATTTTCCGCTGATATTAGCAAACAATTTCATTAAGAAACCTGCAATCGATACACGAGACGCACAAGACGCCAGTTAAGAGAGATAAAAATATACAGAAAAAGACAGAAAAAAAGAAGAAATAAAGGAGGCAACAACACATCAGGTGGCTGAAACAGTTGGCGACATCGATCCGACTACGAGTTGAGATGCAGTATCTTGCAAAAGTATCTGTATCTGTATCTATAACACTGGCCTAATAGACTCGTCGCACTGCTTTTATTGTGTTTCTCTTCTCTTCTCTTCTCTTCTCGTTTCTTTAATTTAATATTATTTCATTTATTTCTGCAATTGAGGTGTGAACATTTTACGCTTCCATGGAGATTTGGTCTAATGTGGATTCCACTTTTATGGCCTCTCAATTAACGCAATCTTCGAGTGCGTTTATTCACTTGGAATTCGAATTGTAATAAAAAATATAATAAAATCTATTAGCGACTTTCACCATTAATGAACACATCAGAGCTCCAGATCTAGAAAATAAAGAGACCACCCCAAAAGTTCAACTTGTTTACGATTATTATGTTGCGGTAGTCAAAATAAAAGCAGTTCTCACTCTACATTCTACAGTCTTCAATCTACACTCTGCATTCTACAGTGTCTACACTCTCTGATCTTTAGTCTAAACGATCGCTACGACTATTTGCCTAATGAATATTAAGATTACGAACGCGTTCAGAGCATCAACTTTTGACCTACCTGAGAGTTGAGTCTGTCTGTCGATCGCTCGATCGCTCGATCTGTCGATTGGTCGATCGGTCGATGGGTCGATCGTTTGCCTGGCGTCAGCCCCAAATAATTTGTGGATCAATAAATGTTCGCTTTATGGCTCTATTAGTGGCCCATTCTACGCTTCATGCTGATAGCTTGCCCCCGAATGCTGCACATTTTAATTACGATCATCGTGTGGAGTCTTCTGCGATCTTTGAATTGAAGTCAGGGCCGAAAGACAAAGTTGAAGATGAGGATGAAAATGAAAATGAAGAGAAAACAAATATGCGAATAAGTATGTTCACACCATTGCCCACCCAACATTAACATCAATCTTCCACGGATCAAAGATGCAAAACACTTGAGGACCACACCGATCATGATCATGATCATGATGATCACGCAGACAGCTCAAAACAAACGCCGACACATCGCAATGATTACGCTGATGATCTTCATCATTAACACGATGATCAGCATCATCAGCATCGGCATCAGCATCGTGATCATCATGATGATCGCACATGCGCATTGATGCAGAAGACGACGCGACGATCAAGACCAAAACGCAGACATCAAGACAGACAAACTCTCCGTCTCCGTCTCCGTCTCAGTCTCCAACTCCATCTCCGTCGCAGACAGAAGACTGAAGACTCAAGACTGAAGATGGAGCAGGAAAGGGAGAAGGAGAGAAGGAAGAGTTCACAGTCCAAGTTACGGAGCTGGCGAGTATCACTGTCTGAACTTGGGTTTGGCTCTGGGTCACTCAGTGGAAGCTTCACAGCTGCGCTACAATCAAAGCTTTGAGGCATATGCAATGTGTGAAAGATGAAAACTAAAGTAAAGTTAGTAAAAAAAATATACTTTTTACAGATTTATATTTGTTTACTTGACTTTTGTTGATTTGCATACCTAAAAAATAATACTAAAGGCTTCATTAATAGAGTGTAGGGTATGCAAAACATTTTAAATTGACATTAGTCATTAGTTAGTTATAAAATAAAATATATACTTTCCGTCTTTTTATTAAAGAATTCTGCTATATTAGTGAAATTGCTTTATTTATAGAATAAACTATACTTTGAATAAACCTCTACTCTTTTTATTAAGTCTCATAGTTAGAAGTTTACGAGTAGATTTGATTGAAGAGATCTAATTTTGTAAGTCAACGATAGCACTGTCTATTTATTGAAGACTAATCAACGCTCTTCTACCTTTCACAACTGAAATTGTCAGTCAATGCAGCTCAACCGACGGAGTGTAGGGTATAGAGCATGTTAAATCTGAAAATGTCTTAATAAAACAATTAATAGCACAGCTGAGCTCATAAGTTTTTATGCTGAGCGCATGATCAGAAGATCTGCAATACAGGAGCGCATTCAGCTGTGATGCGGTTAAGTTAGAAATGAAAATTTGCATCAATTTTATAGTGAAGACTTTGTTTCCTCCTTTGTTAACTTTCGTTATATAGTAAACTATTGATATTATTATTGTTTTTGGCAAAGTGCGCTCCTGAACTTTCGAAGTCGACGCCGATCGTATATCGTGTACGTACTATAAAGTAATTGAAAAGCACAACAGATTGTTTTAAATATCAGGCAAGCCGCCCAAGTTGACCACCTGTGTTGGCCTCCGTCTGTTGGCCCGGTCTGTTGGTCTGTTGGTCTGTTGGCCTGGCCCAAACCTGAACCTGTGTGTGTGCTTATGGCTCTGCGGATTTATGGCCCGTTGCCAGCCTCCAAGCTCAGTTGTGTTCAGTTGTCTCTCTATGCAGCTGATCCACAACTGTTGGCAGTTGGCGCTCTTCAAAAACAAAACGAAAAAAAAAAAAACAAAAAATAACGAATAAAAAAAAGAGACGTCGCCAAACGAAAATCTTGAGTTCTCTTTCTTGTCTTCAGCTCGCGTCTCTCGCCTGCTCTTATGCTAATTTCAAAGCCCCAAACCGAGTGGTGCCCAAGTCTGAGTTGGAGACTGAAGAGCGTAGACCGGAGAGTGGAGATCGGAGTTGGAGTTGGAGGCCCATGTGGACCACACACGTTGAGCGATTCGCATGCCTCAGTTAGGGAATGAATGAAACAGAGGAGGAAACGGGGGAAAGAGCCAGGGAAAGGGGCAGGGGGAATTGTAGCTGTGCTTTTATGGGACCAAAGTATTCGCCACCGGGTTTTTCGGTTTGATAAATTATCGATAAAATGATGCGATCACTTTTAATTTGGTTTAGTTTACCTACCGCATTCTTGGCCAAATTAAAAGCATAAAGCCATAAAAAACACACACACACACTCGCACACACACACGCACAACCAACTGAACTTTGGCTGTAAGTTGAAGTTGAAGTTGAAGTTGAAAGTTGCCGATTGGTTTCGATTTCAAGCTGAATTTCCACAGTTCATGTTGTGTTGTTAATTAAGTTATCAATGTTTTTTATGACGTCAACAGTTTCTTTGGGAATCTGGGAACTTGGCAGCTGCAGCTGGCGCCATCTGGCGCATAGAATAAACACAAACACAAACATATATATATATATGAGGCGCAGCAGGACTATAAGTATCTGTCTGTCTGTGTTTTATTTTTTATATCAACATGGATTGGGGAATGTGGATCGTTTAAGTAGCGACTTGACAATTTCCGCTGACTCTTTGGCATGTTTACAATGTGACTGAGTTGCCAGATGCCAAAAATGAAGACTTAACTGACATGACAACCCTATCAAAACGAATGTGTGATGCGCTACTTAGAGATTTTTGACACTTGTTCTTTACTCTCATAATATTAATCCCATTTTAAAACTGAGAACTTTCGACTCAAACATTTTATTTTATAAATACCATTAATTTAAGAATTTAAAAAAAATTAATAATATCGTTAAATAAGTAATATTTTTTTTATAAGTGCATGGAAAAATGCGAAATAATTCATTTCATATAATAAAAACTTGTAATTAAAAACTAGAACAATTAAAATATAAAATAAGTAGAATAATATATAAAACAAATCTTCAATAATTGAAGTGTAGTAAAATTTGATCTGAATAAATAGTTTGATCAGCTCAAAATTCTGATTCCAATCAGAAGTGATCAGAATAAATGTAAATAAATTTTCGTTGAAATAAATTGATTGTATAAATGAATATGCTCGCAGTACCAAAGGGTATTTAAGTAAATAAACAACCTGCTTGCTGTGATGTTAATATCGGTTCAATCCTAAAGATAACGATATAGGGGGAATTGGAGGAGGGGAACTCAATGTCAACACGAATTCGAATCCGAATCCGAATCCGTTTGTTAAAATTCTCACGCTCCTCGCTGGCGACTTTTAATTACGAGTCTCCTTTATCGCTTAAATGGCAACCGATTCAGCCTTTAATTAAGTAATTAGCGACACAGAAAGAAAAACAAATAAATAAACAAAAAAATCAATGAAAAAGTAAAAGGATAATAAACAAAAAATTTAGCTAAAACAAAAGCAGCAATTGAATTCAATTTTAGTTTGCAATCTGTGCTTCAATTTTGAACTGTCATTGGAGCTAAAGTTTCTTCTTCTCTCTCTCTCTCTCTCGCTGTTGCTATCCTTTGTTATCCTTCACAGAGTTAAAACAGAAAAAAAACTGTCATTTGTCTATTTTTAACAGACACGCCGACATGAAGGATTTAATTAAATTCAACTCGAGCTGACAGCTTCCATGCAGCTTTGATAGCTACGAGGGCAGTATCTGTATCTGTATCTGTATTTGTATCTGTATCTATATGTATATATATGTGTGTGTTTGTGTGTGGGTGTCACTGTTATCCTTCTCTTGTCGTCTGCAGATTCTCAATTTTCGATTTGTTGACTTTTGATGCACATCCACTTTGACTTTTCGCTTTGTTTTCATTTCATTTCAAGCATCTCACAGATAGATTCGCAATGAAGTTGAAGTTGAATTGAATTTGAAGTGCATAAATGCAAAGCGAGATTTCGATTTGATTTGGTAATTGAGAAAAAAAAATAAAACGTTTCATTTGAAAGGAGTCAACTGTCTGCCTGATGTTTGATAAAATTCAGCTAACATTATCAAAGTTATTTTTCAATTCAAACTTGACTAAGAAATCTGTAAAATTAGTTCATGTTTTACTCAAAAAAAAAGTGATTTCCTTCTATGAAGTGTATTTTCCATTAATTGTTAAGTTTCTGTTATAAAAAATATCTTTAATAATCTGTTTTCATGTGCTATATTAGAGTTGTTATATGAAAAACTCATTTATTTATAAAAATTACACAATAAAAACAGAAGAACTGCATCTAATCAATTTAACATTATCTAAACACATTTTAGATAAATCATGTTTTAATAACATTTTAGTTTTCTTAAATATTTCACTCAATTTTGAAAAACTTAGCTTACTATAATGCAACAAAATGTTTTCAAAATTATTATTTAATTTTTATAAAGGATTCTTGAGTGCATTTAAATTAAGTAACTTTAATATATTGTAATTAAAACCAATCTGGTTGAACTACCTGTATGAACTTTAGGATCCTGTCAACGTTTATCACTTGAAATAGTTTTCAATGCTGCATATTCACATTATTCATTCATTCATTCATTCATTTGGGCCATTAAATCAAAGCCAATTTAATGACTCACTTTATGCTGATAATTGCATTCCAGGAACAAGTAACAAACACCACCTTTGTCTCTGACTTGTGCCTCCTGCTTCTAACTGCCACTTAATCCAACTAGTATTGTGTGCAACACAACCCTCCACATTCCCCTGCCCCTCCCCTTCCCCTTCCCCCCACGACACATGCCTTTGTGGCAAACTCAATTAGCCAAAATGAAAATGTCACAGTCATAATATTGTGTTATGAGCCAAATTGGCTGACTGTCGGCAATTTGGCTGCAACAACAACAACAACAACAAGCGACAATCAGTGGCAGTTGCATGTTGTTCCATGCCACAAGACAAACAACAACAACAACAACAACACTTTGCATAGAAAACAACAACGGCAACAAAAACCAGTAGAAAACTCGGCGTTGGTAGCATAATTAAGAACACGAATTGGCCAAGTTAGTACAAGCAATGGAGGCGACTTGTTGGCCAGCGCGTCAATCAGTCAACCAGTCAATCAGTCAACAAGCCAGCAATTTGGTGGCAACGCCGTCGACTCATTTTAAGACACTTTTTTCCCATTTTTTATACATTTTTTTGTTGTATTCCTTGTTTCTATGAATTTTTTTTATTTTTCTTTTTTTTTCAAGACAAGACGTCTCTGAATTCGAGCCAAGTTGAAGAGTTGCGGCTGTGGCCATTTATGAAATTAAGTTATTTTGCTCTTGGGGCCAAGTTGCAGCTGCAACAGAAACAACAACAACAACAACAACAGCAACAACAACAACGTTGTCAGCCACTTTTAAATGAGTTATTAGCCTCAAGTTGACGATTTTAGCGCTCGCTTTGCGATGCCAACAACAGCAACAACTGCGGCAACAGCAACAAACAGCAACAACTACAGCAACAACTACAGCAACAACTACAAGTTTTTCAACGTTGTCTCGAGGTGATTGTCTATGAGTTATGGCAACGCCCATTTAAGTGGCTTCTTTGCGCAATAACCACAAAATGGCAGTGCCCCCTGCTCCTGCCCCCTCCCGATCTTCTCTACCCACTCACCTTTACGTGCTCTCCTCCCCCTCTGCCCACTGTGCCCCATTCTGTGGCAAGCTTCAAGTGGTTGACACGCCGCAATGTCGCTTGAGAATCATGTTTATTTTTCATGCTAATCATAAGGCCATAAACCGAGTCAACATCATTGGGAACCAACAGCCAACAGCCCCCCGCTTCAACCCCTCTGCCAATTGCTCAGCTTCAGTCAGCAGCAACAACCAACAACAACAACAACCCCAACAACCAGCAACCACCTTCAACCACCCTGTAGTAAACTACATGTTGAGTGTGTCGACAAGATAAGCCGCATTTAAGTACTTCAACAACAGTAGCACGTGCCACACTACCCCACCCCCTCCCCATTCCCACCCTCTTACCACCATCCCCTTCTGCCACAATTGCCTTATGGAATTAAGGCGCAAGCAGCAAGTGTTGCTTTGTCAGAATTAAACTGGACTATGAGTTATCCTGCACAGCAAACCGTTTTTTAAACTGCAAGCAGGGTCTTCCTAATTAGAGTGACCATAAAGTAACCAATACTTTAAATTCTCAAATTAACTAAAACAGACTTTAATAAATTTACGCCCAACAAATAGTTCTAAAACAGATTTTAAGTACATCAAATATGGTATTCCTAATTGGAGTGACCAATACAACAAGATGGTCTATCATCAGAGTGTTATAAAGACAGCGTTGTGACGAATACTTATACAGAAAATAGGGTATTCCCAATTAGAGTGACCCTGCGGTGGTAAAAAGTTGTATTAAATTACAAGTATCCATTTAGTAAATAACTAATTAATTATAAGACTATATTAAGAAAATTGTTAAAAACAAAATGTATCCAATATTATTAATATGTATCGATTTTACAATCGATAACTGCTTCATTTGATATAAATTGCAGCCCTTGCTCTCTTTCTCCCCCTCTCTCCCTGTCTCTCTTAATTTGCATTGATTGTTGGGGGAAATTAATTAAATTCGGCAACTTGAGCAACTTGTTGAGCAAATGTATCGCTATAAATGGTTGCTCATCAATTTGCCAACTGCCAAGCATCGCATTTCACATTTCACATTTGTAGTCCCACTTCCACTCTCTGTCTCTCCCCCTCTCTTTCTCTCTCTTCTCTTCTCGCCTCTACTTTATGCGTTGTGCTTTGTCACGTTCTGAGCAGGTTTTAAGGGATTGGGGAATGGGAAATAAGGGAAACTTTTCAACTGCCAACAAAATTAAATTGTTTTCCATTTGTTACGTTTATTGTCGAAGAGAGAAAGAGAGAGATAATGCGCAATTATTGCAGCAACCCTCGGTGCGTGATGAGTCTCAATTGTATGCCACAAAATTATATGCGCAATTGTGCCACGTTGCGTATGCGCAATATGCAAATTCAATTAAATGCCCAAATACAAAATACAAAATACGAAAAGCAAAAATCAACAATTACATTTCAATTAGACCAGAAAGGCGAGTGTGCAAATTGTGAATGTGAATTGTATTCGCTTCTGTTTTCTATTCGAAAACCATTCATTATTCAAAGTTGGCAATTGTCACATGTTTTTCATGTTTTCTTGTTGTTGCTGCTGCCACTAAAAAGGCTTGTTAACACGCTAAATGTGGCTGCTACACAAATGTATCTGATCTGTCGCTGTAGCTGTATCTGTATCTGTATCTTTTGTCTGGCTATCTGAGTATCTGTTGAGTGCACGGCCACAGAATATTAATTACAATACCTCGACTCGTACTCACACTCGCATTCAATTCAATTCAATTCAAGCCGAATCGAGTCCGAGTTTCTCACATTGATTGATACGCAAGTTGTGCAACATTTTTATTGAAATTGAAGCAATTTATGCACGCAATTAAGAGGAAAAGGCTGCCACACTAAGGACTCTGTGGCATGCAAGTAAATTTGTCTTCGGCTGCTGCATGTGTTGCATGCACAATGTGCAGCCTGCAACCTGCAACCTGCCACATGCACTGAAAACAAAATCTATAAGCTAAGAACTAGACGCCTGACAATTTTTAGACAACATAGCTGAGAAACATTTATCACTTAGAAAATCAAATTGAAATTGATAAAAATATTTATATACTATTTTCTAAGGCAGAGAACTTAATTATTTTTCTAATAAATATATAGTTGTTACAGAGATAAAAAGAAAAGTCACAACTTAAAAATAAAAATATATATTTTTAATAATATAAATGGAAATTAAATTTATAAAATTTATTCAATGCATTTTTCCATAAAACCTAAAATTTTCGAATGAAAAATGCATTGATAACAAACTTTGTTTTTCTTAGTGTACGTATAAAGGAAGTCAACAGTGTAAAAGAGATAGAGAGAGAGAGAGAGAGAGAGAGAGACACTCATTAAGGCAAGCAAAGCTAAATGAATTTGAGGCGTTTATTGCTGCAACTTGCAACAAAAAAACCACTTGCAACTTGCAGCAGCTACAACAACAACAATCAGCTTCATTGATGGCGCCATGAATAAAGAAATTAGCGCCATAAAATATGTTGGGAATTCCGCATAGAAAGTAAATGTTGTTGGCAATTTATAACCCTCGCCACGTTTGTGGGCCAGACGAGCTGGAAAATTGGAAGATTGGAAAATCCATGCAATATTCAATCGCATAAATCAAGTTAAATAAATGGGATACATGGCTGCATTCGAATAAAGCACAACGAAAACTCCAACTAGATCATATATGTTATTTATATTGCATATTAATTGATTTTATAGTGGACTTTATAAGGTGTAACTAATTTCTACAAATTCATAATAAAATGTCGAGTAATAAAAAAGATTTAATTATGTTACGTTTAATATTTCTTTAAACTATGATTCCATTTTAATAAATAACAGTTCTCTAGAAAACTTTTTAGAGAACATTTCTGTGTTCTCAATGACAAAATGCACTTTGGTTTATCGCATTGAGTTCAATTGTCATTTGGATGTCATTAGCATTTCATTAACGGATCAACTGAAAACATGACTGCCACATGCCGCATGCCTCATACTTTCTCCACATTCCCCACTCTTTTCCCGCTCTTTCTCTCTCTCTCTTTCTCACTCTCTGATGAGAGATACCAACTAATTATGTGTGCGTCGTCATAATAATAATTCTTCAAGGGGGGCGCTGCATTTTCTCAGTCTACAACCGCGATGAACAAGTCCGATAAGATATCAGATACATCTCCATGTATTTGTGTATCTTTTGAGTATGTTTGTGTGTGTGCATCTGTGTGTGTGTGTGTGTTCGACCCGTGTAAACCAAAGACACAAAAAGATGTCTCATCTTTGGGCTTAATTCACTTGCACGCGTGCTAGAAATTTATATGAGCAGAAGACGGTTCTTCTTCTTGACTCGGCGACACTTGTACCTCCTCTGGTAATGAGAGAGTTGAGGGGGAAGCGGCGGCAGACTGGGGATTGGGATGGGGTCTGGGAAAGGGAGTGGGAACGGGAACGGGCGCGATCGTCTGCTACAGCCGAGACGTCTCACTTAGCCCTGACAGCAAGAGAGAGAGAGAGAGAGAGAGAAAGGTGAGATGCAAGCAGCAACTGTACGCGAAATCCGTCTTTATAGCGAATTTTGATGCCCTGCAGCGTTAGAGGAGGGAGAATGAAAGGAAGTGGCAGGATAAAGAAAAATTTAATCAACAGAGATTAAAGCAGAGAAAGAAAAGAGGCATGCAGTTAGAAAGTGGAATATAGAAAAGACAGAGACAGAAAAGACAGAATTCATAAGTTTCGCAAGTTTGATTTAATTTCTCACAAAGAGTATCCTTAAGTCGTTGGTGCTGCATGAAGACACTAATTTTTACGTATGTGTTCTGCACATGATTTCTTGGCCATATGTAGAAGGTTTTGGCAGGAATTTCAGTTTTTGCAGTTGTTGCAGCCGTGTCATGAACTTAAATATATGGTATATTAAATATTTGTATTTCACTTTATTTACACAATATATTGAATTTTGTGCTGTTGTTATGAGAGCACACATAAAATAAACCGAAAACAAACACGAACTGCATGAAGAAATGCATAAGCCGAATTGCTTGTAGGGTATGTGTACTGAGCAAATAAAGAGGAATGGGGCGAGAGTGCGACAGAGACGAAAAGAGAAGGGTAGCGTGTGCGTGCAATAAACAAAAGCGAAAAGCGGAAAGCGAAAAGCGTAAAGCGGAAAACTTCGCTGAACAGAACTCAACTAAACTGATGAGTTCATTAGCGAGCTAATTTCAACTTAAATTAAACTTAATGCGAAATGATCGTCATCGTCATCAGCAGAGCAAACAAAGAATCAACGCGCAAAAACAAACAAAACAAAGCAAAGCAAAACAAAAGGACAAGACAAAATAATAACAACAACTGTAAAAAGGGGATCATCAGCAACAACAACAAGCAAAGAGAGCGCAAAAAAATGTTTTAATTTGCAGCTTCTGCTCATTGAAGCGGAAAAAATCAAAGGCGTAAATGCCGCGGCAGCCCCAAAAACCAACAACAACAACAACTACATGCAAGTAACTACAGCAAAGGCAGCAGCTACAACTACAACAACAACTACAGCACACTCTTCATTTAGAGTTGATCGCTCTCTCCATGTCCCTGTCGCTGTCGCTCTCGTCTCTGCTGCTGCTGCTGCCAGTCGAACATGCAGCTCAAACATGTTCGAAGCGCAGCACAGAGAGTGAGAGAGCGTGCAGATTACACGAGTAGTTGATGTTGTTGCTCTGGTTCTTGTTGTTGCTGTTGCTGGGAGTGCACATCCGTTTTGTATTGGCGACAGCGCCCCCCTCCTTCTGGCCGCGCTGTCGCTCTGTCGCTGTTATTAATAAAGACCACACATTTTGACAACGAGAGGACCACCCAAGTGCAGTGCTGCTGCTGCTGCTGCTGCTGCTGACTTCGACGCTGACGCAGACGTTGACGCTAGCGTCTCATAGTTGGCTGCCCTTTGCATGCCTGGCAATTTAAAGGCTGCGCTTAATTATATGCGAGCAGAGAGAGGGAGCAAGGGAGAGAGGGAAATGGGTAAGCGGCAGCGCAGCAGCAGCGGAGCTTGCGTTCTTATTTAATTCCCCAATGCGCGCAGAAATGCAAATTGTTTTTGTATGCAACCCCCACGAGCAGCGACGCAACGCAACGCAGCGGAGAGTGGAGTGTGTAGAGCAGGAAGAGCGGCAAGTGAGAAGAGTGCGGAGTGCGGAGTGCGGACAATGGCGAGAGCGAGATGCCTATCGGTGTTTTGTAATTACAATTGAGGGTAAATATTTATGGCCGCTGCTTGCGTGTGGTCAGGCATGGTTACCTCTCCCTCCCTCCCTTTCTCCCTCCCCTCTCACTCTATTCCCACATGACCACTGAAAATGTGAACGGGGCTTAAGCGATAACGTAACGTAACGTAAGCTTTGTCCAATGGCGCCCACCAGTTAATAAAAATGTCAACCGCAAATGGTATTATGCAAATGCAACAAGAAGAGCACGCAAAAAAATAAACTAAAGCAAAAACAGGCAACAACAACGACGACGACGAAGTCGACAGCAGAAGCAACGATAACAACAACAACAACTTCAGCTAATCCGCAATCAATCGAGAATGACAAAACAGCAAAAAACAGAAGCAGCTCCAACAACTATCTATATCAGGTGAATTACACTGTGCAACACACTCAAGCAATTTTACAGATAAATTTTACCAATGATTCAATTATTTAAATTTTAAATAAGTATTTTATCTACTTAGTTATTTTAACTTCCCAAGTCTAACTAAGATCTTAGTCAACTAACAAAATAACTCACATTTAAAATTTAGCTCAACTACATATGTTAAAAACCAGGACTGGATAAAAATATAAAATATAAATAAAATTAAACTAAAATATGCAAAGTTTACAGACAAAAATACGTTGCTCCATCTATTTAATTATTATAATATTATTATGCAACTTTCCAGCAACATTTAAAAGCGATATTGCCTGTAATATTACCCAGAGTTATTATTCTTTAATGATTATAAACTTATGCTAAAAATTCTATCAATTAAAGAGGTGATTGACAATAATTGTGTTACTTTGTAAGTTTGTAATTGCATGCAAATTCTTGTTGCCTAGTGTAGATCGCTAATCATTCATTAGTAAACGCTTACACGTTACATGACGACACAAAATTTAAAAAAATATATTTTTTTTTGTGTCGCACAGTGTTGTTACTAACATTGTTGTTGTTGCTGATCATTTACAGCCGCCAGTCGCGGCAAAGGAACAAGCATAAGATGAGGAGGAGGATGTGGAGGAGGAGGAGATGTAGGAGAAGCAGCATAACATCTTGGACCACCCCTAAAGCAGCCTCATCTTCAGCGTCAGCGTCAGGCTCTCATCCTTTGGACTCTGCTGCTTCCTTGGTGGTCCCATCTGGTCCCCATTGCTGTCTGCTCCCATTGTTGCCGGATTTGCCAAACTTTGACGCCGACAGCTCCCGAGTCCGGTTTGGACCAGGCTTTCAGCTTTTTCAGCTTGGCTCTAACTGTGACCGTGACTGTGACTCACAGAGAGGGAACTCCTAGCTTCTCTCTCCCTCTCTCTCTCTGTCTGTGTGTGTGTGTGTGTGTGGGACATGTGTGTGGTCCGCGCTGACGTACTGAATCATCGCAGGCAGCAAAGCAGAGCAGCTGAATACCATGATGAAAGATCATCATGATATTCATGCTGAACATTCTTCGTGCTGAACTTCATTATTGTGTTGTTGTGTGTGTTGCGCCAGTTGCGGGTGCGTCTTTTGGTCACCGATCTCTGGCAAGCTGAAGAGGGGCAGGGGGGAAGGGACAAGGTGGCAGGGGGGACAACAACTTGGACTGGGATCGCGGCACAGATCTCCAATTAGCCTGCCTTCTGCTTGATGACTTAATTAAGTCGCTGTGGCGCTTGCTACTTGCTACTTGTTGTTGTTGTTGTTGTTCTCTTTGTTGTTGCCTTTGTTGTTGTTGCTGTGGCATCGATTTCGATTGATTTGTGCGGTGGCATGCCACACAGCACACAGCACACACACAACGAACTTGAACTTGTTGCCCTTTTTGCCTAGTTAATTGGGGGAACTGCTTGCAACTGCAACTGCAACTGCTTGATTTATATGCGTCTGCTTCGCTCCCCTTCCCCCATGGAACATATATATAAATATATATGTATTTCTGTAGAGTTTCCCCCTTATCTTTGGCCCCAGTTTTAAGTGTTTTCTGCATTTTTGTGACATCTTTTGCGTCACATTTCTCATGTTGTGAAATATTTTTGCAAATCTCTGCGCGGCGTACTTTGAAGACAGACACAAGACACAAGACACAGGCTACAGGCTACAAGCTACAATCTACAAGATTCATTGTGGGTGGCCCAACACAGCAATGGGCATGAGGATTAAGAGAGCAGCAGGGCCTGAGCGAGGGAGTAACGAAAGGAGTAGCGAATTGAGGAGAAGTAGAGGAGAAGTCGACAAGACGCAAAGATGTCGCAGATTTTGTGAGATTCTTCAGTCGGTTATGGATATCTCTTTGAAATGAGCTTCTACTTTAATGGCTTACCATGAAAAAGTGTGTGTGTCTCTGTGTGAAGTATTTCAAATCGCAATTTGTTGGTGGTCTTGGGAACGTCAAGTTAGATGGATATGTTCGACATCGTTAAAAATGAAATATTTTAACATACTTTTCATGAAATTTACAATTTTTAAATATTATAAAATTAAAATGTGATTTCGATTTATTTCGGGATATTATTTACTTGAAATCTAGACATCAGCTACAAATATAGGAAGCTCGTCACTAGCGAGAGTCACCTGAGCGCTCTCCTTCCCCTATCCACACTATTTTCCTCGTGCTTCACTGCTGTCTAGTAATATTATTTATATGAAATCTACAAATATAGGAATCATAGATATTTGTGAGTTTCTAAGAGCATCAATTTATTTTACTCCATAGAAATAAAAAGGTGTAAAATTGTTTCGAATATGATTTCATGTATTTTAACATCATTTACTTCAGCTCATCAGAACTGCTCTTTTCAATGTCACTAGCGTGAGTCACCTGAGCGCTCTCCTTCCCCCTTTCCACACACTTTCCGCTGTCTAGTAATATTCTTTCGCTTTGTTTTTTCGTGTTGTGCCTCAAGTCAAGCTGTCGTCTTTTGGGTTTCCATTGAACCACTTTAATGGAACCACAAACTTTGACGACAGTTGCGGGCGTTGTTGGCTTTAATGGATTTTTAATGACAAGCATTTGGCCAGTCTCTGGCCAGTTGGCCTAAAGTGAAAAATAACTCATTTTGTGTGGTCCTGCTGAAGTTTTCCCCCCGTCTCTCTCTTAGTCTAATCAACGGTCATGTAATCATATAATCATACACTATGGAGACTCTCCCCGATCTTTGCCTATAACTTCATTTTAATGTCAACAAATTCACGACAATTTCAGTTACGCACACAGTTTTTTACCGCCCACAATTTAGTAGCTATCAATGACCGTCTGTGTGGGGCAAATGGGGCATGGGGCATGTGGCATGGGGCAGGGGAATGGAAACGGGGACAGTTGGGAATGGGAACAGCGCAGTGATTCGATGAGTGGACCCGGTTCCACTTGCCTGACTCTCAAGCGATGTTTATTCGCATTCGCATTCGCAAAACCATTTAACTGGCTTGCCTCCAAACGGGCAGGCATTTAAGTTGTTATAGATACCCTGTACGCGGCACAGGTAAACGGGTGTGTTGTATTCGATGAAAAGAAAGCATGATTAATGCAATTTATGTTACATTTACATTGTCATATTTTTTCTAGATTTGATCGAAATTTCTTAAGTATACTTAACTTTCTAAGGCCTTTTAAATATCCTATCCCATAAAAATATCAAAGAAAATGCATTTAATTAATGTATTTCATAGTTGAACTTAGTTGAATTTTTAATCAACTCATTCGACATTTGATGAAACTAATAAAACTTACTATTTACTCTGTGAAATGACCATGGAATCATGTTTTCTATTTTAAGCTCGATAGATTCGTGAACGTCTTTATTGTATTGTGTTTGACATACTTTAGACATACCCATAATTCTTCTTAGATTTCTAAACTATCTGAAATCTGTCTTGGGTCTTATTTAAATTTACAGGGTAATTGTAAGTCCAGCCATGTGTGTTGTTAGCTGCTTTCTTATTGTTGACTGTGAGCGTGCCTCGTTTGCCACATGCCAAGCGTTGCATTTCTTCTTCTTCTGCTGCTTTAACTCCTCTTCTTCTGCTTCTTCTTCTTTATAGTATTTGCCTGCACTTGTTCAACCCATCATCCAAGTTTTCAACCTTTTTCCGAACTCCCCTGCCCGCTTCTATAAATGGATATCGCGGGAATACGCAGCTTAGACATACAAACAAACTGTCAGCTCGCCGTTTAGCAGCTGATGGATTTTACATTACACACACGCACACACACACACACACACACATGTGTATATACTTACATACACAGAGCAGAACATAAATTGTGTTTACATTCGAGTTAATTGAATGGGAAGGTCATTTCAATTGTTGGCCAAGTTTAAACTTGGCAAAACGCTTACTTACAATTTTAAAGAAATTAATTTCAGATGGAAAATTCAGTTGAGTGACTAAGAACAATTAAAATGTTCAATTACAGCGCACTGCTCTGTTGACAATATGTTAACTGTATGTTAACCATTATTTCCGATTATTTACTTGTTTCAAGAACAAAGTGTATATACTTTATCTTCAAAATAATTTGTAAAGTGATATTATCTTAAATAATGTCAAAAATATGTAGAAATCATGAAAAATATCAAGAATTCCAAAATTGACTGATGGTCGAAAAAATAATTTTTAGTTTAAATACAATTTGAATGGAGATAAAAAGATAAACGACAAATCATGAACAATTTGGTATTCGGCACTAAAATCGGTAAAGTTTGGACAAAGTTATGTGAATTCAAAGTTTTAGAAAAATTTAGGTAGTTATGGAAAATTGGATGATAATCGAGAAAAAAAAAAATTTTCGGGAAACAGAAGAAAATTGAAATGCAGAACTAAAATGTGGGAGAAATCATGATCAAAATGACATTCGGCGCGTCAATCGGTTGAGTTTTGATCGAGTTATGACTCTAGTAACTGAAATATAGCATTAACAGCGTTTCTGAAGCTTTAGTTAATCAAGGCTTTATTGTTATTGCCTTCGATTGTTAATAACCATTATTATAAGTAATTAAATTAATTAATTGAGTCATTTGGCAGTTAATTCGCTATTGATGGATGTCAACAGCTGCAACAGAATTGTTGCAACAATCGATTGATAATTATGCAATTATGGCGATCAAAAAATGGAAGTTAGACTCCATTTTTCAATCACAGTTGTGTGTGTGTGTGTGTGTGTGTGAGTGCTAATTACATGTGTAAGTTGAGAAATGTGGCACGTTTTGAATGTCGAGCAAACGGATCTTGTGCTGTTCGTAGCTTCAAGCTAAAGTTACCTGGACAATTAACACCTGCCTCGCAACCTGCAACGTGCAACCTGCAACCTGCAGAACGGCAGCGACAACAATAATAAATAATAATTGCTCCAATGGCACAAACATGGCCAACAAACGCGTTTGTCAAAACACCAACAGCAACAACAACTTGGCACCAACAACACCTGGCAGCTGAGAACTGGGAAATGGAGTTGAAGTTGAAGTTGTTGTTGGGAGATGGCGACTTGCCAGCGTTGTTCTTCAGCTGCTGCTCACGACACACGACAACAACAACTGTTACAGCTACAACTACAACAACAACAACAACCACAACAACTTCACATAGTCGCAACAACATCATTAAGTTTAAAACATTACACAGTCAAAAATAAATAAACCGATAATAAACTAAATAGATTTTGAATATTATTTGTTGTTGTCAAAAGAAAAACGTAAATTATATACCATATAAGCAAAAATAAAGCTCATAAAAAATACATTTTACATAATTTAATCTTAATCCTTCACTGTATATTTTTAAACACTTTTCTGCCTCAACGCTAAAAATATTAAAAAACATTTCAATAAGATACAAAAAATTCCAAAAATTGTCTTCCAAAAAATATTATTTAAACCTAATGATGTTTTATCTCTGTCACTGTTTAAAATATATTTCCGACTGTCGCATCATTATTTATTTTTTCGATATGACAATTTCAAATTTGACTCTACTATATCATAATTTTATCCATCACTGTGTATTTTATCTACAGTTTTTCCCTTTTAATACAGTTTAACTTTTATATAATCTTATGACGAACCACTCAGTAAATTTAATTTCAAAATTCAAGATAAAACACACCTTTGCATTAGCTTCCGATTGATAGATTAAATTAAACAAACCCCAAATTGTTCAACTTTCAAAATATTTATTCAAGTCGTAGGTATTTTTAAATTCTTCCAACAATGGGAAGTCGAATAATGATTAGTGCAATTTGCGAGCAATCAAAATAAATAGTTTTGCACTTAATTAAGTTGTTGTTTAACTTTGAATACAAATTAAGTATAATTTGGCTTAAATGATGTGATTGAAAGCAGATCAAAGGAAACCACAATTTGAGTTGCAAATCAAAATTTACTATATAGAATGGAATGCGGCAATAACTGAAACCCTCAGGGGGAAACCGCAAATCGCACAACTTCCCACCGATAAACCGCAAAGAAAGGCGCCAAGAGGAATCAAGTTTAAAGGAGAAAACGGGAGAAGGAAGCAGGGAAACAGAGATGAAATGAGGGAAGGGAGAAGCCAGCTGCATTGGAGGCGCCACAAGGAGTTGAACTCAAAAGAACGTCAACTAAATGCAGATGTGAAGCTGTCCGTCCGTCTGTCTGTCCGTCTTTCTGCCTGTCTTCCATCATCTGAAGTACCACACGCATATCCAATTATTTAAATCCCCCAAAAAGCGATGCAAAAGCTGAAAAGCTGAAAAAAGACCCATCAAATGGGAAACAAAGGAAGTTCAGGTTTTAGTTTTTGAGTACTTTTACCTTGGTAATGAAATGTTTCAATCAAAGCCAGTTAAATCATTTAAATTGGCTCCACCGACCAACTAACTAACTGCGAATAATAAAAATATGATTACGATGTATAAATGCAAATTTTTGGAACACAGCAGGAAGCTGTTAGTCCATCTCAACTCAGCTACATTTCAGACAGATGTTTCTTCCTTTCAGTATTTTCCAGCAATGACAATTGCATTCGGGACCCAAAACGATTGACTCTGGGGACAACTTGTTAATGGACACAACACACAACACACAACATTCCTGCTCATTTCATTTCATTTCACTCATCTGGGGTTTCTCCTCAGTTATTCGCATGTTTCTCCTTCTTCTTTTTTTCTCTCGGTTTTTTATTCGTATATTTTTTTGTCTGATGACCATCATCATATTAATTGAACAATCAGTTTCTTGTCAACAAGATGTTCTTGCATAATTTGCCAGCAATCAGTACAGTGTACACTGTACAGTGAAGCCTGCTGGAAAACCATTTCTTGAAAATTTGCTCAATAAGCGAAATAATAATAATAATTTAAATACAAACTTTATTTTCTATAAATAAAGATTTTATTGATTTATGCCAATATTCTGTGTAATTTTTGAATGAATTTTCAAGATATGTTTCTTAAATAATTTTTGAATTATTTTAATACAAATAAAAATTTAAATCTGCAATATTTTTTTTTTAATTTTGAATAATTGAAGAAATTCAGCTATAAACTATAAATAACTTAACATTTAGACTTTATAGTAAACTGATTATGGTTGTACTCAACTTTTAAAGAAATTTTACTTCAATGACACATTTACCCAAGCTTCACTGTACTTCCACAACCTCATCAATTAGAACAGATTTTGGACAACTGTCATACACATTTTTCCACACAATGTGTTCGTAATTCTATTATATTTTATATGCATTTTTATAGCTTTTGTTGGAGTTTTGCGGTTAAACGATTTGATTGCTACGATTTACAGCACAACACACTTTTTATAGTCAAAAATTAAAAAAACAAACCGAAATAACAGCGGTAAAAAAAAAAAGAATAAGTTAATTCCTAATTTTCAGAGATTGGCCAATTTTGGGAGCTAGAGTCAATTGCAATTAATCAATACCAAATATAAACATAAGCTACAAAATAATTTAACCTTTCAAATGGCAATTAAATCGTTGCGGCAGCAAAACAATTGCTCAGCTACAGATACAGATACATAGATACAGATACTTACTGACAATGCGCATAGAAATTGGAATTGGAATTGGAATTGGAATCGAAGTCGTTTGTTGTTGCACATAAATTGTCGACTGCAAGTTGTACAATTAATTGAAGTTGAAGGCTCAACGACAAAGCAGCCAACAAACAATTAAATAAATAAATAAATAAACGCCAATTACCTGCAAAGATACAAACAAAAAGCAAATACAGAAGCGAATTAATGACCAGCGGCAATAGTAAAAACAAATAGCAGATACAAATAGCAGATACACAGATGCAGATACACAGATACAGATACAGCTACTAAGATACGTTTAAAATACGCACTCAAAGTGGACACCTGCAACATTAGTTTCTAATTAAGCAATTCGAAATCGGATACAGCTAAAGATACACAGCAACAGATACAAGATACAAGATACATTGCAAGGCGGCGCGACTTTAATCGCTTTTAGCGTTAAGTGCGGCGTTAATTGAACCCTTAAACATTCTGGGAATGGAGTGGAGACTGCAGACGAGTTGCTCAGTCAGTCAGTCAGTCAGTCATTTAATCAGTCAGTCAATCAGTCAGTCAGTCAATCAAATCAGCTCAATGTCAATGCACTCGACGCTGAGTGAAAAACATTTTAATCAACTTATCAAAAAGTGTCAGTCAAGTCGGCAATCAACATTTGCCGCCTGTGTGGTCCACATCGTCATCATGCTTTGAGTTTCAGCTCCAGCTCCACAAAGCTGACTGACACCAAAGTTAAGTGGCACACACACACACACACATATCAGACTCATTGAATCCAGTTTCAAATGCAACACTGTCTCTATGACTCTCAGATACTCTGTGTATCTTTTACCACAGTCTCCGTCTTAGTCTCCGTCTCCGTCTCCGTTTCCGTCTCCGTCTCTCTGCATATTCATTTTGGCTTCCAGCCATCAATCTTATTGACACCGTTTTCAGCCCCAAAAACAAGACCAACAAATCAGCTTAGGCCTTTGAATTTCAATTTCAACTTTAGTCTTCTGTCTTCGGTTTGAGTTCTGTAATTCTTCGCTGATCAAAACTGTCGAGCAGGCGTGACTGCCAATTGAAGTTGCGCTGATTGCCAGCTAATCTAATAGATCTCTATTTACACAAATCTTGCTTAAATGATTAATCGAGTCTTTAACTTTGTATTGATTTATTCAGTTGGTTTCATTTTAAGCTGTGTAACATATCTAAAATGTTCTTAAATCGAGAGTAGCTTATTGAACTTATCATTTTAAACGAATTTAAAGACAATTTTAATTTTAGAAACATCCGAAATAAATTCTAAGACTCTGATCAATCTTAAAATTGTTCAATAATTGCAGTTCTTTTTAACTTTTACCTAAAATACTAATATAAAAGTTCCTTTAACTTGACTTTAAGAAGAATTAAACTTAAATTGCAGTAATTTAACTTTTAATAAAGAAATTCAATTATGGATATTATTTTATTTAATACTTTTAATTTTACCAACCCAACAAAATTTAGATTCAGAGTTTTTCTGAACTCCATCAGACTATATGGAAAATGTTCTGTTCTTTTAGAAAATTTGAGAAAAATGATTACTTGATTCATTATAATTAACTAAAGATGAAGAACAAAAATTTCCCCATTATATGTCAATTTCTATACTCCATGCCAATTATTAGCTAGCCTATCATATTTATAAGCAGAACTACGATCAATCTCGAATATTTCATTTAGAAAAAACTGAAATCCTATCTTATCTAAAATAGTTAAAAACTTTTTCAACCGAAATGATTGATTATTAATCGATGTTTACACAGTTATTGTGACAACACTTTCACAAAATATCTGCATAACTCAGAAGAAGAATTTTTCTTGGAGTTGTGGGAGGTCGCACAAATTATGAATAATAAATTAGTCATTCATCATCAATTTAATCAATTGATTTACATAATTCGTTGCATACAGTATTCAATTGGAATTCCAAGCAAAATCAACTTTATAGATTTCTATATAGATGGAATTTAATTACGGCAATTGTAAATGTCTCAGCATCATTATCAGCATCAATGTTAACATCATTATCATTGAGATTGTCAAGAGACTTTGAGTCGTTGTGTTTGTCACAATTATTACGCACATAAATTGTGATGATCATGAGACGGAGATGATAATGATCATGATGATGACCTTCAATGATCGACAGTAAATTGTTTCCTTCAACGAGTTCATCATACGCAGTTATCACTGTAAACTGTACTTTATTAAGGCTCGTTTCTAACTGCTTAATAAAATTTATTTGCTTTGCCAAATGAGAGAGGCAAGTTTTATTAGACTGCCTGTCTCTCTTCCTTTCTTTGTCTGTCTGCCTCTCCCTCTCCCTCTCTCCATCTCTCTGTCTCTGTCTGGATGTCTGCGTCTTGGTCACAGTCTCAATTGGAGTCCAAGTCCAAGCTGCAGGACAAGCTTAAGCGCTGTTCGTGTTCCCTGTCAACTTGGGTGGTCCCAGTCAGCGGCAGTCAAAGAACAACAACAGCAGCAGCAACAACAACAACAACAACCACCGCAACAACAGCAACAACAGCAACAACAACGACGCGACCAGAGGCTGCAACTTGTGCAACTTCTGCCTGCAGCGGAGCAACAGAGAATCGGAGAATCGACTTCATTTTATTATGCGAGTCTCCTGCAGTTGCAGTTGCAACTTGCAACTTGATGTGGCACAAGAGGTTCGCGTTGTGGGCCTGGCTAGCTGTAAGGCAATGGTTATAGCCTTGGTTCTGGATCCGATCGCAGTTAGACAATAAGTTGATAGCCTTTTTTGGGTGCTAAGCGCTTACTTGAGACATCAAAATTTGAGAATTATCGCACGCTGACATTATGTGACTTTCTCGAGAGTTCCTCATTTCCACTGCTTTCTGCCTCGTCTGTTCTTTAACTCCGCTACTCTTCCGGCTTCTGTGCTCTTCACTTATCGCCTTACCTCCTCAACTCCTGACAATCTTCATCTCTACTTTCTTCACTCTATCAATTTGCTCCTTTCTGCTTTCCCTTTTCCTTCTTTCCTTAATCTTCTCTTTATTCCCTAATTTTCCCTTACTTCACTTATAAATATTTCAAACTTCTCTTACTTTTCAATGATTCTTTTTCTTTAGTTTCATTTATTTCTATTCTTTTAATATTTCATTATAATTTCCTTGCAAACTATTTTTCCTTTACTTTACTTTTTACTCTGGGTTTCTTCTCTATGTTCCTTCTCAATGTTTCTTCTATACAGTCCGTCTCTGAGTTCCTTTCTAAGTTCCTTTTCTATGCTTCTTCTCTAAGTTCCTTCTCCATATTTCTTCTCTATGTCCCACTCTATGTTCCTTTCCATCTTTGTTCCTTTTCTACGTTCCCTACTAAATTCCTTCGCTCCATTTACCCAACTTGTCTGAGGAGTATCAAGAAATCTCCTCACAATCTAACCGAAGAGTTTTCCCACTTCAGTCTACAATTTGAACCCATTCTTCTCGCTGTACTAGGAAATTGTCTAAGCTTAAGTTTATGGCCAAATCGAACTGTTGACCGGCTTTTAAACTGGCGCCCCCCTCTCTCTCTCTCTCTCTCTCTCTCTCTTCAGCAATTCGAGTTCGAGTTCGAATTCGCTTCTTATTATTTCCGAGAAGCAAACTTAGAATCTCTCAATTATCGTGCGCTACACAAACTGTGTATTTACAGAGCACTCGAGGCCTGATGGCGATGGCAACACTGTAGTGCCACAGTTTGAGCCGTGTTTGAGATGAGCAGCAACAACTGCAGCAACAACTACAACAGCAACTTCAATGTTTCAGCTCTTTTTTTAAGCCCATTTTTATGTGGGTTTTGCTGGACGATCACAGCTTTTGTTTCTCACTAATCTCAGCTGATTTGAATTTGAATTTGTTGGCTGTACGCTTTCGTTGTCCGTTGTCTGTTGTCTGTTGGCCACACAGCTTTGAAGACCTTTGAATGGCACTCAAGTGTCAAAAGATTATGAGTTGGCCAACTCCAGTCCAACTGCGTATTCTGATTGGACTGCGCTGGAAATGCGGACTGGAAATTGTTTCACATGATAATGAAGCAGTAATTCCAATAAGTGTGACTATCGCTTTTACTGCGGGCAGCACGACATCATCTTCATTATAATGATCATTAGAGCGCTCATCATGATGAGCGCACTCAAATTTAAACTCAAACTCATGTTGATCATCACGAACAAGTAATTAAAGCGAAACAAGTAATAAACAAACAATAAGACAAGACGAAGACGCCGACGCCAACAACAGATGAGGAGAGAGGGATTGAGAGAGGGAGACAGGGAGAGAGGGAGAGGGCTGATATGCAAAGCGGCAGCCAAAAGTGAAACCAAAGTCAACCGAAAAAAAGAGAAAAAAATACAAAAAATTATATAAAATAAAATCCAGCTCGCTTCCCAATTAAACTTGACAAATGCGGTTGACCACACACACGCAACAGACTGAGAGAGACAGAGAGAGAGAGGGAGAGAGAAACAGAGGGAGAGAAGTAGACAGATCTCAGTTTCAATATCAGTTTTAGGCCCTGTTGTCGTGACCAACGAAGATTCTTTCTGACTCTGACTCTGACTCTGACTCTGCCTCTGACTGTCTGTCATTCACTCAAAGGCATAAAATAATCAAAAAGCAGACAGACGAACATGTCAACTGTATGACAAGCACAACAACAACAACAGCAACAACAACAACAACTCCATCCACAACATGTCAATGAGAGACACACAAATTCCTTGTACAAGTTTCCCAACTAGGCCCAAAGCAACTTCAAGCTGCGATCCCAAAAGGGTGTTAGTTATGTACCTCAATTAACGCCTAAAAGAGCCGCAATCAAACCGACTACAGTCTGACCTCGTTAAGTGGCTCGTAAGATGATTTTAATCAGATTTAGCTAACATCAGAAAAAATCAGCGCAAAACAAACTGATTTATTTTACAAGTTATTTATTTAATTATTTAAAAAGTGTATTTTATTAGCTAATTTAATTACTCATATTCCTAAAAACTACACCTTCAACTGGATATAATTAGCTGTTATCTATTTCATTTACATTTTATTTACCTAATTATTTTAAGCAATTAATATATTTATTTTTATTAAAGATCACAGTTGCTGTGATTTGAAAATTATTGGTGATAAGGTATTTGAGGCAACTATATTAAAAATTTATCTAATCAACTATAATCAGCGGGATTATTATTATTAATGATAACTGTTAAAAATAAATCAAAATCTTTTAACAAATTTCAAAATTTTATGACGATCTTTGTACAAATTTCTATAAATGAAAAATATCTAGAAAAATACATTCGAATTAAGGGGAAATTATAAGAGGAAAATTATTGACATCAACTTATTTTTAATATTTATTACATTTAAAAAAGATTTATTCGCAAAATAAAAGTAGATCAGAAGAAAGTAAAATTACTTCTTTCCACAATTTGTAAATCTACAGCTGGCAATCTCTTAACTTTTGTCTGTATATATTCGATTGCAAGTTGACTGAATTAAGTGGAGCAGTCAGAGTAAATGTATCTACAAGATACAAAAGCAATTTGTCATTATGATATGTCAATTTTATTGAGCACATTTGTGAACCAGATTCCAACTCGCAGGTGTCAACTCAATATGTTTAACTGCAATTCAATTATGCGCTAACAAATTATTTAGCTAGTTCAACAAATCTTTTAGTTGGGCGGAAACAACAAATCAATTGAACGAAGAACGAACTTGAACTTTAAATTGAAGTTGAAACTGAAACTGAAACCGAAAACTGGGCGTGTTTTGTAGACAAGTTGCCTTAAAGCTAACTTGGCCTTTAGTCAGCAATACAAAAATAGATCAATTAATATGCTTGCTATAAATAAAAAAATGGGTGTGGTCATAGTTATGTATACAGATATAGATACATCTAGTTAAACTCAGCTGAAAACAGTTAAAAAAACGTTTACTGATTAATATCAAATTAATTAGCAGTACTTTTAATAAAGTAAGTTTATAAATTAGTGTTTAAATAATAAAAACTATTGGGTGATAAGGATTTTAAGATTCAGATAAAAAGAAACGCTAGGATATTATTTTTAAAAAGTAAATTAAAAAAAACGAATTACATTAAAAAAAAATTAAGTAAAGTAAAAAAAAAATATAGATATCCATTTAGTAACTTATTTAAATCATCTGAAATCATTCGAAAATAAATGGTTTAACACTGAAAAAGATTTAGTTAGTTTAATGCTTTAACAACAAATGAATTAAGAAATGAAACTTAAATTCCTAAAACTACAAGTGTTTGAAATATAAAAAAACATATAAAAATTAATAAATAGGTAAAGATGTAAGTATCTCTACTACAGATACATTAGCAGCTATAGATACAGCTTCAGATACAGATACAAATTCATACTGAGAGCAATAAATAAACGATTAAAAGACCACAAACAAATGTGGCTGGAATTGTGGCTGCTGTCAGGTTTAATTAGTTTTCAATAAATTCCTGGTCGACTTCTCGTAGTTGTTGCTGTTGTTGCTGTTGTTGCAACAACCGCCTGCAGAGTCATAATGAGGCTTATTTTGATTATTTGTTTATTTGGTTTGGCCCGCTTGGCTTTTAATGCATGTTTATGCCCTCTGATTGACTGACTCTTTGACTCATTGACTGACTGACTGACTGAGTGACTGACTGGCAGTCACCTCGTGCCAAAGATTGATCGCATTTGTATCTGTGTGGCGTGGCCGTGTCATAATAAGTAATAAATACGAAAGAGAATATGAAATACCTGGCCAGCCCACTTTGGGCACGATTATCGCCGATATACGTGTATATTGAGATACTCGGCATCGGCAGCGGGTATACCGATGAATGAAGTCATTTGCTTGTAGAGAAATATTTTGACAGCTGTAAATATTGACGGCAAGCCGTAAAACATTCCAATTTTGCTGTTGCTGTTGCTGTTGCTGTTTTTTGCCCCGTTTCGTTTTGTTGCCTCGTTTCCAAATTAACACAAATGAAGTTATAAAAATGATTTTTATATGCCAGCCAAATGTTTCGATTCATCTGAATTCATGTCTGTCGAACGTTGAATGTTGAAACCAAATGCGGAAACTTGTCTTCTGGCTTTTGGCTTTTTGCTTTCTGGGTGGTCCCCGGGGTACCGCAAAGCTCTGAGGTTTGCTCTCAGTTAGAGACCTGCGCTTACGTTACGTATACGCACTGTGTTTGGCATTTTCGGCATGTCGTTGGCCTCCCTACAACACAACACAGTCTGTCAGCCGACTGTCAGATACCCTTTACTGTCACCTTCTCCAGTTTGAACTTGAACTGATTTTGAGTTGAAGCCCAACCGGTTTTTATAGCTGCCTTGTCGCTGTGCATAACTATGAAAACTTAATTTTGTGTATAAATATCATATTTCAAGATCATCATCATCCGAAAACAAGTGAAAATGCGGCAGTTGGATGTGCTCGACCTAGGTCTACCCTGTATTCAACTCTTCTTATTTATACACACAAGTTAATAACAATAATTATGTTCATTTTGTAATTTTAAGTTCAATAAATATTATGTAAATAATGCGAAAATATTTTATTCTATTACTAATGCTGATTAACCCAATAAATAATTTTTAATCTAGTGTTTTTAATATATGAAACCAAGGATTGTGACCCCAGACAACAGGTAATAATATTTCGAGCTCGAGTTACAAGTTATTATGTTAAAACATAAAATGGCTTATAAAAATTTAATGCTTTTGTTTAACTTGAAGTCTAAGTCAAGACCCCAGTCAACTAATTATAATTTAATACAGCACAATTTGCATAGAATTAAATGTCATCCTTTGACTTTAATTTCAATTTTATTAATTTATTTTATTATATTTTCTATTTGTGTATAAATTCTGCAAACAAAAACATTTGACTAGAATTTTTCTTAAAAAATGAACCGTAAAAGCGAATAATGAAATACAAATTAGATAACAAAAAATATTAGTTACATTTTTAAAATAGCTATAAATATGGTGAATTAAATATTTATTAACAAAAAAAAATATTCATATCTTAAATTTTTAATGTAACAGTCAAGAAATAACTTTCTTCTCAATTTTTATAATAAGAATTTAACGTTGTTTATTCTCAATTATTTATATATTTTCTAATTAATTTTTGCTATAAGAAATCAAGTTAAAAACATATATAAAAATAATGTAGAAATAACAGAGATATCAAAATAAGTATGGCATACCCCACCAGCACATTTGCAGGGTATACAAGTGTTTTTAAAATAGATTACACTGTGTAATAGATACTGAGTGCTGGGTATAACAATTAACAGCATTTGGCACAGCAATTTAAGGCCATATCTGCGACAGGCCCAACACCAGCAACAACTGCAACAGCAACAGCAACAACTGTGACAAACAACTGCAACAGCAACAATAGCAACAACAACAGCAGCAGCGGATCACATTAACCAAATGCGGTCAGCAGCACAGTTTAAACGACATTTTTGCTGGCTGATATGGTCTCGTTTTGGCCAGGCCCAAGCTGGACAGTTTTATTGGCGCATGGTTGCCGCTGTTGCTGTTGTTGTTGCTGTTGTTGTTGTTGCTGTTGCTGCTGCGGTTGTTGCAGCATTTGTGCCTTAAAAGGCGCTGCCAGTTTGCAGTTGTTGCAGTTGCAGTTGCAGTTGCTGCTGTTGGCGATAACTTAACAGTGGAAATTAATTTTTGTCACTTCATAAATCGCAACGCTGAATGCCAAGATGGCCAAGAGGCGTTGAGTTATGCCTGTTTTTCGACCCAAAATTGTGTTAACAATTAGAACAACTCTTAGTACTCAGCAGCAGCAACAACAATGTGAATTTTCCTAAACAACAACAACGTGAAATTGTTAGACATTGTTTGTGGCTGACTTCAATGGCTCAATTTGCCATTTAAGGCTAAAACCAAGTGGTTCTACAGGCCTCAGTGGGGAGAGTGAAGGGGGAGGGGAAGGCGGTAGGGGGAGGGAAGTCACCGCATCGACTTCAACGTCTATTGCCATATCGTGATTATCATATGACGTGACAGCTTCGCATACGCGTATTTATGAATGCATTTGGGTCATAAACCATGTTGTAGTTTTCCTCTACTTTTTATTGCCAATTGTCGTGTGTGGAGGGAGTCGTAAAATAATAATAATAGTAGATAATAATAATGTCCTCAAAGCAATTTTAAAAGCAATTCCTTGCTTTAATTTATTGACGGTAAATCAATAATTGATTATGCGCCGTTAAAAGCAGCAATTGTCTTTGTTAATAGAATAACAGAGTGTGGCAGAGTTGCCACACAGCTAAAATGCACATTGACGGCAGCCAGTGAAGTTGGCTGCGCTTCAATGCAAAATACGAAGAATTTAAGTAACTTAATATTTAATATTTCTTTATGAACTTACTGAAATAAAAAATATTAAACAATTACTGGAGAATCTGAAAATTCTTCAATTAGAATTGCGTAGATTAAAGATATTTCATATTTATTTGCCAATTTTAAGACTTTTAAAGCTATATTTTACACATTCTTATTTGTCTTTAATGTCTTCGATTTCAAAGACTATGGAAGTCTCAATAGAGTCATATTTTCTTTGGGTAGATTAAAGATATTTCATATTTTCTTAACAGAGTTTAAAGTGTATTCTTTATTTGCTTAATTTTAAGACTTTTAAAGCTATATTTTACACATTCTTATTTGTCTTTAATGTCTTCGATTTCAATAGCGTCATATTCCTGAGGTCGTTTCATGGCCAACTAAGTAATTGGCCAGCCTAACAACTTTGACACTTAAGTTAGCAGTTGTTGGCCCAACAGTTGTTGTTGCACAACAGACACATGCAACACATGTGGCACATGCAACACATGTGGCCAGTAGGTCACCACGTATTGATTGGAAACAATGAGCGGCCCCCTCAATCATAATTATGAGACCTCCCAGCGAAGAGTAGTCTTTCCTCCCCTCTCCCTTCCCCTACTTTTTCCTACGCTTTCTTCCCATTGGAAATTGTTGTTGTGCTTTGAAGTATTTGCAATTGCAATTGGAAAATTGTGATAAACTGCGCATTTAAATGGGCGAAAGTGGCTGTGAAATGTTTGAGAAATGCTTTCAACTAAGCGAAATGAGATATGCCGAAGAGAGAAGAGTACACTGAAAAAAAGCACACCTTTTAAAATGAAGAACAAACCTCGTAAATGTTTTCTCTCTAATTAAAACAATTTTAGGTAAGAATGATGTCAATTGCAATGTGATTTTGAAAATATAAGAAATGTTTTAGCTGAAAATACCTGTTTTTAGCAGTGTAGAGAGTCTTCTGCTGCTGCTGCCTCTTCTTCTTCTGGCTAATGTTCTGGTTTTGCATCTGGCAAATGATTGTAAGCAATTTTCCAAGCGCATTTTTCCATTGAGAAAACTTTTCTAGTCAATTTGCAGCGCGGAAAATTCTTGAGGCGTGCGCGGAAAAGCGACAAGGGGTGGGGCAGGGGGCAGGGGTAGGGGCAGGGGATAGGTAATTGCAGGCCAGGCTGATGGGTAATTGAAATTCGTTTGTTTATGTTGTCATTGTTGTGGCAGCCGCCGCTTGTTGCCTGTTTTGTTGTTAGTTGTTGGTTGTTTGTTGTTGGTTGTTTGTTGTTGGTTGTTCTCTGCGTTGCTCATTGTTGTTGTTGTTGCTCGTTCTGGGCAAAATGGAAAATTACTTAATGGTTCAGTGGCGATCGTTTCAGTGCTGCTGTTTTCCTTTTTTCCCCCTACTGTTTCTTTTAGAGGCTACTGTTAAATGAGCGCCAAGTGCTGGACAAATGTGAAAATTGCCAGGTCCATCCATGGTGAGAGGTGAGTTTATCGAGTTTGTTGGCTGTCTCAGTCTTTCAGTTTCAGCTTCAGTCTTAGTCTCAGCCATGTAATTGGCTGTAACTGCTTTTATCCCCAGAGTGTTAACATCGCATAATCATATCTTATATACAGAATAACACACACACATCAACTTTTAGCACTTTAACAAAACTCTAACAACTTAAAGGCCAACAGTTAATAGAATAATGTGTTTAGGCAGCTTTTATGTGCTTTAATTCGATAAGCGGAGCTTTATTTTGTAATTGTCCAATAGCAATTTAACGATATTGTAACATTTTGCATATTAAAATTAGATAATTCCACTTGAAGGTAAAAAGTTGACAGTAAAGTATGAAAAATTTAATTTTCCAGTTTTGATGCAGAATCAAAAAGGGGGAAAAATAAAGATAAATTTGATATTCCACAAGGAAATCGGTTCATTTTTGACAAAGTTATGACAGTCTGAAGTTTATACGATAATAATACGATATAATAACGATAATGAAAAAATTGACAGTAAAGTATGAAAAATTTAATTTTTAGTTAGAACAAATTAATAAAATTGATATATGATAGGAAAGCAGTTCATTTTTGGAAAAGTTATGACATTTTAAAGTTTAAAATAATCTTTCAGCATTTCCAGAAAACTTTAACAACTTAAATATTTATCGATTAAAGCTTAAGCTCTTTTTAAATACGTTTTCAACAAAAATAAATTGAATCTACATCTAAATTTATAGTTTAATAATCGAAAGCTCGAAATAATATTAAATAAATTTAATTTGAAATTTTACAATACTCTACTGTGTTCCAATTTATATCTCCAACTTGCTATGATATATCTTTTAAGCTATGCAATTTTCTAGACTTTATCAAACTCTAAACACACACTCACGTAGCATTAATTTGTCAAATTAACACCTTTTAATAATATTTAATAATTTTTCCTGTCGCAGACACGACAATATTTCAAAAGCGTTAAATTTATGAGCTGGATTTTGGAATTTTGTGTGCATTTAAATGATATTTTGTTGCTGTTGTTGTTGGGCAAATCTCACGCTAAATCATTGTTGCAGTTGCAAGCGACTCCAGCATCGACTTCAACTGCAGTTTCAACTGCAACTTCAACTGCAACTTCAACTGCAACTTCAACTTCATCGCCTACAACATTCATTCAAATTATGGAACCGCAATGCGATCGAGATCTCGTTTTAGTCACGCTAAATTTAAAAATACAACAGCAACAACAAATGCATAATAAACACACCTCAAAAATAAACAACAAAAAAATGAGTGGAGAAAGAGACAACAATAAAAACAGAGAGAGTGGGCAAGGGGGTGGGAGGGGGAAAAACGCTTCGTTTCGTTTCGTTTTGTGGTTAATTAGCGAGAAACGCGACAAACCCACCTAAAAAACGTAGATTTATGCACTCAACTCTTGGATTCGAGATTGGAATGAATACGACTACGAATATATGTGTATATGTGAGTGTGAGTGTGAGTATTAAGCGGGTATATAAGTTTGAGGATAGATGAGACTACAACTCAGTTGACAACCGAGTGCTCGCAATTACTCAACTGACTGCGAGTGACATTAATCAGAGTTATGAGCAAATTGCCGGAACAAATCGCATGACTATAGCTCTATATAAGTGCAGAGATAATGAATCCATATCAGTCAATGAATGATTACCCAATGCATAACTGAGTGTGACAAAATTTAGCACTTTCTGAACTGAGTTGAGTCTGGGCTTATAGATTAGACTGATTGATTCTACGAATAGATAGATCATTAGAAATTACTTGAGTTTGCGAGAATTACACGAGAATATAAACGGCTTTCAGTCAGTATAAAAGTATAGACAGCATTTCTGGCATTAAAGGGATTCTAGTGATATGATAATTAACAGAATAATACTAAAAGTAGATCATCTTTATATCATTTCAATACATATCATTTTATTTCCGTTCATCTGAATATCGAAACTTATAATATTTAAGTTTTTTTCCATTAAAAAATATTCTATTTACTGACTAATGAAAACTAAACCAGTATATGCTATTCTATTTACTACTCCCTTTATTTTTCTTTAAGTGAATTTTAAGAAATTTTAACCTAAATCAAATTAATGTATTAAAAGGATTTTTTAAACCCAGTACTTCAAACTTCAGTAAATAGTATTATCACTATTTCAATTATTTAAAACATATATTTAATGCTCACATTGTTAAGAAATCTGCAATTTGTTTATAAATTCATTTTCAAAGTTATAGTAATTTATGGCACTGACTTCCAAAGTATATGGAAACTTTTAAATATTACATACAAAAGTTATTCGAGAACTTTTAATATTAATATAGCATATCTTCTAATGACATTCTGGAAATTCAAAGTAAATTGCATAATTTTCCCATTATATCGCTCAAGTGATTTAAGAACTTCCAAACGAGCTAATATTTAATAAACGTAATTAGCTTTTATTTACATTGATTTATTACTTAATATTAAACATATGCTGTGTGCTATTATTAGGCCAAGTTAATGGGAATGGCTAACAAAATGACTAGCTGCAAATCGCACTGAAAGGTGCTGGTGGTGAGGGGTGAGGGGTGGAAAGGCAACCCTCTTTCGAAGGAGTACAAAGGGATAATGATGTGGAGAGCGTTGCCACATCAAATTATTAGGCAAACGATTACACGAAAATTCTCTGCGGTGGCATAAACTAAATTCATGAGTGCCATGATTCCCCAGAGCAGTGTAAGAGAGAGAGAGTGAGAGACTGAGACAGGGAGAGTGAGAAGCACGCGCATAATGAGCTTAAGTTATGTTACATAAGCCATAAGGACATAAAAACCACTCGAGCAGACACTTCATGACTCCAAAGTGGTTGTGAATGTGCCACAAGGGTGAGGGTGCTATCCACATACATATATATGTGTGTGTGTGTGTGTGTGTGTGTGTGTGTGTGTGGATAGAGCGTGTCATGACTGTGTGTGTTGCCCTTCTTCTTTTCATTTTTTTGGTGGTGGTTGCAAACTAATGAGCGGCAGATTGACGCCGGCGGAGAGTCGAGAATTGGGAGTCGAAGAATTGGGAAACGGAAAAGGGAAAACGGGAAACTCTGTGGTTGCCAGTTTGTTTGCTCAACTGTTTACGAACCACTCAAACACTCAAACCACTCAACTACTCAACACTCCCCACACCGAGCAGCAAGATTAGAGTTTGTCCATGAGGACTTGTCATCAACATTCTAAATAGCTCCTCTATCAGCATCGCCATTGAAGAGATTCCCTTACACAACTGTCAACAACTAACGAAATAGATACTTTTAAGGATCAATTCTCTATAAAATTCTATACTAACTAAGAAATATTTAAGCACTGTTCGAAAGCTAAGAATCTTCATTTAAAAAATAATAATAATTGTAATCGTAGTATATAAATATCCCAAAATTACTGTGTAAATATAATACAGAATTCATTTATCTGAATTTTTGCACAGAAAACTTAAGAAGGAACGTTTGTTCTAGGATTTGAATTTTGTAACAAATACATTTAAAAGATTAATAATTATTGCATCTATATTCAGTCAATAAAATATTAATAAGTCAGATTCTGAATTAGTTTTTTGAATCACAGACATTTGATTGATAAATATTGCTTTGATCGATGTTTAATGATAATATGATATATTATTTGATTTTTGTCCTACTTTAAGAAGAAGATCTACACATTTTAATCCGATTTCTTAGACAAAATTCAAGTATTTAAACAATCCTAATTTTATATAATATTTAATCTGTCGGTTATGTCCATAAATATTATATATCTAAATCATTCTTCAATAAAATTACTACACCAAAATTACATTTTATTTATGGTATATTTTCTTTAAATAACTATTTCCATTATTAATAATAAATATCTATATATATTTGATCTGGAAATGAGAACTCACCTGAACTGGGACGATCGCTGTAACGGGTGCAATAAACCCACGCTGGCCACACGATGGGCGTGGCACTAGTTCCCGTTCCCGTTCCCGCTCCTGTGTTGGCTTCCTCACTAGACTTACTTGCCGCTCCTCCTGGAGCTGGCGATGTGGCATTGGATGATGACTTGACCAAATCAATGGCTGGCGGATTGTTGTTGTTGTTGTTGCTGCTGTTGTTGTTGTTGGCGGTGCTGCTGCTGGTGGCGGTGCTGTTGGAGTCGTTGCTGTTGCTGCAGATGTTCGCCAGCGAGCTGGAGAAGCTCAAGCTGGGCTGAGTTTGCACCTGCAGCTGATGTTGGGATTGGGATTGCGATTGAGCCAGGTTTAAAGGCTTCGTTGTCTTGCGAGGCGCCTTCAAAGGCGCAGCGGCGGCAGCAATGGGAGGCGTGGCAGCTGCCGCAGCGGCAGCCAAGCGTTGTTGCAACCTCGAGCCGAAATCCGCTTTTAAAATATTATCAATGCTGAATTTGAGAGCTCGCTCCTGGAAGTTCTCCACGCGGAGATTGTTGTTGACATTGTTGTTGTTTATATGATGGTTGTTGTTGTTGTTGTGCGGCTGCTGTTGCTGGTAGGCCAGCGGCAACTGTTGCTGCTGCTGCTGCTGCTGTTGTTGCTGCAGCAGCAACTGATGCGAGTGCGTCGCACTGCCAATTCCCAAGGCCGTTGCCGTCAGCTGAGCCAGTGCATCCTGTCCAGTTGTCGGTTGTTGTCGCATCGCCGCCGCCGCTGCTGCTGCCGCGGCCATTTGCAGCTGTTGCGTCATCTTTGGGGCACGTAAGCCGCAGCCGAGTGGCATGACGGCCGCTGTAAGGGCATTAACACGAGCGGCGGCCATCAGCTGCATCTGTTGCTTCATCAGCTCCTCCGCATAGAGCTGAGATTTGCGCAGGAACTCCTCCTGGAAGCTGGCTGGCGTTGCCACCATTTGTGGCAAGCAGCCGGCAGCGGCGTCCTCCATCATCTGCGGTTGCGGTACACTGCTAAAAGCCGACGGCCGGTAGAGCTGCGACATGAGCAACCGCTGCCGCGTTGCATGTGCGGCAGCTGCCACTTGGGACTGTTCCTGCCCCACACTCAACACACTGTTCTCACTGCAACAACTCGCCGCATCCGCATCCGCGTCCGCATCCTCCTCCTCATCCTCCTCCCCCTCTGGATCGAGTACATTGACCATATGCTCGTCACAGACGGAGGAAACTTCGTCCTCGTCGCCATCCTCGGGCTGCTGCAGCTGCGGGCTGCTGCCGTGGCTGCCACTTGCCGCCAGTGGCAGTGGCAAGCAATCCGGATGCATGGCAACTACGGATTCTACTCCCGTTTTCGTTTCCGTTTCCGTTCCCAGTCCCCTTTCCGTTTCCGTTGCGTTGTTGCGTTTCAGTTGCAAATTCAGCGTCGGTTGGCGACTTGCGGCCAGCGTGGACATAAGTGCTGCCAGATTATCCAAAAGAAACGTCCTTATTCCTCTCACACAGTCGTCGTCTGCATCGTCGAGCAGAAATTAGAAGCTGACAAGTTATTGAAGACACAGCAAATGCTTTGCATCGAGTTGAGACGCTGCACACAAATTTTAAAATACAGTTTACTACTGATTACTTGCTGTTAAATAACTTTCAACACAGCAAATTCGTTGCATTTGATATAATTTTATATTTTCTATTTTATATTGGTTGTTTAAGTCACAGCAAAGTCGCTGCACACAAAAATCTTATTTGAATTCAAGTGAATCGTAAATGTAACTGTTGTCTGCCCAGCCCCTGCTTTAGTTAGTGGGCGTGGCAAGGTCTTTTAGCCCTGTTTCAACTGTTGCAAAGCCGTCGGCATTTTGTATAACACAATTTTAATTGCAATTCACAATTAGTGCATATTTTTTTACACACACACACATATATACACGAGCATTTTTTGTCGCGTCCCGTCGCTAGATGGCGCTAGTCTGGCGCTTTCAATATGCAAACATAAAAACTATTAAGCGTTCCGACAGACACACAGACAGACCAAGAAACAAACAAAACGACGACGACGATAATAATAACAATAAAAAGTCTCTCGCCCGGTTTCCGTTACGTGCGCTCTGCCAGTCAGCTGAACCAACTGAAGCTCCCGCGAACTTGCAACTAAACGAGACGGCAGAAATGAGCAAGAGAGCGAGCAGAGTCGTCGTTCGTTCGCTTGTTCGTTTGTTTGTTCGGTTTGCAGGGCCCAAAACCGGAACGGCAATAAGAACAAAACACACACACACACTAATACACACAGACAATGCATGCTCTCTCTCTCTCTCTGCGCGCTCTCGCAATTTCGAATAACCAATGAGCAGCTTGCTAGCGCACTCGCCTTGCATTGGTGTGTGCGTGCGAGGGTGTGAGTTAGTTTTTCGGCATCAGCACACTAGCGTTGTCTCGCTCGCGCAGCAGCAGCAGGGGCAGCAGCACTCTGCTGCCAACGAGACCAGGCTGTCAGTTGAGGTTATGTTAAGTGTTTGTATATTTGTTAATTAAGTGCACTGCCAGCGTCGCTGCTCCTTCTGCCGACTCCTTCTGCTGCCGCTGTAGCTGCTGCTGCTGCTGCTGCCGCTGCTTCGATAGCTTGTCTTTTTGATTATGCGCTGCAGCATTTAAGTCGTAAATCTCCAGCGTACATATGTATGTGTGTGTGTGTGTGTAAGTTGTTGGCTTGTGGCTGCGCATCTGCAGTCCTTTTACTGCCTCCATCCTCTTTTCACACACACGCACACACACACACACATGCTTATATGTGTAACACATGCTGTTGTTGCTCTTTATTTATTTTTTGCTGCCTCCTTTCATGTCGTTTCGTTCGCTTTTGCTTATTCAATTCAATAAAATGAAAAAATATAAGAAAATTGTTTCGCTTTTTGATGTTGATGTTGATGTCATTGTTGTTGTTGTTGCTGTTGTTTTTAGTCTGCGCTTTATAAATCACCACCGCAATTTGGTTCCAACATCTGCTGTGATTTCATAATTGTTTTAGCTGCTTTTTTGCTCGTCCACACACATGCGTGTCTGTGTGCGTGTGTGTGTATGTGTGAGCTTGTCTAATTGGTCCAAGTTTGAGGTTAGGTTGCACTAAGGTGTGTGTGTTTCCAGAATTCCAATGGAATGATTACAGTGTGCAAGGTTTCTATTTTAACTAAGCCAAAAACTAACGCATATCTATTGTTAATATCAAACTTTAAGTTTCGTTTGTTCTAAATTCTACGAATTAAAAATAAGAACTATTTTAATTTTTCTAAGAACCAATATTCAAATTCAAGCTGAAATTGAAAAACCAAGGAAAAGTAATTTTGAACTTTAAGTTGATCAAAGCAGTTGCTCGTTTAACTGTCTGTTTGTTTGTAAGTGTGTAGGGTTGCCAGGGTTGTTAATAAGCCACATTTATCTTATCCGCATGCATCATTCAAAATGGCCCATTAAAACATTGCTTTCAGCTCTTTAGACAACATCCGCTGGCCATAAAAATAGAAATTCCAGTGTATTTTTTTTCTGATTACATTTTTTTTTGTACTTTTTCTTTGCTTGATGCCGTCGCCCAGCATCGAAAGCTGTCCACGCTTTATTATCTGGCCAACAAAGTGCCACGCCCCAATTGCACACCCAATCCAGTTTAATAACTTTGTTGGCCCGCTTCAGTATTCAGTTTTTCAGTATTTAGTTCGGAACCCAGGTCGAGCTCCGATTGCGACTCCGATTCGGCTTCGGGTTCGGGCCCAGATGCCGACGCATCGATAACGCAACCAACAAATTAATCAAGCTTAATTTCAGCTCTGATCACAACATATTTACACACAGTGTTGCCGCTATTCCAAGGGCTAAAATAGGTAAATTGATTTTTTAAATTAAGTAGGTGAAATAAGCTGCCAACTATTTTATTTCCTATTTTTAAGATATTAAATATAATTAATAATATATTTTTATAAATTACTAAAATTAATAATCAGCAATATTTTAATTCAGTTATTTGAGCATTTAATATTAAAAATAAAAAGCTAAAAATTGTTAAATTAAATAAATTTTAAATAAAACCTGACCAAATTATAAAATAAAACCTTTTATGAAAAATTCTTTATTTATAAACTGCTTATAAAAATAGTTAAATCTAGCTTTGAAGTAGCTAAAACGACAGCACAATTAGACAAAGAAAGAGTGGGAAGAAGAGAGCGTGGTAGTTGGGGGAACAATTAACCAGCGATTAAAAGCGGTCGAGAAACTTTAGACACGAATTATGAATAAAATTAAACGCAATTGCTCAAATGCCAAATCACCAAGCACATCTCCCCTCCCCCTCACGCACACACACAGAGTCCATGATGTACTCCATTAACCTCCCCTCTCCCCGCACTCCACTCCAGTCCATCGTTTGCTTTGTCGTCGTTCCATGAAAAGAGACATGATTAAAGCTGCGCACGAAACGCTTTTCACATAAAAGACGCCGCTTAGAGCGTAAGTCGCGTAAGTCGATCTCGCCAGTTAATCGCGCAGAAAATCTTCATCAGCAATGGACGGCAGCCGAGGCAGCGGCAGCGGCAGCGACAGAGGCAGCAATCGAAGCAGCGGCAGCAGCAAAAAGTAAAGTTACTCAAACTAAAATAAATACAATCAAAACATGAAGCGTACAACACAAGCAATAAGTAACGACAACGACAACAACAACAACAGCAGCAACAAAGACCCAAAGCAAAAGCAACAGCACAAAAATAAAAGCGCGCCGGCAAAACATTACAAGAGAATCGCAATCGCAATCGCAGTCGCTGCCGTGGCCAACTGCGCAGTCAGAGCAACAAATAGCATAATCGTCTCTCCTCTCCCCACACAATTTAGATGCGAGCCAATAGATAAACTTAAAGAGGCTTTTATTTAAACAAAGCGCAGCGCAGTCGTTGAGTCTGCGACTCCAGTCGGACAGCGCAGACAGTTAGTTGAGAGAGAGCGAGTGAGAGCGAGTAAGAGAGCGCAGCTTTTGGGTGCCGTTGTCTGTCGTCGTCGTCGCTGACGCGCAAAAATGTATGTAGCTTACAAACAAGCGAACATAAGAGAGCACACTGCATGCGCGCTCGCTTGCACTTGCAGTTGCTTTCTTATGCATTCGCTCGCGCTCTCTCGCTCTGCTCGTTAGGCTGCCCGCGCGCTCATTGTCAATCTTATTGGGATTGCAGTTTTGTGGCTGATCTTTTAATCGAATCGTAGCATTTATTATTGCGATTGTTGTCGATTGTCGGTTGTCGGTTGTTCGTTGTTTGTTGTCTAATGTCGTTTAGTTTAGCAAACAATGGACATGACAATGTCATAAGTCAGTTTACAAAATGGCTACAACTGTTGCGCAAAATTCATAAATTGTGTGGCGCAACGTTCCAATTGGAACTGATTTCTGATTTGATTTGTTTTCATTTGCTTTGCTTTGATTTCTTGACATGTTTTTGGGGCTTCATTTTGTCTCAATTTATGTTTGTTTTGCCCATTGGCAGGCAAACAACAAATTACGTATATTGTTATTTAAATACAGTTACGCACACACACACAAACAAAAATCAACATGGCTGCGTGTTGGTCTAATTGCAATTAACACATGATGAAAACCGTTGATTGCCCTCCAATTTGAAACAAGCTGCAACCCCCTTGCTCCACCCCTTTATCCCACCCCTTAACCCCATCAGTTGAGCAGAAAAATCAATAACAGACATGTGGCAATTGGAAATTGTATTTAATTGACAGCTAAACGATTTTCCACTCGCCATGCAAATTGATTCTAATTGGACGCCAAGTGGGAGTTCATTCATTTCGATCTGATTGGACTGCGTAGCTGTCAATTAAACGTAACTAACTTTTAATTACAAAGTGTACAAGTTTACTTAATTAAAAAGGGGATGCTAACTATTGAATATATAATTTTAAATGAATTAACAAATTCATAAATAATGCTTGATTAAAATGAGTAATAAATATGTTTCATTTAATTTTTAAGTCTTATATAATTTACTTTATTTTAAATAGAGTTGTTTTCGGATTGCAATTAAGTTAAGTATAGAGAGCACGAGTTTTCCAATTTAAAAAATATAATTAAGACACTTAAAATGTCATATTTTTTATTTGTCAATTACAGCGAAATGAAAATGTTAAATATGGAAATTAATAAAATCGTAACAAAGACGCTTTATATGTATATATCAGGTTAATTGTAACTCACACTAAGTTAGAAATTGGCAATCCAATCAGAATAACTGCTGAACTGAAAAATTGAAAGGTTTTTAACTGTCACAATACAGGGGAATAAAATATGAATTGAAAACTGAATGAAACAGTTTACGTTCAATCAAAGCTATAATCAAGTATCATTAGTTGCAAGTTGTCGCTCCGCCTTAACGATCCGTTTGACGCTCCACATCCAATTTGAATGCCATTTCCAATTTGCCGACTCCATTGTGCCAACTAGAATATAAATACATACATATGTATATGCATATGTAAATACGTAAATACGTAAACCAGCAAAGAGTGTAGTGCAAACAAATAAACGCGACATTTGAACCGCACAGACAATCACCTAATTACATGCTCGTGTGGGACAGACAGGCAGAGAGAGAGAGAGAGAGAGAGAGTGGGAGAGTGGTAAAGAGAGCGGTGGGTAGAGGTAATTGCAAGGCGCTGGCCTGTCGTCAGTTGTCGTTGTCGTTGTTGTTGTTGTGGTAAGCAAATGGCATTAAATAAAAGGTTAATAAATAGCAAACAAAAGCAGAACAGTAACGGTGCATGCGGTTGAGCTTTTTCAGAGAGTAGAGAGACAGGCACAATATGGCGGACAAGGCAAGCCGAATGCGCTGACAGCAGCAGCAGCGCAGCAGCAGCGCAGCAGCAGCGCTGCATGTGACATGGACATGTGTGTGATGGCCTCGCTGCGCTGACTGCGCTGCTTGCGTGCATTAATTCGAGTCTCTCTCTCTCTTACTCTCTGTGTGTGTGTGAACAGTTTGTAACGCCTGCTTATTTATGCTTATTTACTGCTGCTGGCCTCAAAGTCCTTTCAATTTAACCGACGCGACGTCGACGTTGACAGCGTCGCTGTCGACGGTCGCTGCACATGCAAATGTCAATTGTCAATTGTTGCTGTTGCTGTTTGTTTACTTTGTATGTGCACAGCAATCAACTAATTATGGCTTGTTAAATTGCAGCCATTGAAATGACCATTTCAACCATTCAATTTCAATTCTCCGCTCTTTGGCAAGGACATCGTTTACTTAACCGTGTGTCAAGTCGCCTCCCCCCCTCTCTCTCCTCTCTCTCCCCTTTCCCCCTCTGCCTCACTGTACGCCTGTCGCATGTGTCAATTGTTGTCTTAGCCTGGCTCAAATGCCCACAGCAGGCAAAATATTTATTTGATTTATCGCTGATAAAACGAGATTCGTTTGGCAGCTTTGACAGCGAAGAGGAAGAGCTTTCACCCAGTCTCCATCTCTACTTCTTCCTCTCTCTCTCTCTCGCTCTCTCGCTCTCTGTCTATCAATGAAACGCCCACGAGATGTTGCAATCTATTATGAAGTTTACACGACAGCTTAAGTCGCTTCCATCTGTTTCTCATATTTAAATAAAGGTTGTTTTATTATAAAATGAACACCTTTCTCAAAAATATATTTATACCAAAAACATAACAACTGATTTTTAATTCTTTTGCTAATTTTCGCAAACTACAAATTTATTTCAGCTTGAATTTGAGAGAGTGTCAATGTAATATTAAAGTCACAATTCTATAATTTCTATAAGTATTCAAACTTTGACATAAAATTCATTTATTGCCCTTAAAATTCAAGAAGTAAAGAAAAATGTTTTAAAATCAGCTAACTTTCAAAATCAGCTATTGTTTAAGAAAATGAAAATATGAAAATTGTTTGTCCTGACTTACAGATGATTGATCAGCACAAAGAAACTAAGAACTAGGAGCTTGAAATTTTCCCACAACATCGCAGAGACATTTTTTTAATATATTAATTATCTATTTATTTGATTTATTAAATATAGATAAATAATCGAGCTTAGCTGCCGTATAAACTTGTTATATGCAAACGTATCTGGCCAAGATCCTGACGCCTTTGCAATTTGTTGTACACGAATTGCAATTTGCTCAAAATTTATCGCAATTTAATCATCAGCATGGAAATATGCAACAACTGCAACAACTGCAACAACTGCAACAAAACTATTAACGCCAAACAATTGCAACGGCGATGGTGATGATCTTTCCACCTGCTTCGACTTTTACAGCCCCTCAGGGCACCAACAACACCAACAACAGCACCAACAACAGCTACAACAACAAGGAGCAACCAACAACACAAAGGTCAAACTCAGTTGCCGTTGCAGTTGCAGACAGGAACTGAATGTGCAACAAAACAGATGTGGCAACTCTTTGCCTTTATATTTGCCAGCAAATTTGCATTTTAACCACATTTAACGGTCTTTGGGAACAAAGCAAAAAAAAAGGTTTAAAAGAAGGTTCAAAAAAAGACTTAAAAAAGCTTTCAATGCGCAACAAAATTGATTTGTTCATGACGAACTCATTTTTGAGGTTATGCACAAATAAATGCAGATGCTGATGCGGATCATGATGCTAATGCGAAAGCTAATGCCGATGCCGATGCTGATGGTGATGGTGATCTTAATGCCGATGCAGTTGCTGAGTTGCTGAGAGTAGCATTTGAGACTGAGAAATACTCAGAGCACTCAGAGAAATACTTTTACTTAAGATCTAAGATTGGAAATTCTTTATATTAGACCAGTAAATTTATATTTTCGTCTTTTCAAACCATTAACTAGTGATGTAAATATATGTACATCGATAAATTGAATTTTTATTTATCTATTTTTAGCCTTGCATTTTTTTGTGGAAACTTCAAACTGTCTTAACTCCATTAAAACTCAGTCGATCTTAGATTTATCAAAATTATTTATTAGATTCTGTATTAAAATTTAAAAATTCAATTTCTTCCATTTACTCTGCCTCTTTTTCATATTTAAACAATATCTTTAAGCTGTCATAACTCTGCAAAATCTCAACCGATTTTTCTGCGGCATATAACATATATTATTATTTGACCTCTTTTTAGATTCTGCATCACAAATTAAAAAGTTAAACAATTTTCAACTTTATTTTATTTACTTCTAATTCATTAAAACATAGTTGAAATTCTTCTGAGCTACCGTTTCTTTCAGTGTAGCCAGATAACACGGCATTTGGCCCTCGGCCCCGGCAGCTGCATAACAAAATGCGAAATGCGAATGCGAAATGAGAAATGTGAAAAGTTTTCGAAGTTCGAGGCGAAATGCCAGCGATGAAAGCGACTCCGAATCGCAATTAAGCGAAATGTTGCTCCACACTTAATGGCTAACTGTTAACGGTTTACTGTTAGCCATTTAACGGTTAATTATGCGACGGATTTCATTATTAAAGTTCCTGAAATAACATCAGTTTGGGAGCGAAATGTGTGAATCTAAATAGATATTAAATAGATATTTAAATAAATAAATATTATTTTGGACTTGTGACCGGACTGAGAATCGATCAAACTTGGCCCAAAGCTCATTTAACTTTTGCTTCCGTTCTGTCCTGGCCAAAATGTCAACATGGCAAAAAGAAACCAACACAATTCTATTGATATTTGCTTAGAACTGATTTCCCGCTGACAACTCGACGACACTTGATGCATTGGGAGTGACAAACTGACAGACTGACAAACTGACTGACTGACAACAGGAGCAACAACATCAAATTGTCCCAAAATAGCTAACAAAGTAACTGCTAAATCGATAAATCTGTTAACTAGCAGTGAAAGTGTTTTTGGGAACATCTTTACACTTAAATTTTATGTCGACAATTTTATGTCGACAATTTTATTAATGCATTTAAAATAAAGTGTGTCCTTTTATTATATCAACCTGCTGTTAATTTTGTCAACATCACTAATCGATATATCTGCGAAAGTGTTTTTCGGAACGTCTATACAATTTGAATTTTATGTCCCTTTTTTAATTGCAACCTTCTGTCAATTTTTTCTACTTTATGTTTGAAATAATTGAAACTTTCGAATAAAATAAGTATTATTCTCTAAAATAAATCCTTCAATTGATTTGTCATCTGTAACTTTTTATGTTTACTTACTTTTGATTACAAATTAATTAACTGATTTTTATTGGTTCTAGTGGAAAAAGAACACTGTAAAAAATTTCTAGTTTTCAAATAAAAAATTTATTTGCCTATTTTTAAGAAACAAAAAATTTCTAGCTCGCAATTTTCAATGTCAACCGAAAGTTTACACTAGTTTTGTTAGATTATGGCTAAAAAATTGAGTTAGAAAATATTAGTAACTTGGAGTTGAGGAGGATCGCTTGAGGGGGTTAAGGGGGAGAGAGAAGGCTAACAAAAGTGGCTTAAATCAACTCATGACAACGCTAACGAAGCAGTCAGCAAACAACGACAACAAGAACAACGATGCTTAACAAACAAAACAAACGAGTGAAAAGCGGGCCAAAACACCTAACCAAGAAGTAGAAGAAGTAGAGGAGGAGGAGGAGGAGAACGAGGAGGAAAAGCAAAGACAGGCAGAGAGGGAGAAGGAGTAAAAGAAGGAGTTGCCAGAATCTGGAATTGAGTGCAAAATATGGCGCAGAGTCAGCTACCAATTCAGATTACACACAAGAAGCTGGGAATGAAGTTCAGTTTGAAGTTGGCAGTGAGGAGTCGAGTTGGAGTTGGAGTTGAAAGTGGAGTTGGAAGGGGAAGTGGAGAGTCATGTCTTTGCATTTGTGGAATCCATGTTAGTTGGCGTCCTAGGCGCAGTTGGCACGTCATGTAGCCAATTAAAAGCGAAATACGACAAGCGAAAATTGTGGCGAGCACTTTAAAAGCCGAGCTGCGATTCACAACGAGCGTGAACGGCAAGAGGAGAAGGAGCAGGAGCAGGAGCAGCAGGAGCTGGAGTAGAAAAAGCAGCCGCAGAAGACATCCAAATCGCAAATGCGAACTCACAGTCACGTTTGCCAAACAGCCAGACACAAATCTATGGCCCGCAATCAAATTAGGCATGCCCCAAGTCACTATTCCCCTCTTCCCTCACCCCTCTCCCCTACCCACTACCCCCTCTGCCAGCTTCATTGTGACCCAGAGCGAGTTGCCCCTGTCGATGTCGAGGCTGAGAAAAGTTTGTCTACGAGAGCTGTTTAAAATACTACAAATTTTATAATAGTTTTCAAAAATAAATTCCCAAATATTATACAAATCTGTATGACAATTTCTAAAACACCTGAGTTTACAATATTTGTAAAGTCTGTTATTTTCTTAACCTTTGTTGGATAAGACTTAAAACATATATGCACAATTTCTTTGATTTTAAAATTAATTGATAATCTCAATTAACTTTAAAATGTAGAGCATTTTAGGTTATTCATTATTCTTAAGTTGAAATTCTTTCAAATTTTGTAAAATCTGTTATTTTCTTAATCTGCTAATTCAAAGTGAATTGTTGCTACTTTTAAAATTTATTTTTCTTAAGGTAAAACTTTTTATGATTTTGATAAGACTTCTTTTTTAATACCTTTGTTTCTGTGGATTTAAATTTTTATTGTAAACTGAATTTTTTCTAACTTTCAAGTGGTTTTTGTTATTAAAAGAACTTTAAACATTTTCTTTGAAGCTTCTTTAACAACATTTCCATACTTTGTTAAAGTTTTAAGTTGTTAGTGATTTTTTTCTTTTCTGTCTACTTTTTTATACAACTTCTAAAATTGCTTATTCAATTTAAGCTTATTTTTAGAGCTTCTTTTCAATGGAATGTCAAGTCGCCCCACAAGTTCTGGAGCAACCCTCGTGAGGAGCACTCACCTATACCTACACTCAACATATGTGCTCGAATCTCTACTTAATTGCGACCTAATGCGACCTTATTTAGGCCATGAGATTTCAATTGTGAGACAGGTCAATATGCTAATCAGCTTTGGCAGCATTATGTTTGTGGCATGAGGTCAGAGGTCACACAGATTTACATGAGGTGGACACATCTTGATATGAGAGTGTCAACGTACCGTTAACGAACATTTCATGCCAGTCCAAAGCTTTCAAACTGGCCAACTGGCAAACTGGCTAACGACAACCGGCAGCTGGAACATTGGCAACATGACACCTCGACATGACAGCAAAATGAGCTTCTGTTGCTTTCTGAGATCACAACAACAACGACTACAACAACAACTTTGAGTGACAACTGCAACGTTGTTGCTTTCAAATAGTTAACACCAGAGTCGAAGTCGAAGTCGAAGTCTTAGCCATTGCTTTGGGCCGCTTCCAATGCGTTTTGGGCCAACAAACGCACCAAATGCATGCGAAAGCCAAATCGAAGCCAGCAAAATAAAGTATGAGAACGTTAAAGTTAAGCAGCTCGACTTTAAAGGGCCCAGCAGCCGTTCAATATAAAGAAAATTAAACATATATTACACATAAAATATTTATCAATATGAAAATAAATCTATAATATTTATATATATAAAAGTCCTTATCCTGAAACACTCACTGACTCACTGATTAATCATAAATCTTTATAAATATTATTATCTGACTTTGTTATAAGCTTTTGATGATTTTTTATTGACTGCTTTTGGTAGAATTTCTGAATAAATTAAAATAAAGCTGATTATCGGAAAAAACCTATATTTAACCTGAATTAAACTACTAATCACAATCACTTCTCTGTTTATTTAAAGATTTAGATTAAATTCTCAACAAAATATCACAAAATCCGTATTTTAAATTTTAAAATGTTTGCTTTAAAATCGCGTTTGTTTTTCAATTTTCTCACATTTCTGACTGTCACAAATTCATAAGCCTGTGCATTCCTTTCCTGCTGGGCTGCACATACGAAAAAAACGAACAATTTTCACACCCGAAACGCAGTTAACTTGGCCAACAGCCAAACGGCAAGTTGCACGTTTGAGACGCAGTTTGGGGCATGCAACATGCAAAGCGCTTGCCTTTTTCTTGATTCCAACTCAACTGGACATTTTTTGGCATTCATTTATTTACGGTTGAGTTTCAGTTTTGGTTTCGTTTTCGTTTTCCATATCGGTTTCTGTTTAATGTTTCTTTTTCCCATTGACTTAATTGATTTTGGCGCTTTAACGAGGCGCTAAGTAAACAAACAGGTTGGCAGCTCCATTGACGCCTTCAGACTCCGCTCCTGACTTCGTCCCTCACTCCCCTCTCCCTCTGACTTTGTCCCCGTCTCTTTCTGGTTGAGTGTTAATTGATCTCTGCTTGAAATTTTAATTTGTCAGCACCAAAATGTGAAAAGATTTCAATGAAATCGTTGGACTCCGACTAATGTACTTCGACTCAGGAGATGCGATTAAGAGTAGGGAAAGTTGAAAGCTGAACACATTAGAAATGAAGAATATAAATTGGAAATTTTTCAACTCATCGTTACTTCAGGAAATTCAAAGTTGCAATCAGCAAATAAAATTTAAATATAATATATAATTATTGGTAAATTTCTCCACATTTTATTAACTGTTTTTCCCTGCTTTATTTTACTTACTTCTGTCCCCGATCTATTCTATATTTTTCTAAAATTCACATCGCTGGATCCACAAAATGTTTTCCATAAAAATAAGTATCTTTCACCTTAGACAAACCTTCAGAAATTCTATAACCATCATGTATTTCAGTATTATCCCAGATTTATATGTAGATCAAGTCAGTTTCATAGATTTATTTCGCATGCTGAGATTGTGTAAGTTAGCTTTAAGAATTTTTTCAATTCTTTCTCAATCCGTCAATGATGAAATTAGCATACCTTGATCAAAGTCCTAAATTAAACGTATATATAGACATATATGTAGCCATATGAACTAGACTATATTACGAGTATTTAAGATTCTATATAGTATATTTTTCTTGGGGGAGAAACAGTTAAAATCGACTTATCGCCATTTGTTATTATTATAAACATTAATTTATTTTCATTTCACATACGATTTATATGTACTATTTATAATAATGTTGTGCTTTAGTTTGTTTTTTTTTATCGTTTTCGTTTTGTTTTCTTTTTTTTACAGTGTACCAAGTTTATGTCGTCTCTATTATGTAGATTATCATATGAGATATTTTTTTTTTTTTTTGTAATTGTAATTTCTGTTTTTTCTTTCTCAGTTTTTCGTGTTCGTTTTTCTTAATTACCACAACAAGCGTTTCCAGTTTTCTTATTTGATTTACTAACAATAACTATTTTCAATATTTAATTATATATTATATACTTATAAAACAGCCGCGTTCTATACGACGATTTCGAGACAAATTCTCAGAGATTCCTAGCATACTACAGATTTAAAATTTAGTATGTGATAAGAGAGAGATTTCGATTCGAATTCGTGGCCAAGAACGTGGTCTGCATCTATATATATTTCTATATATACGAAATGGTTTACCAAGTTGTAAATAGTTGAAGATTTTTATACAGAGACTATATGCATATTTAAGCTATTAATACTCGATTGGTAATTTTACATAACCGTTAGTTAGAGAGCGTTATCGAACAGTTCAGATGAGATTTGGGAGAGTTTTCGGGGAGATTTTGGGAACTTTTTGGGGAAGGAACAGAGTTGATGAAATTGCAACTGTATATGTGTTTGTGTGTGTGTATGTGAAGTTCTGTGTATTTTCGCTGTAAACAATTTGAAAATTTACTTAATTATATTTTTTAAATACAAATACGCAAAATGGCTGTATCGATATTGTTCATATTGTTATTGTTTTGTGTGTGTTTTCTATTTAAATATTTCTTCATGCAAAAAGAAGAAGAAAATGTTTAAAAACTTTTAAGTACATATAAAAAATATTACATTATTCTTGACGTTACATACATATTTACAGTTATGATTTACGAATTATAGTTAGAGGTTACAGTTACAAATATTTAAGCTAAGAAATCGAGTGAAAAAAATACCGAAAATAATCGATCCCATTACCGTTGCCGCCGCCGGATCCAATGCAAACTATTTATCGTTTTTCACAGCTATCGATTATCGACAATGATCGGTTATTTTTAATCGATTATCGACTACGCAATTTACTGAATGCTGAAAGTAATGGGAGAAAACAAACCATGCAACAACGAGAGTTCAAATCTAAATATTTATATTTTATTTATTATATCATTTTTGTTTCCTTTTCAATTGCAATTCTAAACAGTCTGTGTATGTGTTTGTATGAGTGTGTGTGTGTGTGTGTGTATGTATGTCTGTGTGTTGATTAAATATATATCTCTTTGTTCAATAGATTTTTTTAAATTGTGTTTTACCCGTAATTGTAGTTGCAATTTTCAAATCAAAGAGTACACATCACAATGTTCTTCATGGAGAGGAGGAGATAAATGATGATGATGAATCAAACAGATGGAAAGATGGAGCCCAATGAATCCTATATTGAGTACTATAATTCCTTAAAGGGTCGTCGATATATAGATATAAATATATATCTGTATATCTATGTGTATGTTAAGTACATAAAGTAAGTAAGGTACAATATACAAACATGCATTCATCATTCGCATATGGCTAACTACATATGTGTGTATATATATCTATTTATATATTTCTTTGTCTGTGTGTGTGTATCATGTATATATAGACAAGAAGAGACATTAGTTTTCTATATAGCGGAAGTCGGGGTTGATTTTATTCTCTCAGTGTATAAAGCTTTTTCACAATTGCCTTCGATCGATCGAGTGTTTGCTTTTTCTATTCTCAACTCAACTGAAAATCAAACATAAAACGATAATAATAACAAAATCAGTATTCTGTTTTTCTTCTCCGTTTTCTTTTCTTTTCTTAAAATCGCAATAATTATGTATATATTTTGTTGCTGCTGTTGGTTTATGAATTTTTTCGATTGTTGTTTTTATTAATTTGTTTTTAAGTTGCATTTTTGTTTCCATTTTTATTATCGCTTGCTCTTACGAAGCTAAATTACATACTAAAGAAAGTACAGCTACATATATAATAATTATACTTTATTTAATGTTATTATTAAATATATTTATGTATATATATATATATATATATATATATATATTTATATATGTATACTATTAATTTTTTTGCATTTTGTTTTGGATTTAAAATATGTTTTACTCATGCGCAAGCATTGAAATTTGCTTTTCGCAGTTACAGTTATAATTAAAAGTATTACCTTGTATAAAAATAATAATAATATTATCATTATTAATAATAGCGTACATTAATAGTGTTCGTGTATGCATGTGTGTGTGTGTGTGTATGTGTTTTATGTGGCTGTTTGTAGGAGTGTGTGTTTGTTTTGTTTACAGTAATCCCGCCCTTACGATAATTATTAAACATTATCAACGTTATCATTACTTCACATTCACTTCCACTTCCACTTCCACTTGCTCTCTCTTCCTCTGTACATCCTTTCATTTTGTGTTTCCATAGTTAAAATAACTAAATGTAGTTTAATGTTTTTCTTGTTACAGCATAAGTTAATTTAATTTACGTACATTGAAAAATGTTTTTCTCTCTCTCTCATATTAATTAGTATTAGTATTATTATTATTACTATTATTATAATTATTATAATATTATATTCTGTTTTCGTATTTATTTTTGTTTTGTTTGTTGTTAACGCATGCTGCCAAAGCGCCTAACGAGTGGGCGTGGCAGCGTTGCTAAAGCGCGTGGTTCTGAAACGGCAAAAACAGCTCAAAAAGCCAACAATGCCAAATGTTCAAGTTGTTTGTTGTGTGTGTGTGTTTGTGTGTGTGTTGAGTTGCCAACCAACATTACATTACTAAACATATTTATTAGCATTATCATTAAAAATTATTATCAAATATGTACAGTTTGCTATTTAACACATGAGTTTATAGTTTATAGTTTTGTATTCCTTTCATTCTGTTTTTCTGTTGCATTGAATTTAGTTTAGTTGCTGGCTGAGCGCGATTGCGTTACTATTAATTAATTAATTCATTAATAATTATGCTTTATGGTTAGGCGATCTTGAAAATAAGACCTGAATCGTTTGTTTACACACATAATCTAAAACTAAGCGAACTTTGTTATTGGTGGCTTTTTCTCTCGTTTCTCTCGTTTTTTATACACAAAAAAGTATCTCTCCTACTTTCTTTTTACTCTCTATTTTTTCCGTTCTCGTTCTCGTTTCTCTCTGCAGAATTGAAGCAAATGTTTAGCAAAGAAATCTACCAAGTACAATTTACATTAATAATCATAAGAGTTACTATAAATCATCACGCTCAGTTGCCAGCAGCTTTTTTATCCCGCTCTCTTTTTTAATATATATGTTACAAGAATTTGAAAAATCTATGGGATTTGGAAAGTTGTTGGCTCTCTCACAATATGTAAGATATATTCTGAAATAGAATATTTCTTGTTTTATGGTTTTATGGTTACCTATATATTAACTATATATATATGTGTGTGTATATATATATCTGAATATATGTGGGATTGCCATCTAGGCAGACGCCTGCTTGACGTGCTTCTTCTTCACCTGGCAGAGCGCACAGCAGCACTGCGAGGGCGGCTGCAGCAGTTGTCCCAAAGCCAACATTAATGGACTCGATTTGGCCGCGGTTAATGACGAGGATGACGACGACGACGACGACGAGGACGAGGACGCTGTTGACAATGTCACTGTGGATGTCGTTGTTGCCAGGCTAAGCGAGATGCCGCTGGGCAATTGTAGAGTGCAACAAGCTGCATGTTAGCTGACCTCCGTGTCTCATCTGTTGATTGTTGGCGTTGCATTCACATTGCTCGTTGTTGCGTTTACTCCACCAGCTGATCCTCCATTTCCATTGCCACTGGCTGCTGCTCCTCCTCCTCCGGCTCCGCTTCCATTGTTGTTGTTGTTGTTACTATTGCTGTTGTTATTATTGTTGTTGTTGCTATTACTATTGTTATTATTGTTGTTGTTGTTGTTGTTGGTAGTTGTGGGCATAACAACGCTTCCATTATTGGCACTCGCAATCTGACACACTTGCTCCACCGTCAGCTGTGTTTTGCCCACCTCCTTGGCGCCAGCGGTTGCCACATCAACAGTTGCCGCATTATTGTTGGCATTAGTGCTGACCAGTTGTCTTATCGTTGTGGGCGTGCCGCCTCCTCCACCTCCAGTGCTGTTAACGGTTGTGCCCAGCGGCAAAGTGCGCGTCAGAATTGCCGAATTATTGAGACGTCCACGCAGCACCTGCTGCAATCCGGCGGGACCCAGCTGCATCTGCATCTGTCCACTGTTGTTCTTCTGCAGCGGCTTCACATTGAGCAAACTGGTGTAGAGGACACGCTTGTCTCCCGCTGACACGGGCACCTGCACCTGTCCACCACTTGTCTTCAGTTTCTGATGTTGTTGCTGCTGCTGCTGTTGTTGCTGCTGTTGTTGTTGTTGCTGTTGTTGTATGGCTGAGGAGAGCGGAGCTCCTGTCTTGTTCAGCACCACTGTGGTAGCTCCAAGCTGCTGCGATGCCTGACTGACCAATGCTTCGGCTGTGCTCACCGAACCGGCGCTGCTCACAAAGTTCAACTTAAGTGGCGCCTCCTTGTAGTGGAGCTTCTGTTGGCCACCACCGACCACATTGCCGGCTGCCACGGCCGCTTGGAGTTCGCTGGCCGTGGCAATGGTGAAGTTGCCACCGCCTCCACCTCCACCGCTGTTGCTGCTCGTGAGGAAGATCTTGTTGGCCTGTTGTGGCGCCGCCTGCGATGTGATTATTGCTGTTGTCGGCTGAAGACTGTAATTGTGATTGGCCGCAATTGCAGCCGCTGAATTGGGTTTCTGTTGCTGCTGCTGCTGTTGTTGTTGTTGCTGCTGCCCCGTTTGTTGTTGCAGATTGAGGTCAGAGACCAAGAGCGGAAATTGTGCCATTTTGATGACCTTGCTGAACTTTTGTAACTGTTGTTGCTGCTGCTGCTGCTGTTGTTGTTGATGCTGCATCGCATCGCCGCCATCCTGCAGGATGAGTTGCTCTCCAGCTCCACTGGCCACCTGCTCATCATCCTGCAACATCAGCTGCTGCAGCTGATGCTTCGTCAACTGTATCTGCTGCTGAGCCACCGCCTGTTGACCCACCTTCCGCTGCGAGAATTTGCGATTGAGCAACAGCTTGTTAATATCTGCAAAAGTTAAAGAAAACCCAATTAATATTTAACAATCCTTAATAACAATTTTACTTTGAATAAATGATAAAATAAATCATTGAATGCGTTAGAAAAATAAACCTATTAAATAAAAGCCTTTAACTTATATAAGTTCAACATATATAAATAATTCTTAGATGAAAATCGGTTAAGTTTTTCTAGTTTTGTGAGTTCAAAGAGTTTGAGAAAGTGTAAATGGGTAGGTATGGAAAATTGGATAGTAATCAAAAAAAAATTAAATATATTTTAAGTGAACCCAATTTAAATGCAGAATTAATTTAGGTGGCAAATCATGAATAAAATGATATTCCAGATGAAAATCGGTTTAGTTTTGCCAAAGTTATGTCAGCTCAAATTTGTTGAAAAAACTTAAAGGGGTAGATATAGAAAATTGAATGATAATCGAAAAAAAATTAAATATTTTAAATGAACACAATTTAAATGCAGAATTAATTTAGGTGGCAAATCATGAATAAAACGATATTCCAGATGAAAATCGGTTCAGATTTCGCAAAGTTATAATAGTTCAAAGTTTTTGAAAAAATGTAAAGGGGTAAGTATGGAAAATTGGAAATATTTGAAAAAAATGAAATATTGGTAATGAATAAAATTTAAATGCAGAATAAATAAGGTTGCCAAATCATGAATAAAATGATATTCCGGATGAGAATCGGTTATGTTTTGACAAAGATATGATAGTTTAAAGTTGAGTTCAGCTGTCGATTTTTAGAAAAATCCATGTATTTAACTGTATAGATCGAAAGAAAATCTTTTAAAAAAGTTTACAACTGCTTTAGCGAAAATCGAGTTGTAGATATTTCAATATATTTTCAGAAACCTAAGAAATTGTGGGATTGGGGTTTTAATTAATTTTCATTCAGTCAGATTTAGATAACCTGGAGGTTTATGTCAGATATACCCATAAAAACTAGTTTTGGTTATATTGTCTTTAAGTTGTACACTTAAATTATTCTAAAAGTAGTGAACAAGCTAACCTCTTAATATTTCAACATTTACAGGGTATTCATTAAGTCAAAAGCACCCCATTCTTAGCGCATCATAATGAAAATCTACAAGGACATAATCACCGGTGACGAGATGTTCACAGACACCTATAAAATGAAACTGGTGGACGAAGTTATCTACGAGGTGCAAGGCAAATTAGTCAGTCGCAATCAGGACAACATTATCCTTGCTGGTGCAAATCCCTCGGCGGAGGGAGGAGTCGAGGAGGGCAACGATGATAGCATAGAGACAGGCGTTGATATCGTACTGAATCATCGTCTGCAAGAATCCTTTGCCTTTGGCGATAAGAAATCCTTTACACTTCATCTCAAGGACTATATGAAGAAGGTGCTCGAGAAGCTGCAGGATTCGGCACCCGATCAAGTGGATGTCTTCAAGAGCAACATGAACAAAGCCATGAAGGATATTCTGGGCCGCTTTAAGGAGCTACAATTCTTCACCGGTGAATCTATGGATGTCGAGGGCATGGTCGCAATGTGTGAATATCGCGACATTGATGGCGATAGTGTTCCTGTCTTTATGTTCTTCAAGCATGGACTCGATGAGGAAAAGGTCTAGAGATGATCCACTTCTATTCTATATATATATTATTTATTAAAGTAGTTTGAAATTGTAGCTATATAAAAACATGCTAAAGTTAATTCCCACATAATGTTGTGGCAGTTTGATGGAAAGATTAAAATATTTTGAGTATCGATTGATCTTCCAAAAATTGAGTTAATTGAGTTGAATAGAATTGTAGCTTTTTTGACGCGTTTTCATGACATTTAAAGGTTTCTTTTCCTTATTTTCTTGTCTATGTGAATATAGGACTGAATTGACGAACTGTCAAAAGAAAAATCGTTAGCCAGTTGAATAAGCTCACAGTTCTCAAGTTGTAAATAAAATAATTTTCATATCAAGTTAATCAGAATCTCCACATTTGCGAATCCACTAAAGATGATCGACTTGTTTACTTTTCTTTCCCCCGATTAATCTTTCAACTTCCTATACAGGCTGACCTTTCTATGTCTCTGATTATTCCTGTGCTCTCTCCTCTCTTGATCATCTCTCTCTCTCGATTCACGATCATCTCTCTCCTCTCTCGATCATCACAACACACAGTCTATGGGAAAAGTGCTTGAAAAGTGTTTTTAAAAAATCTTGCTAATATCAGCTGGTCAATTTCTTGACTTACCTGTGTTTTCGGGTCCATTAAGCTGCCGCTTTTGTGTTGCACGTCCCGCCCAAACGATCTTGTTGCCCACCGCAGTGGCGGAATCTGATGTGGTGCTCGATAACACCGCTGTGGTGGCCACCGCTGTATTTGTGCCGCTAACCTGACGCCAAACAATTGGTTGCTGCTGCTGTTGTTGGACCAACTGTTGTTGTTGTTGCTGCTGCTGATGGGAGTTATTGTGGCGCGACGGCGTGGTCACAATCAAAGGCGTGCTTGCCGTTGTCTGTTGCAGTTGCTGCTGTTGTTGCTGCTGCATGTTCGAAATGCTGTGCACCGCCAACTGTTGTCCACTTGCCGTATTGATGATGTTAACACTGGAATTCGACGAGGCATTCGAGGAATTATCAGTATCATTCTGGAGCTTAACATTTGACAGTGTTATGACCGTGTTGGGACCCAGGGAGGTGCTGCCACCGCCTCCGCTCTTTTGTATGGCGTAAGTCACCTTCTGACCACCAACCTGAGCAGCTGCTGTCATTATTTCACCACTGCTGGTGGTGTAAATCATGTGATTGCCACTGCGTGTTGTTGCCACAATGTTCTGGGACGAGATGACAGCGGATTGTCCACCAACAATATCACGCTGCATTTGAAACAGCAATTGTTGCTGTTGTGGTTGCTGCTGCTGTTGTTGCTGCTGCTGCTGCTGCTGTTGTTGTGGTGTTGCCTGTCGTTGTTGCACGGTCACATTACGTAGCTGCGCCTGTTGTAGTTGATGCTGCAACTGTTGCTGCTGTGGTGTCAATGTCGGCAGCGTGGACAATGGACTGTTGCCCGTGTGCGGTGTTATTGTCACAATATCACCCACCGCTGCGCCACTGCCCACAAATTCAGTGCGCGCTATAAGCTGTGTTGTTGCAGCTGTTGCGTTTGCCGCAAATTGATTTAACAGCTGCTGTGTGACAGCAACTTGTTGTGGCTTCTGTTGTAGCGGTAACTGTTGCAGTTGTGGCTGCTGTTGTTGCTGCTGATGTTGTTGCTGCTGTTGTTGTTGCTGCTGCTGCTGCTGGTGTTGTTGCTGCTGTTGCTGTTGTGCTGTTATCTGGGCGGGTATATTGAGCAGATGTTGCTGTGGTGCAGTTGCTGTTGTTGTTACTGCTGTGCTGGCTAACAACGTTGGTGCTGGCGTTGCCACTGCAATGGGCATTGCTGCTGCAACTGGAACTGCAACTGTAGTTGTCGTTGTTGCTGCATTGGGCGTTGCGGGCGTGGGCGTTGGTGTTGTTGTTGCTGCCGCTGGTTGCGGCAACACTGTTACTGTTGTTGCTGCTGCTGTCGTAGTTGTTGCTGGCAGCTCCACAGTTTCCAGCTTCACAGGCACAGCAACTTCTGTCACAGTTGGCGGCTCCTCTTTAACAGGCGGCGGCGTTTGACTAAAGAACAACGAGGGACGTTCGGCAACCACAAAACTGGAGCTTCCCACGGGTGCAATATTGACTCTAAGATGGCCACGATGACGTGATGTGCGTTTCAGTTCGTTGGCATTGTTGTTGGTTGCTGTTTTGCAGTCCAACAAATTGTCGGCATTCTCCACCTCATCGACAACCGCTGCCTCGCCATCAAGGATGCCATTCCAGAAGTTGGTCGCTTGATTTAATGCCTTGGGATCATCCATGCTGCACTCCTGCAAGATGTTGACCAACATGTGATCATCACCCAACAGATTGTTAATGTCATTGAGGGAATCGCCACCGCTGAGATTAAACTCCAATGCTGATCCGGATCCAGAGCCGGTGTCGGAACAGTTGCCATTGTTGTTGTCGGGACTTTTGTTGCTGCTGTTGCTGTCACGAGCGTAATCCAGCGCATAGGCGGTCTGCAGCAACTGTGCATCCGCATCGAGATCCGTGTATTTGAAAGCGCTGCTCATAAACTGAACATCGTCATCATCATTAACTCTGCTACTGCATTTGCCCAAACGACTCAGCTCGATGCTAATTGGCGTATCCTGTGTCCAATCCACCAAGGCGCCATCACACAGCTTGTCATCGTAGTTCGCTTGCTCCTGGTTGCTGTCCGACAACTCATCCGTGGGCGTCTTGGGTCGAAAGTGCAGCCAATCTCGTCGAATCTCCGACAGCAGCTCGTTGCAAATGTCCAGACGTTGACTGGATGTGGGTGACAAGCCGCCCATGTAATCATAGGCATCGTTGTCATCCTCTGTTGTCGTTGCTCCTCCTACTCCCAGGCCAGCATCAATATGCAACTGTTTGTTGTGCAATCGAATCACATCGGGCATTTGGTTAAAACAGCGCGTCTGATTCTGTAGCTCCAACTGTTGCAACTTCTCCTCCTGCAACATCTGGCGTTTCTGTTGCTGTTGTTGTTGTGCCTGCAACTCCTTCTTAACCGCCGTGTGCCTCATGATGTTGCTCAATTGTGCCAGATTCACATCATCCTCCGCCTCATCATCGTCCATCAATTCGGCAGGATTCTGCACTGTAGATGCTGCTCGCATGCTGCTCAGCGGCTCATTTGAATCATCGGCATCGATTAGTTCGCGCTTTATCGTTTTAGCCACTTCTTCAAGCGTTGCAGTTGTTGTTGTTGTTGTTGTTGTTGTGGCTGCTGCTGCCGCTTGAGCGGCACGTGCTGCGGCTGCTGCTGCCGAGGTGGATGCTACCGGTTGCTCATCGAGAGCTAGTCCGTCATCATTCTCATTGGCTTCCGCACACGCATCCGCATCCGTTTCCTCTTCCACTTTTATCACATTGAATTTTTCGCTAATGCTAACATTCTTATTCATATTATTACTACTACTACTACTACTATTGTTGTTGTTGTTATTATTATTATTAAACACGGTTTGTTGTTGTTGTTGTTATTATTATTGGAACGGTGGTGCTGATGATTGGCATGACGTGTCTGCTCCATTAGCTCATCGCAGCTCATCTCCTGCTTCAGTTCCAGCTCCTGTTGCTGATGTTCCTGCTGTTGCTGTGGTTGTTGCTCTGCAATCTCCTCCTCTGTCTGCGTTGTTGCCTGCAGTGCCAGTGCCAGGCGCTGCAAATACGCTCGTGGCAATGGACGCAGTGGCAACTCACCCGCAGGAGCCTCACTGGCCACGCGACCTTCTAAAGCAGCGCTGTTGAAACGCTTGGCGGCATTGAGTTCACGCATTTGCTGCTTTTTACGACGCAAACGACGACGCTTCAGCGTCACCGCCGAGCTGTAAACGCTTAAACGTGAGATATTCTCATCTTCTGTGCCCACATCGTCATCAACATCATTATCTTCTTGCTCCTCCTCTCCCTGCTCACGTTCGGTCGTTTCCACTTGCTCCTGCTTGAGTTGCACTTTATCGCAAAGTGGTTCCACCTTGAGAACTGTTTCATTGACCACCACATTACCATCTGCTACTATTGCTGTGGTTGCTTTGCTTGAGGGCAAATCCACAACGGTGGGCGGGGAACTGGGCTTGGGCAGTAACTGCAACTCCTCAGTTTGATTCTTAAGCGGTTTGTGACTCCGCACCACATTCTCCAGCACCGTGTAATCAAACTGAGACCACAGGTCATCATATCGGCTACTGGCACGATCCAGCAACACACGTCCACCACGCCCCAAACGTCGACGAGCAAAGCCAATGCAGCGAGGTCTGCAAATAGGAGATTATACTTTAAGTGACTACAAATTTATAAGTGATATTTGTAACACGCACCTGGGATAGTTGATCGAGGTGAGCGTATAGCGATACTTGGAATCGGTCCCAACAGCCGCACCAGGCGGCAACTCCTCCTCCTCCTGGTTCTCATCCGGCGACTCCCAGGGCCAGCGGCCTTCACGATCTCCACGCATCTACAAAGATAAACATTAATTAGTGGACAGAATACAATAATCTTTTAGTTTTGGGATTTGATTACATATATAAACCATTAATCCGCTAATATTAGGGGCTAATTGTTAACTTAATGGACTTAACGCTTACCCGCAGGTAATTACAGCTGACTTTGCGTCTAAATGCAAACGGCGCTTCCTCTTCGCTCTCGGAGCCTAGTTTGTTGCCATTTTGGTTGCCAACACCGAGATAATCCTCTTCCTCGCTATCCACATTTGACTCGTTGTTCGCCGGGGAAGCGCTCTGTCGATGCAGATGGGAGAGATGCGCAGGTGAGACACCAGACGCAGATGAAGCCAGGCCGAGACCAGGCAAATACTGTTGTTGCTGCTGCTGCTGTTGCTGCTGATGTTGTTGCTGCTGTTGCTTTTCCCGTGGCAGTTTATGTTTGCGCTTCCTGTACGGTCGCTTCTCCTTACGACTGCTACTTCCATTCCCACTGCCAACGCTGATGCCATCTGAAAATTCAACAAATATAATTGGAATTATATATTGTCTTCATTGCAATTTCTAAAAAAAATATATATCAATTTCGTGTTCTATATTACATTAACCATTTTTTTAGACTCTTTATAACTTTAATTGGAAATTAATAAATATAAATTAGATTTTATTGAGCCAAAGTTTTTCTACATCTATTGCACTAGTAATCGATCTGTTAAATGATTAACATCATAAAATAGACAGTTAAAAACTTATATATATTTATTCACTTAAATAAATAAATAAAACATTTCTTAGCATAAATATTTATTATTTTAGTGAAGATATAAAAAACAGAAGTAAATCTTTTTCAAATGAACTGAATAATAAAAATCTATCCTTTTCGAGAAATCCCCATCGAAAAATGGAAATTTTTGAGATTAACGTTTTCTGATCTGGGTTTCTTAATTGCTTGGCTCTTATTTGGAATCCCTGCGTGTACCTGAACTGAACACTGTACTTACCCATTGTCATACTCGATGTGTTCAGGTACTGCGACGCCTGCGCATAGACAGCCGTATTGCCGGCACCTCCTACGGTCAGAATACCCGGAGGTAAGACACCACCTGCAGGGAGCAGAGCACCCGTGCCAGTTGTGCCACCTGCCGATGCGCCTTGTGAGTATTGATTCGCATACAATGAATTGTACACAGGTCTGCAAATTAGAATTATTGAATTATGTGTGAAATCTATTTAATATCAATTGCAATTTTGGGACGCACCTCGAGTTCTTGTATTGGGCATTCAGCTCAGAATAGACTGCACCGTTAAAGTCGCGCATCTCCACTCGTTTCTCAAAAATGTTGACTGTCATCTTCAGATGATCACGCTTCGTCTCCTCGCGACGCCTCACCATCTCCAGTATAGTTGTGGCGCGCTGCAGATCGCGTCTGGAAAATACAACAAATTATTAGTATTATTTCAAATCAGAAATATCCTTTTCGAATTTTTTTCAGCCCTTAAAATCAGATTTTATTCGTATCTCTAAATTTACCGCAGTTTGAGCATCTTTTCGTAGGAGGCTTCGTCGTTTTTACGGTTTTTACGCGTTTGCATTTTCTCAGTGCGCCGTCGAAATGCCAGATAGGGATTATTGGAGCTGGCACCAGGTCGGCTCTCTGTCTTGACGGTGAGTATCAGCGGATGTTGCTGCAGGGGAGGAGAGCGGGAAAAACGTAGATTGCAGGAAGAAACTCAAAGAGAACTCGAGCATCTTAGCTTACCATCTTGAGGCGCTTGTTCAGCCAGTAATCGTACACGGATATGCTCGTCTCATCGTCCTGGTTGAGCAACGTTTTGGCCTCGTTGAGCGTGACGACCGTCTGACCAGAACTCTTCTCCAGTCGATCCATCATTTGTTCGAATCGCAGCTCAGTTAGCTGCAGCCGCTGCTGTTGACTCAGCCATTCCTCATCTGTGCTATCCATGTCATAGTCTGGAACTTCCGTATCCAAACCCAGAGCTGTAAATAAGTTTAAGATAGATTAATGATTACCGACATACAATAAACTTATTAATTAGTAAATGACATTAAATATGATAAAAAATTGTTCTAAATACAAAATTTAAAGAAATTAATTAAGAACAAATATATATTTAATTATTATCAGAAATAGTAAGAATCGTCTTAGAATAAATTTTAAAGAAACCAAAATTAGGATGAAAGATAAAGAAATTTTAGATAAGGAAAGTACATAATTATATTTCCATATTTAGTTAGTAAGTATTGTTATTGATCGCACTTAGTATGGGAAATCGTTTATTATAATGGAAATGGAAATTGTCTTCTTACGCTGCATGTGAATCATTTGACGTGGCATCTTATAATCCGGCGGATAATAGGCATCGTAAAATGGTTGATCCGTCTGCAGAACTTCTGGTGTTGGGATAATGAGACCAGTGCAAATGGCGCGTTGCAAATGATGCTCCTGTTGGTGAATTTGGAAAGACATTATAGTAAGATTTATATAGTAAATAATGTATAAATATAACGCACCGACTCCTCCTCCTTCTCCATGCCACTGGGCATTTGGGGCACAGCTCGATTAATGGCCGAATATTCGGGAAGATCGGGCAGCTCCTCCGCCAAGTAGATAGGCATCTGCTTGGACGGATCCAGGTGACGTGCTCTGAACGATAATTTTGACATTTTGTGGCTGTTGTTTGTTGTATGGAACGTTTTGCTGATAAATGTGTGGAATTATGTGTGGCTGTTTTGTGGTTGTTGTTTGTATTTTGAAGATTTTGTGGTGTTGTTGTTATTGTTGTGGCGGCGATAAAGGGGACTCTTAAGTTGCTATTGATGCTATGCAGAAACAATTGCCAATCACAACTGACAACTGCGGATTACTACAGCACCGATTTGTTGCTGTTTCTACTACTGTTGCTGTTGGTGTTGCCTCTGATTCTATGCAGGAGTCGGCTAACAGTTTCGTTGTTCTTCTTGTTGTCGCTGCTGTTGTTGCTAGCCTCACCAATGTGACTGTGACGTCTGTGGATGGAGGAGATATGCTGCTCTTAAACGTATGCAAGGGCGTTAATATTAACGCCAGACGAGTCTTATTTGTTGTTGTTGTTTTTGAATGTAGCAGCTGGAGCTGTGACTGCTCTGCCTGCGTTTGTAGCTCCTCCTGCGCCTCCTCTGCCTCCGACTGAGCACCGGGGCTGCGGTGGCAATGGCTGCTGTGCCAGCAAATATACGCAGCCCCTGTGCCCGTTCCCTTGACCGTACCCACGTCCTGGCTCCGGTTGCTGCTGGTGCTGCACCTGTTGGGATGTCGCTTAACGACAGCAACTGTTGCAGTTGCTACTGCTGTATACAGAGGCGTGTCCAATGTAACTATTGTTGTTCCTGCTGTACTGTTGATGTTATTGTTGTTGCTGTTGTTGTTGTTGCTGCTGCTGTTGCTACTTCTTCTTGCTGTTGCTGCTGCTGCTGTTGTCCGCTGTCGCTGCCGTCGTCTTCTGTCGCTGTCGCTGCTGTCGTTGCTCGTTATATGCGAACAGCGCTGAGAGCAACAACAGGGCCAAAGAGATTAGTTTATTGCAATTACGACGACAACGCAGTGGTAGCAACAACAATAACGAGTCCAGCAATTGTGTCGACGACATTTTTCACGTTGAAATCGAAAAAATTATGTGAATTGGCATAATTACGTTGATCAAATTTGCACATTTCAGTTCATCTTTATTCGAAATAATGTTTTTGTGGTAGGTTTTATTATTATAATTATTACAGATTTCTAGTTGCGTTGTTGTTGTTCTTGTTGATCTTTTTCTTCTTGATATTCCTGTACTTTTTGGTTACTGCAGCTGATAATAATCTGCAAGACAACAACAAAACAAATAAGTAAACAATTCACACGTACACTCACTCACTCACACACTAGCACACACAGCGATAATCACAGCGCAACTGATAAAAATAAAAAATGCGCGCGCGGGAAAATTTTGTTTTGGCCTGTAAATTTGAATTGCAACTGCACACACACAAACACACGCACACAATTGCATAAAAATACCAGCTCCCACACTCACAACACCCAAGCATGCTTAATATTGTAATTGTGTCCAGATGCGTTTAAAAACTTAAGCTCGTCATTTGTTCCAGCATAAAGTGATGAATCATTTTCATTCTTTTAAGTCCGCCATTAATTGAGTGTGCGAAATGATTTAATCAAACAGTTGTAGTTGTTGTGTATAAAACGCGTACGAAACAATAAAAAAAAAAATGCATAATCATAGCAAAGGCGAAAAATGATAGAAGCAGAAAAGCCGCGCCGCCGATGCGAGCGTAAAAAAGGCGGCATAAACAAACACACACGCGGCGAGTTCGCCCAAACAAACGCGGCGAATTTCACGAAGAAAAAACACGAAGCCTATGCGCAAAATACGATGAAAAAACGTAGCACTCTTCATGTGGGTTTTGTTTTTTGCAATTATTTGCCAAAGCAATGCTTATTTTCAGCAGCGATATTATTTGAAGTGTTTTATTTAATTTTTAACACACTTTACCGCGCTTTTCATACACCTGCACGCACAATTTTGTTGATAATTTGTTGAAAAATTTACACAAATTTCACGAATTTTGCGTATAGCGTGGTTTTGCTGGAAGCAGTAATGGCGGCCAGAGCCGACGACTAACGACGACGCACAGCACTTCCAGGCCGCGAATTATTTGGCATTGTCGTCGGAGATATTCCAAGCGGCTTCGGACCAACAATAATAATTATTATTTACACAGTGACTAATTAAGCAAACAATGCATGCAGAAAATATATTTATGCACTACAATAAAATTTATTTGTTATTTAATTCCATTGCACACACAATAAACATAAAAAATAGTGGTGGTAAGCAACGGCGTTAAAGAATCTTTGCACGGCATACAACTCTGTGACTCCGAAGCGTGCACTAGTGCCGCCCTCTGGCGAGCTACACTTAAATGAGAGCCAAGCGTACCGAAAAGATTTTTTTCACAAACAAGAAAATCGATTTACATTTTTCACCCACATTTTTTTGCAATATATTTGACATTATCACCTCAGAATTGGGTGGAAATCATGTGCTTTCACTGTATTTTTGTTTTCCGCAGCTATATAAGCAATATTTTGACAGTTTCGTCAACAAAAACGATTAATATTGTTTTTCTTCTACGGACACGTTTTTACTTAATGGCGGGCGGCCATCACGAATTGATACTAAAGTGTTTTCGGAGTTGAGCGCTCGTCGTAATGCGGCGGAAATTATTTTGGGTCGCTCAAATTGCGTTGCATTTGACGAATTCGAATGGGGTTTTTGCTAAAATTCGTAGAATATTATTCTAAATTTAATGCATACAACGGGATCATAGGCATTCAGCTGGAATTGTTTAAATTGTTATTACCAACACCAATACCTTGCCAGCGATAACGATAACAACTGTAGCGTTTTGTCTGCTTTGTCTGTTTGGCTAAACATAAATACGCCACCTATGGCTTTGTTTTATAAGTGGATTGCGGTTCCAGATCAAAAAATGCAAACGGTGGCAAGTCTCAAAATCATCAATTTTACAGTTTGATCAAAATATAGAATGGATTGTTTTATTTCTGCGAACCAAACCTGCCAAGGCGTTTTTTGTTGCAATATGACAGTTACAAAAGTTTATAAGGCAGACTAAACGAGATTTAACTTAAAAAAGCTAATAAATTAAATAACTCTTTATCAGCATATCAGTATATCGATATGTGATTATATGATGATATCAACGAACAATTTTTGGATCGATTAAAATATCTAATAAAGGACAGTTGATTGAAAAATCAGTTAGATTCAAATTTTAATTCAAATTTCGCCGGTTATTTTTAAAGCCGAACCTATTTACCAACAGGTATCCCCAATAAAAACAAGTAAATTGACATTGAATGTGCTTTATTTGTAAATTGTGAAAATTTTTAGTAATCAGCTTAATTTCCAACGAATCGTTAACTTTATTATTTTAAATTATGTTTGGTGATATTGTTGAGAGTATTTATTATAATTATTTCATGTGTATTTAGGTACATTAATTGAACTTTATACAATCATAGAGTTGTATGAATCTAGTGCTTTCAGATCAGTATAAGGTGCTCATAGGGTAACCTGATAATATAGTTAAATAATGTCTTGAGAAACTCTTATATAATAATGTACTCGTAATTGCTGTTTCAGTTTCGGGTATTGTCTTACAAAATATTAAGAATTTATCAGCTATTTTCATTGTGAGTAATTTTTTATATAATGGATTACATTCATAACGATTAATACTAATTAATAGCTTAATAAAAGTATCGCATGTTTTTGGAAGATTTAAGGCTTGCTTAACGGAAAACTGAGCAATATGAACAAAAGTGAAAGCGTATTTATACTAAAAACATGTATTTGCTATTTGTCTTTGTATTTGTATTTGCTTATTGGATGAATAGTATAACAAATTGAAAAGCTTTATTGTCATATAGCCCTCAAAAGCACAATAGAAGCCTTAAAGCTTTCTCATCACTTGCTGATCTATCGATTGCTAGCAGTGATAATTCCAGCGACGTTATCCGCATTGTTGTTGTTGCTGCTGCTGCTGTATGTAGTTGTTGCTGTAGTTGCTACTGCGGTTGCGGCTGCTGCAGGTGTCGTACACATTCATACAGTAAATTGTGGCTGGCCCTGTGGCCGAGTGCGAATGCCTCGCACACTTGCATATGACGGACACACACACATAGACACACACACACGGACACAGGGCCGTGCCCACTGGATGCAGTTGCTCGCAATTGAACGCGCGCAGTTTTGAAACAGCTGTCGCGACATTGCGGCTACTGTCATGGTTTGCGATGGCGTACATGATGAAAAAATTTAAGTCAGACAGTGGTGGCGTATGTGAAAAAGCACCATAGCGATATTTACTGTAATGAAAGCGACTTCGCGTAGCAGGAGTAGGAGAGAGAGAGAGAGTAAGGGAGATGGAGCAAGCAGCTGCGAGAGAGCTTTTTCGACGGAGCGAAAGAGCAATGCCGCTAACTGTGCGATTGCGGCGCCTGTGCAGCTGTTATACACTGAGAGGCTGGGAGGCAATAGAGAGAGCGAGAGAGAGAGAGACAGCTACGCAGGCCTGTGTTATACATGATATTTATGTTTGTACGTGTGTGTGAATGCATATGCGTGGAGTGGAAGTGTATGTTATTGTTGGTGTTGTGCCGAGTTGTTGTCGAAATCATAGAAATTATAACAGAAATCATGATTGAACGAAAGCTGCGCGCGCTGCGTCTCAGGATTTAAATTGGGATTTGAATATATTTACATTATATACTCGTACTTGGGGGCGCTTCTGAATGAACTCAACTAAGGAATTAATAAAATCAAATATATAGGGGATTACGCATAAGGAAATGTTGGTTTTTTCTTGAGTTCGTTTTTGTTGGTATTTGTTAATGTTTTTCATTTTCATTGTTATGCAATATTCAACAACCAATACCAATATCATTGAAATATTAACATATATTTATATTGGTAAAGTCTTTGATATTAATTTAGTGCTTTTTGTATTGTGAGGAATCTATGGAAACGGGTCGAAAATTCAATTTAAAACGCGCCTAGAAATATTCGCATTGTAGAAATGGCGATTGCAGAATTGTACTAAACTGTAAATATCTTGTGCTTAATTAATTGTAGAACATTTTGTGGGTTGGATATGCACTTGAAACTTAAGAAACGGATCAAACTGTCTGTACTGCCAAGCCACTGATATGTTAATTTTAAGTAATACCCGGGCTGGGCAGTCAAATTAAATAACTGTGCTCCAATAACGGAAAGAGCTCGGAGAGCCAAGTGAGCTACTACGATCCCAACTCTGCTTTATAGGATGGTCTTTTCATGCTGACTCAATGAATTTTTATTAATCTACCTTAAGCTCATTGATATATCCCAAATCCCAGTTACGAGTGCATATCCCAATATGGAAAGTGTGTCTTGTAGTGTTGTTGTACTTGAAGTAAACTACGATAGAAGTGTCTAGTATAGAGTTCTATGTTTTGTGGAGAGTATTAGAAAAGTAAAAAGATTGTTAAAGTAAAGAGAGTTATTGTTTTTAGTTTTGAAATATGTATACAGATATGGTAAAGATATAAAGAGTTTGAGAGAGAGAGAGAGAGAGAAAGAGTTTCAGAGAGATGGTTTAACTACAAAAAGTACTAAACTAAAATGATATATTTATGTTTTCACTTTTATTTGCACTACAAATCTGTGTGTGGTGATTGTATTAAATTTTGTTAGGTTTTTGTTTATTAATTTGCTAAGAAACTGGAAAACGCATTAACTTTCAATCAAATACTGGTTATAAGAATATTGTCCACATTCACAAACCAAAATTGGTTATTATATTATATATGTAAATGTTAGTATATATATGCATATTGTATTATGTATTAATAGAGTCAAATAAACCAACATACCAGAAATTAATTCAAACAAAACTCAATTCAAAACCGAACAATACTAGAAAATAATAAACCAAAAAAATAAGGTGGGTTAGTAGGGTTGCCAAGTGTAGAGAGTTATAACAATAGCTTCCAAATTTCTGGGGATGTGTAAAGTGATGCAACTACAAGTAGTATATATAGGCCGGGTATCTGGAACTGAATCTGGAACTGGAACTGCAACTGCAACTGGACCAGTATCCGTATTGCAACGAAATTATCGTTATCGATATAATTATCGAAATGAGCGGATGGTGCACAACGTTGAACTTACCTTGAGGCTTGTGACAGTAGATCGGATGATATTATCGGGGATTATGTCTACAAAGAACATGCGTCACATTTGGACGGAGATGAATTTACTATATATTTTGTTGAAAGCATGTCTTAAGGTTGCTGTTGCTGTTGTTGTTATTGTAATTATTGTTATTGTAGTTGTAGTTATTTATACAAATGTAATTAGTTGAGCAAGTAGTTAGTAACTAAAGCCAGTACTAAGTATATATTTTACAGATGGAGAGTGCAGGTTGAGAGAAAGTTGAGAAAGGTGAGTGAAAGTTGAAATAAAGTACAAAGTATATATACACATATGTATATATGTATAGTATAGTACAAGAAGCAAATACAAATGTAGTATGTAAGTACAATGGTAGTAAAAATGTTTATTTATGATTAGCCAATTTGTCAATTACATAAATCATAAATTGTTCTAAATTCTTTATCATTTTATAAATATGTCTAAAATACAATCTAGAATAATCGAATAATCGAATAATCGAACGATCGAAAATCAAATCAAAAGCTACATTTTAATCGTATGTTTAAGTACAAATTGATGAATTGAGTTAATCGGTAATTAAAACTATCACTAGCATGAATAACAAACATAAGGGCTATTACAGTCGAGCTGCCCGACCACCAGATACCCTGTACACAGCACTACCCGGGGAGTTCTTTTCAGTATATTTCCAAATAGTTGATTGTATGTCGAGTAATCGAATCGGACATGTTTTTTCCGTATAGTTATTTATTACAGGGTATACGACAGACTATGTAATTGGGGTGTTTCTTTTTTTAATTTTCATTAGACTTCTTACTGACTAATTATCACTTGTTGAAGGACCAAACCAAGGGACACTGAAAACAATGAACATAATTCTTTATACAAATTGAATATAATGAGATATTTGTTGTATGTGATAACTCCTGGAGTTCTAGATGATATGATTGGACATAGAGCTTAGAGACTACTGATAATAATAATCATAATAATAATAATCGTTAGAAGAAGAAGTATTTCGAGTTGGAGTAACATTTTGTGGTTATATCGAAGTTCTTGACTTTGGAATTCAACTTGATGAGCAAATTTTCATTATTATTTTCATTATCAATTTGAGTTAATGCGGCAATTGACAAGTATTCATCAGACTTCATCATTGCACAATACTTATAGATTCCGATTCGATTCGATTCAATATGGACACACAGATATATAAGTATATATATATATACAAAAAAAAAACTAAACAAATTCATACATTTGTTTTAAAATGTACAACGATATAATATCCTATAAGCTTATTTAACATAATTAATTATAGATAAATGTGATGTCTATCTGATGATGAACTATATATCATATTGGGACTCTATAAATGTAAGTAACAAAAGTGAATGATGAAATGTAACTACAGATACGAGTACCTACTTAAGCGCTACATGCTTTAGCATTAACAACATGCATTTCAATTCAATTCAATTCAATTCAATTCAATTTAAATTTCAACTTTCCAAAACTCTCAAATATTGTGTGGTGTATTCGTAATCGTGTTCGATTGTGTAGCAAACATTCCAAGTATTCAAGTATGATGGATTGTGGCAAGTGCAACAAGCGCGCATTTCAGTTACTTTCGATTGTAAATAGACTTATCGATATTTATATATATATTTATCTATTGTTATATATAAATTGTGGATTGTACTTGTTTCAACAGAGCAGGAAGTAGAAGAATAAGAAGAAGAAGATTACGTTTGTCAAATGCAGCACTTCTTTCTGTAGAAGCTTCATATGCAGCATCTTCTATATCATAATCATATATAGTATTATGTTTTAAATATGTGCAATAACTACTCTTTAAAGATTGTTGTTCTACAACTGTGCGAAACTTAAATAATCAGAAGTTGGCTACAAATCAAGTGAAATTAGATGTCATATAGATGTGTTTAGAGGTATGCTGATGTCTTATATTGTATATCGTATATCGAATATCGTATATTGTATGTTTGGTGTCACGTGTTGGGTATATATGTAACTGTGTATGTGTAACTCTATGTACTCTATGTACTTTTAACGCTTCTGGATCAATCTACCGATCGATTTTATATCTATATAGCGATCTATCGATCTGTCTATCTGTGCACTGTCAACTGTACTACAAGTTGGTGTATTAGCCATGGCATTGTGATGATCATGAGGTAATGCTGGTAACCCTTGTACTTTGCGAATGAGTATAAACTTGGACTAGAATTGCACATATCTTCCTCACAAAAGCACATATGTCCATTGCCTGAACTTTCCATCATGCACACGTGATCGACCATGAATAAATTGATCTGTAACTGTGACGTACACATGCGTCGCACCACCTCGTAGGCTGTAAGGACACAAGCGAGAAGAAGAACGGGAAGAGCGAGATGACAATACAGGACTCAGTTAAACTACTCGTTACGTCCTCTTAATTAACAGGCCTCTACATAGGTTATACACAGAGCGAAAAGATCAAGTATGTCCTACTAAAAACTATATATTTTAAAAGTGATTTCAGACTAACATTCAAATTATTAAAAATTTAATTAAAATAGTACAACTAATATGATATTTTAAGTGCAATGAATTAAAAATTAATTTATTTATTCGTAAGATCATTTCAAAATTCTGTTAAAACAGATTGTAGCAATTCTCTTCCAAATAAATAAAATAAAATAAAATATATAAAAATCAAATAAAATAATGATTTTTTCTTAATACAACTTTAAGACCTAGTTTAACAAACTATTAAAAAGCAAAAATTTTCCAGCTAAACAAGGAATATATTTTTATAAATCCTCAAAAACAACAAAGTAAATAAGTTAAAAAATTAAGCGTCAATAGTTTAGTTGGTATAATGTAGTAAACATTGTATACAAAAATTATAAGTTGTATTTTGATTGCTAATTTCTAGCTAATCCTTAACATGAGGTATCTTTTCTCTCTGTGTAACCCCCTCGAATGGTTGGACTACTCACGTGATCTCTGATGCCGCACCATTTTCACACAGCAACCGTTGCAGGTCATGAGGGGCGGCTGATCGCGGGGCAGGGCGGTGTAGTTGAAGGGATCCTTGCAACGTGCATCCGTCCACGAGTCGCATTCATAGCAGTAAATCGAACGCGCTGCAGTATAAATCACAATCTGTATTATTATCGTATCCTTTTCAGAGCCTCATCAATTGCTGTTGCCGCTTTGGTCAAAGGCAGCAATGCTGGGACCTATTTATTTAATTATTTATATACATTTCTACAGGTAATTCTATAGGTGGAATTCACACAGAAGCAGGCAAACAAAATATGCTGAAGTGTAAAGCGAAAAAGCATTGATTACAGGCAAAGTTACTCTATAAATTGAAATATAAATAAAAAAAATTTATTTTTTAATGGGTAAATTACCTACAAATAATATAATAATTTCTAAAATTTTGAAATATATTAATTTCTGCATGAAAAATAGTGCGAGTTGATCAATTCAATGTTAGACTAGTTTGTGTTAGATTAAAATTTTAATTTAAACTCCATTTGAAATATCTATGAGTTCTAAAAAAATACAGACTGCGACAACCCTAAAAAATATTAATTTATATTTCATTCATTTATTTTGATTATAACGACCATAATAACGAATCGGAATTAATTTTGAACTTAGCAGTAAACAAGTGACTAGAGTTGTCAACTCTATACAAAATTAAAATTATAATTCTAATAAATGGCAACGTTCAAGTCAATTTTAATCATAAAAACATTCGTAACATGCCGTATTTTAATTTATTATAAAGTACAGAACAACTCATGTGCAATTCAGTGCCAAAATCATGTGTTTTAAAGATGTTTTCATGCCAAGTAGAGCACACACTGTGTAGAGGATAAAGGATGCTGCTTGGGAGTGTCTTAGTCATGCACACATAGAAACACACACACACACACATACACACATACATAAGAGAATAAGGAGAGAGATACAGATTATAGAAATAGGATAGGGATAAGGCATCATTAGGACAATGGATTGCAATTGCAATTGCAATTCTGGTGGCGTTTGAACATATGCTGGCAGGTTTATGCCATGAATTTAATGATAATAAAGTATGCATAGTTTCAAATTAGTATAAAGATAATGTAGTTCAAATTGAGGAAAGCAAAAGCTGTTTATCGCAAAAGGTGGGAATTTCATTATGATTTTGAAATAATTGCGTTTTTTTTTAAATATATAGACATACATCAAAGATCAAAGATATGAATATCAAAAACATTTATAGTCAAATTGTTGCGTATTCACAGAGCCTTTTTCAACATAAAAGTCTCGATTTCTGTTCATTTGAAAGTGTTCAAATTTGTTGTTTAAAAGTTACAATTAAAATACATTTAGTACTTATGCATGACTTTTGTAATATTTTTTTGTTTTTTTTTTTTTTATTTTTTGGCAAAAGGTTATTATGTAATAAGTATATATTTAAGCATTTTAATATAGGCAAAGGATCAATGGATTCATACTTTGACATTCGGCTGAGGCAGATGGAATCCATACGAATGTTAGAAATCCAAAGATGGCTGCAAATAAACAATGAAAGGAAGAGCAAAAGTAGAAGACAGAAAATGAAAATGAAGTTCAAAGGTGGCGTGAGAAAAGGTTAAAATTAGAGACATTTACAGAGAACCTCAGCACGCAGCGTCAATCAATGGAAGGATCCTTCAATTTTTGAATTACTATATAAAAATACAAGGGCTCTTTTAAAAATATTTAATTGTTTAATCTAAATAAAATTGTATACTTAGGTCGTAGTTGTTTTCTTTTTGATATAAATTTAGTAGGAACAAAATTAAATGGATTTTATTTGAAAGTTTGTGTGAAATTTGTTGGTTATTTTAGAAATGATATGTTGTGATTTTATAAATCGAATCCTTTCATTGATTGACAACTGTGTCTGCCGATGGGAACTTTAACGGGGGACATACAAACTTTGGGAAACAGACAAGTTAAGAAATCCTCACCTACAGGAGATAATTAGCGAGTGTAAAGTGTAAAGTAGAGCAGCTCTCAAGGATGGGGAAATTTCTGTTTTGGTTTGTTACTTTTTTGTACACAATTACGCTTAAAAATAATGCTATACATAGTTTCGTAAGTTTGCAATGCATTTATACAGTGTTTTAAACGACACGTCCTTCATTTTACAAGGTGTTTTACTTTTTTTAAATTAGTTTTTGGTTTTTTTTATTTGCAAGACAAGTTACGATACGATACAAGCACGACACATTTGTGACCATCGCACTTTCAATGTGGAACAGAACACGTGTAAACAGACACGAGACTGCTACGAGTATTACCAGTAATACAGTAATAGTAATCGTACCAAACGAAACGGAACGGAACGGAACGGAAATGGAACGAAAACCAACGGATGTGGTATTTACGAATAATGTTTATTTTACAGGGATTAACAGTAGACGAATCGCGACTTTGAGCATCCTTGCAGATCATTTTATAGATATTATATATAGATATTATATATTTTATAGAAAAACTTAAATTTTATTTTCCAGGACTTATATTAGAAAAGTTTTAAAATCATTCAGATTTAAAAAAAAAATGGTATTTTAAATACTTTGAAAATGAAGAAACCGCTAAAAGAAACTTTTTTGTATATAAAATTTAATTACATTTGAATTTCTGATTCTGATTTATAATTATTAGACCACTGCAAGGATGCTTTAAGCTTTGTCCCGCCAAATATACTTAAAATTTACATTTTTTTAGTACGAATTGGAAACTAAATAAACAGAATTATGCACAAAAAGCTTAGTATAAACACAAAAGAAGAAAGAAAACGGAAACAAAGAAAAACGATAACGGAAATTGAAACAAAACGAACGGCACAATTTTGAAACGAAATGAAAGTATAAAACTTACTTGGAAAACAATTATCAGCCGTACCGAATTTTGCCAATGCCAAAATAACTTTTGTACAATTTTTACATACGCAGATGGAAAATATGTGAAATGAAAGATGTAAATTAATTGTAAGCTAATAAATCGAAATGGAAATTGAAATTTGACTAATAATAATTGTAACTAAACTATCAATATTATTGAATTAATATTTTGTATATTTTCGAATCACTTCACACATCTCACACCGTGAATACGAATTCGAATATGAGTATATATGAGTATTTGGACGACCCTCTTCGTGTCTTCGCATCGTCAGACCGCTCGACTATTTATACACTTCACACAGTTCTATATTCGTCCACAATAATTGTAAAAATAAAAGTCCATCTGCCAAGTTGTACAAGTATGTTTTGATTATCTAGTCGTCATCGTCGTGGTCGTCGTAAATAATCTGATTCTTTGGCTTTGAAGTAGACCCTCTCGATAGAGCTAATAAAAGTTGATGGGCGCAGTTGGTCGTAATGGTGTCAGACTGTAGTGATTACCTGCCAAGGCTAGCAGCCACTTTCCATCAGCGTTTTTTCTCGTCCACATCTTGTTTTAAAGTTTTACTTCTCCTCCTCCTCCTCCTCCTCTGCCTTTCTTTCTCTGTAATAGATATGTCATATATCTGTATTTATAGTTGGGAATATTTGTAGGCATACCTGGTACTCCGTTACGATATGGCTTGAAATTGTGACTGGTTTTGGCATAAATGCGCTAAGATCTGCAACGTCTCAGCTTCATGTCTGTTATCTCATTATAGCGCTATCTTCACTAAAAATAGGAAAATATCTTAAATTGTAAAAAATACATCATTTTTAAGCAAAGTATGGAGATTTTTTAACATATTGTTCTTCTTGATCATTTTATAAAAACCTTACTAACTTATTTAAAATCATAATCAAACCAATTCTATATATTATCATCTGCTTAATCTTATCTTTTTAAATTTGTTAGTTACCTTTCCTATCTATCTGATCTTGAACTATTAGTTAGTAGAAAATTATTTTATATTGTTATAATTATTAGTATATATTTCTTGGACTTATGCTTTGTAGAAATTGAAGCGTTGAACTGTAAACTGAGAACTTGAACTCTAATAAATCAGAGAAAATAGTTACTGCAGTTTAATACTCTTCAGATTACACGGGTTATATTTTTATTAATTTTATTTCATGGCAAGCATTTAATGGGACACATTTATGAGCCATAAATTCGACTCGATGATTATCAAATTTCCACCTCAGTGGCCTCACAAACGGGCACGTCATTATAATATGGTAAGTGTGTATGTAAATAGGAACATATGGATATATTCATATATATATATATATAATACACTAATAATAGCAACGCATAACCTCTAATAAGTGTTCTAGGTCAATGTGTGAGACCAGATGAAGATAAAGATAAAGTCATGGCTGATTTTGATGTCAATCGAGTGTGCAGGAAATCAATGAACATTGAACTCATACTTCGCGTATACAAGTATAGATATAGATATATATATAGAAATTGATGCCATCAATATTGTCTTGCCACATCATATAGTATTTGTTTTTCACTTTGTTTTCATTTGCATCTTGATCCATCTAAGTTGATTCTCATTGTTTGATTCGCATATTTACAATGAACTTTGGCAAAGTGTCAAGAAATGCGGCAAATTCAACAAGTTTTTAGTATCTATCTATCTATCTATTTATCTATTTTATACTATGTGTGCCACTGTGCGTCGAAACTGCACAAGAATGTCGCACAATTCTATATCGATAGTTTTATTTTCAGGTTAAGGCTTTTATACCCTAACATTGGGTATAATTATGTGCTGCCAAAATTTCTATTCCATTGATGGATGACATAGGAAATACTCTTTATAGACAGTTCTTATGCGTAGCATACTTTTTAGATCAGATTGATTATGGAAATTCTTTGGTAGTAAAATAGTTATTTGAAGATCTTATATTTTTAATATAAGATTTACTTAATTGAAAAAATTGTGAATTATGTATCTTTTTGTTAAAGTTGTCTTGGAAATAAATTTTTATTATTATTTATGATGTTACTTTTTATCAGTGTACTGCTTGAATGCTAGGTAAACTTCACATGGAGTATTATTATCATTAACTTATTATTTTTTTAAATAAAATTTAATAATCAAGAAGTTTTTAATTGATTTCTATGCTTTCGTATTTTAATCATTTTAAAATGGAATTTGAAAACAAATTGAATCTATTGTATAAACCAACTTAAAGGGTATAGAATAGTTGGCATGCTAAAACATAATTTCCTTGTTGTTTTGATTTTGAATAGCTCGAACAACTAAAGTGAATTGTTTGCAAAAGATGCGCAAGTCTTAAATTTGTTTTGTATCGTATTTAAAAAGCGGTTCACATTTGAACAGTGGCGGATTTAAGTATGTGGTCAAGTGTGCGCCATTTACACTGATAAGTGGCAGTTATCACATGAGCAAATTAGATTCTGGCTGAAAACGTGTGATTAACTAAATGGCTTTAATTATTTGCTGCAGTTAAATAAATGTTGGTCTCTGGTTGCCGGACAGTTATTACTGCAGCTGAGATGCGCGACGGTTGAAAAATAGAGCGAGACAATGTAAACAACGCACACACACATGCAAACACACACACACACACACGTATTGCAGCAGCAGCAGCAGCAGTGCAGTTGCTCTCTTTTCGAACACTGACACTCACACTCTCACTCTCATTTGCTCACTCGCTCTCCGCTAGCTGGCGTGCTCTCCCTTTCAGCTACCTTGCTCACACGCACTTGCAGCAATTGCTGCTGCTGCTGTTGCTGTTGCTGCTGTTGACGTCGCAGTCGCCGCCGCCGCCGCTGTCGGCGTCAGTTCATGCATTGCAATTTGTTGTTGCTTTTCGGACTAAGATTATGAATTGAATTTTGCAGTGTTGTTGAATGAAACTTTGATTACCTTATGCTGCAGCGAGCTTAATTGATTTACACTGTGTCACAAATTGCTATTTACACTGTCCTGCGGGCATCAGCTTCAGAGGTCACAGTGCCCGTCGCGCAGGTGTTTGCATAATATTCAAGTAGAAATCGATTCAGCAGCTAAACTGGGACAAAACCACACAAAATAGCAACATCTAATGCAATTTACACTCGAGTGTCTATTTTGGCCGTATGCTTTTTAGCTGTTTTCTGCTTTTGGCTTTTACAAGCTTGACACTGAATTCTTATTGATTGGATTTTCTGCGATTTTCAGTTGACACTCATCAATATTTCTTTCAACACATTCACACCACGGTGCACATTGGTTTCATCTACTGTCGAATTAAATTTGAATTCACAGAACATTTGTATTTTTCACAGATATATTGAAATTTTCAATTTAATTTTCTATATTTTTGTAACACAAATTATGTTAATTTCGTTTTTTATTGCATTTATTTGAAACGGCCGTGAAGGTTGTGTCTTTTTTACGCTAGCAGCCAACACGCAACGACGTCAACTGAGGCTGTGCGTCCAATTTTTCCGATTTTCCGATTTTCCTAACGTTCCTCGTGAGTTTTGTTTGGCGCATGTCGCTTTGGTGCCATTTTCCAACACTCTTTACATACATATGTTCGTTGAGCTTTTGGCGCCAGTGCGACACAGTGTTGATTAATTGAAGCTAAAGCTCTATAACTGAACTCTCAAACGACTATTTAAATGCGCATGTTTTAGGACATGTATTTATTATGAACGCTCGATGGTATGCAACAGATTAAAGTGTACGAAGTGTTCAAAATTCGGAGCGAGCCAATAGCAAATAAATAATATTATATAACAGCTCGAAAGTATGCAACAAGTATTACACATGGACTTCAAATTTATTTGCCTGCCCAAAATGTGTTGTGTTAATTTCGGAGAGAGTCCAAGTTTTATTTTTGCGGCCCATCCAGGGTATTTCAGGCCTGCTTAAAAGTATGCAACAGATTTTAAGCTTAATTACGCGCTATGCTAATTTCGGAGTACTGCCAGCAGCTGCACATTAATTCTGGAGAAGCTGGAAACACAATAGTAAGCTACAATTTTTACACATAGTAAGGAGTCAAACCATTTAGGAGTGATGTTATTAGGAGTGTTCAAGATATTTAATTTTATCTGGAACATATTTGTATCTTTGATTTATTGTTATAATGAACTCACGAAGTAAATACATATAAATAATTAGAGGAGGTTGTGTTAAGCACAGCTTATATAATAACAAATATTAGTTTAAACAATGAACTCGCATAAATAAATACATAAATACTTGTACATACAATAATTAACACGTATACGCAGAGTTATTCAAGACGAAAGCGATATGGAATATTAAATTATTGCATATTCATGTCGATGAGCATTTGAATTTGAATTTGGATCGAGCTGGGTTATAGAAAGTACGACCTTTAGGCATAGTCGCGGTTTCCTTCCAACTTGCGCATCTATAAAAGGGGGAAAATATTTTAAATAATGAAATTCAAATTGTTTACAAATCAGATATTCTTGTATTTACAATCTGAATGTGTGAGGGTGAGTGTAAGTGAGTGTATGTGAGTGTGTGTGTGTATAAGAGTGTCTGTGTGTGTGTGTGTTTCAGTAGAAACTCTTATCATGCCAGGCCGCAAAAGCTCTCACCTCACGTTCGTCGGCATGTGTTCGGTATTTCTCGGCCGCCTCGTTGTTCTTGGGCAACTCCTTCGCCTCGAGCACCTGAGTGTAGAGCAGGGCCGCCGCCACACCCCCCCAGCACCGGTCCAGCCCAATATACCCAATGGGCATTCCAGTTATTCGTCGCAAATGCAGTGCCCACTGTGCGAGCGGGATTCATGCTGGCGCCCGTATAACGGATTGTGCCCAAATGTCCCAAGGTCACAGCCATGCCAATGGCCAACGGGGCTGTGTAACGGGAATCCGGTTTATTGGCATCGCAGGCACCAAACACGGTCAGCACCAACACCAATCCCAAGAAGAACTCAATGCCCAAGCCTTGCAACTCGCTGATGTTCATGGCCAGACTCGTATGGCCAAGACCCCCGTGGTAATCCGCATCAAGCAGTGTCTGTAGGGTATATATTTTTAATTACACATTACCCACAGATCAGTTAAAAAGATAGACAAAGTGTATCTCTTAAGTATTTTAAAGGTTTCAATCAAATATAAGAATTATTTGTTATTTAACAAAAATATTTGCAAATAATTATTATTTTGAATTTTTATTATAATATTTAGTTGAATCAGTTTTGTAAAATTGGTAAAAAAGTTGCAGATAATTATAATTTCGAATTTTCACTATAATATTTAGTTTTCAAATTACTATTTAAATTGATTTTTCTATTTTCTCTGTCTTCTATTAACTCTGTCAATAATTCAGAGTTATTTAAGGACTTTGAGTGCTTATATATATATAAATATAATTATATATACTATAATTATTCACTTCAGTTGTTTTCTAACTTAAAGACTATAAAGTGTAGGGTATTTACCTTGACAGCAGCTGTGCCCGCAATGGCGCCTAGACACTGGAACACAATATAGAAGATCGCACGGATCAGGCTAATCCGACCTGCTACCAACATAGCCACGGTAACAGCGGGATTAACATGGCCGCCACTCAAATGGCCAACGATCTGAATATATAAAGAATGACAACAAATATTGATTGCGTCACTAGCGAGTTTACTTTGAGAATTTACTCACTGTAATGGCCATAAAGACGCCCAGTCCAAAAGCCAGGGCCTTGAAGGTTCCATCCTCAGGTTGTGTGCAGGCGCCGCAGGCAAAGAAATTCAATATGAGATTTCCAATGAATTCACCAATCAATGCCTGCCAAAATCGTTGATCCTTCGACTTGAACTCATTGAGACCCAGGGAATACTCGAATTTGCCCATCTTCTTCGGTTGCCGACCAATTCAACAATGACACACTGCAAGACATGAAAAGAAATATCATTTTTACAATAATTATGCACTCGACATGGAAGTGAACAATTGTCAAACATGAACATGAAACGCAGTCATTGTCTAAGTGAACGATGACCGCATTCAAACTCAAATTCAACGTCTTAATAAGTAGAGGTATGACTAAACTAGTCGCAATGGACTTTAATATGGACATGGAACCCAGTCTGACACTTGGACGTAAGACGAGACGCTGTTGACAGTTGTTTCCGTTAGTTTCCAGCGTTGATTTGACACCCAATTCCATAAAAACATCTCCATATTCATTAGGTATTCGCTTTATTAATAGTTCTTTGCATTTACAGAGTGCAATAGTGCATTTAAATGCGATATTTGTATTTAATTGCTTATTAAAGTATAATATTAAAAGAATAATATGATGAATGTCATCAAATAATGACATTCCGCTTGAAAATCGGTTGTGTTTTGACAAAGTTACGTAAGTGCAAAGTTTTGAAAAAATGTAAAAGGAAAAAAATATGGAAAATTCGAAAATTATCGAAAAATTATAAAATATTTTAAATATTCAAAATTTAAATGCAGAATCAAAATAGAAGCCAAATAATGATCAAAATGGCATTCCGCTTGAAAATCGGTTAAGTTTTGCCAAAACTGTGTGATTTCCAAATTTTTGAAAAAGTGTAAAGGGGTAGGTATGGAAAATTTGAAAATTTTCGAAAAAAATTAAATTTTTTAAATCAACACAATTTAAATGCAGAATTAATTTGTGTTCCAAACCATGAATAAAATGATATTCCAAATGAAAATCGGTCAAGATTTCCCAAAGTTAAGTGAGTTCAAAGTTTTTAAAATAATGCAAATGGGTAAGTATGGAAAACTGGATGATATGATATTGTAGCTGAGCAAAATTTATATGCAGAATAAATAAGGTTACCAAATCATAAACACACTGATATTTCAGATAAAAATCGCTTGTGTTTTGAGAAAGTTATGTGAGTTCAAAGTTATTGAAAATATGCAAAGGGGTTAGTATGGAAATTTGGTTGATGATGATCGAAAAAATGAAATATTTTAGCTAAGCAAAATTTAAGTGCAGATACAATTCTAGATCTAAATTATTTTTTTGGCTGGTAAGAAATCAAAGATTGTCGTCCAAGTTCTCGAATAAACAAAACTGATAAAGGCAGCTGCCACATCGTTGACCTTGGCAACAACAACAACAGTTAAAAGTCCACATTAAATTGAAAACAAATCGAAAAATCTGTGCAAATATTTGGACATAAAAATACCACTTGAAACACTCAGAATCAACGCACATCTCCGTGGGGATTAAAGAGCCACTTTTGATTGTTGGCCAAGGCAATAGGCCTACTCATAATATGGCTATAACAGTGGCTAATACGAGTACTCGTACTGTGGCTTTGGCTTTGGCTAACAAAGCCTGTTACCAGATTTGGTGCAAGTGTCAGACACAACGCGGTCAAGATCAGATGCCAGTCCCAAAAATGGGTTACAAGTGGTTGGCCATGCCTCCACACAACAACAACAACAACAGCAGCAACAACAACAACTGCAACATCAACAATAACAACAACATCATATAGTTGGATCTATGCATTACAAATTTATATTTTAGCCATTAATATCAATCAGCGATTGCAATGATGTATTTGAGATGGAAACTCTAGTATACAAATACAAGTTATTCCTATTCTATTACCCTGTAAATGTAACGAATAGATAAAAGGGGTAGTCTGATCATTGATAGATTTTCGACGCTCATTTTTAATTTTCTTGAATAAAATAATAAAATAAAATTTATAGATCCTCAACCTAAGTTTTGCTATGCGAAGTTAGTTATATCGTAATTCGGATATATATTTATATATTGTAGAAATTTAAACTCTTTGTCCTTACATTATAATTAAGACACTATAATAAATTTTAATAATTACAACTCAATGTAATTATTATACTGTACTCAACTGGAGAGTATTTAAATGTAGATAATAAACATCTACAAGACTACAGGGTATTCGTAAGTCTTGCCTTTTTCTCTAAGTGTTCTGATGACGCTCGACGAGTGTGGGCTATATATCAATATCAGACGAACGACTTTAAGTGTTCTTTTGATATCAAATCCTCTGCCGCCTTTCGCATTAATTGACAGTGGGCATTTTTATTAGACATATGCATTCACAGTGGGACGAAGAGAAAGAAGTCAGGTCTGACACCGTGTTTAAATTAGCTGATAAATGGACAAATGTAAAGAAATTGATTAATTAATAAATTGATAAATGTGGATCATTGAAATTCAATGCAAATTTCAAGTTCTGTGATGTCATTGAAATTTGAAAATGTCACTAGATAAATCTTTAAACTCGTTTAAATCACTTAAAGTTCACCAAGTTCACAAACGAGTTTGGCTAGAAAATTCTCGTATTTTAATCATTAAAATTGATATTTATATAATTTGAATTTATTCATTATTCTCGCACTAATCAATACAAAGAAATTGCAAGTATTATTCATCAAACGCTTGGAGGGTTGCAGGTAATTGAATATATTACACATTTAATGAGCTTTACACACGGTTTTCACAGTACAATCAAAAAATCACTGAATGACTGATCAACACTCCGAAGTATCTCAATTGTGGGATAAAGTAACTAATGAATTTCGCAAACACCTGTGCACAGATAAATAGAACCAATTGAATTCTGTCAAGTGGTAAACAATAAGTACAAGAATAACTAGAGCAATGATAGCGTGTAATTAATCAGATGCAGCTTATCTGATAATGTTTAGTTTTAGCAAGTAATGAAATCAGCCCAGACTGATTAAATATATACGAGTATATACTATACTTATTTCATGGCAATAGAATAGAGTATTGTAGGTATGATGCACATATTTAAAACCCGTGAATACGAGTGAGTAACCAATTTCCAATTGCCAATTCCTAATTCCGTAATTCTCATATTGCATTCGGCAATTCGTGCGTGATATTTTCCATAAAATGGGATCGTTGAAATGTTTTGTTTGTTCAACAAATTAACGCAAATGCTTCGAACGAGGCGCACAAATTAACTGAATTCTTGCACACAATGCAACTAAAGACGCCGCCACTTATTATGTATAGTTATAACAATAATAATATTACTAACAATATTTGCATACTTATAAGTTACAACAATGCATTCTGACACCTTCCAAAAGCCAAAAAGCCACACACGCTGATTTTTCAATTCCAAAAAATATCAAATAAAAATACCATGCAAATATTCCTGTCAAATATTGTACACGTGCACGACTGACAGATACCCAGTAGAAATTACTTATATTCTACTCTCGATTATTTAGGGTATAACTTTTGAATTTACTTCTTTCTCTAGGTTTTAAAAACTAAAACCAATCAATTGAAGATTTATCTTTTTTTTTAATTTTAATCATAAATTTAACGCTAAATGTATCATTTCGATATGCAGCTAGTTATTTAAAAATAATGAATAACAATAAGTATATTAATAATTATAATCTAAGTAATAATACAATATATAGAGAACATTTTAATGAAATCTGGAGTTTGTTCCCACTTTATCTAATTTTGCAATCTTAAAACAAAACAATGAAACAATATCATAAAAAACCACATACAAGGTTATTAACTGCATTGAACCTAATTAAAAATCTGACTAATAACAATAAAAATAAAGTGCAATTTAACAAATTCGCTTCGGGACTGAAATGATTTTGTTTTATGCGCTTTAAATAAATTAACGCATTTAATTTGCTTGACATTTGCAAGTAAATTAAATTAAAGTTTAAAAAAATCAAATCAAAATGTGTGAAAAAGCTCCGCGAATTTTCTTTCATCTTTCGTTTGAAATCAGAATGTTTAAAAAAATACTAGATATATATTCTCATAATAACGGGACAGCGTAGGTGTTATTTAAATTTAAAAAACTATGATGTCATTGTCTACGGGATAAGACCAATTGAGCAGCTGCTATAAAGTGTTATACGCACACACTGTTATACATCGTACGCTAGATCGGTAGATATGTCGACTGATGACATTATTTGATATCGTCACTGTCTTTTTTTATTGCAACTTTCTCACTTAAAAAGCCATCAAATTAACTCTAAATTGAAATTTGTATGCATCGCCAAATGTTGTTCAAGTAAAAATAGAGCTCAACTGGAGATGGTACCGATATTAACCGATATAGCCACCGAACAAGAAAGTTTTCTTACGTTTAGACCGCAGTGTGTTGTTTATATTTGCCTTAATTTATATAAATACTCTCTGTATTTTGAATAAGATAAAAATATATTTTTTTTTTCAGAAAATCATATATGTAAACTTTGTATTTGTTGACAAAACAATTATTTGGCACACTTAACATGTTTGTATATATAAAATATTAAAATACCTAAGCTACTAAATTTTTATATGTTTTGTAAATTAGTTCTACTTTATGTATTTTGTGTCATTTTCATTACTCTCAATAATTGTACATTAACATTCGCATCATTTCATGCATCGCTGCATTCGTTGACAGTGAAGACTGCCTAAAGAAAACCAGAAATCGAAACTTAAGATTGATTTAAAAAATAAGGCGAATTTCTTGTACTTAGTAGAATTTGTGAAATTTCAGAGAATTATATAATTCAATAAAATATATATCAATTTGTTCATTAATGACAGTGTTCACTGTAGCTGCTTGAAGTGTGTATACATTTTAATTATTGTTGGCAGCAATGCATCAATTCTATCTATAAGACACACACAGATCTATAAAACATAATGTTTTAATTTCCCAGAATCGTTTGCGGTTAGTTTAATTAATTTTTGACTCACAAAAGTGGATAATAAATGTTTTATTTTGCTTAACTTTTAACGGTTTGTCAACACGTGTGTTTTGCGTACAAATTTTGTGTATTTCGCTTTGCGGTTAAAATAGCAACAAAGTAAAATAGAGTGAATAGGTGAGGAAGCTAAGGTCAAAAAGAGATGAAAATAAGAATCGGTACAGAAAACACTTTGGAACAATGGAAAAACATAATCGTGCTAATATTTGCCAATTGGCATATTGAGATGTCCTTGTGTATTTACCTTTTTAAATAATTAACTTTAGCAGGCTCGTCAGCTTCTTGACACCTCTGGACATGCAATAAATGCCACCTTTAGTTTTAAACGATGAACATTAAAGTCTATGCAACAGTGAGACGAAAAACACACACAGAGTTAATTCACTTAACGACACTGATTAACTTATTTCACTATATTCTTGACACGCTTATACAGGTACAGGAGGCTCTCCCCTCTAAGCGATCCGCGCACTTTGACTCAACAACAAACACTGTGCGCGCCACAAAAATCAAAACGCTCGAAGACGGCGACGGTGAAAAAGCGAATGCGACAAGCGCAGTGCGTCGCACAGTGGGAAATGTCGGTGTAAAACTGAGCATTACATTATATGATAGCTAATTACAAGTGATTAATAACAAATAAATTTAATTCCGCTGTACTTAGCGTAGCCATTACAAAATTAAAGTTACAAAAAATGATTCATAGCTAGTAATTTGTTTTTATCACTGTATATAGTTGGGTAATCACAATTTCTAGGAGCTATAAACTTCGTCCGGCATTAAATGTGCCAGACCATGAATACATTTGCATTTTAACTTGTAATTCTTTTTGAGTAATATATTTAAATATCGTTGCTGCTGCGAATTTTTCAGTTGTATGTTCAGCTAATAAAATCAAACGGCGTTTGGACTGTTAAAATTGAGGGTTGTAATTTTAGTGCAGTTTTTAAAAAATTAAAAATGTGTTTTTTAAACAGTATAAATCTTTATTTGCATATGAATTTATGGCAGTTATCGAAAATGAAGATATGTGTGTTTTTGTTAAAATCTGTATAGGATTAATTTATTGCAGTTTCTAACAATTAGAAAATATTTGTGTATTTTACACAGTAAAAATCATTATACATATTTTATTTTAAGCTAAAAACTAGTTAAATAAATATCTAATAATCTAATTAATCTTTGAAATAAAGTGTACTTCCGATCAAATTAAAATAATATATTTAATTGAATTTATGAAAGTTGCATTAAAGATCATTGCATGCATGCGTGAGTCATTCACACCACTGTGCGCAGTGACAGCACACGTCGGAATTAGCAGAGAGCTAAAAACAATCGGTAAAATGTGCTGCTGCACAGGAGGAAGAGAGATAACCTTAATGAGAGTGTCACTTGCGTGACAGCAGTGAGCATGAGCATGAGCATGAGCAGAAAGAGCGAGAACGAGTGCAAGAGAGCGCGCGCGCAGCAGCGTTCAACAGAGCTGCGGAGAAATGTTCAAATTGTTGTTGTAGCTGTAAGGTTACTCTTGCATGCTGTAATGCTTATCAAAATGAAGGATTGAGCTGTGTAGAGTGTGGGAGAGAGAAGGAGGAAGAAGCAGGATGGTATGAAGACAATAAAATAAAGTCAATACGCAAAGTCAATTCGTGACGTCATTCGAACTCGAACTTCTTGAGCAAACAAACTTGTGCAATCAGCAATGAGAATTGTTTAATGATCTGTTTAATTACTTATTTAAACATTTATAGGTGCAAATATGAAATTGGTACAACGCCCCGTTTGCGTCAAAAAAATATTCCACACTGTCTGAATTAATTTAGTGCAGTTTTCATACGCGCTTATCACAAAAAATAAAACGAATAAACATCAGAACCCAAATGAAATGTTTTGATTTTTAATTAATTTAGTGCATCTCGAATTTTTCCATTGTGCCAATTGGCCATAAATTTGTTATTTACTTCACATGACACATTGTAAAATTCGTCACATTCAATTTACTTCAGCTCTAACAACCTCATCGTGACTGTTATTAAATGTGGGTGTTTTCCATGAGATCCGATTTCATACCGTCAAATTCATGACATAAGTACGGCAAATTGTTGGCCATTAAATATTATGAGTTAAATGAAAGTGCTACAAATCTGTAGGTAAGTTCTAAATGGCTTTTCAAGTGCACTTAATAAATACTTAACAGATAGTTTTGGCTATTTTCAAAGTTCGTCTGCCGGAAATCGGGCAATTTTAAATATATTACAACAGAAACTTAATTTCAAATCAGAATATCCTTTTTAATTTCCCTTAAACTCCAGAAAAGACAATAAGAAATCCCTAAAGCAATAAAAATCCCTACAACATATGTAACATACTTTTATGTGGCGTCATAAATTGCAGCTGGTTTGTGTCCTTGCTATAATCGGTGGGTTTTTTATAAACTAAATTAGAAACGTGTTTTCGAAAAGTTTGTTGTTATTCTAAAATTGCAGTATTGGCTGTCTCAATTTTAGGAAATTCTGTATATCAATATGAAAATTCCACACACACACACACATCAATCCAAGCACACACGCTGACTTTCAAATTTCATTATTCAAATTTCTATTTGACGTGGATAACGCCCAACATTGTGTGACAGAAGGACACTTGTCCTTGAACTTTGAGGCGCAGCATGACATGAGTCCTATTTGCATGCCTACTCCAACCCTTTGTCCTCCTCTTGGTGGGACATCGCCAAGTAAGTAATGATAGGACTGTGAATGACTTTAGCTTTTAACTGGCGGCGACTTTGACTAATGAAAATCCGGAAATTACCCGGAGGGTCAATCAATTAAGCAAATTAAATGGAAACTACGAGTAAATAATAAAAATTCGAGTTGAAAAAATCAAGTGCGGAAGCTTTGGCTTAAACAAAAAATCACATGCAGCTCACAATGTTCTGGAATTAAATTAAATGGAACCGTTTTAAGTTGAGAGAATTGCAAATCTGTTGCTTATCAGTAACATATGTTCATCTACCTCAAACCACAAACTCATTCCCATTACGATTCCGATTCCCATTACGATTGCGATTTCCATGCTAATGACTCTCGAACAGAACACGTACTTTTAAGCTACGAGATACAAGCTACAAAAATAACAAAAGCCAGAAAAAAATTAAAGAAATAAAATAAAGTTTGAATGCTGAAAAAAGTAGCTAAAATTGAATTACTGTTCTCGGTATTCGAGTCTAAGCAAATACGCATATGTTTTCATACAACAATTAAATAAACAAAAATGGCAAATTTTGTTAAAAAAAAAAGGAAGAAATAAAATAAAAAACAGAACATAACACAAAAGCCCCAACACACGCACTTGAGTGTGTCAATCAATTCTCGATATTCGTTATTTTTTATATTCAATTCTACTGTGGCCGCCATTAGCCAAAAAAGACCTTAAAACTGAAAACTGAAAACTAAAATCATAATTGTTAATTGCCTGCAATTTTTTGGCAGCGCACGCGCCGCATTTGGCAGGAAGTGTCTCAAGAAGACGACGCCTCATCTATCTATCAAATCTCATCTGAACTCATCTCATCTTAGATCAATCGCCGATTCTTTGTACTCTTCCGAAATGTGTTCCACTTGATAAGCAATCTATCAATAGTTACTTGACTTTGATTTAAGACTTTTAGACAGTAAGTTTTAGAGATAAGTAAGAGAGATTTCTGTAAATAATAATAAATATTCATAATAATACATCATTTTCAGTTGACTTGTATTACATACACAATTTCAGCTTAATAATTATGATATTTTATTGGCTTACAGATAAGTCAATTATAAAGATATACTAAAAGTTTCATTACAATTGCTGCATTACAACAGAAATTATGATAATTAATTTTGTTAGCTATAAAGTTACTTATCATAAACTTGCCAAAATTGAAATAACATTTTTTTTATACTTATAAATACATTTTTTTTTTAATTTTTGTTAATGTCCAAGATATTTGAGGATGATAATAAGAGTTCTATTCTCAATATTAAATTAAATTTTAATTTTAAATGATCTAAAGCTCTACATATAATAAAAGTAGGAGAGTAGAGGAAAATTCTAAAAACTACCAATTAAATTCCACTTTCAACTTATATAGCAATGTTATTTGCACTGTTATTTTATATTCCGAAACTAAATTTTTAAGAAGCACAGAGTATCTGCTAGTCGAGTGAACCTATTTGTGGTACACTTGGCGTTCATTGTTAGGTAAAAGTATATGTATAAAGATTGGTACTCAACTCAAAACGATGGGTGTTCATTAATGTCTGAGTAAAGTGGAGCTTGTAGCACAGATTAATGCGTAGATTATACCAGTTTATAACAGTTTGTATGGCAAATATGTTGTCATTATTTAAAGTCTACTAATAGAATTGAAATGGACATTTGGCTAGACGCCCCCGCAGCAAAATTAAAAGAATTTCCCACGATATGCGTGTGTCAAATGTTGGCAGCAACTTGTCAATAGCGTTCAACAATTTCGAGCCAACAATAACAACCGTTAGTCTTACTCATGACAAGATAAAAATTAAAACAAAAAAAAAAATGAGAACAAATAGCTGTTGACAAGCGACGACCTCAGAAAATGTATCTGAGCGTGAAATATTGACTACAAATCGGCGGCTCTTAGCCATAATAAAGCAAAATTTGCATTAGGCGGGATTTGAACGGTCTGAAAGGGAAACAGGTACAGGTACAGGTACAAGTACAGATACAGCTTAAGATACAGCTGCAGATACAGCGAAAGATACAAATTCAAATACAAATACAGCTGCAGGCTGAGGTTGAAATACTCTCGAATTTCAGATTGATGGATGAAGTTGAAGCTGCGTTTTGAAGTGTCAAAGCTGGCGACATTGACCTTTATTTGCTGTGCGTTTGTGTGCGTTTTGTGCCTGTTTAGGCCAAGTTAATGATCATCCGGATCATGATAATTGCACCCCACAAATTGAACCAATTTTCACAAATTTCGATCAATTTTATTTCACTATTTTTTGGCAATTTCATGGCCCGTTTTGCACTGACTCATTGGCGTTTATTGTTGCCTTTTTTTGTGGCCTACACACAAAATACATTTCATGATTAGCGCCGGCAATAACTGTATATCATTCGGGCCAACAACACTGCCAAAAGCGATCGCTCGAACTTTAACTGGATTCCATTTGAAGCGGCAATTTCTTGCCTGGAAGCGCAAACTTAAAGATACTTTTTATTTCTGTTTGGTTTTTTGGCTTTAAAGCTCGAAAAGCCGCTTCAATGTCGCCATCGATTGAAGGCGCGGATTGTGGGTGGCAGCGGGGGCGGAGAGATGGAGTGGGGAAGGGGGGAAGTGGGGGAGTGGCAATTGAATGATTTTTGAAAAAATGTTTTCATTGTTGCAACAATAAACAGGCCACACTTTGGAGTTATTTTGTGCTGTACACCCTGTAAACAATACATCATTCAGCGGGTATATTGCTTGCATGATTAGCTTGTTACAGCTAAAGTATAAAAAATGTAGTTTTCCAGTTTTGATGCAGTTTTGATCCGCAATGAAATCGGGTAATTTTTGACAAAGTTATGACATTTAGAATTTGTCATAATAGCGACAAAGGGAAAGTATGGAAAATATTGACAGTAAGGTATGAAAAATTTAATTTTCCAGTTTTGATTAAGTATTAATTCATTTTTGAAAAGTTATGACATTTGGAAGTTTTTATTGTGGCCTTCATAATTAGCTTAAAACTGCCTTAAAAACTTAATTAGAGTCTAATTAAATTTTTGTTATATTTTATTCTTAATTTAAAGGGTATCTGCAAGTGTTACTTGTAAGTCAAAAGTGTTTCATTTGTTTGTTTTGTGCAAATCAAAGAGTTAATTGAACAAACTCTATACAATTTTTGGGCATATTTGCTACCAATTGCGCATAAATACCCTGCAAATGTATATTTTCAAAGGGTATGCTTGCTACCATGTTCGTCATTCTGTCTCTATAAAAATGTAGTGTTAGATATTCTATGTTGCGCAAATATAAAAATATATACCAGTTACTAAAATAAATAGAAATTGTTAAAAAACTATTTTTATTTTAGTCAAATTTAAAAGTACTCAAAAATTTTTATATATAAATAACGATTTTACACACAAAATATCTCCATCATTTTGAATTTTTTAAGAGAAATGGTTTTAAGATGTTCTTTATGTTTTTAAAGATAAGAAATTTCTTCGAAAAATATATATAGAGAAACCAAAACATTTTCAAAATTTAAACATGAAAGTGAAATAAAAAAACTAGTAAACGCCCCCGGGTGGACTCGAACCACCAACCTTTCGGTTAACAGCCGAACGCGCTAACCAATTGCGCCACGGAGGCTGTTGATAACACTGAGTATAAATATTGTATTTTTGCATAGTGTAGGGATGTTAAATCCCTAAGAAGAATTAATCAGATTTGCATGGGCATCTGATAAGTAATATTGTTTAATTTCATATGCAGTTAAAGTTTTAATATTTATATAGATCCAAAATTCTTTGTCCTGACTTTAATTTAAGCTTTAAAAGTGGATGTTAAATAAATAGTAAATTAATAATTTAAGTTTAAGTTAATAAAATGTATATATATTTGGATAATTACATATTAAACATACTTTTATTGCAATCCAGATTCCCCGATTCGCCATTTTTAATGAACGTCTATGACTTTAAGTACTTTCGATTATTATTGCCCAAAGGCTGAAACTAAATCGGCAACTTTAACGCTCCTCTCATAAATAGAAAATCTGTCTGGGCGGTTATTACTTATTATTGTTTATCAAATAACAAAAAAAAAACAACAACAACATAGTATGAAAGAGAGAAGAAGAGCAAAAAACTCTGATTGTTTGCGTTGTTGTCTGTCATTTGTTTTGTCAATAAGTTTGCAACTGTTGCTTGGGCCTGAAATAAATATGACAAGGTTTACGTACCTCTATTGCTATATATATCGAAAATATATATATATATATCGGCATCTCCAACCCATTAACTAAGGCAAAAAATAACGAAAAAAAATGGTAATAGTCCAATGTGCAATAATAATCAATATTAAAGCGGAACCGTAACCGGTGAAAATTGCGTTGAAAAGTGAAAAAATGAATCTTTCCAAGCAGAACTCATTAGTGGGAGGAAAATAAAAAACACTGCTCTAATGTGGTAAACAACTTTAAAGGTGGAAAGCAGCGAAAAACAGTGGAAGCGAAAAGTATCTGATATCAACTAGATTGCCGGTTGTGCTTGGATTAATTCGGTGTAATCGGTAATCAGTTTAAACGGATTAAGTTCTCCACATACTCGTATTGATAATACAATCAGCTTTGCGCCTATATCATATCATAACTGAAGTGGCGAAAATGTTGTCAAGTTGGCACTAAAGTCAAGGGCACAGAGTTTAAGGCTGCAGTAGATATCCTGTAAATATTATTGATTTATATATATTTTTAGCTATTTAATAACTTTATTGACTTATATAAATTTATTCTTTTTTTTGCTTATATTTATCAAACTATTATTTACTCTAATATATATATAATGCATATTAGACACTAGATTATAAATCGATTTACATACGAAAGTTTCAGAGATATAATTTTTGATTTTCAAACAAACGTTGCTCAGCTATAATACACCCTTTACGCACTCTATTCCAGGGTATACAGAAATATTTATCAATACTGTCAATTAAGTCGCTTCCGAAGACATAATCATAAGTTACTCGCTTATCACACACCTGCATAAACCCTTTGCCCATCGCGTTTACAGGGTATGCGGCTGGTATGCAGAACAATTATTAAATTAGCTTATTAAGTCATAAGGGCAACCACAGCTAGTGACGTACAAACAGCGATGAATCGACTTTTGAAATCGAACATGAAATATGCATATTTACAAATAATTTCTTGAGCAAAGGAAATGTGGGGACATCAATAAATTGATTTTTGATATTATTAAAGTCGATTAATCGATGTATCGATGTTGTCACATCACTAACCACAAGCTGAATCCTTTAAAGTCAACGAAAACTACTACAGAAAACAGAAAACCGAAAGTGCGACAAACCCAATTCAAAAATACTAATAATACTGAATAACCAACGGCGCAGTCGCAGTCGCTGTCGCAGCTACGTCAGAAACAGCGGCAGCGATGCCGACGTCGACGTCGCAGTCAACGGCTGGCCGACTGAGAGTATATCAGTTACAGACACAGCGCCAGCAACGTTTATTTGCGTTCGAGCAGCGAACGTGGCAGCAAGCAAAGCAAAAGCAAAGCAAAGCAAAAGCAAAGCAAAGGCAAAAACAGAAGCAAAAGCAAACGCACAATTCAACGACAAAATCAAGTGCGAATTGAATCGAATCGAATCGTAGCAATAAATCAGAGTTCGTCAAGTGTTAACAATTTCAAATTTCATTTAAATTTCAATTAAATTGTGAAAATTGTTATTGTTAATTGATTATAATCGCGTTACGCGCTTTCATTCAATTAAAAGAAGAAAACACAGTTCGAACAATAAAAAGATCAATGAAGTGGCAATAGATGACCGTTAAGTGAAATTGTCATTGCAAATAATAATAAAACTCAACGCTTAAGTCATTATTATTATTTTTGTGTTGTAACTACGATTTGAAAAAAACGTCGCTTTTCAATTTTGTTCAACTTCAACTTCGTTTTCGTTTTCGATTTCGATTTCAATTTCGAATTCAATTTTTATGGTCAAGTGGCAATTGTGCAACGTTAGCAGCCACTTAACCTTAACAATTATTATTATTATTTGGCAATAAGACATTTGGCACAATAATTTCATTCAAGTGCGCCAAAAAAAATAAAAAATAAATAAAATCGAACTTTTACCGCAAAAAAACGAAAGCACAGCAACAACAATAATATAAAAAAATAAACTCAACGAACCCACGCGGACAACAACAACAGCAACAACGTCCATTACAACAACTACAACAATTACAGTAACTGCAAAAACAGCAGCACCCAAAGAGAAGAAGAAATAGTGCAAAATGGTTGAGAAAACAGGTGAGTGAAGAGTGTGGAATGGAGAGTGAACAAGTGTCTCAAGTGAACATGAACAATTTGCAGAAACAAAGATAAATAAAGATAATAAAATATATTTAAGGGGAAATTCCAATTGAAGGTTAGCGGTAAAGTGCGTCTGTGTGTGGGAAATTTCAATTGGCAGCTAAATTGTTGGCACGAGTTTCAAGTTTTCAAATAAATATTGCAATACAATAATTAATTTCACCTGAAAAATAAAATTGAGGTTTTATTAATTTCACTTCAACATATTATTGATTTCTTAAATTTATTTAAATTGTTGCCTTTATATTAACATATTCTGCAAATTTAATATTTATTTAACACTTTTCAAAATTGCATAACTCTTTTACTCCTTTGAAAATCAAAAGAACAAATTGCAGATATAACAATGAACTTTGAATACAAATAATTTATCAGAATATTTATCTAATCGAATAGTTTTTTATTGTGAAGGAATAATAAACACAGAAGTTATACAAGAAACTGTATCATAAAGTGTGAGGCAGCTTATCAGCTGATTGTTAGGGTATCTCTTAGTTCAGCTCAATTGTTGCCAAGCTGAAATATCAAGCTAAAATATTACAAAGAAGTTTAAAAATAAACGTTTATTTTTAAAACTCAATTGTAAGTCAAGATTGACAGTTCTTTGTTTATACAAAAAAATGAAAAGATATGGAAATTTGTTAAGACTAACTGCAGATAAATGTTGAACACTGAAATGAGTGTTGTAAGTCGTAGTATTAATCATTTCAAAATATGTCGAATCATTGGCACACGTTTAATCAAATATGCATGCTAAAAATTAAAGATTAAATATGCCAATTGTTTTTTAATATCTTTGTGTAATTTTGTTGCTTTTTATCAATAACAAGATGCAGTAATTGCTTTTCAATATTTTCACCGCTTTGTTGCTGTCATTTTATGGCATTTGCTTCCGTGCCAATTTTGTGATGCTGTTGCCAATGATTTGATTTCTTAGCTGAAAGTTTTTTCATCACACAACTTCAAGCTGAGAAAGAGCTAGAAAAAGAGCGAGCGAAAGAGAGATAAGATGATGACTTCCTGGCCATAATAAAAACAATAAAAGAAAACAGCTAAGAGCGCAAGTGAATGAACTGAGATTGCGGAGCGTAAACTTGGCCCGAATCTATTGGTATTATGGCCTATTATATCTGGCCACATTTGCGGTCTATTTGCTTTCAACTGGCGTCAATTTTACGGCGATAAGAATTAGAGAAATACAAATAAAATAAAACAGAATAGAAAAGAAAAGAAGAGATTAAAAAATATTCGTGGGGCTAATTAATTTACCAAGCAACTAATGCGATTTCTGTGCAGTCTAATTAATGTTAGCCCGGTTTGTTATTATTTAAACAATTGTTTCAACAATTTACACCGCCAATATTTGATTTAAATATTAACTGTTTACGCTTTGGCTTTAATAATGCGGCTAAAAGCCACTTACATGATGTGCACAACCTTGGCATTGAGGCCAGTTGTGTGTTGTGTGTGTTGTGAGTGATCTGTGTGTTCTACAATTGATGGCATAGCCAAAACGAGTTTATAATTTCTCTCCCTGAACTGCGTCTTGGCCAACATCGTGAAATTGCTAACAATCGGAAGTCGAGACGCCTCGAGGCATTAAGCATTCGACTTTTGCGTAGTTGATAAAACTGTGACTTCCAAACTACACACAACTATTTCATTTTAATCGCCAGTCAGTTGACAATCGACAATTGACAGTCGACAGTCGACAGTCATGACATCACGGTGAAATTCGCATGTGCACAGTGGCGCAAAAAATGATGATGATTTACTTACAAGTCAATTTACTTTACCCCGAATATTTGCATTTAAATACAAGTAAATTTTGCCGCTTTAAATGTAAATTGATAATAAATAATTTGATTTATATTAGTTTGCCAACTGCCGACATTATATATATTAATATAAAAGTTTTATTAAAATTAATTAAATATTAAAAAAAACTTTATAAACTAGCTAAATTCAAATAATTATTAGTTTCTTAGAACTTTATGTGCCTGAAGAATTTACTTTAATATTAAAATACATTACTAAACTTTTAATTTAATTTTAATGTAATAATTGATGTAATATAGTATATATAATATTATTTTTATAATAAAAGAGATTTTTTATAATTAATTTTTTTAAATGTTTTTTCCTTTTGTTACTTTGCATAAATAATAATTAGTAATGAAGTTACTATAATATCACACTTATTGAATTTCTATTAAAAGTTACTATTCAACGTTTTTCAAAAATATATATGTATAGATAAAAAAGTAAAGAAAACATTCAGTGAACTGTTTATTTGGTAGAGGATTATTTCCCTGAAGCTAAAACAGGCGCCAGTTCTCTGGAATTCAGATTTAAGGTTGGATTACAGATCTTAAGGCGGGAAAGACAATTAGATGTATAATCATATCAACGTATTATTAATGAAGGCGGCTTATAATTAAGTTATTAAGCTGGCTGTCTCAGACTTAACAAAAGTCTCTAAATAAGATCTTCCCATGGAAACTTTTTGCGTACGTAACTCTGAGTAAATCATAACAGCGTCATTAAATTGATTATAATTAAAATACTAATCGGAGAACTTCAACTTCATTGTAATGCTATCTTGAAGGCGAATTGATAGCTGTCATGGGATCGGCGGAAATAGTAAAATCTTTTAATTATTTGGGATTTATTACATTAAATTTATAACTGAGAAACTGTTATATAATAATAATAGTTATACATAATAATAAATATTTTATTTGAGAACTCCAATATATGATACAACATCATGAACTTTTAAATGTTTCCTATGAATTTCAAATTTGTTGAAGAAAAATAAATAAGCAATTTGCAAAGAGATAATTTTAAAAATATTTCCCATATGCTCAGCTTACTCCAGAAGATCTTTGAACTTTTAACACGCAGATTTCTTGTAAAATGTTTGATTAAAATCTAAGAAGCATCAGTTATTGTTAATTTGATAATTTGAATAGAATTCGCAAATGTTTTTAGCTCATCCAATGAAAGAACGAGCGCTGACTATTAGTTCAAAGGAGGAGTCCCCCAAACTGCGGATTGGCGCTGATTTATCGATTAATCGAGTCGGCTTAGGGGCATAAATTAGCAGGCCATAAAAAACACACCTCCCGCATACGAAATCGAGCTCAAATCCGAGTTGACTAATTAATGAATTTATCACAAAATTTATGGTCGAAACTGAAATTTAAGCTAAAACTGGTTTAGGTCACAAAATATGAAGAATTGTCTTGCATTTTGTTGTTGTAGCTTTGAATGTTTTAATAAAATCATCACCTTAGCGAGTCAAGTGCTGGGAATAAAAGAGTTTACAATAATCAAAAGAAATCTAAATAATCCGATCAAAATGATTAATTGTTGTCGTGGGATGAGCTGAAAACACTTTGATGTTTGTCTTTTGTTTGGGCTTGCAATTATGGAGTACACTCAAAGAAATTTTACACTAAAAACGTAGAAAGAAAAATGTAGAAAGAATATATCTTAATTTAGAAAATAGTTTTCCTGTTAGAAAATTTAACTGCATCAATTTTTTTAGAGTTAGGTTTTTCTTTTTTAATTGAATGTAAATTTCTCTTCAAATTTGATGACGATTTATTAATTATGGAAAGTTAATTTTGCGAGTGTAGCTGTGAGCTGACCAAGGAATCAAGACAAAAGGCGAAAATTAATGTGTGTTGCCAAATACTTTAATAAAACATTAACAAAGTTACGGGTATTCTCATATGTACAAATAAACATACGTAAATTAGGCAAATTATGCGATATTCGCGTGACTCCAGCTCATAAATGTGTAGCTTGTTTTTCCCTGAGACTATTCAGCATTGGCTTATGGCCATTTGCCATTTGCCATTTACCATTTACCATTAACCATTTGGCATAATGAAGTTGGTAAGAGCAGCTGTCACATTGACATTGCTCATACGCCGCGTGGTGCGTTCATCGGACAAGAATACGCAGTCAATGCCACGCCCCAAAATGAATAGTTCTTGTGATTTCTTTTACAGGATTTGGGTGTGTCCCAACAACGGCGAAGAAAGGGAACAAAATTATACAGACAAGCCTTTGACACAATTCGAGGTGTGTGTGTGTGTGTCTGTAGTGTGTGTGTGTGTGTGTGGCACGTGTGGCAAGGTGCAAGGTGCGCCTTCGATTGTGCTTGGTCAAGGCTTGAGCTGCACCTTGACGTTGACTTCCTTACAACATCCTTTTTTGGGCCAGGCAAATGTAGCATGTTGCATGTGGCATGTAGCAGGATGTGGCAACGGAAGTCCATTGCAACTGCAAATGCAGCGACTATAAATTTGTGCATTTCTTGGCCAGTCTTCGCGCCACGTCGCGTGTCTAAAACAAAAACTCGAGGTCAACTGAAGTTTTAAGTCATAAAGTTCAGCTTCCTAGTTCTTACAATTTTGGGATCAAGATGATCAGTCATGATAATTATAATATGATAAGTTGTATAAAACTGGATAATTGGAATTGAATTTCATTTATAATTCATAATAAATAATTTGAACTTTAATGCAGAATGAACTTAGAGTTCAAAACAGAAAAGGAAAATCGGTTTAGTTTTGATAAAGGTGTTAGATCTTAACAGTGAACTCATCTGACTACACACTCATACGAAAACCCACACTCAAACCCATAATTCAGTCGGTAGTCAGTCGAACCTTGTCATTAACATTTACCATTTACCATTTACCATTTACCATTTCCCAGTTACAATTTATCTTATCAGTCTGCGCATTTCTAACGCCCATAAATTGTTGAGGATTGTCGGAGCACTTGAAAGGCGGACGGACACTGAAGATTGTATCTGAGTGCGAGTGCCGCAATTTGGGTGCGAGTATCTGTGAGCCATGCCCACAAGGGGGCGAAATTACGAGTAGTCAACTTCAAGTTGTCAATCAAACAATCACAATCACATTCCTATACTTATACCTATAGATTGTGAAAATTGCAAGTTAGCTAACAAAATTTCGTATTTTAAATAAAGTAAAACTAAAAATAAATTCAATAAATTTCTACTCAATTTTATTTTATTAATATCACAAAATGACAGTGTTTTTTATTACTAAAAGTGCCAAGAAACTTTAAAACTAAATCTACTACTAAATCTTTAATTTAAAAGATTTGCTATTTTATGATAAAGAAAAGTAAATAAATCTATTACATTTACTACACAAATAAAACATTACATTGCAATCTGATGGCAATTATAAAATCAATTTAAATTTAAAACTGATTATGCAACGATGTGATGTTTTGATTACTTATTTTTTTCAATGTAAGGATTATAATAATTCAATGAATAAACTGGTTATAAAATCTATTGAAAACGCGAAATTTTACGATCAATTTAATATGGAATCAAATCGAATACCGATTAAGTTTTGTAAACAACTTAATTGGTAATAAAGCAATAAACAATTTAAGTATATAAAAGGTTGCTTATTTTACATTATTGAAACTAATTCCATTAAAAATTGAATTGCTAATTGAATAGTTTTAATAGTAGTGAAACAAACTATAAAGTTTTATTTAATACAAATATGACTATATTTTTATTTGCTTTAAATTATTTACGCATTTGCCAAACAACTGAAGCAACCCTCGTTGCAAGCTCCTTGCGTTTTATGCAAATTTCTTTGTGGCCTAAAGATTTACTGTTAGAGTCAGTGGCAAGGTCGAACCGTTGATGCCACAATGTTGATAGGGAAAGTAAGCGCCATGAATAACGCTTTCTGAGTGAGTGCACTCATGAGCACTCGTTTGAATGTGACCTTGACATTAGATTTGAAAATGTACAATGTTTCTTAGTAATTCAACATATGTATTTATTTATAAACACAATGATTTGCAACAACAACAACAACAAGATTCTAATCTTTCGAGCCAAATGCGGAAGAGTCTAAAGCAGTAAAAAAAGAGTCAGCTAAAAACTGTGCTTCTACCTGTTTTGCATAATAATTTTTGCGAGTACTCAAACGGCAGTATTCATTCTGCGCCTTATTCACGAATCGCTCGTTATACGCGCTGAATTGTATATGGGTTGCCTCTTAACTGGTTACCTGTTAACTGGTTACCTGTTAGCCATTTAACTGTGCCACTTTCCCGCTCCAGAATTGCACAGAATTACACATGAGTTTGGAATGTGCGCTAACTGGCGCTAGGAGGCGTCTTCGCTCAGTTATCGCTACCATCCGTTGACATTGCTCAATTAAGAATCAATGTTTTTTATTGTATTTGATAACAGGTTGTTCAAAGCGCACTCACTAATTAATTTCATGTTCCCGTCCGTTGTCTTGGCCTCGCAAAAAAATACTACTTCAATTACCCTTAAAAAATACTTAAAGATTTGTTAAAGAAAGCGCGCAAAATTTGTTAATTGATTCAATTAAATGCCATTAAAACAATACTCACAATTTATTTGCACAGATTTTGCGTGTATCCATGAGATACAATCAAATTGTAGCCTTGTCTTTATATATATTTATTTTTTCTCTTTTTTTCCTATTTATTTGTTTTCTGTGTTGTTCAAATCCATTCAATGTCTTGTCGTCACGCCCTCACAAGCAAAAATAATAGTAATCATAATAATAATAGTAATAATCACCTTTCATTGGTTTGTTTTGTTTTTTGTGTGTAAATTTGAGTTTATTATTTGGCAACAATTATAATTATTAATGTGGTCCATTCATTTGATTTTGGACCCATTTTGAAGTCAAGATCACTTAAGATCAGGCCTCTAAGCACTCTAAGATACTCATCTATAGCCCAAGGATGTGACAAACATAATAAATTTGATGTGATCTGCACACGACACACCCAAAATTGAAGACTTAACATATATGGAAGAGAAGGTTAAAGTGAATCCATGACACAATTCTCTCTGTCCCTTTTCTTCTTTCTTTCTTTGTTTCTAACCGTAAATTTACCTTAATAAGTGGGCCCATAAAATGATGTGAGCAATTTAGATTATGCTGGCCATTGTCGTCTCTTGGCTCAGACAGAGATTGATAAGATTTGTCCAAATCCACAGAAGTGGAAGTGGACTTCTGATTTCATTACGACTCTCGACTCACGACTCTCAACTCATATATAGTATGCTGATAACTGATAAGCCAACATGGAAGCCAAAATGGTAGCCAAATTGTGGCAATTTTTATCTTTATAGGCATTATTCGAGTGGTAGTCATAGTTTTAGGGCCATAAATTCAGTCTATACTCGTATTTGTTCAACAACTAAGTGGGAAATCTGGTAAATAGAAAGATCTACACTCGCTCTTAATATAATTCTAGTGCAAACTGCCTAAATAGCTAAAATTCTTTTTAAGATTTGGCTTATTTAGATAAATTTGGGTCAAACTTGTAGACTAAGCTGATCTGTAGTACTTTATTGAATGGATTCAAAATATTTTAAGAATATTATAAGTAATGCTCTAATATTTCAAAATCAATAAGATTTTTAAAATATCTATTCATATTTCTATTAATGAAAGAAGCTAGAAAAATAGATCTGCGAATTTTCTTAATGCTGCATCTGAAAGTTGCAAAATAAAACAGAAATCTGTTATGCTTAGAAATATTTATAAATTCAACTTGTGGAATAAGAAACGCAGTGTTAATAGCTAAGTTATACTTTATTGGATGGATTCAAAATATTATAAGAAAATTGTAAGTAATGCTCTAATATTTCAAAATCAAAAATATTAATAACAAAAATCTTTTCATATTTTAATTCATGAAAGAATCAAGAAAAAGAGACCACAAGTTGCAAATGAGAACAGAAAACTGTTATACTTAGAAATACTTATAAATTCAACTTGTGAAATAAGAAACGCAGTGTTAAAAGCTAAGTTCTACCAATTATTTATAGGCATATAGCATTAGAGTAGTGTAGCATGACATACGTAGACACGTAGACTTATCAGAAAAATATGTTAACCCCTTCCAATTTCCACTTGACCAATGGCAAGGTGAAAGCCATCAATTATAGCCTGACTCACAGCCAGTTCGGAGTGATATCAAGTCATAAAATAATGTACAAGCTGAACGAGCCTATCAACTAAATGTGGCCTAAAGCCAGTTGGCTAAAAGTGTTACTTGGTCTAAAAATAGCACAAACGTTGGTGATATTTACGTAATCGAAAATGTTCAAATTGCCTGTAATACTAGTATTATTTAATTTGTCGTCCACCTTTTTCATGGTCTATTTGCAGTGTTAATTTCAGTTTCAATATTGCCATTTTCAGCTGATTGAAGCAAATGTTTCAATCATCAAGTTGTTGGTTTCATTGAACTTGAATTGTGAATTGTAAATTGTGAATTGTGATTCTGGGAGCCTCGATGAATGGAAATGAAAATGATTAATAGACTTGTACTTGTTGACCGTTATGGATAGAGCTATAAATGATGAGCAGCATTGCTTTATTGATTGATTGACTGACTGATTGACCGATTAGTTGATTGATTGTCGCACACATTAGCATCCATTGTTTCAATGGGGCAAATTCAATTTAATGACAGATTTGACATTTTGCAGCCTTCAATTGCCACTGATTTTGTGATTTGTTATTGTTGCAAGCACGGTAACGACTATTTTGCAGGCACTGTAGCCACTGCAGCCAGTGCAACCACATTTTGCATTTGCATAAACAAATTGAGCCCACAAATCGCTTAGCATACAATGCGTTGAGCGTGAATTAAACAAATGTTCAATGCAAATAAACCATAAATTTTAACCATATGCTAATTGAACCGATCTCCGATCAAAGATCACCGATCAACGGATCTCAGTCTATGGAACGTGTCAACAAGCTGATCTCGTTTCGTTGAGATTTATTTATGATTATTTGCCGTTTTCCATTTCAAATCTTTTCATCTTGTTCAACAAGTGTGGGTGTTGACTGTAGTCTGTAGATTGTAGACTGTAGACTGCAGATTTTGATCGTTGACAGTTGTGGGTTGCTTTTGATCTCCCAAATTGTTGCAACTTAATGAATGTAAAATAGCTGCATGGTTATGCATTTTTTAAGACAATTGTCTATATGAAAAAGATTTAAAAAAAATGGTATTTTTGTTTTTTATCTTGAACATTTTTATACTTATGAGAAAATATGATTTTATAAACCTACGTCTACACACAAAGAGTTTTTAAATCAGATTGTGTGTTTGAATTTTCATGCTGAAGTTGTGATATATATTAATATATATATAATACCAACATTCTTTGAAAGGTTTTCAGTGGCAAGAAAGCATAATAGATCATTGTATTCTTTGAAAATTATATATTATGTAGACCGATCTCCTGCGTTCTTCTCGACAAAATATACTTTATTTTAATACTAATTTAAGTGGCTTGTAAATATTTTACAATCTCCAGTTGACATATTAACTAGAAAGAAACCGCTCCCTATATAATTCACTTTTTGCTTATCTGTTGTCGTGTTTTAAATTTATAGATCATAAAATGTTTACAAAGTTATTAAGATTATTTATATCAATTAAGTTCTATTTTAGACTCAATCTTCAAATTGATATATTAAACTCTTAATTTCTCGATATATTTTTTTAAATAAACAGCGTATGTCTTAATACGCTATCTTTTTAAATAAATAATCTATTTAATAACTCTATTAGAAACCTTCTGTTGTTTTCTTTCCTCGCTTTTTTCGTGCCATATAAACAATTTGTCTTACTCATAATATATTCTAAAAAACGGTTGATACTTTGTGGAAATTTCAAGTGTAAAATAGCTAGGAATTTTTATCGCAATGATTGACGTTGATTGATGATATACTCGTGCTAGTGCGAGTATATTCATACAGTAGTCGCATTCAGTTAATGGATTTGAATTTGCGTTGTTGTTGTGCTAGTCAAAGTCTGGATGTCATACACCTATATAATACTAATAATTTCCTCCCATTTCGCAGTCTGAGCACGATTGAATGCATTCTAAATCGAACTCGGATTCTGATTCGGATTCTGATTCTGAGATTACACAACGATTCTCGTATTTGCCACACGATATCTTTTGAGTATGTTCAATGAATCTGAATGAAAAGCTAGTCAAGCGATTGACGCTGTCATTGTTGTTGTTGAAGTTGCTGTTGTTGTGTCAACACGTTGCCAATTGTTTTACGATGTGGCTTAAAACGGTTGCACCGCCAAGTTAACTGTTATTCTTGTCAATACCCACCTCAATTGCCCGCTAAGAACTGCCTGTTATCATCATGTCATGGGATTGTGGCCAAAATGCCATCAAAATCCATATTGACAACAATAACGACAACTTCGAAATGGAGACGTGAGCAACATGAATGATTTTTAATATAAAATCGTATAAATTGATAATTAGAACAACAAATTTGCTAAATAATTGGAATTAGTTAGGTTAGTATGTACCTAGTCACCTTTTAAATATATGTATTGCAACACAATGAATTTGTCTCAGCTATATTGTGTAAAAATTTCATTTAGTCAGTTATATATAGATATAAGTAGTAACTTCTAAAGCTGGAAAACAACTAAAAAAACCCACTAAAAATTAAATAATTGTCGTATTAAATAAAGTTGATAACGTGGCTTATCACAAAGAGAAACAACAAAATAAGGGTCAACCTTTCTGTCGGTTTGACTCGCTTCCAACTGGCATTAATTGATAAGCGTTTTGACTATTTACATGCGGATTACGACCCAGTTTTATTAGCCTATTTATGGCCTTGGCCTAAAGTCCTTTTGTAAGACCCCGAAATGTGAATAGCTCACATAAATGCTCTAGAATTATAGTCAATCTGCGTGCTGAACACACAGACATTAAATAACAGTTAAGAGTGATAATCTCAAGACTGCTCGACTATCAGTTACCCTGTAGCAATTTGTAATTCCACTGAAGATGGTTGCATGTCATTTTCAATTTCTATGCATTTTCCCGAGCGATTTCATGACAAAGTAAACAACTAGAAAATGCCCTGTAAAACCGATTTTATTTTTTACATATTTTATAAATAAAATCAGCATATAATTGTAAAGTTTCAAATACATATAAATCAATAACATTTAATGCAACAATTTCTTAGCTGAGATACCCTGTAAACAATGTTGCCATTAGATTTTTTTAACCACTGCATGATTTAAAATTTAGACTAACTTTAAGGTAAGTTATAGTTACCACTAAAGTTCTATTTAATTCCCATTCAATACACCTTCTACACATTTAATAATTATAGGGTATTGTAAGTGTGCATTAAGTGCAACAGATAATCGTAAATTGTGCTAATTGAAGTGTGTGTAAAACGACAACACGAATAATTGAGATATTTATGCCAAAACACGTCGGGAAATTGGCTATATAATTAACACCCCCAAAGGCAGATCGTAAATCAATAATATTATTGACAATTAATGTATTGTTAAGCGATACTTTCAATATTTGATTTACTCCATTGTTTATTTAAGTATACTAAGTATTATATGTTGTTCATATTTTATCTAAATAATCGCAAGTATTCACTCAATATTCAATCAGACGCAATTGCAAATGAGGTGCTAATAAAGCGTTATTATTATTATTTGTTTAAACAAATTAATTAACACCCGCTGTTTAACATTGAGCTTACAACTAACGTAGAAACAACAACAAGGAAATTACCGCTAAATAAATAAATGGCAGGAGAATAAAACAATTTAATTAATCAAACTGTGTGAAACTGCGAGTATCTTTAGCTTATGAGATCTTCAAGATCAAAATAACTACTTTAAGTAGACAATGCGAATTTATCTGAGGACAGATAGATAACATTTATCTCTGGTATATAAACTGATAATTGTGATGTAACAAATATATTAAAATATTATGTTTAGAAAGTAGATATAATTCTGATTAAATATATTAATTTTCAGTTTAGACACATTCAGTTTAACATTACTGAAAGATATTTAAAACTTGTACTTGACATTTTTTAACATCAATTTTACATTTTAAATATTTCTTATTTGTGTTTTTTTTATTCTAATTTATCTGTAACAAAATTTTGTTGTTAATTGCTGCATTATTATTTTATTTACTTTAAGTATTAATGAGTATTTTTAGTTAAAGTTAAGGTCTCTAACATTTGGTATTTTTGTTATTGTAACTCGATTGTAGTGATTAAATTAATAATGAATTAAAGTTTGGCATGCGCTGTGCAAACTTCTAATCAACGTGTAATTAAATTAATACTAATTTCATATACTTTATTTTGTCTATTTGCATCTTTGTTGCAGACATGTCGAAATTCGTTGGCGTTGCCGATATCACGGAGAACAAGAAAATCTGGCGCATGTTGCTCGGTGAATTGGTGGGGACATTTTTCTTGGTATTCATCGGTGTTGGCAGCACGGCGACCGGAAATCCGAGCGTTGCACAGATAGCATTCACCTTTGGCTTGACGGTGGCCACATTGGCTCAGGTAAGCAACTACCAACAACTAACTACCAACAACCAAGTATTTTGCTAGCCATGAGATTGCCATCAAAATTGTGATTGAGATTGGGCCAATAGCAATAGCAATAGCTGTTGTATGTTGTATGCTGTATGCTGTATTCTGTATTCTTTTTGCTGCTTGATCTGGTCAATAGTAATGGCAAAATCATGCGTTCAAGGACACGCCACCGCCGCGTTACACTTTCGGCCGGGCCAAAACTCATTCACAACTTGCAGTCGCATTTTGGGCAAGACATTGGCATTTAAAACGTGAAAAACGTTCAAACGACAAACGCATTAAAAAAACGGCAATCGAAGCGTTGGCCGCGTGCGAATGTAATTTACAAAATTGACAGATAGATTTACAGACGCACAAAGATACAGATACAGATACAGATGCAGAGACAACAACCACAAGAGCAAACGCAACAGCTACAGCAACGCTGGAAAAAATAACAGACCTACTTCTATAAATAAAAACATACATTTCACTTAAGCCCAAATTAATATTACTATGAGTTTTTATTTAATAAAACCACACTTCTCTATAAGAAACTTCTAAAATTGGTTAGGAAATATGATGATTTTCTTTTCATTTGAAAACTAAATCTGTTTAGTTTAAAACATCGCGGGTTTGTGTCCAACTAGAAATATATTTAAAATTTTTTGGAAAAAAACTAAACAAGACAAATATAATATTAAAAAAAAATAAAATTAAACAAAAATAACATCAAAATAATATAATACAACAATAGATATATTCCAATAAATTATTTTTAACTGAAAAAAAACCAAACAAGATAAATATAATATCAAAATAAAATAAAATTTAAATATAAATACCATCAAAATAATATAATACAACTTGTCCTCTTATTAATTTGAACTTAGTCGATTTTGATCTTAAAATCAAGAAGTGTTTATTTTTCTTAATTTAAGAACTTTATGTTCTCAAAAATTCTGAATTTTTAAACCCTTTTTTTGTGAGTGTTCAGCTACAGATTCAGATACAATTCGGAGCTCTGATCATGATCATTAGCGCTGCACACGCGGCGTATGAGTAACGCACAATGTTTCTGAACACAAAATGCGAATGATGTGAATGCGAATGCAACTGTGAATGTGAATGCGAATGTGAATAATAAATGCGCACTCGCTGCGAAAAGCGTCTGCGTCGGCAATTAACATTAATCAACACGCAAAATATGCAATTAGATTATTATGCGTTTAATTACGTTATGCATTTGATGTTGTTCTCGTTGTTTTGCTTGTTGTTTTGGTTGTTTGGTTGTTATTTTTTGTTGTTGTTTTTTGCGAACTGCACATTTGAAACACTTGAGAATTGATGACAACTCTATGGCCATTACAGAGACTTAAAGCTGACATTTGAATCATATCTAAGTCAACAATTGTTATTTAACGCATTCTCAGCCAATAATTAATAATAAATAAATAATATTAGCATTGATGAATGACAAAAATATAGGCAATAAACTCTCAGAATATGGCTATTTAATTTAAATTAATATATAATTTTGCAATAGTTTTTGTATTTTTAAAATCAAATTTAAATTGTTTTATGTAATATTTTGAAAAGCATTCAACTTGGAAAATATATATAATTATAGTTTATTCAGCTTAGATTTTTAAGTAAAGAGTAATATCAAGTTATTAAAGAATACTAAAGATTGTAATTGGAGAAAATAGTTTCTTAAATCGAAGATGATAGTTTAGATATGTTAAGAATCTAGCTGAAATTGATACGAAATTGAACTTGATGAATGTCGGCAGTAATTTGATAAATAAGCAGACTTCACTTTATGCGAGAAATCACGATAAGTTGCGAGACAGACGTGTGCACCTCATCAGATACTTTGTTAGAGGAATATCGCTAAAAATCTGAATGTATCTGCCAGTAAGTTTTTCCACACTTTCGCCAATTGTTAAGAGATTCGCTGCGATTGCCCAATGCAATCGACAGGTGAAAGATACGAGTGAATAGTCACGAGTCATTCGAGGCCTGTGGCAAGTTGAGTCTCTTATTGTTGTTGTTGTTGTTTTTCTTTTATGAAAACCGAGCAATATTTCAACGATTAGTTGCACTTGCAGTGGCAGTGGCAGCTGCTGTTGCTGTTGCTGTTGCATTCACATTTGTTCATATGACGTGTGCCACGAGAGTGTGGCCAACAAGCATTTGGTCATTTGGTCATTTGGCCATTTGGGCATTTGGGTTAACTGAACTCGATCCGTGACCAGACAATGTGACGACAATTGGCTCGAGGTTCGAAGCTTCAAATGACGACGATTCCCTTTCCCAATTGCCGATCAATGAAGCGTTACAAATCGAAAACGTGACAATTAACGGTAATTTAATGCCACTTGCTTATTTACATATGTATACAACGAAAAACTTCAATGAAATGTGAGGAATACATCTGGAATTTGTAATTCCTAGGAAATTGGACACATTAGTCATTAAAATAAAGAATAGATTGCATAGATCCTCAAGCTTTCAATATTAAAAAATTTAAGCCTAATTTATAGTTGATTAAATGAAAATTAATAAATAGTTGAAAGGCATAAACTATTAATATTCAATTTGGAATGATTACTCTTAATCATCATTATGTAGTTAATTATCTTTATGTCTGTTTTTTTTCACTCTAAGTTATGCAGAAAGTATTTATTTATTTTTTTCTAGTATATTTTTTCAATTAGGTTTTATAAATAGTGATCCTTTAATTGATAACATTGCGTACATTTATGAATTTTGTAGTGTTGAGAAAATGAATACAATTAATTTTTCAAAAAATATTATAGTTTAAAATAATATTGCAAATGCATTGAATTATGTCAATTTTTATTTTAAGTTTTGCATTAAATGCAGCACACTTTTAGTTAACTTCCCACTTTCCCTTTCTACCTCTCTCTTTCTCTTTCTCTCCTCCTCTCTTGCTCTTTCTCCATTAACTGCTTCTTTTCTCCTTCTACGACACAACAATCGCGACATTTGTATGCAATTTGCATTAGCCACGTTTGACTGTTGGCCAAAAGGAAGTGGCACAAAAAAGTAAATGCAAATATCAACTGCATAGTAATCGCTACTAAAACAACAACAACAGCATGAACTTTGATTTGATTAAAATCTTGGGGGAAATTCCAACATTTTGATTTTGATGCGGGCCAAGTGAATCAAATGAATGAACGCCAAAAACAAGTCATAAATTGTGAGTGCCGGCAGTTGAATCAGTTTCTTGAAATCAACTGCAATTCTGGGCTTGGCCACATTGATTAATGGCTATTCAAACGATGTACGACTACTCAAGATGAGCCACGAATAACATGAATATGAATACTACAATTTTGAATACAAAAGGCCAATGCGAACAATTTAGTCTTAGCGCAGTAATGAAGTCAAAGTCGATAGAACCTCCAGCGGCAATCAAGGTGCAACATGCAAGATCAATAAAAGCCCAAATTAACAACGAGTCAAATAGCAACCATAACAACAACAACAACAACCATAACAACAACAACAACAACCACAACAACATTGGTAATAAAATTGTGCGTGCGCCATTCACAAAATTGACAAAAATAAAAATATAATCAAACGGCCCGAAATCTGCGAAAATGGCAAAGTCAGCTCAACGGTTTGGTTTCGTTTGGACCACTATGCACCATGGGCTCATTTGGCAAAATTACGTATCAAATATTTTAGAGAATTGCCACTATTCATTTGAAAAGGTTTTATATTATTAGTACATATTTTGTGACCTATAGAGTTGTTCAAAGTTGCGGTAATTTTCCAAAAATTACTAAAATACTTTGAAAAAATATAGAGCAATTTGTGATCAGTTTATTCTTAAATCAAGTTAAGCTTGGTATTAAAATATTATAGATACTAACTTGATTTCAAAAAATAGTTTTAATTTAATTTTAATAATCTAAGAATTTCCCAAAATAAAAATATATAGTGGAAAATAAAAATTTTATTTTTCGCATATTTTTATTGCATTTTAAATGCTGAAAAAATGAAATTTTTAGTTTGACCGCTAATTTTTGTTTTTTTTTTTTCGTGCGACTACATTAATTGTTTTGTATTCTAAATTTTCTCTGAAGTTTTAAGAAAACATATTTAAAATTTAAGACTTATATTTCGTCCAGTTTAAAAGTTACAGATTTTTGCCCACAAATTTACTGAAATGAGCCCATGGTGCATTGGCTTGTAGCGAACTTGAAACGTTCAACAGCAACAATCACCAACTACAACAGCAACAACAACAATCGTTGTTGCAGAAAAGCAGAACGAAACAAACAAGTTAACATTCAATTTAACAAAAAGCTATAAAATATGATTTAAGCGCAAATGTCGCACAACAACAACACAAAGAACAACAACAACTACGCTGACAACAACGCAGACATTTGTGCGCCAAAGTTGCGCATGCGTAAGTCTCGATCTAAGCGATCGATATCTCTATATCTCATATGAATAAACTGACAGCTCAAGCGCGAAAGAGACGCCAACAATTAAACAGTGTGACAGACAGACAAACAGTCAGTCAGTCAGTCAGTTTAACAGCTTATATATATTTTGTCTGCCAAGTTTCTAAAATTATAAATCTCAAAAAAATATATATACTTTTTATTAAAAGTCATAAAATGTGGAGTCCGTTTGTAAGGTCAGTGTTCTCAGCTGTATGTCAAAGTTAACAGTGGGTGTTAAAATGTCTTGCCAGACAGTTCAACTGCATTGTTCTGTCTACTTTGTAGTTACATTTGTTATAGTCCCATCGACCCTCTGCCATGATATTCAATTACAGCCATGTTAGACAGTTGAAGAGACGTTAAGATTGTTGACATCATGTTGACGTCTTAAGTAAGCCACATACTGAAATAGTCATTGAGAGTTCGTCAATGAATTCATTAGCACTCCTATCTTTTACTATCAATTGGTTTATATTTAATTGTAATCCTTTAATTTTTATAGTTATATATAACTTATCTTTTATGTGTTAGAAATTCAGTGAAATTCCTCTTATTTAATTTTAAATCAAATTCTAAAATTGGTAGATTTACTTCTTCTACTTTTATTTGGTTATTATTTAATTGTAAACCTATAATTTTGTATACTTATATGTAGCTTATTTTATGTGTTAAAATTCAGTGAAATCCTCTTATTTAATTTTAAATAAAATACATTTTTATTCTTTGAAAATTAGTAGATTTAATCTGCTGCATTCTCACGCATTCAGTTGAGTTAATGATGGGTTCTGCGTGCCCCAACAAATTTGATTAATATGCTGACTCATGTGTGGAATTATAAAAAAAAGAAACAAACTGCAATCTCTGATCAATCTGGCTAAGAGCTGACGCAGTCAACAAAGACTTCAAGTGTTTTGTCTGACTTTGTTGCTGAAAATGCCGCAACATAATTTCGATGCGAGTACAGCAAAAAAAAAAAAAAAACAAATTGCAATGCGTGCGTAGCTCAAATGTCAAGTTGCCACAAAGCACGGGCGTATCTCAAAGATTGCATGTATCTCAGATCTCGCTGTGGCCTAAACTTGCTCTTAACGTGGCTGTAATTAGCGCTGTGGAGCAGCAAATGGCCAAAGTGAGGCCGGCAATCAACTCGATACCCCCTCACCCATTCCACCTCCCCTTAGCAACCCCTTCCCCTCTACAATCCCCTGCAGCTTGCGCATTTATTAATTAAACGCAGACACCCGACATTGGCCATGTTTGCTCTTGAAGCTGAGAGCCAAATTCAAATCCAAAACTAAAGCGAAATCCAAATCGAAATCAAAAAAACATTAACTAAGACCGTTAAAGTCGAGTTGACCGAATCATAGTTGCCCAGTAATCATTTACTGGCAGAAAGAAAAAGCTTGAAAAAAATATATAAATATGTTTAAGGATATATCTACAAAAAGATACAAATAAAATCATTTTATTTAAAATTAAATTTCACAAATAAATAAATTTAAAACGCAGAATCAATTAATGAACAAAAATGATATTCCTTTTGAAGATCGGTTGCGTTTTGACAAAGTTAAGAGTGGTCAAAATTTAATAATGTCACGGGAAATCCTAAATATAATCAATGATAGTAGAAAAGTTAAATTGTAGTAATTGTTGGGTAGTTACACAAACAGACATTGGCACAATCTTATAAGTCTGTGTACTTTGTTGGTACTGGGCTAAAAACAAAATCCGATTGCAAAACCAAATCGCCAATTGATATGGAGCTACATAGAAGCCTGCACATCGACCTTGAGCTCAGGCCGCGAATGCGTTTTCATTCATAAGACAAGTGTGAGTGCGAGTGCGAGTGCCAGTGTGTAAAGTATCTGAGTATGAGTGTATGAGTCTACTCACTCAGTGCTCGAGTGGCAATTTTGTGTTATTTCAATTCTAAGTGAACTTTGATGGCACTTGGCAGTTACGATGACTCAACAGAACTATAGAAATCTTTAACTTTTACTTTCGATCTGCAGTTGGCAATTGAATTCAGCTTTGTCTTCAAATTTATCTCAAAGTTAGGCTCCAACTTTTGTAAGTTCAGTGCGTCGTCTCCATGTCAGACAAATTGCTTGTATCCGTTGGCAATCTCGACTGACACTTCGACTGCGACTGTGACTTCGACTTTAACTTTGAATGCATTTAAAAGAGTTGCGTAATGGCCAAAATGCAGACTCCATGGCAAAGGGTAAAACATTACCCAACCCACAAATGCAAATCACTTGCCAAAAACTACGAGTACTCGTTTAAAAGTGCGATGACTTCAAGTGCCAACTTTGCATTTAAAGTACTTACGAGTATTCCGCATGTGTAATTCACCCGGGACACGAAAAGGTCATTGGAAAGGGGAAAAATGGATGAGAATTTATTTATAAAATATGTTGTTAAATCATGGTACTTCTTTAATGAATTGTACCTTATTTTATGTGTACTTCTTTTCCAAACTTTCCCCCTTAAATGATGTTTCAAAAACCTTAAACAGTCATAGTTTTGACAAATTCAAACCGAATTTCTACAATCTTATCCATTTTATTCTTATTTTCTACTGTCAAGTCTTATTAACCCCATGACTTTATCTTCTCTTTATAGGGCCTGGGCCACATCAGCGGCTGTCACATTAATCCGGCTGTAACCATCGGTTTCCTGATCGTCGGCGAGATGAGCATCCTGAAGTCTGCCTTCTACATTATCGTCCAATGTGTGGGCGCCATTGCCGGGGCCGCTGTCATCCGGGTAGCTACCAATGGGATACTCACAAGTGGTTTGGGAGTCTCTTCATTTGATAGCTCTTTGGATGTGGGTCAGGTGGTGTTGATCGAGGCATTGATCACCTTCATTCTGGTGTTTGTGGTCAAGGCTGTCTCAGATCCAGGACGTCAGGATATCAAGGGATCTGCTCCTCTGGCTGTTGGTCTTTCCATTGCAGCTGGACATTTGTGTGCGGTAAGTGAAACTATATACAACTTAATTAAAAAATATAATTTAAATACATTTACGTTTTGTCTAACTGATGTTTTCCTGTAATTTTTATTTTTTTTTAACTTCATCATAATATATATTTTTATTTGTTATTATCTCTATTTTAACTAAATTATCTGAACATTTTTTATTAATTCATCAAATAAATAATCTAAATATATATAACTTTTATTTCAGATTAAACTGAGCGGCGCCAGCATGAATCCTGCCCGCTCCTTTGGTCCCGCAGTTGTCCAGGGCATGTGGACGGATCATTGGGTCTACTGGGTGGGTCCCTTTGCCGGCGCAATTCTCGCCGCTCTCATCTACAGGTTCATCTTCAAAGTGCGCAAGGGCGATGATGAGGCCGACTCGTATGATTTCTAAGTACGAATACCATTCCTTAACCCACAATCTTCTCGCGGGGATTTCAAAACCTTGTTGTTGTGTGTGTTGTGCCTATTGTATGCAGATGTTTCGCATTCAGAGTTACATTTGTATTCGTCCCATTCACAAATCGCATTCGTTTGAAACGAGTTCACAATTCACTTAGATTAGCGAAAGATGCACAATTAAAATTGTACTATTTTTATTTGTTGAAAAATAAAAATCAATGTCGCTTTGTTTTAGTCGTATTAACATCAAAAATATTCAATATATTCTATATTTTTATGCTTAAGATAAATATAATTCGCATTATTATTAACACGAAATTGTATCTCGAAATGTTATTACAATGAAAAATGCAATTTAAGTAAAAGAATTCCCAATTATTTGTTAAAATTGTTATTATTGTATCTATCCATTAATTATTGAGCACAAATAAACCTATTTCATAAATGACAAATTCTATGTGTAATAAAAAAATTTAAAATAATATATTGCGTTTTAATTTATGTAACTGCTAGTTTGAAAGTAAATAAATAATTATAAAATATATTGAGTGAGAAATTGAACAAATCAGAAACTTATATTCCACAACTGCACAATGTTCTATATTTAAATTTGGCGGTAATTACTATAACAAACAGTGCTGTATAGTGGGCAACGAAACGTATTATCGATATGACATATCGTGTTTCGTATCGAAATAGTGCTGGTAAATTTAAGATTCTGTAGCGCGCAGTTGAATCTGACAATTTGAATTGGTTTAAATTAAAATATTTATTTTATTGATGTAAATGCGTAGCTAGACGAGTTTTACAACAGTATTTTTAATAGATTTCATAATTTACAGTTTGCAGGAATGTTAGCTTATCTAAAACTACAACTCGATCATTTCACAAGTACAAACAACAAGAAAATTAAAAGAAAATAATAGCAATAACTATTCCACAAATTAAATACGTTAGTAAATACACACTTTGAAAGTTGTATCCCTTAATTATAACACAATTGTCTGTATGTAAGATATATAAGGAAACAAAGTTATTATTATTATCTGAGGTTACTGAGCATCAATACAAGACTCGTTAACGATAATATATAAATAGCACATTCTGTGCATTCATTTTTTTTTTGCTTTTTTTTTATACATAAAATGTATGTACGTGCACAGAACAGCAATCACTTGGCCTCCCTCCTGGATACCATCGTAATACATGCATATATAGTAGTATACATATTCCTAAACCAATAAGCAAATCTATGGACTGCCATTTACAATAACAATTATAATTACGCCCTAAAGAATCTTACAACTCGTACAATATATTGTCGGCAAATCGGGCACTCGGGTAGCACCTTTCCACAATTGGTGCATGTTGCCATGTGTCCGCATTCCAAGAATACGCACTCAATCGGCGCATCCATGCAGATCTTACAAAGCTCATCCGTGGCAAGTTTCTCAACAGCTGCAGAGCAAACGGAAATTATCATCAGTTTATATGATAGAGTGTTAGATGTAGTGGAAAATGTACCTGGCGCAGTGCGCATTGTTTTCCATAGTCGTTCCACACGATCGAGCAGTTCCTGCTTCTCACAACATCCTTTGTAGTCAACACGATGCAACATTAGTACCTCCTTTAATTGTTTCACCGTTAAGTTTTCCAAGTCTTTTCTGTGAATGGAATAGCAAATGAATATACATATATATGTGAATATGTTTTAATGATGAGAGTTACACTTACAGGTCCTCAAAGTCTTCCAAGTTAACGAAGCGTGAATCGATGCCGTTGGCGGGTTCAAAGCCAAGCGGCGCTGCATACACATGAATTCCTTCATCATCATCCCAACGGGCATCATTATCATCTTGCGTGGGTGAGAACTCAATGGTGGGTGTAATGGGCATTCCAGATCCAGAACCACCGCCAGCTGCTATACTGCCCGCATCTACACCACTGAGCGGTGAAACCACATGACTGTCCGCTTCGGAGCAATCTATTGACTTGGTGCGCTGCTCTAGATACGTGAGAAACTCTTGCAGCTCTCGCTTAATATCCTCCTCGGACATTTGAGAGTTCTCCAAATGTTGACGCATCTTCTCTACATGCCTGCGTATATTTGTTTTGTTTTTGCCACAACGCTGGCAGCTGCTGGAGGCTGTTGCCGATACCGTTACTGACTCTGGCTGTTCACGTAATGTACTCAAGCGTGGTCCATATGACGCCACCGGAAATTCATCATCGGAATCATCAAGGGGATGACGGCGACTATCTAGGTAGCCCTCGGAGCGCCGCCTTAGCACCTTCTTAACACGTAGTGGCAACTGCGGCATTGTCACAGTACGCTGTTCAATGTTTGGAGTCTCACCGGGTTCATGCCTAAGCGTCACCTCTAAAATCTCTTCTGTAGCTGCGCCAACGGACTGGGGATTCAATTGACTGCTGCCTTGAGCTGCAGTTTCCCCCAAAATCTGCCACTGATCCAAATTACTGCTGTTGGTATCTGTAGCTGCCTTGCTCTCATCTGAAATGCCGCCAATGGCGCCCAACTCTTCAAAACTAGATTGCGATGAGTCTGCACCACATGCATCCACTTTGGAGCTAAGTGAGTCCGGCTTGGAGTAACCTGGACTGATGTTTGTTGATGCCGCATTGTTTGTGGCCACACCTACAGTTCTTAGCTCTGGGGGCGGCCTGTTCAGACTCTCCTGGCCAGCAGTCTGCTCGCTGTTCTTATTGGAAGTGCGTTCGCTAAATGTGTTTATAATTTCATCATCCGAGCACTCGCACTCGGAGTTATCGGAATCATTATCAATAATTGGCCTGACAGCTAACGTAGCTGGCACTGTGGTTGATCTGCGCTCCTCTGTAGCCGTAGGTGAAGTGCTTGTGTGCGTGGATGAGCTTGAGGGACTGGCATGTACATGGGCTACCTCCGTGGAGTTACTTCTGGGTGTAGTTGATGTCCGCACGTGCACTGAACTCGCGTACGTAGGAATCTCGCGTGTGGACCAACGTGGCTGCTCGAATATGTGAGTGGGCGGTGTCTGAGGTGATGCACCATTGTCATGGGAGGCATGACGACTGTTTGCTCGACTGCTTGCACGACTGTTGTCCGTCGTTGTCTTCGCACTCGGCTTTGTGTCGAATGACGCAAATGAATCACTGATGTTGTCACTCAGGTTGGTGAAAAAGTTTTGGCACGTTTGCTTTAGACTGTCCATGGGATTGGCTTGGCCATGTCCAGGACTATTATTTGACGATCGTCGACGCGAATTGCGATCACTTTGCGCCACATGAGTCAGCACCAGGCCGACCAGCTCCTCCTTCTCTGCAAGATGAAGGAGGGATTGATTTCAATCATCTTCAATAATAAACACAATGACTCACCTAGGCAGCCCTCAGTGGAAATATGTTTGGATTGCAAATAAAATATTAAATCTTTTGGCTTCAATTTCAGTAAATCCGTGCGCAGCAGTGGCCGCTGAGCAAATATTGCACATCGTTGGCAGCGTCGCGCCACCGACAGACAATTGTTGCAATAATATCGTCTGTCGAAATCCAATTTTCTTTAATGCAATTTGAATTTTGATGTCATATCAATATTGAATTTACCTGCAATCGCAGCAACTGCGCTTGCGACGAAATACCGTGAATTCAACTCGACAACTCTCACAGGGCATGTTGTTGTTGTTGTTGTTGTATTATGTCCCTTCTTCGATCGACCGATTCCGATTCTTTATCCTTGCCCTTCGCTCTTGCTCTTCCTCTTCGTGCTCTACGCCCACCACAACCACCCCAGCATAGCATTTGTTTCTCAATGTCAAATCGTGAATCAATTCACAGATTCCTCAGTTTGTATTTACTGTTTTGCGAATGACCACGTTGCATTTCACTAATCTAAGCTGTTGGTAAATCACATTAGATAACTCACCAGGACAAAGAAACATTAATAACAAGTGATTTCACAAATTTTTTATCAAATAATGGAATAAATAAAGTACATTCAGAGTTGTATTTGTATCAAGTGTGCTGCCACACACTCACGACTTGCGCTTCGAGTTTTAAGTCCGATATGGCAGCCTTGATCCCATAGAAGAAATATTACCTTTATTTAAACGTCTGGCAACCTTTTAATTTAATAAAACCGTTTCAATCCGAATACGAAAAACTCTGAATTTATATACCGCGAACCTCGAATTTTAAATATTTTAATTAAATTAAATAAAATTGTTAAAATACATAGTCATAAGTTTAATTTAGGTTTATTTAATTCACATCCACTACTTAGAGCTAAGTATGTAATTTATATGCAATTCAATAGTTAAGTGCCATAAAATGTTGCAGTTTTTTCAATTTAAAATAATACATCAGTTAATTGCTATATGTATAATATATGTATATAGATATATACGATTTGCACACATTGAAAAGATGTTTGCTCTTCTACTTGATCAAGTCATTTAGTATATATACACATATGGTTTCGTATGATTGAGCTTTTTTAAAATTCTTGTTGATAAGTCTTTAATTTATAAACAAATGCGTCCGTTGCCCTTTTGCTACGCATATAATGTTATTTGCAAGGTAAATTATCATCTAGCTGATTGGCTGACTGCCTGACCGACTGACTGACTGGTTAGCTGAGTGCAATTGTTATTCTCGTTTGCTGATTGTGGTGGTGGTGTTGTTTTGTGGTGGTTATTTGTGAATCATCAAAGCAGCGCCAGCACCGCATCGTAGATCTATGACCGTCGGCCAGAACTGACTACAGATTACAGTTTACAGTTTACAGGTAAATTTATAAACAATTAAGCGTATGCTAACAGCATTTAGATAGTTTTAAAAAAGGAAAAGAGAGCAAATGAATATCGAGTTTTTAAATATACAGCTTTAAATAACTATTGGCGAGTTAAACGTTGGTTGCTTGGCCCTAGACGGTTATGTGTTTGGCTACTGAATCTGAATAGGCATCTTAAACTATGACACGCCTGATTTCACATGGCTCTGTAATGGATCGTCATTGTTATTATCATCATCGTGCACGGCCACTTCCATCTTACGATTCTTTTCGTATTCGACAAAGTCATCGAAGAGACTTGGCCACGCTTCGGTATCATCGTAATTTTCTATATCACATTGTTCGGTAAAATTGAGGTACATGTTCCATGTATCCTTGGGTATGCGGCGAATGTTCGGATGCTTTTCGAGGAAGTTTACCCAGTTTGAAAAGAGATCAGGTGTTTGTACAGTGAACACAAGTTTCCACAAATCGATTGCCATTTCCAGCGACAATACGCGTTGATCTGGCTCCAAGCCAAAACTACATAAGATTACAAATTATACATATAATAAAGCAAACTAATTAGAGTCAACACAAATTCATACCGAAAAGTAAAGCGATAGAGCTGCTTAAACATTTCAGCATCGACCTTAAGCATCTCAATTGTCTGTTCAAGTCTCAAGCGTATGCTCGTAATTGTATCTGCTCGCATTTTGTGTAGGCCATCAATGAATTCGGTTTTGGTAAAGCGGCACATCTGTGAGGCGTCCAGGCACCAGGCAAGCACAAGTATTGCAAATTCATCCGGCTGATAGTTAAGATCATTGCACAAACGTTCAATGCCATCAGTGAGTATCATATCTTCATCATCTGGATCTTTATACACATCGAATAGTTTGTTTAGCGTTTGATGTGATACCTCCATTGATTCCTTGACCGCTGCAATAAAAAATGTTTAATGATTTATTCAGAGAATGCAAATAAAAAACATGCACGCGATCTGCTACTAGTTTGCATATTTAATTGTGTGGGATATTTAGTCGATTTATTATTATACCCTTGCAGGGGCTATTATTATTTTGTCACCAGATGTGTGATTCATAGCTTCTTAGTTGTGAAGCTATCTTCCTTAAGAACAATCGACCAAATATTAGACTAAAAAAACGTTCTTGTTTCTTGAGATATCTTAACTTAGCTCACAGCGAATGTATCTCATATGCTTTTATCATCCTGAACACATTTAATTAATATCGGACTACTATATTAAATGGTTACCATAGGAATGATTCATATAATCGTTTTCTTTCTTATTTATAGCAAAGTATATACATACCAGTTGTTATAATTTCGCTCATAGTGGGCGCACTGCCATTAAGCAAGCCTAAGGACTTAAAACTATTACGCTTAGTATCACAATTGTTTGCTGGCTTGAGTGGAGTTCGATTCGAGAGCAATTCATCGGTTTCTGCAGCACAACAGAAAAGAAGAATTAATATACATACATATGTATATATGCATATGTTTGTTATATTTTGGTATAAAAAAACTCACCTCGCGGCCTGTCGTAAATTGAGCAACGTTCATTTGAATTTGGACCAACAATATCGTAGCAATTGACAATATTGATGGCCGCTTGGCAGCTGCTGCTGTTGTTGGCGTTTGTGTGCAATGTGTTTGGTGATGAGGAGCTTGTTGGCAACGTGGGTGCGGCAGACGACGACTGGAAGCATTTCAGGCAATTGCCCATAGTGCGTTACACGCTCCACAGCGGACCCTTGGGTTTCAATATTTTCTTGGCTGCTTTTCTGAATGACTGTCACAGTGTGTGTGTGTGTATGTGTCTGTGTTGACACTTGTTTCTGATTTATAGTAAGAGGTATCGGTATCGATATCTATATTGTTATCGTTATTGATATTGATAATGGCAGCCTTTTGGGCCAAAACATTATTTCCACACCAGTGCTGCCAACTTTTTAGAGAAAAAATATCTGTTTTGGCTGGAGAGCATCTTAATTATTTTTTGTGAGCACTTTTACAGTTTTAGGAATAATTTTATTAGCAAAAGATTGCAAATATCTGTTCAAATAGCAATAATCGAATCTTTGTTGTAAACGAATTTTCAAAATAGACAGAGCTAGCTATAAAATAGCTAAGTTCGCAACGGTGAAAATCATATGTATTTGTGTATCTGCGTATGTGTGTATACATGCACATCTGCAATTGTAGTAGTCAGCAACCAGCAACCACCACAAATGTGCGTGAATTAGTCAATATCCTGGTTTTCACATTTTTCTTTGATTTTGCACAGCACTGTGATTGTTATTCAGCATATTTCTATATAATTTAATTTAATGTATTTTTGTTTTTGTGGTTTTTTTTATGACTGCTTCACTAAGTTGTCGATATCGCAGTGTTGCTATTGAAAGATGTTGCCATCTGGCAGAAAAATAGTTGACTTTTATTTGAACGTTGCGGATTAAGTTCAATTGAACGATTCACTAAAGTTATCGAACGAGTTTAACAGGAATTTCTGTGGTTGGGTCTGTTTTTGATTTAGCTTTGTTCGTTTGAGTTCCATTAATTGCCCAGTGCTGCCCCTATAGGTAGCGTGTTTATGTTTCAGCAAAGACGCAAGTGATGGCGCCACATTTTTCAAAATGCCTTGCATTGGTTTCAAAAAATCAAGATCATGATTTAATTATGTTTAAAGCAATGATTTTGTTTTAATTATTGTTCGCATTGTTATTTATGAATTAATTAATAATTCATTTTCGCAGAGAACAAGTCGAGTATCTCTGAAAATGTATATTGGCAACTCTAAAACCAATTACGCGCTCTCTTTCTGGCACACTCGCTCCCGGTTTTAAGCCAACTTCAATTTCAGTTACCAACAAGCACTCGACGCGGCAGAATGCGTTTAACTCACGTTAACGCAACTGATCGCAATAAGAAAAACTAACTCTCGTTTCAACTGCGTGTTGTGCAAAAGAAAAGTGTCAAGTTGTTGGAAAACGCTTCGTATGTGAACTTTGTCAAAAACAAAAACAACAATAACAATAAAAGACATTAGCATTTGTTGTTAATGGTCGAGTGCCTCGAAATTCATACATTGGTGGTTTTTGGGCAATTTGAGACCAAATAAACAAGGTTGACTGAACTTGTTGCTAGGTATGTACAGCTGAAAGTACATATGTATTTTTGGAAGTCATTTCTTGGTCCAAGTTTATGTGACCGTCAGTGTATGTGTCTGTGCATGCAGTACATGTGTGTGTGTGTGTGTGTAAGCAAGAGCTCTAACCGGAACGTAGTCCAAGCTTTTCCTTTTCACTTCACTGAAAGTGTCATATGTACACACGAATCTTCTACAGAGTTTACACTTGGGCTTAAGTCGGTTCAAAGAAAATTAAAGATGAATTACACTGCATTTTTAAGTTTATATACTTTTAGAACAGTCTTATTCAACGCTTACATTCAATAATATTATTTTTATATATACCTATATACAAAGATTTAGCTTGGCATCCAAGGCATGCAATTAACTTACATTCAAATATACGTTATTCTTTTCAATCGGTTCAAACTTATATATTGAAAGTACTTAAAGCTTTTTAAAGCTGTAATTAAAAAAATCTGAAGGTTAAAATATACACACAATTTTTAAGATAAAGGCATCATTGAATTAAATAATAAAAAAGAGTAAGTGTCACATCAATTTAAATTTATTCAAATATAACTGCCTTGTAAACTTCCTACTATTTATTAAATCACGTTGGTCCTAATTTTTTTTCTTCTTATAATTGTTTAGTTTTTGAAGCACAATTTGAACTTTTTTTAAATATAGAACTTCTTAACTATACATTGATTTGGCCATTTCAGACATATTTTTGGGTATATGAACGATGCTGTCAAAGTAAGAAGTCAATTCAGCGACCTCATGGGAGTTACTGTCTCTGAATAATACTTCCGATTCAATAACTCTATCACATTCAGTTATTAAATCACTTAAGCTGTATGTCTGCTTTATTGACGTCTTTTTGGGTCAGTTGCTTTTAGCCACGAGGCTTCCTCGTGCATTTCTTTCAAGTTGCATTTGAGCCAGTCTTTGCCCTTTGATTTTGAAATATTCTTTAGGTGCTGCAATATTGGCTTTCTTATTAAGATATTCTTCTGTTTTGGCAGCTTCTTCACTCCCTCGCCTCTTTTCTGCCAGAGACGTAGATCAGTGGGTTTATAAGATACGAAAAATGGGTTCGCTTCGATGCGTGTAGAGATGTCTTCTTGGTAATCCATGAAATTGTTTATATCCGGTTGGGGTGATAATGCCTTCAAACGGTATATCGTCCTGGCCAGTTCTTCATCGATGTTCTTAGTCATGTTTAGGTATGGTATAATAGGTAGGTATAACAATTGGTCGGTATAATATTTGTATATCGTACTAAAATATATATTGTGAATGATGTCAGTCCTAGAATATAATAGAAAGTATCTAGTAGTTGACAATTGTGTTTAAATGGGTTACTATACTTGAATTTATTTTTTTATATTGAAGACATTAATATCAAGTTGTTGGCTTAAAAATATATGCATTTTTTAGTTTTTCCATCGATTTTAATAATAGAAATCTTGCTTTCCTAAAATTTCGCAGAGTTGACCAAATTAAAAGCTTAATAAATATACTATATACTTTCTAACATAATAAACACACCTCTTATAGACTTAAAAAAAAATAGTAGTGGTATATTCATAAATCAGTTTTAACATATTCTTAAGCTGATCTTCTGGTCAATGTGTAATTTGTCGTTACTCCGATTCTCAGGTGCTTCCGCATTGCTCATCATTATTAAGAGTCTATGGAAATAACTAGCAGATAAGAGGGGTGAAAATGTCTGCAGATCGATTTCACAAGTGAGTTTCGAACATGCAATTAATAATGCTATTCTTGTTGTCTATCTTATCAGACACACTACTCGTATATATATGGCATGCACAAGTTTTATTAATTGGTATTCCCGTTCACCCGTTAGGGCTGCCAAAGATGGACTCCTCGATGTGCTTAAGGAGGCGACGCGCAGGGATGCAAATGCCAAGGATGATGACTCAATGACTCCCGTGATGTGGGCTGCATTTGAGGGCAGACTAGACGCACTACGTTTACTATGTGGCAGAGGGTTAGTTTCTAATAATCCATGACTATATATATTCGTATATACATATGTATATCTTTTATGACTTACAGCGGTGATCCCGACAAATGCGATCAGTTTGGCAACACTGCACTGCATTTGGCCGCTGCCAAGGGACATTTACATTGCGTTGATTTCCTCATCAAATTCGGTGTGAACATCTATGCTCTGGACATCGATAGACATAATGCCAAGGATCTGGCGGCCATTAACAATCGAGATGAGATCCTGCGTTATCTGGATGCTGCCGCGGCCAACTTTGAAGCAAATGAAAAGTAAATCAACGACCAAAGTTTGATAGACAGTGTTCAAGTGTGGTAAAATGCACAAAACTCTCAAGCGATATCGATAGCCGATAATTTTAATCGTTTGTAATTGTGGGCTGCCAATATGGCGGTTACGAATTTAAATTACTCAAATTATTAAGGAACTGTCGGTCAGAAATCAAACTTTATTATCACAAATGAGTTGACTGTTACATTAATTAATAAAATAATGAAATATCTAATTATCTTATTTCACGTGCAGAAAGAAGTCAAAGGCGCTCAGAGAGTTGGCTGAAAAGGAGTGCGAGAAACGCGTCAAGGAATACATGAAACGTCAGCAACAACAACAGCGCCAGGATCACGTCGAATTCAGCGAACTGAAGCCAAGCAGTGGACAATCCAACGGCACCAGCAGCAAGTCCAGTAATATGTTGTCCACGTTGAAGCAAAAGATATGGTCCAGCCAAGGCAATCTGAATAAGACACCTCGGGAACAGATAGCACCAATAGTTGCACAGCAGACAACGCGTGCTGGAGCCAAGTTCAGTGATCTGGTGGGCAGTGGCAGCAGCAGCAGCGGTGGCTCCACCATCGCCAGTCGCATTGGCACCGTCCAGAAGAAGCCATCAATGCAACAGCAGATGAAGAGTCAACATTCCAGCGCCTGTCCACATGCAGCTGCCAACGATGGTGGATTCAAAGTGCGTGAACTTGAGCCCGATGGCAAAAGGACAATAACATCGTTGACGGGACTGCAAAGGGATTCGGAGGTGCTCTATGTGGGCACCTTCAGTTCGACGGAGGAGAGCATTGGCAAGCGTGGCAAGATCGCGGATGTCTTTGAGGTGGATGACGCCACAGAGCGAGATTCCAGCAGATTGGGATACAGCACGGCCTTATCTCGTTCCTTCTCCCAGCCGGATATACTCGGCGATACACAGTTGACCCAGGAACTGAACGAGGAGCTGGTACTCCAAAGACCCATTGGCCTTTTTGATAGACCCACCATGTTGGGCAGCATTGCGTTTAGACGCTCGGTGACGGCGGCTCTTAGCCAGCTTCAGTTACAGACGGATTCCGTCGACAACATGTCCAGTTCGACCATGAGAAATGCTGCTGGCAGCAACAACAACAACAACAAGTCCCGCTCTGGCGGCAACAAGGCGCGATTATATTTGAATCTATCCGACGACTCGGACTCCGAAGGGGACGGCGAGGATGTCTACAGCGAGGATGATGAGGATCAGGAGGCAGCTGCAAGCGCCTTGCAACGTTTTCTCACTGTCTGGGCATTGGATGAGTATCTGCCAGTGTGAGTATAATATTAATTATTAATACCAAAATTGGGAATTATTTGATAACTAGGCCAAAACTTAACCGATTTTTAAAAGTTTTATGGCCTCCAAATTAATTCAATATTTAAAATTAATTTATTTTAAAAAATATTTTTATTTTCGATCATTATCCAATTTTCTCCTAACTTTTTATAAAAAACTTTGAACTCGCATAAATTCTTTAAAACCCAACCGATTTTCAAACGGAATATCATTTTGTTCATGTTTTGGCCTCTAAATTAATTCTGCGTTTCAATTTTATTTATTTGGAAAATATTTAATTTTTTTTCAAATATTTCCAATTTTCCATACCTACCCCTTAACGTTTTTTCCAAAATTTTGACCTCTCATAGATTTGTCAAAACTCAACCGATTTTCAAACGGAATATCATTTTGTTCATGTTTTGGGCTCTAAATTAATTCTGCATTTCAGTTTTATTTATTTGGAAAATTTTATTTTTTTTCAAATATTTCCAATTTTCCATACCTACCCCTTAACGTTTTTTCCAAAATTTTGACCTCTCATAGATTTGTCAAAACTCAACCGATTTTCAAACGGAATATCATTTTGTTCAAGATTTCACATCTAAATTGATTCTACATTTGATTTTTCTTCATAAAAAATATATTTTTTTATGACCATCATCCAATTTTCCCATGAAATGTTTTTAAAAACTTTTACTTCTCATAACTTCATTAAAACTAATTCGATTTTCAAACGGAATGTCATGATGACAAGACCATTTAAATCTCATGTATTTCTTTCAGTTTTCAGAAACAGGAGATCGATCTGGAGACGCTTATGTTGTTAACGGAAGCGGATCTAAAGTCGTTGGCATTACCCTTGGGACCGTTTCGGAAGCTAACCTTTGCTATACAGGAGCGTCGCAATGCCCTGGCCAATCCCGGACCCATGGTGGACAGTAGATTGTAGTTAATATATAGGATCTTTAATCGATGTACAACAAGAATAATACTACAAACTAATTAAGCTATATTAAAATCTGTTAACAATTAGAGTTTACTTGCTATCCAGCGACCTGTTGCATCATGTAGAGATTGGCATAGATGCCATTCAGGGCCATGAGATGGTCATGTGTGCCCTGCTCCACCACAATGCCCTTCTTGAGGACACATATCAAGTCTGCATCCCTCACGGTGCTCAATCGATGGGCGATTGTAACACAGGTGCGTCCAGCTCGGGCTTCATCCAGAGCCTGTTGCACGACCTTTTCACTCTCCAGATCCAAGGCGGATGTGGCTTCGTCCAGTATGAGAATCTTTGGATTTCTCACCAGCGCCCTGGCGATGGCAATGCGTTGCTTCTGGCCACCGGACAACTGAGATGTCTTGCCCAGACGCGTCTCATAGCCCTGTGGCAAGGAGCTGACAAAATTATGGATGTTAGCCTTCTTGGCCGCCTCAATAATCTCCTGCATGGGAACATCATCTCGGAAATTATTACCATAGGCAATATTCTCCGCAATGGTGCGATCAAAGAGCACCGGCTCCTGTGAAACCAATCCCAACTTGGAGCGTATTGTGTCCAGTGGGAAATCCGTGCTGGGCACACCACTCAAATTCACAGAGCCGGAGACCGGATCGTAGTACCGCAGGAGCAGTTGAATACAGGTGGATTTGCCGGAGCCGGAGGGACCCACCAGAGCCACCGTCGTGTTCTTCTTGATGGTGAGATTCAGACTGTGCAAAATGGGCGTATCCTTACGCGTCGGATACTCGAAGCGAACATTCTCATAGACAATGTCGCCCTCGGATTTCTGCAAGGAATAAAGGAGTTGCAATTGTAATTATGTTTAAGATAAAAAATAGACATACAATGTGTATTATTTGGTTAACTTCAAATAAGAGTATTAGGTGAATTTTATTCACACATAAATTAACAACTTCTATTTTCAATTGAATTAAAAGTCTAGGAAATAAGAATATTAATTGAATTTTTTTTAAAAATCGTAGATTAAATCAAGTTTTAAACTTTATAGTAAAATGGTTTGCATATTTAAATATTTTTCAACTTTTATGTTTAGTTATCTATAAAAAAAAATTGAAAATAAATGTTTTATATAAAAAAACCATTTTTAAATATTGAAAAATGATGTCTACCATTTTAAAGAATTTAAAATAGAAATCATTTTGCATTACCATTACAATATTTTATATACTACTACTTTAATAACGTTGTATACTCACATCTGCCGTGTTGTAGGGATTAAGCGGTGGATTCGATTGTGTGGGCAATTGTTCGAATAGTTTTAGGAGGCGTCCAGCCGAGATGATGGCATCGTTGACATTTGGGGCATAGGCCAAGGCCTGACCCAACATCCAGGAGCCGAAGATGAGCGCCTCGGCCACCTTGATCACATCCTCGTAGGGCAAACCATCATTGGCGATCAGCATGCCGCCATAATACAGGGACACGCCATAGGCCAGGAAAGGCGCCGTCTGTCCCAGGGCAAAGACCAAGCCACGGAAACGCACCTTGCGACGGCAGGCGATGTCCACCTGATCAATCTGCACAGTGTAGCGTTCGAGAACCTGTTTCTCCAGTCCCAGTCCATTGACAGTGCGTATATTGGCAATGGCTTCCACGGCCACCTGGGAGGCATCCTCGATAGCCGCCTTCGCCGACTGCACATTCTTCGCTATGAAGCGACCCTCCAGATACACGGACAGACAGAGGAAGGGCAATGTGATCAAGGTCAAGAGCGTCTGTTGCCACGAGAAAAACGAAACCGATCAACATGCCCACGGCCAAGGTGACGACAGCCTGGAGCATGATGCCCACTCGAGCACCAGTTGCCTGTGGAAGAGTTTAGTTGAGTCTGAGGTATATAAAAAGGAAAGAAAGATCTGATATCCCTATGCAATTTTCAGCTGATCGTTTCTATGACTGACTTTATCAAATAGTGGTACAATTCAAAGCAAAGTTCGTCCGAATGTATAGAATAATACCGAATACATTTGCTAGGATTTAAGTCGGAATGTGTTCAGATAAAGGATATGGTATTCTTTGCTTTCTGAAAAAGGAATGAAAGTTCTGATATCTCTTTTCAATTTTCAGCTAATCGTTCCTATGACTGACTATATGTTATAGTGGTACAATGCAAAGCAAAGTTCGTCAGAATGTATAGTATAAATAGCAAATACATACTTTATGATTTAAGTCGGAATATCTTGAGATAAGTGATATAGTATTCTTTGCTTTATGATAGAAATGTCAGAAACCCAACCCGAAAAACTGCTTAAGATAAAAAAAGTTCTTCAAACTTAAGACTATTTTTAAGTGATGCTGTCTATGACATCTATAAGATATTGTAGTCGCATCTTAGCCAAAATTAGTCAGCATATATATGACAACATCAAATGTATATGATAATCTGTGAGTTTGAGTTGAAGTATTATAGAAATAAAAAAGTTTTTCATTTTAATGATTAAATTCAAGGTTGCTTTACAATATAGAAAACCAATTTGAAGTGTGGAAAGAATAAAACCAGAACTAAGTGAAAGTATCTCTAAAAACAGTAAAGTTTTTCATACTAAATGTGCTACATATTTTTTTGTTCGAAAATTAATTATCTAAAGAGATTTGTGCCATTAACTTACCCCCTGGACATTGGAACAATCTCCCGCAAGACGAGCACACAATGCACCCACGGAGTTCTTTTCATCATCAAAGAAGGCCACCTCCTGGGACATGATTGTCTTAAAGGCTGTCTTCCTTAATCGGGTTGTCATCTTCACGCCGGCCGTGGTGAACAAGTAACTTTGTAGCATGGTGCCCAGTCCAGCCATCAAGCCAATGCCAATGAAGATGTACGAAATGTTGTTGCCCTCATGACGCACCACATCCGGATCGCCGTTGGACAGGATGCCAAAGAAGTCACCGAAGAATAGACCCCACAATGGGAACGTTACACCGTGCATGGCGGCTGCTATGCAACCCCAGACAATGTAACGCCATTCGGGAGCATTCATTTTCATTAATTGCACAAATGTGATCTTCGGTTCTTCAACCTTCTTCTTCTTCTTGCGACGCGTCGAGCGACCTGAAAAGGATACAAAAAGTGAGTTTAAGTTAAAAAGTTGCATACAATGAAAAAGAGTTGTCATCTTGATTTTTTAACCCTATATAACGTCATAATGTTTCCTCAATATCTCACGAGTAACTTCTGTAAATCTTATGATATTTGCAGCCCATACTATATGAGGACATAATTAGGTAATATTAGTACCAAAAATCGATACAACAACTGTAATAATTGCTCTTGTAATCATTTTAATGCATCTAGCTCTTATGAAATTTGTAGCTCATATAAAGACTTAATTAGGTAATATTGTACCAAAATCTATACAATGCTTTTATTTTGTATTGTAAATAAATTTGTAGCAGATATGACAACTTAATTATGTAATATACGTATTAAAAATCTGTACAACAACTATAATAATTGCTCTTGTAATCAAATTTTAGTGCATCTAGCTCTTATGAAATAAGGACTTAATTAGGTAAAATTAGTACCAAAAATCTATACAATAGCTTTATATTTGCTCTTGTAAATAAATTTGTAGCAAATATGAGAACTTACTTATGTAATATACGTATTAAAAATCTGTACAACAACTATAATAATTGCTTGTAATTAAATTTTCGTGCATCCAGCTCTTATGCAATTTGTAGCACATATACGAACTTAATTAAGTAATGTAAGTACCAAAAATCTATGCAATAACTTTTATAATTGCTTTTGTAATAAAATTTTAGTGCATCTAGCTCTTATAGCTTCTCAGATCTGCACCTTTAAGAAGACTGTCGGACAAACGGACTTGATAAATCAGTAATTCGAGCAGTTCTTAGAGTCTACATACTAATTATGCCCTGGTTACAGGACATATAACAGGCAGTGTAGAGTAAGAGCCCTTTTCTAACCCTACACTCCCTTTAGCTTAGGACCTTAGGGTTAAATCGACTTACGTTTACCGCGCGAACTAACGCTGAAGACGTCGTCCTTGCTGTTGTTGGTCGCACCCGCTGCCGCACCACCACCATTATCATCTTCCTCATCCTCATCCTCGTCATCTTCCTCCTCCTCCTCGCTGTCCTGCGAGTTCATAAATTCCTGTTCCCTGCGCTTTGTTAGTGCCAATTTCCCCGCCACATCCTTGTCCTCGTCCGCACCCTCGGTGGCCTCCTTGCGCTTGGTGATGTTCACCAGTTCGCAGTATAAACCACCCCTGTCCATCAGCTCATCATGTGTGCCTTGTTCAGCCACCATGCCGTCCTTGACAAATACAATTTTATCGGCATTAGTCACAGTCGATAGACGATGGGCAACCACAAGGGTGGTTGGTCCCTGGCTCGCCAGTTCCAGAGCATCCTGCACACGCTTCTCGGACGTGGGATCCAATGCTGACGTTGCCTCGTCCAGCAGCAGGATCTTCGGATTACGTACGAGTGCACGGGCAATGGCAATGCGTTGCTTCTGTCCACCAGACATCTGGGCACCACGTTCCCCCACCTTGGTGTCATATCCCCTGGGCAATTTACTGATGAACTCATGGCAATTGGCATTACGAGCTGCCCGCTCGATATCCTGCTGAGTGGCCCGGGGATTACCATAGCGTATGTTCTCCCCAATTGTGGTGGCAAACAGCACCGGCTCCTGACCCACGACTCCGATCTGGGAGCGCAGCCAGGCGACGTTTAAGGTCCTCAGATCACGACCGTCCAACTTGACAGTGCCCTGTTCCGGATCGTAGAAGCGTTGCATCAATTGGATCACCGTGCTCTTGCCACAACCCGAGGCACCCACAAAGGCCACCGTCTGTCCCGGTTCCACGTCCACCGTCAGACCCTTGAGGATCTCAACGTCCGGCCGTGAGGGATACCGGAAGTGTATGTCCTCAAAACGCAGTCTGCCCGTTATGCTGTCCGGTTTGTTGCCGATCTCCGATATGGGATCGATTTCCGACTCACGATCGATAATACTGAATAGATTTCGTGCCGCTCCGAGTGCCACACCAAACGAGTCCACATGCGGCGAGCTGAATCCCAGATTCTGAGCACCCATTATAATGGCAAAGAGCACAATGACCAACACTGCCGGCGTATATTGACGCTCCTCCAGTCCGCGATCATCCAGAATCAGACTGACGCCATACCAAATGGCAATGGCCATGCAGCAGTAGATGATGAGCCACATCACACCAGCTCCGATGCCCGAGTAGAGACCCTTCTTGCGACCCGTCACCTCAGCGGGCACCAGCAGCTTGGAGAAGCGTTCGTTCTCCTTACTCTCTCCACTGAAGGCCATCACAGTGCGGATGCCACTGAAGACTTCCTCGGCAACGCCGCCAGCATCGGAATAGGCCTTGAGTTCCTTTTGGGCCAAGGAGCTCTGAATCTTGGCCACCAACGCTGTGGATATTATGATAAAGGGACTGCAGGTCAGCACAACTAACGTTAGCTTCCAGCCGTAAATAAAGGATGCCACAATGCCCATCACAAAGGTCATGATCAGGAAGGTCACTATGGCCACCTGGGGAAGAATTTGAAAATATTTATAAAATATATAATATAAAATTAATTATTTATTATTCTAAAATTATTATTATTCACTTTACTTAAGATATGAAAACTTGAAACTTTTGACATTATTTTACGACTCAATTTTGAAATTTGAAAATATTTATAATATATATTATATTTATTATTTTATTAATATTTTCAATTTACTTATATTTTAAATCATAAAATAAAATGACTTAAAATTTTTGGCATTTTTAAAAACTCGAGAAAATATAATATTATCCTACTTAAATTCAAATTTTCAATTCCCAACTATACTTGTAATTTTTAAGAATTTTTAATTGTTAAATAAGTATTATTTGTTAGATTGCGTATAATTCGAATCCTATGAAAATAAACTTTTAATTTGAAATTCATTCTTAATAATTTCACTTAAGTTGAAATTTATTATGTCGGCTTTTAATAGCTTGACAATAAAAACGTTTAAATAGAATAAAAAATCTCTATTAGACATTTTTAGAATCAAATAATTAATTACCCTTCTTAATCTAATAGACAAGATTTTGATTAGATTGTCTAAAATAAAAAAAGTTTTCATTATAGATAATTGGTAGTTTTGTTTAATTAATTTGCAAACTGCATTTTAATTTGAGCATAAATTGCGGCTAATTGCCTTTAACTGTTTTTAGCAGTTAATTTCATTAGCAAATTTCTTGTGGAACAAAATTCTCAATAAAAATATTTAAATTACCCTAAATAATTCTTATCTAGAATCAATTCAAAAAGTCAACAAGAATTCGTGTACTTTTGTCTTAATAAAATAATAATACACACCTTCTCGCCAATTCCCTCCTTTACCTTATCCAGATCTCTGTAAAACACGAAAGTTGCTCGATTAGTTTACACCCGATTTTATTGGTGAATATTTTCACTGCTTACTCAGTCATTTTACTGGCGAAATTGGTGCCCGATGAGGTGTCATACCAGGACATATCCTGACGCAGAATGGCCTCCAGAAAGAGCTTTCGTATGCGATTGATTTGATTGAGAGCCACACGATTCGATACATCAATGGCAATGAGAATTAGGATGAACATAATCACTGATCCTGCCAAGCTGCCAATACCAAAGGCAATGGAATCATCTATGATGGCCTGAGAATTCTCCTCCTTGCTGGCATTGGTGCTACAAGATGAACAAAACCCATTAGGAAAGTGTCTAAAATGTATAGTCTACACTGGTAAACAGAATGTTTGCTGTCAACGATTTCTACAACAAAAATCTTAGTTTGAACAAAATAATAAAAATAAATCAGGAAATAAGAAATTGAATCTGGTTAACAGAATATTAGTTGTTAACGATTTCTACAACAGAAATCTTAGTTTGGACTAAATAAAAAATAAATCGGGAAAAAGAAATTGAATAAAACAAATTTAATTTAAGAACATTTTAATTTTTAAACAACTTTTTTGTATAATATTTTTCATTAAAAGTTGTCATAGTTCGTAAATAAAATATATTGTTAAGAAGACTATTTTCAATTGACTATACTTACAGTCGCTGTCCGCCTCCAAAAAGGGCGAGGAAATAGGCTGGGGAGGAAGTACCCTCTCTCACAGTGCGATCGATAAGCAGGGATGTGAATTCTCCGTAGATTAGAATAAAATAAGGAATGAATGCAGAGGCTATGCTGGCCACAATCATGCTAAGTACGAGTAAGAAACGCTCTCCACATGTGGAATATCGAAACTGTCAAGGGAAGTTAAATATAAGAAAGGTACTTCGCTTTTATTGCATTTCTTTTTTGACTTACCAGATCAAAGTAGCTGTAAGTACGTTCAGGTTTCGATCCAACTACTCCAGTGCTGGACTTTTCCACTTGAAAATCTCCCAAACCGGGTAGCTTGGCACTGCCCTTTTTGGACTCTTGTTGGTTTGACATACTGAGATCGACTGCAGCTCTAGAGTTGAAAGGGAACGACTTTAATCTAAGTGTTTTGTATTTTGTATTTCGTATTTCGTATTTCACATTTAAATTGTCGATGCATTCAATTGGGATGCAGTTTTTATTTCAATTTAGAATCGACACGAAATAATTAACGTTTTTTGTTGTTATTGTGTTGTTGTTGTCTGTTGTAAAGTCAATTGCATGAAGAAAGGAATAAAAAAATGAATTAAAAAAAAAAACGATACGAAAACGAATAATTTCCCAAGACAATTTGAAACACTTGCAGCTTGATAAATTGAAATGATGATTGCACACTTGTGTCAATTGAAAAACTGGAAAAGCATCCATAAATTAATAAATTACACAGAGTATTCGAAAGTGAAATATCTTTCCGATTGATCGATGTCGATCAACAGGCGACAAAGATTGCAATTGTAATCGTAATACTCGTATTCCGGAGCAATTACCAAACTATGTAGATTTATAACTATTTTAATGAGTTTAATAATCGAATCAAAAATATTCTTTCCACTGAATTCTTTCAACTATTTAAATTGCCGACTTCAATAATTATCAAGTCAGGAATTATATATTCCACACCTATTTATGATTATTCGCAATTTAATTGATAAGACTGAATTCTTTTACAAAATTTTAATTACAAATTTGTGTAGATTTATTGTTGGAACAAGTCTAATAATCAAGTCAGAAATTATTATTTCTACAAGTAATAGATAAGACCGAATTCTTTTAGGGTTTCTACTATTAATTTATGTAGATTTATTATTTTAATTTCAGTATTTAAGTCAGAAATTAATAATTCCAAAAGCAATAGATTTGTTCGAATTCTTTTACGTTATTTTATAGATTTATTATTTCAACAATTTTATTAGACGAGTCAGATAGGATTTATTCCACACCGATTAATTGATAAGATCAACTTCTTTCAACTATTTCAATTACCGAACTAACATATATAGATTTATTATATTAATAAGTCACACACTATAATCGAGTCAGAATTTATTATTTGATGATTAATCGTAATGCAATTGATATAATTTAAATTCTGTCAAGTATTTCAATTACCAATTTATGTAGATTTAGGATTCTTATTAAATTTAACGATAGAATCTCAAATTATTTATACACCGTATTTTGTTCGTAGCACAAAGACACCGATTGATTATTATATTTTTCGTATTGCTTTTGATAAGCCCGAAATCTATAGCTGTATTTTTCCTATAGATTCGTTGGTGATTAACAATAATTTGTTAGGGCTTTTGGTCGCGGTACTTATGCGAATTCACGATCTTTCCTGGCACGGCAAGAGTTTGCATCTCGACAGTTCGCGATTGGAAATGGAACTGATGAAGCCAGAGAATTGACGCTAACGACAATACCTCGGTTCCAGTCTCTGGTCTCTGGTCTCTGGTATCTGGTATCTGGTCTCTGACTCTGGTTCGGGTTTGTCTCTTCGTCGGATTGCGAGTACATTGACGTTGCTGGTGCTTGATATAAGAACGCAAACCGAACCTAACCGATGTTATAATAATAAACACGATCGTATAATTTTAATCGGCAGTTAAATAATTCGACTCGTCGACTTGTTTCTGGCCGAAAAAAAGTTTATCATCTGTGCGTAAACAAATCAGCTAACTGATAGTTAATTTAGTGACGGGATCTACCCGCAGACCGACCCGCCTTTCAACGCTTTGTCATCTGCGGTCTTTCTTCTGACGTCTGTCGTCTTTCGTCTTTCGTCTGTTGTCTGTTGTTTGTTGCCGCCCAGTAAAACTGGTAGAATGACTCCGCAGAATTCTCAGAGCTCAATTCAAGCTTTCACTGCAATTCCATGCGAGATTTCCCCTCGTCGAGCTGCATTACTAATACAGATCACGCACCTGCGCAGGTAGATGAGTTAAATGGGAGACACGAAAGGGGAATTACCAAGTTCGTGGTACATTCCCTGTCAGGAATTCCTTGAAACTGGCAACTGGATACTGGAAACTGTAACCTGGAAACTGGAAACTGGCAACTGGCAACTGCTTCCCGAATCATTGTGAAATTCTTTTTCGAGCTCGAAAGTTCTGTCAGCATATTGGCAGTTAATTTTAATCTATATGGTGCCCACGATTAATATATGTATGAACACTTGTACATCTGTACGTACAAATGTGTGTAAGATCTTTATAGACTTCTTATTGAAACAGATCTTTATAGTCTTCTTATTAGAAGCAGATAAATTAAAACAATTTATTAATATTTTTTGAACGATAATGGAAATTATCAAGTCAAATTGCGCATTGCATTTTGCGTATTTCACACTGTAGTTATCATATTTGTGTTATAGAAGTGCACTGCATTTACACTACGCAACATGGTTTTTAGTTGTTACACTACACAACACATTTTGGACAAAGAAAATAATGTATTTAAGAATATACATTACACAACAAGTAATGGGTTATACATTTATGGATTTACACTACGCTGCAAATTGTGGGTACAAGTTAAAATATTTGCTAAACTACACAACAAATTTTGGGTATATGTAAAATATTTGTTTTACAACTTACACTACACAACAAGTTTTGGGTAATGTCAATGTTCTTCAAATATAAGTGATTTATTTTTGCTACATATTTTGGGCAATTACTTTTGTGTTATTATTGATCTACAAAGCATAACTCTAAGTAATCTGAGGACTATAAATAGATATAATTTTATGCCTGAATTTCACAATTTCATGTTTACTTTTCAACTCAACGGCGCAATCTTGTTGTGTTGTGTTGGGGAACATTCGGCACTTATCTGTTGTAAGTGCCTGTACCTTTATGAGGGGAATACTATAATTTATATACGCTATAAACAAATCATCAAGGTTAGGCAAGCAAAATTACGTACATGCGTGTCAATATTTACCAAGCCAACTGTTATGCCCACAAACCTCATGTGGATAATACGAGTCCCGCCTAAATTGATAGTGCCGAGTGTCATTTACCTGTTGAATAATACACGTAATGGAATTCTTTTCCTTGATTCATTACACTAGTCACGGTCTAGACAGAAAATCATTATTGAACTGAGCACCATACTTATAGTCTGCACTGTGCATCTACCTGAGAACCACTCGAAAGTTGCATCTAATATTATTTCGACCTGCAGTGCGATTATAGTACTATATATTGCATAGTAAATTGTCTTGGTGAGGTCAAAACACAGTCAACGCTCGTTAGTTGTCATTCGATAAGGTATCGGTAAGTTTCTAATGAATATCCGGTAGTTTAACTATCAATTGATGCAGCTCTTCTTCTTTTCATACATATTAATGACAAAAATCTTTTCTTATTTTTGTGTTTTTCCTTTAAAATTACAAGAATACAGAAATCAAATACTTTATAACTGGATCTATAAAATTTATTGTAAACTGATTCATAATTAATCAAGATATTCCATGGTTTCTTCTTTTCATATATCCAAATTAAACTTATTTGTTCTAATTTTTATATGTGCCTCGAAATTTTCCCAGAATAATGAAAAGAGAAATCCGTAGCTTGGTTCTATAAATTCGATTCTAAGCAGAATCTTACTTATCCGCCAACATTCAAAGTCTTTTACTGATATATCTAATATCGCCTGAATATCTAATTCTTATATTCAGACATGTCTGGGATTTATTGAGATTAACAGAGCGGAACTAAAAATGCACACGTTTGTGACTTGTAAATATTTAATGATATGACATTAAGTGGCAAGGCAATCATATTGTGATCCGTTTGACGAAGAATGGAATGATATTATATGACTTATGAGTATCTTAGGCAAGCAAGTGTTGGATTTCATCATTATAAAGAGAATTATCGATATTTGTATGCCCTATAAGCATTTATTAATAATTAAATATAAATGAATAGTATATTCTCTTTATATATATATACAAAGTTCAACTATCCATTATCTAATAACAACTGAGAAGATTTCAGTATAAAATGGGGTCAGTAAACCTGTCTTCCTCAAGGTTAAGTTCGCTGCTATTAACGTTTAATAACAACACATAGGAAGTGACATTTTTATGACGTATACCATATATTAAAGGTTGAAGACATTAGGTCGGGTTTACGTTCGTGACGTGCTTCTAAGCGGAGTTCCCAAGAATCATTCCAAGAAGTTGAGTTGTCTGAATAAATACGAGTTTATTTAATGAATAGTAGTGAATATACGGGTTTTTTAAATACAAAACAATGTTTACAAATTTGTTCTTTTTAAGCGAGATAATTTTCAGTGAATAATTAGAATTAAAAAGCAACTCTTAAAGAAACTGTTAAACAATATTTTTCTCAGAAAATTAAGAATTTTCATTTAATTTTTTGGGAATTACATTTTTTTTGCTTTTTGGGAAAATATGTCTATTGGAAAACCAAAATTTACAAACAAGTTGGTTTTCTTGTATCTTTCTTAATTTAATATATTACTCCGAAAACTTGGGTTTAATTTTTGAGAATATGTATATATTTTTTTTTATATCAGTGTATAGTAAAAATAGGTACATTTTGTCGAGGTAGCTGCTCAGTTACAATAGAATCTTGGCTCAACTTGGATTAATAGGACATGTTGACGGCCTGCTGGCGATGGAAGAAATCGCTGCGAACGAGGACCTCATAGCTGCTGATGCTGATCTCCTGGCCACCAAATGGAATTTGGATGCAGCGATGGGATTGCTGAATCTTGCCGGGTGTCAGGCTGCCACAATAACGAGCGCGTCCCACAAAGAACGGCTCTCCATTGTACGACCGTCCCGCCTCGACGGCTCCAGGAGCAATGCTGCCCTCCGAACGTGGCACCCAATGATACTTGGCCTGTCCAATAAGCACCTCGTAACTGGACTCGATGAGCTCGCGACCGGAGTGCGCAATATAGGCGCAACCGCGACTCGGTACCGCTTTGCCCGGTATGCGTAGTCCCTCGTAGAAAGCGCGACAGACGAGCAGAGGCGCCATGTCGCTGTCGTGGCCACCGTGGACGGCATCGGGTGGAGTGTAACCAGCACGAGCTGGTAACCACAAATCGGGGGCAGTACCATGGGATGACGGTCCGTCATAAACAGTAGCAACTACAGCGGGAACGGTTGCATATTCCGCTGGTGTGTAGCCGGAGCAGCTGGGAGCATAGGGATCCATCGGTGGCTTATAGGTGTCCGCGGGCACAAAAGAGGAACAGGAAGAGGACGACGAGGAGGAGGAGTGGAGGGCCCAAATGATGGAGGTACCACCTCAGCGGGCGTATAAGCGGGCGTATAAGCCGGCGGCATGGACATTTTTGGAGGTAAAGGCAATGCCACGCCCACTGGCGCCTGATACGACGGCATGATCGTTGCTGGTGCTGGATATGGATCTGTGCTCGGCACTGGCATCGGCATCGGCATTACCGCAGGCGTAGCCGTTGCCGAGGGCGTATATTGAGGCGGACGGTCGTGCATGGGAAAAGGTACGGCATCGAAGTCCGACGGATATTGATAGGGCTTTCCACAAATTGCACCAGGTGGCAGTGCTGGCGGTGGCGGTGGCGGTGGTGGTGATTGTGGACACTTGTCCTCCGCCAGCAACGATGGTGGTGGTGGTGGCAATTGCCAACCCGGCAGCGAACGGTTTTCCTCCACCAGAATCTCATAGGAATCCAGACGACGCTCCGCCCCTCGGTAGGCAATGAACAAGGCACGATGCACCGATGATATCTTGCCAATTATCAAGTGTCCCTCGTAATGACCACGTCCAATGTACACGGGTTGCTCCAACGTGGTGCGTCCACAGAGCACAGCCGTCTCGGGTATCACATGATCATAGCACTTGATCCACGTCAGATTCTCACCGCACAACATCTCAAAGATGTCCTTGGGCAGAGCCTCGCCTCGCTGGGAGATGAATCCGATCTGCTTGGAGGGCACCACCTTACAGACGAGCATATCGCCCTCGTGCTCGGCCCTTCCCACATAGATCATCGCTCCATCCTCATCATTGCCGCCCACAATGGCCATTGGTGGTATTGAGGCATACGACGAGGATTGCACCCATTTGTAACCTGAAATGAAGCGCACATATCAAATAATTATTATAATTATTGATTAACATTTCAGATTTTAATATATCTACTATATGAAGAATTGCAATTTATGTTTAAAGTATAATTATTTGTAAAAATAAATAAATACATGAGATTATTTCAATTATTTTATTATATCCTTCAAATATAATGAGATTTTTAAGAATATAGTAGAATAGAATTTTTAGTATATAGTATTTTTTCAGTTTTTATAAGAGTTACTGAAGACTTCTTGATTAGCATGAAAAAATTTATATACTATATCGAGATTTTTTGTCACTTCATACCGGTATACCTGCTATCCATCAATAATAATGAAATTTTAGGTATAGAACAGATAAAATGTTAAAGTCAGTCTCTTAAAATAATATTGTATAATATTTCATTTAGTTTTTATTAGAGTTACGGAAGACTCTTTAGTTGACATGAAATAACAAAGCATATTATGAATATTTTACACTTTATCACCGCATGGCAAAGTAATAAGTAATCAAAGTATATAGTATATGATATAGTATATAGTATACAGTTCCTAAATCCATATCATTCCACGTTATCTAATCAGCTAATGGGTATAATTTTGTGGTATATTACACGTGTGCTTTTCAACTCTTTGTTTAGTTATTTTTATTTTAATATTACATTATTTGCATTGTGAATAATGTTTTATATGGTATAAATACTGCTGAATCTACTCATTACTTTGCTAAGCTTTACTAATTGTTTAGGCTGTATAGAATTTAAATGTTAGCTATCCTATAGAGTTGCTCCGACTCTGAGTTTAAGATAGAAAAATTAGAATATTAAGTATTTTAAAGAAAATTAATGTAATTGCGAGCTTATTGAACTAATTCTGTAAGAAATAGAGAGAGTTGAAGATATATAGTATTCTGTCACATTTTGAAATGGAATATTGATAAGTATTTTACATTTTTATCGTAATGTATCATTGTATAATTTTATAATATTGACTCATTGCATTGTCTATATTATAGACATATTTAAATGGCATATTTAATTGTTTTCCTATCTTTTAAATAATATGTTACCTATAGAAAAGAAACTATTATTAGTAGTTAGTATAAGAAGACGCACCTTTATTGGAAATCGAATTGATCGATTATGGCTTTGACAATGGTACGGCTTAAAGTCTAAATATGTATTGTATATATAAAAAGCGGACTTTCAACGGTATATGGCAATAGGAATATGGAATAGGAATAGGAATAATGTCGAATCATTTATTGTCTGCAGAGCACTTCATAGGAATCCAAGCGGATCTCTCGACCGCCGTAGGGAATGTAGAGGCAACGTTGTGTGGCGGAGACAAGACCGGGTGTAAGGCTGCCATGATGGTGTCCACGGCCAAAGTAAAGGGGCTCCCCATTGCGGGCACGTCCCGTGGTCACCGCATTCGCCGGAATGCGATGATGATGAGCATGGAGCCAGACATAACCCATGCCGGTGAGGACCTCGTATGAGGGTTTCTGGAACTCGTAGCCGCCGAAGCAGACGTAGGCACAGCCCTTACTGGGTATCACCTTGGCGGGCAGCATCTCTCCGTCATGCAAGGCACGGCCGGCATAGATGGGAGTACGGTCCGAATCGTGGCCGGCAATGACGGCTCCGGGTGGAGTATAGCCCGGATTGGCGGGCACCCAGACATCGTTGCGTTGATAGATGAGCACCTCGTAGGTATTAATGCGCACCTCCTGCCCGCCAAATGGTATGTAGAGGCAACCATGCGATGGATGCACTTTTCCCACACACAGCGAATTCGAATAACGACCGCGTCCCACATAAAGCGGCTCCCCCGAGCGGGTGGTACCACTGCGCACCGCATTTGGCGGTGCACCACCGCTGCAGCTGGTCACCCAGGCGAATCCCTGGCCAACTAACACCTCGTAGTGGGTCTTTGTGTGCTCGGTGCCGCCATAGCAAACATAGGCGCAACCCTTGCTCGGTATGACCTTGGCGGGCAGGTTCTCACCCTCGTGGAAGGAGCGACCCACATAGATGGGCGTACCATCGGCATCGTGACCGCCGACAACGGCAAATGGAGGCAGTGCGGCATATGGAGTCGAGTGCACCCAAGTGTGTTCTGCAACGAGAGGAGACGAGAGGAGACGGACAACGGGCTCGATTATTTGATTATTTGATCAGTAATCAGTTATCAGTTATCAGTTCCGATTAGATAAGATAAGAGTTATAGTCATTGATAAGGCGCGAAATCATGAGTTGCGTTTGATTTCGATTTTGATTCGTTTCGCTTCGTTTTTAAGGGATTCACTTCTTGCACTCGCCTACCAATGCTCACAACTGCTCCTGGCTGCACGGCACCTGGAGGAGTACATATGGTATATCAAATATACAAATACAGCTCCACAAATACCACAGAGACTAAGAATAATTTATAGAAATATAGAAATCCTATGCGTAAAATAACCAAAATTAAATACCATTTTATATTGCTGTTCATTATTTCATATTCCCTGATACTTATATTTCTACTTATCAATCAGAAATTTTGCAAAAAGCAAAACAAGCTCTGGTCACACTGTCACAAAGTGTAATATAATAATTTCCATCTGAACTTCATAGCTTACCCATGATTCACTGTCGATAGCTGTGATAAGCGTGTCTTGTTTTTCAGCAATTATCTCTCCTTATATATTATATATTGTGTTATCTATAATATATTTATAGAACTTCCACTTGTTGTGTTCCTTTTGTGCGGCAAGTCGACCGTTCAGTTCGCTGTTAAATATCTGACTAAACACTGAACTGAATCGACGACTGAAAGTGTTTAAAAACAATGACGAACTATGAATATTTCTGCTTTCTGTGGGTGTTTCGATATTGTTGGTTAATACTTTAACGCTTATCAGAAAGCTTTTTGCTTCAGTACGAGTATTAATAAATATTTCCACATATAAACATGTTTATCAATTACCTCAATACAATGTTGGAAAAGCTTTTTCCACCTGCCTTTATCATATCAATCATTATGAATCATCCTCAGGGCGGGGAACTTTCTGTAGTGAAGGTTCAACAGGTGAAGTCAGAATTTAACACTGAATTTTGGCAAAAACATTATGAAATTTATAGAGGAAATAACTGTCAATGCGATTACATAGTGTACTTATGCTCATCGTATCAATAAGTGAATTCCCCTGTTTTCCTAATCACGATCAATTCATGGTACAGTCAAAGAACAATTAGGTCCTTATTTTAGTACACATATAACATTTTTAATTACATTTTATACATATATTCAAACCACAAATTACAATAAATTGAACATTAACTTAGAAAAATATCGGTTCCAGAAAAATTCTTGGATTAATAATTGTAATAGAATTCTTGGTAAGAAAAGTCGTGTATTTCAACAATGACCTTATTTTTGGATATGTTATCTTAAATATTTCGCTAAATTGTCGATAAATTATACCACAAATTAATAATTGCTACAAAAATATTTGCAACAACAAGTGTTTCAGAGATTTCTTAGTATTTCACATGGACAAGACTGAATACTATTTAGATATAACCCTTAAATATTACTATGTATAAGATTAAAAGTATTAGTTAAAATATAAGTAATGCCTAAATATTTTGAGAAGTGAGAAATAAGGTTTAAATAAATTCAAAATTTGAGTAAAATTCTTAGTTTTAATATTTAAAGAATAATCAAAAATAAGTTATATTTTTATAGCATTCATATTTTTTAGTCCTTCTGTATGTAAAGTATTTGTTTTTTTTACGGCAAATGTTTGCAGATTATGACTAACAAGTTTTTTGAAAAATACCGAATCTTGTTGAAAAACATAAAAAATTTGAAAGCTAAATTATAGAGAGTATGAAAAGGTTTATAGTAGGCGATGTTCCCGATATTTAAATGAGACTTCTCACATGTGGACTGAGTCATTTGGTCTGAGCAACTTGAAGAAAATAAATAAAAAATGAGAGGCTGAACCCGCAACCAAAACTGAACCCAACTTTCATCAGAGCCAGAAACAGATGTGGATTCTATAATCAGCTGCACATTGTGGTTAAATCGAACAAAGAAATTTATATATATATTTGCGAGACGAAGTCTGAATAGCATAAAAAGCGGATGTATTCGTAAAACATCAGTATAGTTTCAATTGTAAGTGCTACAAGTTGCAACAAGTTCGTCGCAGCAAAATGAATCAAACAAACTTCGGTAATTATTATAATTAAACAAAGTTTTTGATGGATAAATTCGGAATTCTAAGATAAAATCAATTTTATATTGCCTCTGAAATCAATAACGATATAATCTGAATTAAGTACAGTTTTCTCCTTCCTATCTGAAAGAATTTTACGTTATTCGGAATTCTTTAAGATTGTTCTTTAAATAGGAACTACTTGTAATATTATCTTAATTTAATAATTATATAGTTTTCAATTGAATTCGTCTTAATTTTTAAATTACAGATCACACCTGGATTGGCTGCCGTGTCTACGATTCGCTGCCTCCATTCGCCATCGTAGCTGGACACGATTCGGACAACGATCCCATCTACGTCGGTCGCGCTTATCACAATGGAGACATGCTCCCGGCCAAGGTGATTCCCAACAAGCAGCAGGCTTATGTGGCCTGGGATGGTGAGGAGATAAGCAAGCACAACGTCGAGATTCTCACCGGGGATCACTACTCTTGGATCTCGGCCAGCAATGGTCATGTACCTCCCCATGCTCTCCAAGTTGGCCGTACCTCCGACGGAGAGGCTCTTTATGTAGGACGTGGCCGATTCTGCGGCAGTCTGACACCCGGAAAAGTGCATCCTTCCCACGGTTGCCTGTACATTCCTTATGGCGGTGCCGAGCACAGACTAGAGTCCTATGAGGTGCTGGTACAGCCGGAAACTTGGGTCCAATCCTCGGGCGGCCACATTGTGCAGGGTACCATTCTGGCTGGACACGACACCGACGGAGATGCCATCTATGTCGGTCGTGCTCACCACGAGGGAGAACTACTGCCGGCCAAGGTAAATTTTAGGAACTCTCAAGTAAAGAGTGTAGAGTGGAGAGCACTACAGGTTGCATTTAGACTGTAGGGCAGCTCTACCGCTGGAGAGAACACTTGCAGATTGTGCATTAGAGGTGTAAAGAGCCCTACTTGTGGATTACACTACTCTACCTAGCTCTACACTCTACCTAACTGTACACTCTACACTCTACCTAACTCTACACTCTACAGTTTACCTTACTCTACACTTTACTGAAAGAATTCTCTGGCGTTAACTGTGTAAACTTGTCATTTTCCAGGTGATTCCCAACAAGTCTTGCGCCTATGTTCCCTACGGCGGTCGGGAGCACATGAAGCACAACTTTGAGCTGCTTGCCGGTTACGGCTACGGTTGGGTGCCCGACGGATACGGCAATGTTCCCAGCGGAGCCATCGTCTGCGGCCGTACCAACGATGGAGAGGCCCTTTACATTGGCCGTGGCCATTACAATGGCAGCTTTACGCCCGGCAAGATCCATCAGTCTCATCGCTGCATGTACATTCCCTATGGCGGCCAGGAGGTGAGACTGGACAACTATGAGGTGCTCGTTAGATACTAGACTCGAATTCAAGCCAACAGATAATTGTTTCATACAACATTTCCGAATAAAATAATAAATTATTCGTATTTCATCTGAATTTTTAAATTAATTGTTACGATATTAAATACTAATAATTAATTTTGGTTGTTCGATGTATAGAAATTTCTTTCTAAAGCGGTTTGACTGTAAATAAATAAACCTTTTTTGAAGTATTTGTTTTATTTTTTACAACAAATGTTTGCAAATCAAGGCTAACAAATATTTTTGAAAAATACCGAACATTGTTAAAAACTCTTGTTGAGTCATAGAGTATATTTAAAGATTTGTAGTAGGCATTGTTCTCGATGTTTAAATGAGACTTTTCACATGTGAACTGAGTCATTTGGTCTGAGTAACTAGAAGAAAGTAAATCAACAATATAGAAATCCTGAAATTAAAACCAACAACTGAATCTCAATTGCAACAAAGCTTAAAATCCAAAGAATTCGGTATGTGAAGTAGAATTAATTAAACAAATATTTAGGTCGAGCTGCCATAAAATAAAAATACGGGATTCTGAAAAAATAAAGAATTACATACTGTTTCAGGAACTCAGAAGTTTCTTACAGTTTCTAATCTTTGCCCGAATTTCAGATTGGTTTCTTAAAGAGATTTTTATATTCTAATAAATAATTTTGAATTTTTTTCTGACTCTTTTAAATCTAAATCAGTGCTATATACTATATGAGCGCATTTTGTTTTAATTTAATTTACTAATTTTACATATCTATATAAATAAAAACTTAGCGTTAGAAATTAAGAAGCTGAAATTTGCACAGCAAATTTTTAAGTTACACATTTCTAACTTGTTTTAAAATAGAAAATTTTCTGTGTCGAACTCTAAGAAAACTCTAGATTTTTCATGTGAAAGATTCGTGTGTTTATTTGGTATATGACATATATTAATGAGGCTATTGATTAAATGTATTTTAGGCCACGACACACTCGATAAGGTCTAATCGATGCAATCGCTCAAAGATAAGCCGACTTACCAACTTGGTCTAAACAAATAACCTATTGGCTTTTAAGGCTGCCTGCAAGTAATACACATTTTATAGTTTGCCGCCCAATTGTTGTTGTTGTTTGTTGGTGGAATTTGAAGTTGTCTTAGCGCTGAGTTCACACCTAGACTGTTGGCCCGGTCTGTAGGTGACGAAGTCGCATTCATGTACACATGTTTACTTGGAAAAACGCCACAGTCTCCGATATCATATCTTATCAATGCCGGCTAGCGACAACCGACAACGACAATGACAACAACAAAGGTACGGTCAACAACTTTAGTCCGATAAGAGAGTCGCAGCTTTATAACACAACCGCCAACAGATCGGTTCAGTCAGTCATACACCAACCTCGTTCGGAATAGAGTCAGATATCTGTCAGTTCTTTCGAGAAATATATATATATATAGAACACAAAAAATGGGTGAGTTGAACGAAAGATGTTAAAAAGTATCCTGCAACTGTGGATTTTATCAGTAATATCTGGAATATAGACGTATACCTCTTCAGGATTATCATCATGTGACATATTTTCAATTAAATAACATATAAAAAAAACAAGTGAAATAATCTATAGATCTTAAAGTGCTCAGTGCTTAGGCAATCGTTCTATTTTCAACCTGAAAAAAACTATCTGATATGATAGATAGATAGTTAGTACAGTTCAATATGTTCCTCGTACCGTATCAGAAATGATATTTCGTTGGACGACAGTTGAAATCCAAGGGCTTGTCAGGAAACTTATGAGCTTTTTTTGACAATTCACTCTGATAAGAGCCAAGTTTCGTGTGAAATGGCCTAAATAGTGCCACGATTTCAAACTGTACTTGATAACATTGCTAACTAACTGTTTCAGTACCTCTCTATCTCTCTCACTCTCTCACTCTTTCATTCAATTGCCATATCTTCCCTTTCCAATTCAGAATTGCATGTTTTTAACAATCTTTCCACTTGAATTTGTCATCAACTCAACTGAATAGGAAATTTTTCAAATATAATTTAAGTAATATATAGAAGAAATTTCCAAATATAGAAACGATATGCCAAATAAAACAAAGCCGAGCTTAAAGGCATTAGAAAGCAAGCAGAAATTTGTGATTTTATTGTATTTCTTTATCAATTATGGAAATGCATATCTACAATTAAATGTAAGAATCAATAATTCCAATTATATTTCATTTATTCATCGCCTTCAAGCAATCACTCAAAACTTATAAGAATATTAGACACATGATTGTGAATCGTTTTTAGACTATATTTACAGCCCTATATAATTTATTATCGGAAATTTATATCGATACCCATGCCAAGTACAAATTTTTCCACTCAATTTATCATCAGTTTTCTCACTCTTTAAATGCTGCACTCAATATTGGCTTGAGTGATGAGTAAGTCTCCACTTTCATAGGGACACTGCGTTTGCTTTGAGCTCAAAATACAGGCTCGCTTGCCGTCTCGCTCTTTCCCCTGCAGTTGCAAAGCTTTGCGCTCTGCACTCAATATTGGGTTGAGTGTAGTAAGTGATTAAGTCTCCAAAGCGAATGATGCGATTGTCAACTCTCCCTCTCTTTCTGTCTACTGCAGCTGCAAAGCTTTACACTCGTTTTGTCTGCTTAGATTGCTTTTAATTACTTGAGTTCTTTTTTCTTTGGGAACTACAGATCACACCTGGATTGCCCGCAATGTCTACGATTCGCTGCCTCCATTCGCCATCGTAGCTGGACACGATTCGGACAACGATCCCATCTACGTCGGTCGCGTTTATCACAATGGAGACATGCTCCCGGCCAAGGTGATTCCCAACAAGCAGCAGGCTTATGTGGCCTGGGGTGGTGAGGAGATTAGCAAGCACGACTTCGAGATTCTCACCGGACACCATTACTGTTGGATCCCTGCCAGCAATGGCGAGGTTCCTCCCCATGCTCTGCGTGTTGGCCAAACCTCCGAAGGAGAGGCTCTATATGTGGGACGTGGCTATTTCTCCGGCAGTCTGACACCCGGAAAGGTGCATCCTTCCCACGGTTGCCTGTACATTCCTTATGGCGGTGCCGAGCACAGACTAGAGTCCTATGAGGTTCTGGTACAGCCAGAGACCTGGGTCAGCTCTTCCGGCAGCAACATTGTGCCCGGTACCATTCTGGCCGGACACGACTCCGACGGAGATGCCATCTACGTTGGTCGTGCCTATCACGAGGGTGACCTCCTGCCAGCCAAGGTAATAAATAACTCTCTCCCTAATTTGAAGCCTCAAATACACTATGGAGTTTTTTTTATGTGGTGTAGAGCAAATTTAAGACAAGAGAAGAGCCCTACTTGGGGTTTACACTACTCTACCTAGCTCTACACTCTAATGAAAGAACTTGTTGTGTATGCGAACCTTATCAGTTGATCAGTTGACTAACTTTTGTTATTTTCCAGGTGATTCCCAACAAATCTTGCGCCTATGTGCCCTACGGTGGACAGGAACATGTCAAGTACGACTTTGAGCTGCTTGCCGGTTACGGCTACGGTTGGGTGCCCGACGGATACGGCAATGTTCCCAGCGGAGCCATCGTCTGCGGCCGTACCAACGATGGAGAGGCCCTTTACATTGGCCGTGGCCATTACAATGGCAGCTTCACGCCCGGCAAGATCCATCAGTCTCATCGCTGCATGTACATTCCCTATGGCGGCCAGGAGGTGAAACTGGACAACTACGAGGTGCTCGTTAGGGGCTAGACTGATTAAATCCAATCCTAAAACAACTTCGTTGCAGTCTACTTCATTATTTTGTACAACATTTCTAAATAATCGATTAAATTATTCGTTCTTCATCAGTCACAAGAATTTTTTAATTATTTTATACGATATTAAATAAAGCTTAGATACGTTGGAATTTTCAATGTGTTGACTTCAATTTCTTTCCTTCTTCGTCAAAATATCCTTCAGTTACAAATTAATTTGTTTAATCATCACTCTACCGATTTCTTAAGAATGTCCATATTCTAACTTCCAAACTCAGTGAAAAAGAACTCAACTCTCCCTTAATGTGTACCTTTATTTAACTTACTTAAATTAACTTTCTACCAGTTTAGCTTTTTATTTATCAACCCAAAAGTATGCAACGCAAAATTGCGCTCTAATTTCGCTGTGACAAATATCGCTTTATTATGATTCATTAGTCTAGCATATATCATAAGAGTTTCTCTCGTTTTTTTCTGCTCATAGACTATAAAATTATAAATATTTTCATTACCTACAATAATAATAGTTATCAAATTAGTTTTACATGCATTTTTACCAGTTTTCTTTTCTGCGAGCTTTTGCGGAGCTTTCGTGCGCTTTGAGAGCTGTAGAGTTGTAGAGTTGGCAACTCTCGCATCGAAATACGAGGTCTACACGCGCTTAACTGCGCTCTCATTCGTCGTCGTTGATGCCGCAACGTGATTGGTCGACAGTCAGAGCTGCGTTCATTTTGATTGGCTTCTAGTTTGTGCAGTTCGAGTTCGAGGGCGTGTTTCGTGTCGTAACCGACTAAGAACAGATTTACGAGGAATATTGCTAAGATATTTATGAAATGTTAATTAGTATTTCATCATGTTTTATTTATATGCAGCTGTCTGCGATTTTTATACGCCTCAACTTGGTTTTGTTTTTCAAGGTGTGCATACTAAAAAAACTGGTTTCATGAACCTCATTTTTAGCTCTCATTTTCAGCTGCAAATGCCGTCGCTCTGACAACAACCATTAAACGTGTGGCGATGTGTTGTGGCAGCAACAGAGATCTCTTAAATGAGTTTAGAATATGATTATAGAGTTGTGTATCTCAAAGATACAAATGTTAAGAAGAATTCCTAGAAAAATGTGAGGTTCTATTTCTTGAAATGTTTCTTATTTTAGCAACTACATTTAGTTTTTATCAAACAGATTATATTTAAAATTCTATAATTTCGATGCTTTTATGTAAAAATATCTCTTAAATAATAATAAAACACTTTAACTGAATATGAAAATATTAGTATTAAAAAATTTTCTAATGCGAACACTTTATATATACATAGAGGATTACAAATTGTTTTGTTTTTGTATTTTGTAAACTTTAGTAACAAAAAAGTAGTATTTTATTCAAGAAAATAGGTGGTTTACTCTCTATATATAAAAATACTCACAAAATATACAATTTTATTGAGTTAAGTTTGCAACTTGAAATTTATAAAATGGTTGAATTCGGTTTATTGTAAGTGGTTTTAGTTTTAGTTGTATTTTTATATTTTTTTTAGCAGTTTTATTACTCATAGGGAGAATTGAAAATTTAAGTATTAATATACATTTTGCGAGTATTTATTTAGAGTTAGGGGAACTAGTTAAAATTGTAAAGTTGTAGGGCTCGATAGTAAAGCGTTTGACCTTCTACTGTTGTTACTCAAAAGTAGTCGATAAACAATCAACTTTCCACACTCTATAAAAAATCGAAGGTGTATATTAAGCTAAAGAAATAGCTAAAGAAATTTGTATTTTATAAAAACCACAACAATGTGGAGAATAACTGTAGGCCGTCGGTAAAGCAGTCGCCTATATCTGTAAGCTATTCACATATGAATAGTCTTATTTTGTACTTGAACTAAAAGTGAAGTCAAACGAACTTTAAAGCATTTCTAATATTGTACGAGTAGATGGAAAAATGTTGAAATCGCTGTAGGCAATATAAATTCTTGTAATTTCATTTATTTTGTCGCAAAAGGAGTGTGTGGCAAGCAGTTGGATGCCCCTTCAATCTGTTAGAACTGGGAACTGGGAACTGGGCTGCGTTCATATCAGCTTCAATATCCATTTAGCTAAAATGTATTAAAAAGCAACTCAGATGCTATCGCAGAGCATATCCATCGCATCCCATTCAAAGATACAAGATGCTTCCCAGACACACGGAGAACAGTGTGGAAGGAGAAGGGAGAACAGAGGATGGAGAACAGAGACAAAACGCCGCAACGACATCCCTCAAATAACTTGCGAGAAATGCTCGAAATTCTTGCCCAGAGCAACGGTAACAGCAACGGCGACAACAACAACAACAACAACAACATGGCAGCTTTGCAATATCAGTTTCTTCTTCAGCGACAGCAGCAACAACTACAAGCAGAGTTAAAGCAGCGACTGCGACTGCGACAGCGCCAGCAGCAGCGACAGCGGCAAAGGAATGAAGCGAATGACAAAATTTGGCCTGTGGGGCTGTCGCTTCACTCACATACACAGACAGACAGAGGGACAGACGCACTCAGCAAATTGTAGTAGAGTAGGAAGTGCGTTGAACGCAGCAACGAATAAAGGCAGCAAAAGCAGCGCAGCAGAAACAGAAACAGAGCAGCAGCAGCGGCTGAATGGAAGCTCTCTTATATACTGGCATGTATACATAAATGAACTCTTTTATATCTGCTGCAGTTACAATTAGTGGAGACAAGAACCGAAAAAGTATGAAACAATAAGACGAGCTGTATGTGTGTGACAGAGCGAGAGTGAGTAGGTGAGTGAGGGCTGAGTGCAGAGTGAGAGTGAGAGCGAGTGGAGTGGAGTGAGTTTAAAGTAGCTGCCTTGTTGTTGGTTCTATGGCAGCTACAATTAGTGGAGACAAGAGCCGAAAAAGTGTGGAACAATAAGCGCATGCTACGGTTTTGAATATATATTGTTTGTGTGTGTGTGTGTGTGTGTGTGAGTGAGAGGAGTGAGCGAGGGCTGAGCGTGTTGGAGTGGAGTGAGTGAAATGTGGAGGATTTTGTTGTTGGTTGTACTGCTGCTGCCAACGGCGACAGTGAAACAGAGAGAAAATTGCTTAAAGGACACGCTGTTGGGCATCAAATCCAGGCTTAGGGGTGGCGAAGTGTGTTGTGCTGTGATGTGCTGTGTTGTGTTGTGCTGTGGGTACAGAGCAGTAGGGTTGTCGCTTGAGCTTAATATTAAAACGTGTCTCATCAGATGCTTCAATTGCAAGCGATAAATCACTCACACACACATATACAAAACAAATAAGCAAGCGCGCACTGTGTGTGTATATGTGTGTGTGTGCGCGCGAATTCTGTGAATTGGAAATGCAAAGAAAATGAGTAAAATGAAGCACAGGCAAAATGAAAAATTTGTACATAAAAATGAAAATGCGCTACGCAATTGAATAACCCTCGGTACAACAACAACAACAACAACGATGGGCGTGGAGTAAATAAAAGTAAGGCCGAAAACCTTGTACATTGTACATTGTATATTGTAGAGTGAGACAGCGTGGTTGCCACTAACGGTAGCCGGTTGCCTCGTGCCCCGAGCACCTTGGCTAACCACCTAGAAATGAGCGCGTGACACGGCACGAATTACACTATTCAAATAACATCTTAAATCTTTGAATAATGTCTACAACTGCTGACACAAAATAACTACAGAAATTATACATACATATATAATACATTTTGTACATTTTTAAATTCTACTAACTATAAATAGTTAATCAAATATTATATTAAATTACAAAAAACAACGATTGAGAGAAATAGTGTACTTAGTTTAATAGAATTTTTCGTTTTAATGCACTATATCTACTCAAATCGAATCAGTCACGAAAGATAAAGCTATAGACTAAGCCTAAATTACATTATAGTGTATTTTCAGTAGAGTTTCTGTAAAGTGTAGAGCCCTACTGATTGCCCTTACATTGCAGAGCAACTCTTTGATAATGGAATACATTTCTAGAGAAAGTCCTACAGTAAAACCCGAATGTAGAGCTCTTTAAGGTGTTTACATTACTTAACCTAACTCTACTTACCTCTTATTCTATATAGCTCTACCTATCTATATTCTGTACACTTAAAAATACCATACCTATGAAATATATATATATGTATATATGAAATATTGGTTTATCTGTTTTTGTTTGTGAATTTTTCCATTTTGTGGCAATCTTGTTTCGAAACTTAGCTCTGAAACTGCGAAAAAACCCCTCCATATATTAAAGCGCTAATCTAATTCTATATACATTTTTAGAAACCCTTTTTAGGATCCATTAATCATTCGACAAGCAACATTTTTCTTTATTTTTCGAGAGGTTTAACAACGAAACAATGACGAAGCCAAAGTTTGTTTCAAAACATTGACGTTTGTCATACGGAAACATGCTCAAGTATAGCTCAGGTAAACTGTGTAAATCGAACCAAAATTAACACAATTTATGAAGTTAATAAGTCTTATAAAGTCAAAAACAGTTGGAGAACAATTGAGAATATTTTGAAAAATTAAAAAAAAAATAGATCTCTTGGGTTCAGAGAAGAAACAGAGAAGAACAGCAAGTTTAAAGGCCTTGTCTTAAATGCAACCCATCCCTGGCAGCTAAAAACCCTCAAATCTCAAGCGCTCTACTCTAATTAGTTGTTAGCATAAAATCAATTTCTAAAAATAAAACAAAACTACACATTAGTTTAGCGTAGGAATGTGAGGGTGGAGTGGGGGAAGGGGATGGGGGGAATGATCTGCTTCACTTGGCACCCAACACAGTGCCTCTCTTCCTCTCTTCCTCTCTCTTCCCTTCCTCCATCTCAACTCATCTCAGGCGCATCTCTCAGCTGTATTTGGTTGTCGCTTATGCGTGATAATTCAATTAGGAATGTGTGAATCAGGCAGCAGCAGCAACAACAACAACAACAACAACTGCAAACACAACGACAACAACAACAACTGCACATGCAAGCGGAAACAGCAGTAGAAAGAGAATTGAACACATACAGAAGTACATACGCTTTTCACAGCAGCCAAGAGCAGCAGAAAAACATACAGAAAACGAAACCCAAAACTCAGTTATGCCCAATGTGCAGTACTAAAACATCGGACAGTTGCATGCAACCCTGTTTCTTAGCTCAGTGTGCATGTGTGTGTGTGTGTGTGTGTGTGTGTGTATGAGTGTTTGCCTTGCCACAGGAACAGAATCACAATCAGAATACACGGCCTCGGCTCTGGCGGCCTGAAACAATTTATGTGCCATGTATTTTGTACATAAAAATAGCGGACGAGGCAACACGACAACAACAACAACAGCAGCAGCAACAACAGCAACAACAACAAAGACAGCAACAACGGCAGCCGCAGCGACAGAGACGCCAGCACAAACAGCGAACGGAGCACGGGGCAAATGAACATGGACACAGTACAGTGAGTGGAAGAGGGGCTTATATACATACATACGTATGCGTATGCATGTGTGCACATTGTACATTGTACATTGTACATGTATGTATGTATGTATGTATGTGCGCAGCTTGCCTCGAAAATATTTCAACACGAACTGAAAACACTTACTATGCAGTGGCGCAGTCAGCAGGGGTTAAGTTTACTGGGTAAGTGAGGCACTGATTAAGCAAACCTTATAAGCTTAAATAAAAATGTACAATACGCATTTAAAATGATAATTTTTTAGACTTTAAAGTGCTTAAAAAGCATTTACAATCGTTTTATATGAACATTTATTTGTTTGCTTCTAAATCTAAGGTAAGTAGAATTATCTAATTGCATTTCTGCTGTTTAAATCACGCTTAAATTAAGCAATTTAATTACAACTACAATTTTATACTACTAAATATTTAATATATTAATAGTTTAGCTATTTAACTTTACTTTTGAAGTCTTAAAATACGCAATTTAATTACAATTACGATTTTATACTACTAAATATTTATTAATTTGAACTGTTTTGCTATTTAGCTTTACTTTTGAAGTCTTTAAAATTATTATAGCAAGATTTGACCTTTTAAAAATCAATTTAATTAAGCTAAAGAAATAAGAATAGTTTTAAATTATCATTACTCAATTACTTGGTTGAAATTGGTTATCAATTTAATTTTAATTGTAGCGATTCCCCTTTTGAGATTCCTTCTGAGCTGCGCCTCTGCCTTATATCTTGAATCTTGCTGTACATACAAATACAAACGCAAATAAACTCATTCAAACGGACATATAAACACAAGCGTATGTATGTATGTATGTATAGCACAACCACTCGCTATGCAAGTGTGTGTGTGTGTGTGTGTATTCAAGTGTGCGGCACTGCGATAGCAACGAATAACAACAACATCAGCAACAACAACGACGACCACGAGTTGGGCCTCGTCGCATTACCAATTTAAATTCCCATCCAATGCCCGCACGTAGCAAAAGAGCCGGTAAGGAATAAAACAGACAGACAGAGAGAAGGACAGACGGAGGGAGGGAGAGACAGAGCGACGGACTGACGGGTAGATCCAACACGACAGACTCGCAAAGATAGAGTATTTAATGAGCGCTACTGTGCAGCTTGTTGTTGCTGCCTTGCTTCTTTTTTCTTTCCCTTCCTCTTCTTCCTCCTTTTTTTTTTTTTGTTGTATTGCTTATTGCTTTCAATGCAATGCCAACTCGATATGTTACATTTCTTGCACTCTCTCTCCCTCTCGCTTTCTCTGCACATGCTTACTGTGTAGCTGTGGTTGTTGTTGTTGCTCTGTTTTCTATTAAATTAGGTTCATTTGCCAGAGTGAACGGCTGTCGCTGTCGACGTCGCTGCTGCTGCCGCTGCTGCTGGTGCTTCAGTAGCTTTTGCCAAAAGCACCCTCTCTTTGCTGCCGTTGCTGTTGTTGGTGTGTCAAGTGGGCTGTGCAAGCGTCTGTATGAATGTGTGTGTGTGTGTGTTGAGTGCTTATCGACTATGTGTAAACCGCACGGCTCACTGGCTGCCCGGTTGCTTGGCTGCAGCGTCGACGTCGTCGTTGGCGTCTCTTTGACGCCGTCATTGCGGTTATGAGTGTAAGTCTGTGTGTGTGTGTCATTATGTACTGCAAAGGTACACACTCTGAATGGTGTATATAAATAGGTACAACCACCAGCAGCCTCTGCTGCTGAAGCTGTGGCATGTTGATAATTCAATAAGCTGTAAAAAATGCGAAAATGCGACTGCAAATTGGCAATGAGTGAGTGTTTGACAAACACACACACACCACACATCCCTTATGTACATTAAACATATGTATGTTTGCCCTGTTTATTTACATATTTCATTTTAGTTATTTTCTCAATGCATGAAATGAACTCAACGTCATGCAGCTGCAGCGGCAGAAGTATCGCAACTGTTTGCTTTGACTCAAGAGCAGCAGCTTGAAGTCTACATCTATGACGACAACTCTCCGACTCTTCGTTTAACTCTCCGCCAACGAACTCACGCCACCCAACATCATTTGCAATGCAAACGCAACGCGTGAGAGTAACAAATGAGTGCATCAAGTGTGCGCTGGCAGTGGAGAGTGGGAGTGGAGAGTGGGAGAGGGATTGGGAGTGTGGAGAGTGAGTAGCGAGAGTGAAAGAAGTCGTGAGTGTGTCTTGTGTAATCAACTAATTACAACTTCCCCTCCGAGCACACAATTTGTCTTGTTAAAATTACTTTGAAGCTTAAGTCGCTCTCTCACTCCACTCTCACTGCTGGTCCATGGCCATCAAGAGCAGCTCATCATTAGAGACAATTGAGAAGCACTCAAGCACTGAAGTCCAGTCACTCAAATCAATCAATGTGAAGCTATTGGCAGTGATGACAAAGAATGAGAGTATGAGTGGAGTCTGAGAGAAGCAGAAGAAAACAGCCAGCTTTACCGTTGCGTTATCGCTTGCTTTAATGTCGCTTCTTTAGCAATTCATGCAGTTATTATTCTTATTTCCGGTTCAGGATTTTCGTTCGTTGTGCCCCAGGAACAAGAACAAGAACCGGAATGAGAATGAGAATGAGAATGAGACCAGGAATACCGCGCCATCTCCTTCTGCTGCCCTTGCACCCCATCAACTGTTACCGTACGCTTCTTCCACAGTCTCTCGCTCACTGTAAATTGATACTTTATTCGGGTCTCGCATTTTTTCCAAAGGGCAAAAAATGAAACTAAATAAATCAGCGAAGCAGCGAGAAAGAGATGGCGAACGAGGACATAATTTGGGACTTGGAACTCGAAATTCATCGCAATCTGAATTCTCTCGTCTCCCATGCATATTAATAATGGTGCTCTAATTGGATCTTAATGCTGGGATTTCATTTCATTACATGACTCAATTATGTCTGATGAATGAAATTACATTGACATCGAGGCAACGCCAAGTGTCAACCAAAGCATAATTCATTTCGTGCCACAAAATGTTGCAAGAAGACGAAGATACATATTTGAAAAGGATAAGCAAAGGAGTAAAGTAAACTGGAAAATATTCTCAAACTTGAGATAGATACAACTTAGATATCCAAGTATTCAAGATATATTCCATGAAAGGAAAGTTCCGCATTGACGATCCTAAAAACAGGAAGAAAAGGTTTTTATTAATTTGTCTACTTATCCTATTCCAATAATAATGGATATCTATACCTCTATGTTTCAAGTTATAGATATACTCGTATTATTGCTACTATTATTTTGAAGAAATATTAAAAAGACAGAAATTTAAGATATATAGAAGTTATGAATATTTTAAAGAATGCTCAATTCTAACATATAAAACTTGTTATTGTCGAATTCTACTTCGTGAATTTAATTAAATATCGAAATTTAAACTAAATTTAGTTGTTATAATAAATAACAATATTTAATTTTTATTATAAGAAATAAAACTACAGAAAAAATGCACATTAGAAAGAAAACCATTTGATAACTTAATAAATGCAATTTAGAAAGACGGCAACAGAAAGCGGATTAAGAAAACATTAGCATTATATATAAAAATTTGTCAACATCTTAAGTTTATTTATGAACTACTTCTTATATAGGAAATCAATAAGAGTTTCAAGATAAATCTACATTAAGATAATAACTCATATGCGCTGAAATAATGTCAGTAAGTGATGCTATTTAAGTATTAAGTGTTTCCTCATTTTCAAGATAATGCTGCAATGAATTCCAATTAATGCGATGATAACCGTAAGATGGCTAATTGAATTTCGTGATATTTACGGGCCAAGTTGACCAAGTTAACCGTGAACAAATTTGGTTGCCAAAATATAATACAACTGCTAAGCACATAAATCGACATTTAAACGCCAAATTTGGCAGCACCTGGAGAGGGGAGGGGAGGGATAGGGGGAGGCAGAAGAACTATAACAAATTGCAGTTGGAGAACTGTGGCGCCTCTTGTCCCCGAGATGGAAAACTTTTGTCCTGCCACACGTCGAAACTTTAGCTCCCAATTCAATTAAAGTCGCTTGTGGCAACTTGTTACGGAAGTGGCAACTACTGTTCATGCCACATCGTGTACTGCTGCTTCCTCTTATACGTGGTAATTCAATACACTCCCATTAATTACAATTACACGAGCATAAACCAAATCAAACACACACACACATCATACATCACATTTAAATGAGTGGAAATGGGAAGCAGGAGACTGGTGACTATAATAATCTGGTCACCTGATAGCCACTGGATGCCCTTGACCCCTTGCAATGGGAGAGGAGTCAACCATAAATCTGAAAGCACATCCTGAATAATAATTTGGAAAGCCCACTCCATTCTGACATTCATTAGAAAAGTCTTACGATATCATTAAACTATAATATAGTATTTTTAATAGTGAGTCTTCAGCTGGATAACGAATTTTACAGCGAATTTAATTATTGAAATACAGAACGAGTTTAGAAACCAAAATCAAATTGACATTCCGCATGAAAATCAGTTGGTTTTGGAAGTTATGAGAAGTGAAAGATTTTGAAAATATGTTACGGAAAAATTAGATAATGGTCGAAATAAATAAATATTTTTTAATGAAGAAAATTAAAAGGTAGATTCAATTTAAATGAGAAATCTTGAAAGAAATGATATTCCGTTTGAAAATCGGTTGAGTTTTGACAAATTAAGGTCAAGTTTTGGAAAAAAGTTTAGGGGGGTATGGGAAATTATTGGAAATATTTGAAAAAAAAAAATTTTCCAAATAATAAAATTGAAATGCAGAATTAATTTAGAGGCCAAATAATGAACAAAATGTTTCCGTTTGAAAATCGGTTGAGTTTTGACAAAGTTGTGAGAGGTCAAAGTTTTGGAAAAACCGTTAAGGGGGTAGGTATGGAAAATTGGAAATTTTTGAAAAAAAAAAATTTTTTCAAAAAAAAAAAAAAAAAAAATAAAGAGAATTATTTGGCCAAAACATGACAAATGATATTCCGTTTGAAAATCGGTTGAGTTTTGACAAATCTATGAGAGGTCAAAATTTTGGAAAAACCGTTAAGGGGTAGGTATGGAAAATTGGAAATATTTGAAAAAAAAATAAAATTTTCCAAATATTTAAATATAATTGAAATGCAGAGTTAATTTAGAGGCCAAATAATGAACAAAATAATATTCCGTTTGAAAATCGGTTGAGATTTGACAGAGAAGTTAAAATTTTGGAAAACGTTAGGGGTTGGAAATTGGAAATATTTGAAAAAAAAAACTTCAATAATAAATGTAATATTTAATGGTTATTTGGGAAAAAATTTTTGAAATGGTTGAGTTTTGATGAAGTTATGACAGTTTGAAGTTGGTCAAACCTTGCACAAGTCTAACTTCAGAAGGTCTTTGTTTTTATGGAGCTGTCTATGGAGTAGAGGAGACTCCTCACTCCTCACAGAAACTCACTAACGAGCATAAATGTAAGTCGATCATAAATCGAGAAAGTACACATATTTATATGGCGGAAGTCTTTAAGTGTCGACGCGTGGAGCTTGGTGAAAGGCTAGATTATAATCCGTACTACAGTAGACACTCGTGGCAAGTGGACCAGCTGTTAATAGTGGCAAAGAAGTGAGGTAGTTATTATTTGTAAGCCTGTTATGAGTATGACTGGCTTTTCAAGCAAAATAATCGTGTGTGCAATTTTACATTTCTAATTACCTGAATGAATATCTGCAGCTTACCTGTATCTTTCAGATACAATCACAGGTGTACGTGTGTGTGTGTGTGTGTGTGTGTGTGTGTGTGTGTGTGTGTGTGGCTTGTGGCTGACTGTGTGCTTACACAAATGATTTATAAATGCTAAATTAATGCGTTAAAAGCCAAGCGCATTAAACTTGTTTTCAGATGTGCCCAATACTCATACGAATACACTCATGAGCGTGTGTGAATACACGCATATGTGCCCGTGAATACTCACAAGAGTTGGCCATTGAAGCTGGGAAAGGGGAAGGGGGTAGATTCAGTCTGCTTAATTATTGTAATTGGAGTTTTTGGCCCAAACCACACGAAATTCCATTAATTATTCAGATGAGGCGCAGGGCAAAGCATTTTTGGTAAGACTTTATGAGTGCATTTTAAATGATTGTAACACTTTATGCCATTTACTACCCTGTAAAAATTGTACTTGCTTAAAAAGTGCCGTATGAAGTCCATCCATTTTGTTATATTTCAATTAGGTATGTTATAGTTTATATAAAATTTAATGTGATTTTCTAATAAACTAATTTACCGCTTACAATTTGTACTTAATTAAATCGTATCTAATATAATATAATATGGCATATATAAATTAAATATCTATTCAATGAGTTCATTTTGAGTAATTTTAACATATTATGCGAGATTCGGGGCAGATGTATGCCCTGTAAAAATTATATTTAACAATTAAAAAGAATGTCAAAAGGTTCATTAATATTATAGATATAGTTTGTATTCCATCACATATATGTTTTTTAACCTTTAATTTATTTTCTACTTACATATTATCGGAAAATTCAACTCCTTGGCTAGAATAATATCCAACAAGATAATTTAGGTTTTAAAATATTTAAAAACAGTACAAGTTCTCACTTTATCATTAAATGATAGTTGATATATGATATATGTTACCTTAATACCAAAGATTCTACCCAAATAATCCACAATCCTCTGAAAAGATGGTCCATTCTAAATTAATTCAGCTAATACAGTACACCATATATGCTTGAGCACTTACAGTGCTGTAGAGTATCCAGCAGTCGAGCAAACCTTGCACGAATATCAAATTCTATTGGTAATTGGCAGACACATAAATCTATCTATTTCTTGTATTGTGATTTTCAGCGCCTTTAAACCAATTCGCACCTAATCCACCCCTCAAACACTACGTCTATCAAGATACTCTACCCTCATTTCCGTCCGTGGGCAGCCTGCGGCACATTCATTAGATATATGGCTGTACCGGGCCGTCTTTTGGGACTCATTCCTTGAAAATTGCCAATTTTCGATATCGCAAACTCGCCAAAAAAAAAAAAAAGAAAAAACAAAAACAGAATACAGAATAAAGAAATAAAGAAAAGAAGAAAACCAATGGATTTCCAATGGTTTTTCATTGAATTCCTTGGCCGAAAAACGTCAGACAGACGGAAGCGAAACCGAAACCGAAACCAAATCCAGACAGAGTCCTGAGAGTCCGTAATCTTTTATTTGCCTTTGTCTTTTGGGCATTTCTCAGTTTGAAAGGCAGTTTGACATCACAAAGGGTCGCCAGACCAACACAGACCAGGATTAACAGAGAAAAAGGACGAGCGACCTTCATGGAATGCATTGACCTTGTGACCCGTTAATAAGTACTACTTATTTATGCGCGCCAGCTGATGTCGTTGATTAGCATTGACTTTCCCCAGCATCAAACCGAAGAGAAATAAAAATCCAAGCAATTTATTTTACGTGTATAAATTAGTTTATTTATCGATTATCTCTGTTATCGCCTAATTTTCTTTTTTTGTATTATATAAATTTATATATATTTACACTTATTTCGTACGTGATTTATTTATAATTAATTGGCTTCATTTAAAAGTAGCTTACATTTAACTTTGAGCTTTAAAGTGAGCTTTAAATCGCCGAAAACTTTTCGATGTGCTTTCAAAGCGAAGCCTTTCATTTATATCGAAAATATAAATGTTAATTTTATGCTATTTGTATACAAATTGATTCTGAATCGTTGTCTTCATATCGACTATGCTAACTATATATAGCTATAGATATCTGTATAGTTTATTTTATATATAATATCTTACAATGTTGGTTTTTGTTTATCGAATTACTTTCCTTTATATACAAAGTAAAACAAATAAATGTAAACATTTGTAAAACAGCTAACAAAAAAGTCTTTAAATAAAAGTTAATGCTGCGTTTCAGTTTTCAGTGCATATAGTTAGTCAAATAATTGTTTTGACAGAGTAAAACAAGTTCACATCACTTGTATTTGTTATTAGAAATACTTAAACACAATCTCATTATTTTTGCATAATTTTTCAACGTGTTCTGAGAACCATAAGTAACTTTAATAAAATAACCAAAAATAAGAGGTTTTTTTGATTTATGCCAGTCAAAACAATTACTTGAAATACTGTATTCAGTTATAGATTCATATTTTATGAACTTTTGGTGCAGTGAAAATTTAAACTTTAGTTGGAAAAATGAGCTGTTTTAAAATTAAATAATATATAAAGATTAATATCTTACAATGTTTTTTTTATAATAAAACTTCTCTGTTATAGACAAAGTAAAACAAATAAGTGAAAAATCGTGTATAACAGCTAACGGAAAGTCTTTAAACATGAATTAGTCACTATATAGTAATATATAATTAAAGACTAATATCTTACAATGGTTTCTTTTTTTAATAAAATTCCTCTGTTATATGGAAAGTGAAACAAATTTAGTATAACAGCTAACGGAAAGGTCTTTAAATATTAATTAGTGCTGCTTTTCTCCCTTCACTTTGGGGGTGGTTTATTCGCTTGGCTGGATGGGGTGGGTGGTTGGATGGTTGGATGGTTGGGTGTTCTTCCACTTTTCTCTTATCGCTGTTCACTTGCTTTTGGCCAGGGGCAGATTGTTGCTAGTGGGCCTTGGGCTGGCATTGCTTTTGATCAAGTTGCTGGGCGTTGCAGCCGCCGTCGCGTTGCCGTCGCTGTTGTTGTTGCCGTTGCCGTTGCTGTTGCAAGTTTGCCCGCGGCATGTGGCGAGCTCTTTGGACTGGCCACGGGTAGAGTGACCGCACCAGGGCTGGGCAACGTAACCGTTGGCAACATGGGCATCACATTCTTATGCTCGCCTCCATTGGCATCCGCCGCCGCCGGCCACCCCTCCACCTGCCCCGCCGCCCACACTTGCCACACTCTTCAGCTTCTGCAGATAATCGTTGAAGACCTCGTTGCCCGCACGTTGCATGCGCGACAATTGCTCCATGAAATATGCCTGCTGATAGCTGTACATGGTTGGCGCATAGTTGTACAACAGATTCGATTGATTGGCAGCTGCGGCAGCCGCTTGTGCCGCCTGTGCCGCTTGTGCCGCTTGGGCGCGCATTAGATTCTCCTTGATGAAGTTACTCAAATCCAGGGAATTGGCAGCTGCCGCTTGGGCGGCACTCGACGCAATGCTAAGTGGTGCATGCAACTGCGGCAACTGTGGATGGGCGCCAGGTGGCAACTTTGCTGTGGCCACTGTTGTGCCCGGCGGTGGTGTTGCCACCTTGCTCAGCTTCTTCGGTGGCGAATTGTTGCTCAATTTGCCTGTCAAGTGATTGGACAACTTGTTGGCATTTGTGCCCAGGCCATTGGGTGACTTTTTGCTGGTGGGCACCTTTTTAGGCTGACCCACGTTGGGCGCCAACGCATTGTAGGCCGGCGGCAACAACTGTGGCAACTTGGGCGCCAATTCAACAGCATTCGCCTGCTGACGCGGCAATATGGGACGAAACTTTTTGGCCGCCGAGCCATCCAAATTATTCACATTGGCATTGCCACCATTTGTGGCAGCTGCCGCAGACTTGGGTGACTTGTTCTCGGAGCTGGGCGAGTGGGCGCCATGTGTGGCAGCTGCCACAGCCGCACTGCGTTTCTCCGGACTGGGCGTCTTCTTCTCCGCCTGCTGTTGTGGCTGCAACACCGTCTTCTGCCCGCCCGCTTGAGTCTTGACGGCTGGCGTTGCCACTACGTTGTTTGCTGTTGCCGTTGTTGTTGCAACGCCAGTTTGTGGCGGCGTCAGACGTGTCATTAGATGCTGTGGCGACGGTATCGTTTTGCTGGGCGGCGCTGGCAACTTAACCGGTTGAACTTTGACCGCCGCCTCCACAGATTTCGTTGAATCCGTTGCCGTTTGACAATCCGGCAACTTGACAATCTCTATGTAGTTGTTAACGGGACTCTTGTGCTTGGCATGTGCCCCATTGTTGGGCGATGAGGCATCGCCATTATCCCTCGATATGGTAATGGACAGCGAGGAGGGAATATTGATGTTGCACGAATTGAGCAGCGACTTGACCTTCACCTGTTGCTTCTCTGGTGCATCCTCGTGGCAAGGACTCTGACTGCGACTGACTGGCAGTGGTTGCTGCGGCTTGGCGGGATTTGTGTTCTGATCGCTTTTGATGGGCGGCGTGGGAAAAAGTCCAGCTCCATTTGTGGTGCCTCCATTTAACATGCTCTGCAAATAATTGCTGGCATTTGTTGTGGCAACTGTTGCTGCTGTTGTGGCAACTGTTGCTGCTACTACTGCTGCTGCTGCTGTCGGCTTGGGCGTATACTTGTAGGTGGGCATGGTCGGTATATTGTAGTTGGGCACATACTGCGGCGAACTGGGCGAATAGCTGGGCGAATTGGGCGTGTACATGGGCGTGCGGCAGCCGGGAGGCGCCTCCTTGCCCTTGGACTTGCTGGCATTGAACAGGGCCAGATTCAAGTAGTTGTTGGACTTGCCATGATTGTTATGCTGATTGTTGCTGCTCGCCACGTTCTTATTTGTATGCTGTGCGGGATTACGACTTGGAGGTGGCCCCATTTTCGGCTCCGTCAGCTTCGGACCATAGACATGGGACTTGGCCTGGCTGGCAATGGATTTGATTTCAGTACCTGCATCCTTAAGCAAACGATTCACATCACTGGGTATGCTGGCAAAGGGATTATGATGCGCCTTGGGCAGAATGGGCTGATAACGCTTGGCAATCGGAGTTCTATTGCCGGGAGCGGCCAACTGCAAGCCCTGATGATGTGGCAGGTGATGATGCAGTGGCGGAAAGAGCGGCAGGGAAGGTGGTGTGGACGCTGACGCTGGCGACTGCGCTTTGTGACGCAGCGCCGCAGCGATGGGCGCCTTGGAGCTGGGCGGCGGCATCAACGGTTTGTCCACTGCGGATGGCGTGGCAGCAGGTAGACGTATCTTGAAAGTCCTCGCGTGGCAATGGCGGTGAGAGCTTTGGTTTCTTGTTGGCGGACACCGACTTGATGGGCTCCTTGCTCTTGCGCTTCGAGGAAGCTATCGATTTGGGTGGCATGGCACTTGGTGGCTTCATCAGCAGCCTGTCATCCACAAGACTCTTGAGACTTGTGGCAGTTGCCCCATTGCTGCTGCTGCTGCTGCTGTTGTTGTTGCTCTTCTCCGGCGACTCCACCTTCACTTTAATCGGCGTTAAGGCAAAGGATTTAAGGAACTCCGATTTGGGATCCTCGACACAGGCGCCGCTTGTTATCCGCGGACTCAACACGGTGCTCACACCGTTGGGACTGAGTATACGCTCCGTGCGTATAGTTAGCGGAGGCACTGTCAATGGACTGGGACTCTTACGTTTGCGTTCACTGCTCGAAGAGGATTTGGGACTGCCATCCTTATCCTTTTTGCTCTTGGAGCGCGATTCCTTTTCGGGTTTCAAGGGCTTGACAATCTCCCTTGCGTTCCGGATCCGACATATTGATGATGGTCACGCTATTCTGCTTGGACAGATCTATTTTTAGCTTTATGTTCGGCTCCTCTTTGTTGCCGGGACTTGCGATTGGACTCTTGCTGGAATTCTTCGGGAGAATGATGTTTGTCCACAAAATTGCGATTGATAATCAGCTTGAGAGGCTGTTCCGTTGGTGAATTGAGCTTGGGATCAATGCGAAACTCTTCCTGCTGCGTCACCTTCTCCAGTTTGATGCGTGCGGGCAGCGGCGGGGAGGGAGCGGGAGTGGGAAGCTTTACCACTGGCAGAGCAGCTGGAAGGGGAAGTGAAGCAGCAACTGTTGCAGCGGGAACTGCAACTGCCTCCTGTTTGAGCTGTGTTTGAGCCACAACCTGTGGCAGCTTAACCAACGGCTTCAACGGCTTCGGCGACGACTCGTAAACACGAAAATAGAAACGCATCGGTGCATCACGTTTCCACGTATAGATATACGCAATGTCCATCAGTGTGTAATAATCCAGCAGCACAATTGTCTTCACCTTGTACATGATATCGATGCTGAAACGTTCCACATCAATCTCAAACTTATCGTAGACGAACTTCTTCAGGTGACTGACTCGACACATCGCCGGACACTGCAGATAACGTGGACGCAACGTATCCCCGAATTCCAGCTCCGATTCTGCATTCAATTCGCTGTAAATGATACAAGAAAAAAATATATATTAATTAAAAACTGATCCTAAATAACGACACTTTGGTAAGTCCTAAATAATCACATATTATTTTCGATGAATCCTCAAAACTTCCCAAGTTCAACTTTAAATTGTGTTTATCCAAATTTAAGTAAATTTTAATGCATTTATTTTTAATCGGTATAAAGAATACATAATAAAATAATAAATAAAATAAATAATAAATAAAATAAATAATAAATAAATAAATAATAAATAAAATAAATAATAAATAAAATAAATAATAAATAAAATAAATAATAAATAAAATAAATAATAATAAATTATTAATAAATAAAATAAATAATAAATAAAATATATAATAAATAAATAATAAATGCACAATTCTAGTAATTTTTTAGATAAGTAAAAACATATTCTCAATTGAAACTAATTTTTTCTTGGAACTTAGCTATATTTCTATAATTATAAACTTCTGGCTTTCATAGATCTATCGTTTTCAACCCCAAGTTTTATTTAAGCTGGAATTTCCTTATATCTTATGTCTAAACCAACGCTTTTCAGTGTAAAACATTCTTCGAGATTCCCTTTTCTTTAGTACTATAGTAAATTATAATGCTGGAGATTACCCTATCTATCGTTTTCAACCCCAAGTTTTATTTAAGCGGAATTCTTATATCTTATGTCTAAACCAACGCTTTTCAGTGTAAAACATTCTTCTAGATTCCCTTTCTTTAGTATATAGTAAATTATAATGCTGGAGACTTACCCAAGTTCGGCATATTCCAGCGATAGTGACATATCATCGGAGGGACTGAATATTAAGTGCTCGGTATCGTCGCCACGTTGTTCGGGCGTCGCCAGAGCCGCCTCCTGTGGACGATCCTTGTAGAAGGCGCGTTTCCTCATCAGCTCCCGTTCGTAGAGACCCGGCACGAGTTTATAGACAATTGCCTGCAATGTGGTATCGGATCTGAGGGAGAGACACAGAGCGAGAGAGAAAGAGAGAAGAATTGAGGTTAGTTGAGGTGTTATATAATACAACTGGCTGAGGGAGAGACATGTGACTCTAAGTGTGTGTGTGTGTGTGTTGTGTGCTCAGTGAAATGGAAAAGACAGCAAGCGAAAAGAAAGAAGAAGAAGACGGCTGCTTCATTGTTTTTTTTTCCTACTTCGTAGTTTTGGAAAGCGGGAAAATTAGTCGGCATAAGAAGTCAGCAGCCAGAAGGGACAGCTACTTCCTTGGCGCGGAAATGAACGCATGACAATCCACAAAAGATACAACACAGACATACACATAGATACACACACACACACACACACACACATACACGAGAGAGAAGCAGTACAAATTAGACGGCAGATGCAATTGCTTTCAAAGGCACGCAACAAACTCAAACGTTGAAGAAGAAATTAAGGAAGAACTTGAAGTCGCAGATGAAGCTGATTTTGTGGCATGCGCTAACATTGTTGTTGTTGTTGTATGTGTGTTGTTGTTGTCGCCTTTCCACAAAAATTCAGTCGACGTCGCAGCCGCTCGCTTCAATCATTTTGAAGAGAATTGAAAAGAATTGAACCAAACAAAGGCAGCAACAACATAAATAAAACAAAAAATAAAGCAGGAAAATCAAGAGAAAAGAATTAAAGAGAGTACAGCTGAGTGGATGGGGGAGGGGAGGGAGTGTGCTAAGAAAAAACAGCGCGAGACAACAATTTCCTCTACAAATACAGCAAATAAAACAAAATAATAAAAAAACTTTCAAAGTATTAAAGAAAACCTTTAAAATAAAATCCCTGTACGAAACTAAATAAAATCGCAATAAATTAGACGCATTAGAATCTAATTATGTTAGTTTAAGAAGTTGAGCAACATTTCCAAAGCTTTTCAAGCGTTAAACATAATAAAATTACAGAAAATAAATAATGAAAATAAAATCCAAAATTCTTTTATTCAAATAAAATGCTTTCAAATTAATATTTGGTTAAGAAAACTAGAAATTTTGCTTGAAAATATAAATCCTATTTGGAATACATTTTTTGTTCGACTTCGTTTCACTTTTAAGATTGCCTTTATTTTAATAAATAATAACAAAATAATTTTAGATTAAAGTAAAGTCGCATTTCACAGATTGATTAACATTTCTGCGAGTGTAATTTAGCTTTTAGTTTTTCCTCTCTTAGCTCCAATGCTAACTGTTAACTGTTAACCTAAACTTTTATTCTGCAGAGGCAACATTTTTGGGCCGAACTCAGTCGAGCAGCCGCAGAACTTTCGGTGTGGTAATTGTGGTAAGGCTGAAAACTTGGCTAAATTTGTTGGCAGCATCAATTGCTTGAAGTGGAAGGGGAAGGGGATGGAGATGGGAGGGAGGACAACTTGAATTGAAGTTTGTTGTTGTCGGAAACTTGAGTGTGGTTAACTTTATTTGATATGCCTGCCAAATATTTGGCCACTTTTTTTACCCAACTCCCCAACCTGTGCACTGACGATCTGCCTGCTTACCACCTACCTTTTCAGCGTACTTTTCTGCTGTCTATTTTGTCTGTCAATGTGTTTTGGTACGCACGTTTCTAATGAAAAACAAGTTCGTGACGAGCGAACGAATCAATTTAAAGGTACAGCTTTAATGGGACAACAAGACAACAAAACAAAACCACCCGCTGCCAGGGTTGCCACCCCATGCTGACTACCGAAAGTATACAAATCGTTATCTCTCCACAACGCTCTCGCCGCTTCAGGTTGTAATCTCTTTTTGGCTGCACACACAAAAAGATAATGAATACCGAGTACAAATTCAGAGATAGCTGGGGAGAAATGGAGTTAGATTCTATGAATGAACCTTTTTGGAGAGCGAAAGAGAGAGAGAGGGAGAGGGAGAGAAAAATGGTGTAAAGTCAGCAGAAGAACTACATTGCAAAGATAGAAAGATAGAGCGATATAAAGTCGAGAGACAAGTGCTTTTTGTACGTGGTTTTCCCAGACAGAGACTCGACTTTCGAGTCTCGAGTCTCCAATTAAATTTATTGCAAAACTTTATTGTTTAACCCAAATAAAAAAAGGCAAAGAAAGACAACAAAAATGGTTAAAACATAACAAAAGACGTAGCCACAGTTTATTTATTTACTTTACTTTATTTTCCTTTCGTTTCGTATCGTTTATTACTTATTTTCTTTGCAAAGGTAAACAGAGAAAAGCAAAAAGCGAAAAGAGAATGAATGAAAACCAAAACAAATAATGCTACTCAACTGTAAACTCTAAACTGTTAACTGAAACTGAAAACTTGGCTTGTTGTCGCTTGTGACGGCCATGTTTTTATTGTTACTGATAAACTGCAAAACACAGAAAAAAAAAAGATGGATTAAATAAAAGAGGAAACTTTGCAACGCATTTCCAAGAAAAGCAAATCGAAAAAAAAGGCCAGAGATAATTAACAGGCGGGTCTTCAGCTCAGTTTTGCCGACGGCAACCGACAATCAGAAATGTGGCAACAGGCAACAGGAACAGCAGCTGGAATACAGTTCATAAAAGCCACACACACACACACACACACACACACACGGGAGCGACAATCAGAGACCCTTCTTCGGAGCTGGTTACCTTTTCACCAGTTGAACTGCGCGAATCGCTGAAATTTCAGCGATCAACTTGCCAAAATGCATAAATAACAACAAATACAACCAAAAATGGTAGTTGCCTGTTTGCCAATGTTCTTAACTGGCCAAAAAAGATTCGTTGTTCTGTTATTATTGACTGTCTGTTTTTATTATTCCTTTAAAACTGTCAATTGGTTAACTTGTCAAACGAATTTTGTATGCATAATGCTTATTTTTATTTTTTTTATATTGTAAAGCAACAAATGAAACGCATGGAAATAAAATAAAAAGTAAATTTGTCCTATGAAATTGTTTCAATAAACTGTGTACTATTTAAATAAACTATAAATTGATAAGTAACAAAGTGCGTGGGCATGGAACGATGGAATGGAACATGCTATTAAGTTAAAAAAAAAAGTAATGACAACTAAACAATTAAAAATTAGCACTGGAACGATGGAATGAAACAATTCGGGTGTGGAAAGTGAAAAAAAGACACACCACTTAGTGAAATTATTGGAATGAAACGCTACATTTTAATATTAAGCATACATTATTCACAAACGAAACGTTTGGAAGCGAACACAAAACTACAAATAATTTTAAGAGGAAAAAGAAACAAAATTCTATAAATTTCTTTTAACAATTTATCGCTTAGAACCGCAATGGAATGGAACACTATCAAATAAGGAATGTTTACTATGAATCCGACAAATAATGGGCAAATATTCAAGTGCTCCAATGTGTATCCAATATCTATATCCTATTGTCAGTGTCAGTGTCAGAATGTGACCCAAAAAATGATATTGCGATTAACTTACTTGATATTGGGTTTGGCATTGTTGATGACCATCTCGCAACGGGGACAATAACGTTCCTTCCGCAGGTGATTGATGAGGCAACTGTGACAGACTGCAAATATAGAAAAAATATAGAGTGATATCAGAGAGTGTGTGGGAAAGATGGATAAAAATTGTAAAAACAACAAATTACTGTGGGAAATTTCACTCACTACAGATTTGTTAACCAATTTAAAAGAAATAATATATGTATTAAAAAAAAAAATTGCTGAAAACATTCAAATTTATGTAAAGCTACGAAAAATAATTCCTCAAGTGAATCCCAGACTCACATTGTATACAACGAGGCTTATTCCTCGTCCTTCCTTTCATTCCCGCACTTCCCCCGCAAAATAAAAGAGGAAAACGAAATAAAAGTAAAGGAAACACAGCTATTCAATTCAGAGAAGAGAAGAACCACCCACGGACCAATGCTCCAAAAAGGTACAACAACAACAACAACAACAACAACAAGATGAAGAGGTGGACAGAAAATAAAAAATAAAAGAAGTTGTTTTGACTTTAATGTCAATGGCAGTGTCTGGTCCCGTCTCCTTCTCCTCCTTCGCCTCCTTCTCCCCAGCAACTGTCAACCCAACAGCGACAGGAACATGGAACCAGACTGTAGTCAACGAGGGGGGAAAGGAGGAAAGGGGGAGTATGACGCACGGACAGACGGAACGGGGGGAAGAAAACACATTCGGTTTGCCTGTTACGCTTGTCTGTCAGAAAACAGAGAGGAAAAAAATCAGGAGAGAGATACAGAATCAACTGAAGCGGTGTGTGTGTGTGTGTGTGTGCTATATATGTGTGTGTCTGTGTGGTGTGCTACCCGATTGGGTGGTGCACAAAATGTTGTTGGCCCAAATGGCCTCGAGTGACTGCAACAACAGCAACATCAAGTGAGAACATGAGAGACGAGGTAATCGAATTTGAGATGCCCAGTAACCGTATTAATAAATAAAATATAATAATCAAAAAATTAGAAAATATAAATAACTACACATAATAAGTAATAAAAATAATAGGTAATTATAAATAATAACTAATAATAAATAATAATATTTAATAAAACATAATATGTATATACAAATTTTTAATAATATACAATCAATACAATAAATTACAATTTAACGAAATAATTGAAGTTAGGACAATCTACTTAAGTATACAAATAAACAAAGGAAATCCAATTTTAAGAAAAATATAAATAAAATTATAAAATATTGAAAAATGATTAAAAAATAGAAACAAATACGTGCAACAAAATCTCAATTATCTCAATTGTTTATTAACCAATCGAGCTGAAATTTTCAGCAAACATGCGCTAAATGGAATGTATACTTTATGTCGAATTACAGTGCTTTAGCTTAAAAATTATTCTTTTAATTAAATATTTTTTCATTTTACAAAATACTAACATTCTTACTGACAGTGCCACAAACGTAAAGGCTTTTGTACACTTTGAATACTGGGCTTACAACAACAACAACAACTGGGCGTGCAACAAAGTACGTAAAAAAAAAAGAAGGAATGAAGGATGGAAAATCAACGCGAGTCCAACAGCTGTTGCTGTCATCCATTTACGAGCGCTGTTCCCATTCCCATTTCGATTCCCAATTCACGTCTGGTCAGGATTGAAGTCAGGGTATGTGTTGTGTCGGTCTGGCAACATTTAACAGATTTAAATGAGCCTCGAACCAAATGGATGTCATCGACACATTGCTCTCCACATTTACCAACTGCAACTACTCATTGAACATGACGTTCCTCCCTCTCTCACTCTCTCTCTCTCCATCTCTCTCTGTCAGTTTCTCCCACTGAACGCTTGTCTGTCGCCTGAGGCTGTGATTAGACATTAGAATTGGTTGGAAATGCTCTCTAATTTGTGAATTGGTCAGAGAACTAAAGATAAGCTTTGACTAATTGCGAGTTTACAATGTTTTTTGCCCTGGTAAATAGTGCTGTAAAACTAAACACATAAAATCAGTAGTAGCAATAATTAAATTCATTATTTACATTATAGAATTATAAAAAAAAGTCATCAAATAAAATGATATAGATATTTTAAGTAAACTAAAATCTTTTTTTTATATCTTCTGTCCATTATTCTTGTCTTTGCGATCTGGCTTCCTCAGTTAAGTTGGCTGCGCTTGCAGTTAAAGAAAATTTCAAGTTACACTAAAAAAAAAGCTATAAAATAAAAAGAGAAATACGAAACAAACCGGAAATTGAAAATAACAAATTTCTATGAAAACTTGAAATGCTTTTCTTTATATTCTTGTCTGGTTTTTCGATTTTTCCCCCCAATGGAAGACGAGTCAGTTTGCGACTTGGAAAGTTGTCTGATTTATGGTTCAGTAGTTATTAACCCGTATCCTCAAAAGCCAGAACCATTTGTAATTATTTAGTCTGACATATGTACCATATATCTTTTGGCATTCTTCTACTGCATCTCCATTCTTTTCTATGCTGCTTGTGGCTCAAACGGAGTCTTTTCCCCTCTCATCTTTGGCCAAAATGTACTTAGTAACTGCATATGCAAAAGGCGAAGGCTCATTAATGTTGGCCATTAACTTATCGCCAGGCAGCATCTGCCGCAACTGCGTTGTCTCTGCATCGCTGTGGCAACTCCCGCCACATACTACAGACGGACTGAGGAACACGGAGAGGCAGATACACCGAAAGAAATATAAAAAAGAAATCATTCAAGCTGAAAGTTCTTCATACATAATTTATAATCCAACTTTAAAGCTCAAATGTGTACAGAATTTTTACAGTCACATATTAAGTGAAGAACTGTAAGAAACTGTATAACAAACATAGGTTTGAATGTGACCATATTCAATGAATATTTTCTAAGAAAACACTAACAGAAATAACTAGAAATAAATTGTATGATAAATATATGGTTCAAGAAAATAAATACAAATCATTTAAGTTGAAAATTCTTCATACATAATTAATATTCTAACTTTAAAGCTCAAAGAAAAAATAAATTGTATAACAAATGTTTAATAAATATTTTCTAAGAAAACATTAACACTCAAAGAAAGAAATAAAATGTATAATAAATATATGTTTCAATGTGACCATATTCAATGAAGATTTTCGAAGAAAACACAATTTATTTTCTAAACAGTGATGTAAAAATACAAGAACTGAATTCGGTGAAAATAGTATTTTCATTAAAACAAAAAAACTCTTAATATATCGATTTTAAACTAATTTAACTCGATTAAACACTTAAAACCCTTATAACTTTTATTATTTTTATCTAATTTCTATTCTGCACCAAAATTGGAATATTTTTTTTTTTTATACATATTAATTTTACACATAAAGAATAGCGAGTTTTTTTTTGTCGTGTACTTTTGCCAGTTTTCTAATTAGTCGCTAGACAAGTGATGAGCGTAGGCAAGTAAAGGGGAGCTGGGGAAGTGAGAGGGAACGACGGAAGGAAGGAAGAGCAGAAGGAGGTGGGTAGATAGAGAGAATTGCGGGTACTTACATGAGTGCAAACATTCCACGATGGTCGTCGCATTGATCAGATACCCCTGGCACAAGTGGCAGATGATGTGCGGATTGACGGCAGTTAGAAGAACGGGGCGTGGCGTTGTTGCTGCTGCTGTTGTTGTTGCTGTTGTTGTTGGCGCCTCTTCTGCCGTTGGCTCCTCATCAGCGGAGGCGCCGCCGTTGCTGCTGCATGCATCCTCGGTTGTCGACCAAGCGGATGATGACGAAGACGATGATGATGATGAACTTGATGATGACGAGGATGAACTGTTTGTTTCAACTGCAGTTGTTGTTGCTGCTGTTGTTGTTGTTGTTGTTGCTGGAGGTGTTGATTCTTTTTTAATGTTTTTGCGCTCAAGCATCGCTTTTGTTGTTGCAGTTGCAGTTGCATTTGTTGTTGTTGTTGTAAATGCATTAGTTGCATTTGTTGTGTTTTCACTTTTTACTTTAATGCTGTTTGCATTAAAATGTTGCTGTTGTTGCTTTTGCTGCTGTTTTTGCATTTGCATTTGCATTTTATTCTCAACATTTGTCGACAGCTTTTTGCTGCTGCTGTTGTTGTTGTTGTTGTTGTTACTATTATTGTTGTTGTTATTATTATTACTACTGTTATTGTTGTTGTTATTGTTGTTATTCACATTGCTGACAAAGCTGCTTTTAGCTGACTTCGTCTTCGACGCCGCCGCTGTCAACGTTGACAATTGCAACGTTGACGCCGGCGCTGACTGCGACGCCGACGTCGCTGCTGGCTTTTGTGTATTATGCGCCATTGTATTTGGCGTTGTTGTTGTTTTTGTTGTTGTTGTTTTCGACTCGGGCGTCATCATAATAATAATAATAACAGTCGGCTTTTATATCTGCAAAATATAAATAAAAATAGAAGAAACAAATGTAGAAACAATATGCAATAGCAATTCAATAAATAAATGTACGCAAGCGACTCTAAGATACCCTGTAGACAGTGGCGCTTTACATATACATACAAACATATAGATTCACAAATAAATGTCATCAAGATTAAACGATTTAGTAATACCAATAGATAGAATTCAATTCAAAATTTAAACTCTATCTAGAAAGCAAAAAAAAAAAGCAATGAAAAATTATAGAAAATTGTATATACTTCCATGCTTTCAATGCTTACAGGGTATGCATATACAGAGATTATTGAAATTTGTGAAGCACAAAACAATTGAGCTTATAGAGAGCTAGGCAAATAAGAGCTTATACTTTGCTCCTATCGAATTGCTTTGTCTCTCTTTCCTCCCTCTCCCTCTCTCTCTCTCTCTCTCCCTCCCTTTACCCCCTGCCAACTTTAACTTGATCCTTAAATCCTACAATATGTAAACACAATGGGCACAGCTCAAGTTCCCACACACACATCTTCAATTTCCACTTGAGAGACACTCCAACTTATTTTTCGGGGCCATTTAGGATGAAAGAAACTCGACAATTCCGAGTAAAGTCTTGAACCTCGAGCATTTTTCTGAGTTCGAACTAAAAAATCGAAACTACAGATATAATAACAACTTCAATTAAACTACAATTTAATAATATTTATTACATTTTATTTTTCAAATTTAAGTTTAAATTTTTAAGTATGTATTGAAAATAATTCTTAATAAAAATCTATATCTTTAAGTCAACACATCAAGTGTATCATTCGATGGATAATGGATGCTGTAATTTCTCCCCTTTCCAACTTATATATATAGTTGTCATGGGAATTTTAACGACTGCCAGACACCCTGTACAGTGTGCACACACAGTGAAATGCACGACACTCGGGGGAGTAACTGGAGATAAGGAGAAGAAGGGGGCTAACGGTAGCTCCATATAAGTTGGGTTATGTACGCTCGAACAAATGAAAATGGCTTCAAATTGAACTCAGAGTCAAAAAAAAAAGAGGGAAAATGGGAAAAGGAATGTAAAATGTATTTCAAAACAATTTCAAGTTGTTTTTGCATCAACGCGCCTGTAAAAGTCGACGCAAAAAGTTTTCACACACAAAACTTTTTGAACCAACAACAACTATGGCGGGAACTCCGTCTATCTCTCCTTTTCTTTCTTTCTCTCTCTCCCTCTGGCTCACAGCAGAAAATGGAAATATGAATGAATATGAAATTAAATGTATTCAGGAACAACCGATGATGCTTTAAAATCCTTTTCGCATAAAATTTAAGTGAGAGCCACACACACACACACATACATACATATTCCCTACTCACACACAGTCACTCATAGCAGTAAACGCACGGCGAGCCCAAGCTTAACCCTTTCCCATGCCCAAAAACGCAACTGGGCCACGGCAGAGGGTGAAGTAAAAAAGAAGAAGCGAAACGCGCGCGCAAAAAAAAAACTGTGAGTACAAAACATGAAAAGGATAATAAAAAAAAAAACGAATGAAAGAAAAAAACACAAGCAACGGAATTTCACGTGAGTTAACGAGGAGAACAAAGCGCGGCATGTGCGACCGTAGATACCCGCTCTCTACCCATGAAATGGTATGCAAGCAGGCAGGCGGGAAGGCAGCACGTTGCCTGCCAGAAGTATAGGGTGACTGTGACTGCGACGCCGTTTTTATCTCCAATATCAAACACACACACACACAGTCACACTCATAGACAGTGAGCCGCGATAACTGTGCATTTATATAATTACAAATATTCAGAGTATTTCACATAAAATACAGTTGATCAAGAAACTGTGTTGCCATTTTAAATATACACTACTCTCATATATGGCAAATTTAAAATGAATTTAATTTAAAATGGGAATTAGTTTTAAATAAAATCTATTAATATTTATATTTTAAATAAATGTTTGTTTATATTTTTAAAGTTTTCAATTAGGCAATAAAAAAAAAACCAATTTATAATTGTACTCTTTCTAGTCAGCTTTGACAAGAATTTAAACCAAAACAAAAGTCCATAAAAATAATATTTTTAATTGGACTTCTGGAAATTGTCCAAACACTTTCTTGACTAACAGTATGGCCCATGTACATATGTTCACACATTACATATATACGTGGTTTAATATACACACAAGTGAGATAGGGAGCGAGAGAGAGGGAGAGCAATGCGCGCTTACCAATCGCAAACTTCACTTTTGTGGGGATAAATCGGTTGCTGCCACTGTTATTGCTGCTTCTGCTTCTTTTTCTTAGATTTCCGATCTGCTGCTGCTCTTGTTGTTGTTATTATTGTGATTGTGGGCGATGAAAGGCAGAGGGCGTTTGCATGTATGTGTGCATGTGTGTGTGTTTTTGAGTGTTTGTGGAGTGAGAGCAGGCAAAGATGAGACAGAGAGAGGGATTCTGGGGGCCGCAATCGGAGCGCAACAGCTGTGCGCTGTTAGAGGCCGGCTGTGACAGTGTTGGAAAATCACACAGCACAGCAGCAGAGAGCGACAGAAAGAGAGAGCGCGCGGCAGCTCGGCAGAGACAACAAACAAAGATTAACAGAAATGCATTTGTAATCTCACTAAATTTATGTTCAAGTTGTTGTTGCTTTACTTTTGCGCTTACCTATTTAAATTATATTTATTGACAGCTAATCCAGATAAATGCGCGGCATGTTGTGTTGTTATTGTTGTGTTGTTGTTTTATCCAATTGCTGCAAGTGATAAACGTAATCCAAAACGCGATGCAGTTGTTGTTGTTGTTGTTGTTATAATCCAAAGTGCAGTTATTGGCATATTTTCACGCACACTTTCACAATTTCACATGCATATACATATTTATTCTTCTTCGCTTGATTTAATTAGATTTTCAACAATTTTTTTTATGCCTTTCTTTCTTCAGCTTTCTGACTTCAGCTGTTGTTTGCTTCGTTTTATTGCTTGCTTTACACTTTACTCCTCTTCCACTTCTTCGCTTTGGTTTTGATGTTTCCCAATACACTCACACACACTCACATGTACACTACACAGCATAGAAACTCGAGCGCTGCTGCTGCGGCTGTCACTTTTGGTTATTCGCCTTTGTGCGCACCTTTATTGTGTATTATTCTTTGACTTATGTTTTCTACGTACATACATACACAAGCACATGCGCTGCTAACGCACGCAGCGACTGCGACGTTTACATAGACGTCGGCGCGTATATAAAGCGCAGCCTGCTCGCTGCTGCTGCTGCTATCGCCTTCTTTTATTGTTGTTGTTTCGGCATTTGTCACACGAGACACAAAGGAAATTTCCAGCACCGTTAACAATTATTTGTAACGTTATGTTGCATTTAATATATTTATCGCATTTATTTATGCGCTCATTTATTGTAATAAATAAGTATTACACTTAATCCAAGTATTTTGTATTTTAGTTAAAGCACTATATAAATCTGACATTAAAAATGCGCGCACGTCCGTTCGATTCAACGTTTCGCGTACAACTAAAAAGCAAGCGACGCTGCTGTCGCTGCCAACGCTGTGTTATTTACTTGCTCAAACCCGCACACATATGCAACGCCTATTTACATTGACGGCGGCCAACTGCCTGCCCTCTGCTGCCAGTTTTTCGTTTTCCTTTTTGACAACTGCGCGCTCAGTGGCTGCCACAATGCTATCTCGCTCGCACACAAACTCTCACTGGGCGTGCAACTGCTGCGCACTCGCTCTCACTTACACCACACGTTCGTTTGGCAGCTACTCCGCTTTTGCGTCGTCTGCTTTGTTTGCGTTGGTCTCTTTTGCTGCTCTCCGAAGGCGACGGCGACTTTTATTTCTCATTCGCTGCTTACAACCGAGTAACGAACCGCTCTCGTTCGAAGTTAGTTTTGCACTGAGTGTACATATCTGACGATGTCTGGCGCTTGCCGTTGCCGTTGCCTTTTGGCTCTTTTGCTGTGCCTGCTGTTTCTTTGTTTCTTCGACTCGTTGCTGCTGCTGTTGTTATATATGTATGCACATATGAATTTGTACTTGTGTGAAAGGAAGGGCTGTCGGCTGTCTCATTGTCGTATCCGTACATGGCTTATATATGTACTACGTTCTTTATATACAGTGCCGTAGGAGTGTATACAGATACATATTTACTTAATTGAGCTGTGGCGTGGTGTGCCCATATACATATATAGAAGTAATCACCTTTACTTTGATCTCTCTTATAAATAGTAACGTATGTATAAAGTAAATATGTAGTTGATATGCTGTAAAAAATGAAGTGCGTACATAATAAAACAAGGGTGGGTACATACTTCTGTATGAGTTACTTATATGTGCATACACAGGAACTCGAATTAATCCCAGGTGCTTATTTGGTAACCAGTGGCATCAAGTAACGGCTCTGCGTTGTCAGTGTTACCCCATCAAATTTGCATGATTATGTTTTTTTAATTTTACGGCTTCAGGTAACAGAAAGCCGCCACTTAGACGACTCTGAAAATGTTGCATATAAATACGTAATCCTATGTCTACTTCTGAAATTATATATATATAGAGTTTTTCAGCGAATATTTGCTGACTACGTAACGCAGGAATAAGGGCTTTGTAATATTATCGTTATAGATACTGATAATTCTTATCTTTTGCAGACTCATATACATAGTTGGAAATTCCATTTAAAATATATTTACCATAGCGAAAATTACTTCTAAAATAAATAACATATTTATTTATTACATTTTATTTAAAATTTACAAACAACGTTTAGAATAATCTTACTTCCTATTACAATTTCAATTTGAGAGTTGATTAAAATAAGCGAATTTATAGATTTTAAAATAGATTGGTCAGTGTCTTTATCGTAAAAAGCAAGGAAATATAAAAACATCGATGTATATGATTTTTAGAGTTAGATATATTATCAGTTTATCAAATATCAGTCTGTTTTTGGTTAGTTTTCGGATGATTCTGTGTCTAAAATACCCCCGTTTAGGTATTAATGTTAATTTTATAGTATAAACAGTATATATTAAAATAATATTCAAAGGTAAAAAATTGCATAAACTTGTAAGACTAAAACTGTACATCTAAACTGTCGTACTACGCTATAAATCAGACAATACAGCGAATATATATACCACATTTCAACTGATTCTACTTTATGGATTCCTGGTGTAATACCATAAATTCCAAGACATTAACAGTTTATAGTAAAATTGAAGTAAATTTATTGTTTTTTTGTGATTCTAACGAAATCGGCCCACTTCGCAATTCGTTGTTTTCGTAGACAGACGTGCATATTTACACGTTGGCGTGGAACACACACTCAGACACACACCCATACACACTCACGTGTAGACACAGATGCAGATAAAGAGTGTGAACTTTTTTTGCCCATGTGAATCAACAATCCGCATTTGTATCGTGTGTTTATATTCCTTCTTTAAAAAGACAGACAAAGCTTTCCAATCAGTCGACGTTTGCGCATTGCACATTCATTCATCAAACGGCTTTTGCGTTGCTCTCTCTCTCTCTCTCTCTCTCTCTCTCTCTGTCTCTGTTACTCTCTCTCTCTGTCTCTATCTCTTCTCTTTCCTTTATTATTCTTTCTCCCGTTCTAATAAGTTTCGCAAAAGTAGCATTCATTATGGAAAATTGCGAGAGATCTTATTTCAAGTTGTTTGGAAAGAAAACAACTCTTAAAATTTGAAATTGTTTTTCTTTGTAGTTTTTTTTTTAGATCCTGGAATATTTTTATATGTATTTTAATGTTTTCTTCGTAAAATCAACCTCTAAACATTATTTTTTTTTAGCTAAACAGCTTTGTCTCTGTTTTTACTAGATTTTTATCTTAAATTGATATGAAGACATTAAAATAAACAGTTACTTTTTATTTTATAGGACAAATTTTACTTATAGGACATATCTTATTATATCTTTTATTTTTAATGCGAAATAATTCTGCGTACTAAAGAGATATAAACAAATTCTACACCAAATAGATTAAAATTAACATTTTATTCATTTTTTCACTTGTTTGAAAGCTTTTTGAAATTTGATTTGTCGAGTTGAGAATACGGAAATCGAATAGAATTCTTATTGCTTCGACTTATTATTAATTTTTCGCATTTATGTTTTGAAGAGTAAGGTTCTTCCCAACATTATCTAGAAATAGCTAAATTTCGAAATATTTTATGGAAAATAGTTGAATTGTTTAATATTATCATTACAATACAGTTGTTAATACCAATCTATCGATTATCTTACTAAAAGTTATCAGATATAATTTAACCATAAATTTAGGTAAATCTTTATTATATATATACCTAACAAAGAATCTAGAACGACTGTGAATGTCTTATAAATTCTGAGTTGATGCTCAAAAATTCATTAAAGCGGGGATTTTTAATACAAAGCAAAATTGAAACGGAGCTTATACATTAGACACATTTTTAATGCGTTTATATCTCTCTCTATTCTATAAAGAAGTGTTCTGCTGCTGCTCCTCCTCCTCCTCCTCCGGCGAGCGAGCTAGTATGTATGTATATATTTCTCAAATTGTCCGAGTGAGTGGACATTTGACTCACTTCGAATGCCGATCCCTTGATTCGTCATTCATTTTCACTTTTTATGTATGTAAAAGCATAAAAATAAGTGTATGTTTAACAATCTTAACTTTATGTAGTAACCAGAGATAAGACAATATATTTGCCTATTGAAATTATGTAAAATTTATTATCAAAGTTGATGAAAAAGTAATCAATTAAGTATATGTGTAAGTCCTAAATGTTTACTGATATATAAAGAGTTTACAATTGGAAGTTGCATGATGAATAATCCAAATACAGAATTTATACGTTACTAAATTCAAAATTACAACCAAAATTCGAACCGCTAATTATAGAAAGTAGTTACTTAATTTATTACTGTGAAGTAGTTGAAGCATCAACAGTTTGAAACTGTCATAACTTTGTGAATTCCTAACCGATTTGCTAGCGGAAAGACAATCTTTAATTAAGTCATGATTTTGTCTCTACTCTAACTCTACATTAAAATTGGATAAGTCAACTTTTTACCATCAATGTCCACTTTTCAACACTTTTCTCGCTTGACACTATTTCAAAAACTTTGTCGATTAATAAATTGGTCATGTTTTAACTGATTTTTAATTTGTAATATCAATTTCATTAATATTTATCCTCTATTTTATTTTCCCATCAACTTCTTTGGTGGTCAACCACTGTGTATTTATTTCATATTTTTCTCCCGATACTTTTTCTTATTTGCACCGTTTTGTTTGCGGAATGTGAATTTTGTATTTGAATATTTTCACACTTTCCTTTTCTATTGTCATCCAAAATTGACTTATCTTGCTTATAAGTATGTTTTTATATAGAAATGTTTTTCTTGCCTCCTTTTCTAAAAATTTAAACGCTTTTCATAACATTAGATAGTTATAGTAAGGAGGATTGAATGATGATATATTGGGCAAATATGAGAATAAGATGGCGATGTAATCATAATATAGGTGTATAAGATGGTTTTGGGTAGTAAATGGAGTCAAAATATCAAAAGATTATTAGGTTTTTGAAGTTTACTTTGCATTTAATCAAATTGGAAAGATTTCAAAGTTCCAGACCGTCCGTTTGATTAATCTAAGCGTTGGGAATAAGCAATCTACAGCCTATTGTTAAGTTTAATTTGTAAAGACCTGAATTTATCGAGTCGACTTAACTAGAAGAATTGATTTGGTTTAAGGCGGATGCATTAGTTTAGTCTGGCTTTAAACTGTAAAGAGGTAGGGCAACACAATTTGTGAACGCCATTTTAAGTGATGTGTGCCACACTTTGTTGCAAGTTGCACGCTGATTGAGCTCATCCTGTCGGCTGTGCGGAATTGGAATCGGAATCGGTTTCAGGTTGCAGGAGAAGAGATGAAGAGTCGTCGTAAATTATTGATTGGCTTTAATTCCGCCGATAGATTGGCCTCAACTGGTCTTAACAGCTTAATTGAGACCCCCTCGTGCAGCAATAAATGCGATTAAGCGGCACAGCAGCAACAGCAACAGCAACAACAGCAACAATCAGCGGCAGCAGCAACAGCAACAGCCGCAATATAAGAAAGCAAAACTAATAATGTGCCCAGATGGATGAAGATGACGTTGCAAGCTGTTGCTGCTGCTGTTGCAGTTGCTGCTGGGAATCGACGTCGTGCCACAGCAGCAACAGCCACAGCCACAAGCGGCAAGCAACTCCGGTAGCAGCCTCCAACTGAATGGGGGGCATTTAAGTTTAATTTGTGTTGTCTCTGTTTCGTTGTTTTGTTATTTTTTTCTCTTTCTCATTCGCTGCGACTGCTGGCGTTTTCTCCTCCATCTCCATCTCCGTCTCCATCACATTTCGTTCTCCTCCTCGTCTGCGCATCTACAAATCCCGCAAGCAATGACCAGCAAGCAGCGCAGCTCAAACACAAACTCAGATTCAGATACATTCGTTATCGCTGTTGTATTCAGGGCGCATGCCGAGATACGCAAGCAATCGCAGAGATACAAACATACAAACATACATGCATAGATACATACATGTATATGTGGCTGGCGCTGTAGCTGCCAGTAGATTTTCCCAATACGCATTGTTGTTGTGACGTCACAATTCTAGCAACGACAACAACAACCACATCAACATCAGCCACATCATTCACAGCATCATCATAACCATACTTATGCCACACAGCTTCATGCCGCATGCCACATTCATACACACATACACACATACCCATTCCCAATTACCAGCGACGTCAACAGCAGCGTCAGCGTCAGCAGCAGATGTTTATGTGGCCCACTGTATGTGTACATATGCATGTGTGACTGTGTGTGTGCGTGTGAAAAGGTCCATTTGTGTGTGTGTGCTTGCCTAAGCTGTTGCTGGCGGTTGTGGCATGCAGCCACAGGCGCGCCAGGGTTGCCAGCGCACTCAATATACATAAAATTTACTTACTGTATTTTTAAGAGTTCAAAAACTTATTTTTAAATAGTTTTTTTTGTTTAAATAAGCTAAAAACATAAAAATCACAATAAATGTTGGTTATTTCTGCTTTTTGTTTTTTTTTGTGTTTTTATACATTTTTAAATAAAATGTTATTTTTGCTGTATTTAGCTAATATTTAACTTTTATTACTCTAATGCTCAATTTAATTTCAATTTATAATATAAATATTTTTATTTAAAGAAATAGGTTTACTCCTTGTAGTTCATTATTATTATATTTGAAAATTATTGGTATTATAATTTATTTAAGCTTTAGCACATTTATTTCTATTTTTTCAACTTTTTAGCTTATTTTACAATGAAATTCATAAACATATGTATTTATAAAAAGTAAATTATTATATGTATTAAGTTCATATAAAATTGAGAGCAGTCGACAACCCTGTTTGCTTTTGCTGCTTTATTATCTACGCGTGCACAGACAGCGGCAGAGCTCGAGCGTCCGCTGCCGCGCAGAGCATAATAATGAGTTTTCTCACTATCCGCTTCCTCCACATTTTCCATATAGTTTTGGGCTGTTTTCCCCATGTACATAAATACGTAGCGCGCACATACATATGTACATACAAACAGACTAAGTGACAGTCGTCGGGGGTAGGCAAAAAACAAAACAAGAAGAATGAATGAAAGAGTAGGAAAGAAGAAAAAAAAAATAATATGCTGGCTTCATAAGTTAGGCAACGGGGCTGCTGAGTATCCAGATACAAGATATGCGAATGGGCGAAAAGGCAGAGGCAGAAGCAGAAGCAGAGACAGAGTTAAAGCAGCAGCAAACTGGTTGCTAGTGACAGCGACAGCGACAGCAGCAGCAGTAGCGAAGATGTGTGGAATGAAGTAGGCAAAACAACTGACAACTGTAGCAACGACGCCAGCAGCGACGCCAGCAGCGAAGCCATATGCAGCAGCGACCAAGCCAAGCCAAACGAAACGAAAAAAAAAAACATAAAGCGAAGCGAAGCGAAAATAACAGCATAAGCAAAAGGCAAAGCAAACGATGTATATATGTACGTATGCATGTGTATGTCTGTATGTACGTGAGGGTCGCTGAGAGCAGCAGGCAGTTGGGCAGATAGCGAAGTCGTAGCGAAAGGCAATTGAGGAAACTGTGTGCGCTGCGAATGAGAGGCCGAAAGCGGAGAGACGAATATATAAAGCAGACTCGAGTTTGTATATATGTACATACATATGAATGTACGTAACTACATAAATGTGTTTGTGTGTGTGTATGGCAAACGTAAGAGGAACAGCGACGCTACGCTAGCGCAAGGGGGGCCAAAAGGTTGGGCAATGAAGACAACGACAACAACAACGTTGGCAGCGACGCCAGCAGCGCTCAGCATGATACCGAATACCGAATGTGCCCACAGCCTTGAGAGAGCAGCTTCGTATCGAGTGGCGCTCGTGTGCCGACGACGACGACAGTGACGACGACGCCGCTGGCTTTGCGTAGATTGTATGAAAACAAAAGGTTTTTCTGCTGCTGCTGCTGCTTCTGCCGCTGCCTTCAACTCTGCTGCTCTTGTTGTTTTTTGTTGTTGCTGCCTTATAATTAATCAAAAATATTTTAGTTTCAATTAAACGTATAACGTGTGCGATAATAAATTATTTGATTAAAGTTGCCTCCTGTCAGTGTTGGCAGCACACACACACACACACACAGGCACGAACACCTTTCAAAACTTTGTATTCCAACAAATTGTAGTCTAAAATATGATGCACAGTGCGAACAAATCAAGCATTTCGTACGCCATATTTCAAACTATCCTCATTTAACTTTATATTATTAAATTTAAACAGTCTTTTACTTATTTTAAAGATAGCTGTGAACTAAATTCCTTATTTAATAATGAATTTATCTTAAATTAAGAGTATTAACTGTTCCTTTGTATAACAGCTATATAATATAATACTTTGAATTTAGTCAAACTCGGAATATTTTAAACCAAGATCTGTGAGTTTGGATGAGATGCCTCCTGAAACGACAGAGTTTTGTTTATTTTGTTATTTAACTAGTTTAAGATACTTCAATAATAGTTGGTATTAATATTGAAATGAAATTAAATAATAAAAGACTTTGTACTGTTAACTCTTACTCTGTACGTTTGGAACTTTTTAAGACTTGAATGAAGCAAAATACATAGTTAAAGTATCCTGGAAAAATGTAATTTTAATATTTTTTGTGATTGTGAAGAGCGAAATTGAAATTCTTCAACTAACTCTATTCCTCAAATTAAACTTATACTCCAATTATACTTTGATTTACATCATTCGCAAAAGACCATAAATTCTTCTATTCTTTTTGTTTTTTTTAAAACCATCTTTAACTCTTCAATATTTCGATCTTTTCAAGTCGCTTGTTTGAATATTGAATATTCCCTGTTCAGATACCTTGATATCTTGATTTTTTTGCGAGTGTAGCTCAAAGTAATATGCGAAAAGTTAATATGGACTTACGTCTCAAGCAGGCCAAAGGTCACAATCAGAACTTTTGGCCAACATAACGGCAAAAGTTACCCAAAAACTTAAGCTTCCGATTGCGAGAGAGACAGCATAAGAGGGAGATAGAAAGAGAGAGGGGGGAGACAAAGAGGGATTTGATGTAAAAGTTCGCCAAAGTCGCGTACAACTTTTTTATGTTCACGCCAATTTTATGCTCAGTTGTCCAACTGACAGACAGACAGACGGACGGACGGACGAGTGGAGGCAGCAAGATGTGAAGAAGATGTGAAAGGAAATCCGGCAGCGGATCAAAGTGTGACAGCGAAGGGGATAAGTATTCGTACATTCAATATTAAGGTGTTGAATCCCCGCCTTCTTCTCAACCCAAATAAAAAAGGTCGAGCATCCATTCAACATTCAGATTCACAGATTCAAAGCTACAAAATTAATTTTGTTTACGTCTGTCAGTTAAAGTGCATCATCTTGATATCTTAGGGCTTTAAGGCATTGAAAAGTCAGCTTAAAATCACTTTTATTTTCTGTATGTTTATGAACTGCGCTCCTACAAGTTTTTTCCATTAAATCTCTCACAGAAACACCTTGAACTGCACTTAAAACATTTAGAAAATGCAATTTAACTTATTTAAGATATCATTTATTTTTAATGTTTGTAGATTTTTGGTTAGTTTCGATTTCTGTGGTTCGCAGTTAATTAATAATCCAGGACATTTTTCCTATTTAATACGTCGATATTTTGTAATGCAATTAAAACGAAGAATTTACTTGATCGATCCCAAACATATTACACCCCCGCAAATACTTCATAAACTCCCCCATTTTGTATAGTACAATGAGTTGGCAGTTTCCGTGTCGAGGGTTTAATTGAGATAAGCCTCTTAAATTTGACGCCTTCGTATCTGTTCTTGACACGAAACCATTATGAGATCTACAGAAAACTATTCGTAGCAAATTTCTATGTCTAAACATTTCTAGTAGTGCGAATGCATTAAGCAAGATAAGCGTAACTCCGCAATTAATTAAATTGATCATCACAAAATTGTAATATGTTTAATAACTATGAATGTAGACATATCAAAATTGTTTTATTTGAGTTCTGTATTGAATATTTAGAGATACTTTAAATTGTTATGACCATCTTTGAGACGGAAACTGTCATAACTTGATATAATTGTTATAACTTTGTCAAATTTTAAGCGGATTCTTATGCAAAATGTCAATTTCATCATTATCTGGTCTTTAATTCAATTCTGCATCGAAATTGAAATATTAATTTTTATCTGTCACTAAAAAATGTTGTGTTTTTAGTCTTTGGATGGACGAAAGTTATGTTTAAGGGACAACTTGTACTGTAAGGGATTTTTAATTTTCTTGTCCTACAAATCTTGACTGGACCGCACTAAAAACTGCAGGTAATAATAATATAATAAGCTAAAATAAATAAGAAATAAATTCAATTCTAAAAGCGGCAACTAGAAATTGTTTTTGGAACTAAGGTTTCTTAATGTAAACATCTTAGAATTGTCTGTAGATTACAAACTTAGGTTGCATTGCCCCATACAAATCGATGCATTAAATTTTTCATTTTTACCTATTCCTTGACTGTATTGAGTTCCCTTTTTTCCTTTTGGAACACTTCGAACTGTCATAACTTTCTCAAATTTAAATTTATTTGTCCTCACTGTTCATTATGTTTAGTTTTACAGCATTATTACATGATAACTGCACTAAAAATATCCTAATAAAATTATATATAAATATAGTAAATATGTTTTTAAATGACATATATATTCTATGTATATATTTTTAAACGTATATAGTAACTATGTTTTTATAGCTACTGTGTATATATTTATAAATGTATGTAAGTTTAGATTCTGGTAAAATTCTTGACATTATTATGCAAATTTCCTAGCGCCCAAAGCATTTGGAAGGAGGCTCTTGAATACCATTTAAATCCACTTTAATTAGGATTTTAAAGTTACGTAACTGCGTCAGAGATTAAAAAGCAACAACAACGAGGAGAAGAGTGTTGCACGAAGAGGCGAAGAGTGAGGAGGCGGATCAACAATGCGGCAACAAATTAATCTCTTAAATTGCACATTTCGCAACATCCTAGGGGAAAACAGACATCAGCCAACAGTCAACCCGTCACACCCCTCAACCCTCAACTCTCACTCAACCCTTACCACAACCATCCCCTGTGTCACCCTGTGTTTGCCAGCAAATTGGAATTTTTCAGTCCCTTCCTGGCTGAGAAGGCGGCGTTGTCGTCGACGTCGCTGTCGACGCTGGCGTCGCACAACATTCATAAACTAATTAGTGCCATAATTTCAAAAGTCGCGTTTTATTTTGACTAGGGGTGGGGAAGGGGATGGGGCTGCGGGTGTGACAAATCCCACAGGTCACAGTCACCGTTACAGTTACCGTCAACCGGCATTACGTAATAATTATGAAAAATTACGTTGCCATTTCAATTAGGCGGCAACGAAAAATACCTGAAAATATTTTCGGTATTAAAAATAGCAAATACGCTCATGCGGATGTCTACAGTAGGTCAAGAAACTGTTTAAACCACAAAAATAAATAAAGATTTCTCAGAAGTAAATACTTTTAACCCGTTCTAATTTAGTTTCGATTGGTTACGACTTTAGTCGCCCTGTATACTTATTTAAATTGTTCTGTTATTATTTATCACAGACATACATTATTCAAATAATTTTGTAAAGTGTACAAATAGTTTGTCGACTAACTGTAAGCATATGACAAATAGCACATCGATTGTTAAGAGATTAGAGATTTGTTGGTTTGATCAATTAATCATTTACCGTTCTCTTCAGGTTGTTGTTATTGCTGCTTGTCTCAATAATGTCGTATGATAAATCGAAACAAATTATAATTGGACAAAAGCAAAAAGCAGCGCAACAACAAAAAGCTGTGTATGTATGTGTGCGTGGCTTGTGCATGCAAACGAAATGAAACGAAAAAGTCAAAAACAACAACAGTAAGAGCAGTCGTGAACAATAAGAACAACAACCACAGCAGCAGCGGCAGCAGCAGAATTTTAAACTACACCCACGAACACGGCGTCAAAATGCGCTTCTACAGTTTCCCAATCAAAATGTAAATATGCCGCAGTCGATGCCGACGTCAGCGCTGCGACTGCGACCGAAGTGGTGGTTGTGTGTATGAGAAGTGCGGGCTGTGGTGGGTTGCACTGGGGCTGGACGACGGCCTCTCAACTGCCTGCCTGCCTGCAATTTAAAAGTAAATATTGTACAATGCACATATACATACATACCATGCTATATCTGTACACTGGCCAAATGCGAAAAAGCAAATGCAAACGCAAAACGCAACGCAATCGCCATGTTTGCGCACGACGTGAAACTTGCCTCAGTCGCTAGTGCTGCTGTCGCTGCCAACGTCAGCAGCACATTTTGTATGCTGCCCAGAGACCCAAAGCCAGAGCACGACATGAAGCAACGCAAAAATAAAGCACCCACTAGGAAATAGCATAGCAAGCGACACAATTTGAGTTCTGTGTTTGTTTATTACACACTAGTGCTACACGCTATATAAAGATTATATAGAGAAAACATATAATGAATTAGAGTTTAAGTATATTTATAAAATAGGCATACAAATGAGTAATTTAATAATATTATAATCAATGCTTATATTATGTATTATAATGAATAATAATAAAAAACATCAAACAATAGTTTCCTTATATAAATGCCTCATAACGCTGATCAAATTGGACACTGGGGCTTGTGTGCACAGCAGACGTTAAATGGGAACGATGAACGACGAGTCAAAAGCAATAGCAATAGCAGAGGCAGCAAGAAAGCGTAGCATTTGTGACTGAGCGTGTGTATGCGAGTGAGTGCTTGTGTGTGAGTGAGTGAGTGAGTGTGTGTGTGTGTGTGCTCTGGCTGGCAGTGGTGAGTGAGCAGCCGTCGGCTGCTGCTGCTGCTCGTGTTGTTGTTTTTGTAGTTAGTTGTAGTTGTTGTTGTTTAGCTGGCATTCAGCTTTAGACGTAGTGCCGTATTTACGTGTACCGCAAGTGCTCATTACGTATTCGAATACAGACACACACACACACACACACACACACAAAGATGCACATACGTTGTGCTTTTGAGGGTTAATATGAAAAGATACTTCACAGATTTGTTGTGCGCTGCCTTTCGAAATATCTTTGAATGTATGTATGTATATTTATACATATGTATATCCACGCAATCCGCAAATCTTTCATGTTTACTCGCTTGTTTATACCCTTAATTTTTTCTCATTTCATTTCAGCTATTTTTTTTATATTTTTATTGCAAGTCGTGCATATTTTTTCGCACTCTCTCCCACAAAATGTTGCGCTCTCTTTCGTTTGCATTTGAATATCTATATATGACTATCTTTGTCTTTTTGTGTGCGCAATTTTCCTTATAAATTATGCGCCCTTTATGATAAATGTCACTTTGAAAGTACATTCCGCCTAATTGTGGCAAGACCGTGAATATCGGGGTGATATCGGGGGACTGAGACATTAATTGCCACAAAGGAGATGTAATAAGCGCACCTGTCCAAATTATTTTCACATTTAACGCTTTACAGTGGGTGCAAAAAAAAATTAACACACTCTTCAACTTCATAGAATGACAGTGGAATAAAATTAAAATCTGCAGTAGTTTCTTCTATTACATGTGTGAAAAAGTAATTTCATATTAAAAAGTAATTATTTAATATGAAGCAGAGATGTACCTTTAACCGTAAGCATTTCAAAATGTATCTACGGTCAGAGGAATCTCAGAATGCGAAGAATGAAGTCCCGACGTTGCATATGCAACAACCGCATAGACAAAACCACAACCAGTTGCTACACACACATTAATTATTCATTTGGCCCGGAGGATTTCCCAACCAGCTGGGTGGCAAGGACACACACACACACACATACACACTTGTCTATAGATTGAAGTCAACTGCAGTTCAGCCGCCAAGCACTTGGCTAAAGTATCTCGGCCCTCATGGGATCTCCGTTTATAAAGCATAGAATGAGATATATAAATACATAAATAATAACATGAACATGCAGTACACTGCAGTGATTTTTGTTAACTCATTCCACCTGAATTGGCTCATAAATAATGTCTAACTGTTGCCTATGAAATAATAGTTACTTTTACTTGTATTTATTTATTAAAAATTGACTAAGTCCAGTCGACGGAAAGTAAAAGTCTTGCATTCTATGAAACAAACTTTTCCAAACAAAAATGTATATTAATAAAATGATAGGTAACCGGAGAAATGAAATTAACTGCACAAAATTCAAACGCAGAATAAATAAGGTTTCCAAATCATAAATAAATTGATATTCCGGGTGAAAATCGGTTGAGTTTTGACGAAGTTATGAAAGTTCAAAGAATGTAAAGGAAAATTGGATGATAATCGAAAAAAAATCAAATATTTTAAATGAATTAAATTTAAATGCAGAAACAATTTGGTTGAAAAATAATGAGTAAAATGGCATTCCACATGAAAATCGGTTAAGTTTTAATGGAGCTATGAGAGTTCGAAGTATTTGGAAAAATCTAAAGGGGTAAGTATGGAAAATTGGAAGATGGTCGATAAAAATTAAATATTTAAAATAAATAAAAATTAAATGCAGAATTAATTTTGGTGCCAAATTAAAAATAAAATGGTATTCCGATTTGAAATCGTTTAAGTTTTGACAAAGTTATAAGAGTTCAAAGATTTTGAAAATATGCCAAGGGGTAGGTATAGAAAATTGGACGATTGCCGAGAAAAATTAATTTTTCTGAATAAACCAAATTTAAATGCAGAATATTGGAGGTCAAATCATGAATGAAATGATATTCCAGGTGAAAATTGGTTGAGTTTCGACAAAGTTATGGAAGTTTGAAATTTCGTTCTAACAAAATTTGTGCCCAATCTTATAATAATAAAAAGTGAAGGATAAATTGGTAAATAAATAAAGTAGACATGAATAGAAAAGTTTGTTAGTAAGTGAAATTAATTATATACAATGTATAAACAAACACTACTTATATAAAAATATTGTATTGAAAAGAAATGCGAATTCAAACATTTTAAGAATATGTTCAACTAATGACATATGAGGATCTTAGAATAAATGTTAACTTTCCACGTTAGAAGGACTAATGTGGATATGTGTGTATAAAGTATATACCATAAGTATCTGGCAGATAAATCATTTATCAAACTTTATGCCGCTGGATACACGTACTTTTTGTGGAAAAATTGCCGTGCATATTAATGACTAAAGAGCCTTGAAATCGACGCCGAAACGTGCTGAATTTTCAAGGACATTCCACTTGACACTTGCGGATGTCTTCGCAATCCTTTTGAAATGCAAATTTGGTTGACAGGCGTTGAAGTCGTTATCAATTCAAAATTGAATGAAAAAAAAACGAAATGTGAGCATAAAATTTGTTTTCCCCCAAAGTTTTCACCCTAAGGAGGATGTCAAATCGAATAACGAGTGTAAAATGAAGTAGGCTTCATGTGTCAAGTGGTGTCAGTGACAGGCAGAGATACGGATACAGATGCAGATATAAAGATACACAGATACAGATACGGATGCTTGTGTGTGTGTGTGTTAGGAGAGGATGTAACCTTTTTTGGTTTGCATATGGCCACATGTGTGATGACTTATTCATATTTTATACAAAATGCCCAACGGACAGAGAGAGTGAGCGAGAGACAACAACAACAACAAAAAGAGAAACGAGAACTGGCAATAATCAAAATAAACGCCAAGGCCAATACGTATACGACGTCGCTGCAGCGCTGCTGACGACGCTGTCGCTGCCAACGTCAATGTAAAAGCGTTAATCTCTCATTTGACAGTCGAATTCAATTAAAAAGCAGCACCCACACACACACACACACACGAACAGGCAACGCACAGCCACCCCAAAAAAAAAGTTAAAGGCAGCGCAGCGAACGCAACTCGCGTCGCATCAGACAACAGACACGATGTGTCTGCGTCGTGTAGCCGAACGGCGGCAACAAAGCCGAACGTTTGGCACTCGCAGCCAATCAAGCCTCACAACAGCCGCAGGGTGGGCGGGTACAGCAATGGCGTGAAATGGCAACACACCAATACACTTTGTCTCGCTCTCTCGCTTGCTCTCGCCTCTCGCGATGGTCTCTCAGGCGCAGACGCGAACAGCGACAGCGCTGTCGGTGTCGGTGTCGTTGTCGGTGCCGAACTCGTTGGCAGCTCTAATCAGAATCAGTCTTTGAACAGTTTTCGTGCCGTGCACTTTGTGTGGACGGAGAAAAGTCAAATTTGTGTGCGTATAAATGTGAGAGAGAGAGACAGAGCGAGAGAGCCATATAAAATCTCAGTTCGTGATAATAAAAAACGTGTGTATGAGAAATCGATAAGAGCAGCGGCAGCAGCAGCAGCAGCAGAACACACACAACAACAACACAGTGGCTGTTTTTGGTATGTGCATTTGTGTGTGTATGTGTCGGCAAGTGTTATAAAGTAAGAGAAGCTGAAGAAGAAGAGTTCATCAATTGCCTTGCATCGATTTATGTGTTTTGGCATAAAATTGATTTTAATATATCTCTAAGCAAAAAAAACCGGCAACTGTCAAAAACGTGTGTTTAGTGTTAACAATTTGCGTCGTAGCACAAAACAACGTTGTTGTTGTTGCTGTTCAGTGTTGTTGTGTGTACATTTATTTGTGTACATTTCTAATAAGAAAATTTCACTTTGCTTTTGATTGTGCGGCGAGCGCGGCGAAATGTAACGAAAAAAAATATCAAATATGCTCAAGCTGAAAAATTTTTGTAAACACACATACACGTGACAAGTGCAGTGGTGTGTGTGTGTGTTATTGTCGTATTGGAATTTTCGTCGCACATTGCGGCGATTTCGTTTAAAACCGACGAAACTAACAAAATTTGCGGCGAAGGCGAAAAACGCGCGCGCAAATTGTAGAAAGTTTTGTTTTGGCTTTCTGCTGTGTTGTTGTTGTTTTTGATTATTTTTGCGCTCGCTCTCATTGAGAGTGGGCTGTGTTTGGGGCGTTGAGCGGGCGCGCGCTCTCTCTCGCTCTGTCTGTCTCTCTGTGCATGTGTGTGCGGCGAATAGATACAAATTTGTGTCGTCGTCGTGTGCTCGTTTCGCCTCAATTGCGCGGCGAGTACGAGTGCGAGTGCGAGTACGAGCGCACACACACACACATGCGAAGAGAAACACGAACGTAGCGTAAAGCGCACGTAGCATTTGAATTTCGTGCAATGCTTTCAGTTGTATTTACAGCGGCTGCTGTTGTGGACACACCGCAAGTTTTATAAGCAAAAGTATTTTACACATAGCGTCTCGCTCTTTTTTTTTCTTTTTGGTATTTATTTATATTTTCAATGTAACATTTCTCGTCGTCGCTGCGCTTCGCGTCTCGTGTCTCGTCTCGTCTCGTCTCTTGTCATCGGCAAAGCTTGTTGCGTGCGCGTCGTGTCTAGTTGCGTGCGTGTGTGTGGTGCTTGTGTGTGTTTTTGTGTGCTTGTGTGTTTGTTTGTGTGTGCTTGTTTGTGTGTATGTAGCAACCACCCAGCGGGTCGGTTTTGTAAACTTCGCTCGTGCCGGCGCCAGTTGCTTGCGCTGTTGTAGTTGTTGTTGTTGTTATTATTATTATTATTGCTTCGTTTCGATAGCGATAACAGCGCGGCAAGCCTCCTTCCCGTATATTTTATAAGCTGTGGCCATTTCGTCACTGTCACTTCATCTCCCAATCCCTCCCCCTCTTCCTTCTATGTGTGTGTTTTATGTGTTGAAAACTCATAACGTCAGCGACATTGAAGACGTCATCAAAACATCGTTGTATCCTGCCAGAGACCGACACAGTGGGCCACTTTAACGCAGCACTGTGGGTGTGTGTGCTGTGTGTGTGTGTGTGTGTGCGTGTGTGGGCGTGAACACTTACGCTGATGAATGACTCCACTGTTTACTTAGGTGCCACACACTCACATCATATTTATCCTTATTCTAATTCTCATTTGCCATTTGCAACATTTGCACTTTTCCTACTAATACACAACAACAGTGTCCAGTTTTCTTAGATTTCCCACTTCACAAAGACCGCACCACACACAGCATCTGTTTATACAGTTAGTCAAGAAAGTAATTTGGCCATCTCAAATAAAAATATCGCAAAAATATATATTTCCCATGATTATTTTATATTAATTTAATATTTAATATTCTTCTCTATGGTTCTTCAAACTAGTTAAATCTGTAGAAATAATTTTTTAACGAATACAACAATTAAAAGCTTAAAGTATGTAAATTTTAATCTAGTTCAAACAATTTCTAGACTGAATGCGTTTACCTTTTAATGCTTTGTTCTGAAAATTGCAAAATAAAATATATTTTGTATAGATTTTTCTAATTTTAATATATTATATTTTTGAATAGTTGAGTTAGACTTTAAAGTTGATCTGAAACAAATTACTATTTAAAAAGAATTAATAATGTGCATTGTTATCTTGTCAATACCATTTTTTGACTAAAGGTATTAACTCAACAGATTCTGAATTCAATATAAATCTTGTTTCCATTAAAAGCTATATATTCATTTGAGTAGTGGGTCAAATAATCTGAGAGTCACTGTATCTGTAGATCTGCCCACTTTTCCCATCCTTCTGCCCACTTTGTATGTTGGCTTAGTTTTTTTTCCCCCACTTTGCGTTTGCTTTTGTTTTTGTTGCTGCCTTCGTTTCTTGCTTTTTTTGTTTTGCTAGCAGCATCGTAGCTTCAGCTTTATACGTCTCTTTTCTTCGCTCGTCGCTCGTCTCTCGTCTCGTCTTGTTGTCACTTCTGCCGCCTATTTCGTCTTCCCTTTTACCAGCTGCTTTCGTGCCAGTTTCGCGTGAGCGTGCGACGTACAAAGCGAAAATACATGTCAAAGGCAAGACGGGGCTAAAGTGGGCAGCATAAGAATAAATACGAATAGTTCAACACGAATTTCAGTTGCCCTACAACTTGAGTTTGAGGCTGGCAGAATAAAATATAAGAGCAGCATTATATGATTCTTCGAGAAATAAATTATCTACTATATTCCTAACTCAGGAGATTCCAAGTTCTTAGAGATGCTGGAAACTTATATGATTAATGAACACATCGAAACAATATTTTTGAAAAAGGTTTCAAGTTTTCTTAAGTTGAAATCATAATCTAGGAAAAATATCTAATCTTCTATAGTACTAAACTCCAGATTATAAAATGTACATATATCTATTTTCCACAAAACATTCCTTCCTAGACATGAACGACGTTTTAGCGGATTTGTACAATATTTGAAGGATATATGCTAAGGATCGCGCTGAATATATTTACTATTCTGATGCAGTGAGTTGGATAAATTTAGGAATTAAAGGAAATAATGTCTACAACATTTATCTGAGATTTTATGCACTTTTCTCAAACAGTCTAAATATCTAGAGAATATTTAAAGATTACATGAGATTATTTCACTTTTCTCAATCCATCTAAATATCTGTAGAACATTTATAGGTTATTTTAAAATCTTGGATATTTACTCATATATACTCTCAATTTATGTAGCAGCAAAATTCTATCATAATATTTGAAGAATGTCAAAGTATAGGATATTTATGCATCGGTTACAATTAGTAGACTGTAAGTTTCTAAGTTTCAAAAGTTTCATATTAGTTTCTAAGTTTCATATATGTTTGTATATCTTCTATGCTATGGACATACATAATACATTGACATTATGACATTTGCTGCTTTTGTTTCATACAAATCTCTTTATCATCATCATTATTATCATTATCATTATCATTATCATAACCATTATCAAAGTTTCAACTGTGGCATAGATTCAGAGTCAGTCTCAGATGTAGATTCAGATACAGATTCTTGTGGCAAAGCGGCGCTTCAACCTGCTGGCTTGTTGATCCACACACACACACACACACATACATACATATATATATACATACACACACATATACACACACAAAGCTCACTATTCACATAATTATAATAATCATTACTATCATCATTAGTATCCATCATTATCATCAGCAACTCTTTGAGTGAGTGTGTGTGGCTGTGTGTGTGTGTGTGTGGCAGTTTGGTGTGTGTGTGTGTGTGTGTGTAGGGCATAAGAGCGTAATTTTCGTACTTTATTCGTTTGCACGACGACGACGAAGTAAAAACCTAAAACTAGATTCAAGTACAAACGTCGAGTGCACAATCGTTTGCTCTGTGTGTGTGTGTCTGTGTGTGTGTGTGAGTGTGTGTCAGTGTGTGTGTGAGGTTTGTAGGGTGCCCTCTGTGTGACACGAAGGGCGTCCCCTCTCTTTCCACCTCTTCCCACTTTGCTTGACCCGCGTATGAGTTACGTTTTTGTTCTTCTCTACTTTTTTTTTGTTCTGTAGTTGTAGTTGTATATTCATATTCGTATTCGTATTCGTATTCGTATTCGGCATTGTTCCGATTCATGGATGGCTGACTTACTAGTCTAAAGTTTTTCGTGTCTTGTGTGTTGTGTCTTGTGCCGCTGACGTTGACGTTGTTGCCACAATGTTGAAGATACAGCTACAGATATAGAGATGCAAAGATACAAAGATACACTCTCTACACTCGTACTATATATACATATATATCTATGTGGCTTTTGTTGTTTGACAGCGCCAACCACAATGATGTTGTTCATGGCTCATAATGATGGTCATGATGGTCATGATGGTCTAGTGATGATGGTTGATGGGATTTCGCTTTATGTTGTTTCTCACAGTTTGGTTTTTACAACTCTTTTTTTATTTTGGCTTCAAACTTTGCTTACTTTGTAGCTTTCAAGCCGAGCTGTCATATTCTAAAATTTTAGACAATATAGTCAAAGATTTCTTGAATATATATGGTTTTTTTTATTAAAATATTTCAAACTTTAGAGAATCATTTTAAAGATCAGTTTTAAAATTCATTTTTCACTTGTTACAGAATCTTAATTATAATTAAAATAATTGGAGCTGTCATATTTTAAAATCCTACACAATATAGTCAAAGATTTCTTGAATATATATGATTTTTTTTATTAAAATATTTCAAACTTTAAAGAATCATTCATTTTTCACTTATTACAGAAGCTTAATTAAGATAATGATTAAAGATTCAAAATCTGAATGGTATTTGAACAAATATCTCAATTTTTAATGGTTTTTATTTGGTAATATTTTCTCTATTTTTATAACAATCTCAAAATCAAGCTGAAATAGAATTATTCGAGTTGATACTTTAATTATATTTACTTAAAGGGAATTAAATGCTAGTTTCTTTTTAAAAGATAGAAGAATTCTTTACTGATTGTGGACCTCTCTTCTCTTGCTTGCAGGACATGCAAATATCTTGAAACAAAGAAAATCCATAGAGAGGCTAACAAAATATTTTAGAAGAAATGCAACTAAAAAGTGAGACAACGCACAAGAGAATCTCTAGCGAAATGGAGAATACACAAACTACAGCAACTCGACGGAATTTGGGAGAGTTGAATGAACTTTTAACCTGTCGCATTTGTCTCGGCTATATGATAGATCCCACAACAGTCGACTATTGCTATCACACATGTAAGTTCTGTCCACAATTTGCATTCCAACTTGGAAAACAAAAAACTATTCTATTTTTTAGATTGTCGCAGTTGCATTTTGAAGCATTTGCTACGCGATGTTTATTGTCCACAGTGCAAGGGAAACGGTGGAAAACATATCACTGAGGATAACCTAAGGTAGGTGTCAGTTCCCTTCTCCCCAAATACCTCTCAATTCCCCTCATTTCCCCCTATTTTCCACCGCCCCATCAACTACTTAATCATTGGTTTATCCCATGCAGATCCGATGACACATTGCGTGCTCTGATCTATAAAATGATACCGGGTCTCTATCAACGTGAATGCGATCGTCTTGTGGAATTTGAGGAACAGCACAAGGAACTCGATGCCGAAGATGTCCTGAAGACGGACAAGAAGGAACAGGAGTTCTTTACGCCAGCAGAGCCTATTAGGTGAGTTCATTTTCCCATAGCTACATATTTTTAATTGTTATGTCTTTATTTATTTATGTATAATATATATTTATATTTCTATCTTCATTTTTGCTTAACACTACAAATTGCGAGTCTTTCATCTTTCAAGTTCTTCTCCTAAGAAGTAGTTCTCTCTCTTTATTCCTAATATTTTCAAAACTTTCAACACTCATAACTTGATTAAATCTCAACCGATTCTCATCTGGCATATCAATTTATTCATGATTTGACAACCATATTTATTCTGAATTTAAATTTTATTCATTTAAATATTTGATTTTTTTTTTCGATTATCATCCAATATTGCATACCTACCCTTACTTTTTTTCAAAATCTTCAAACTCACATAACTCCATTAAAACTTAACAGATTTTCTAGCGGATTAACATTTTGTTCATGATTTTGCAAGCGAATTGATTCTGCATTTCAGTTTTATATATTTTCTAATTTTTATTTTTCTTTTTATTTTCCAATATTTTATTTTCAAACATTGTAATTCATTACTTTGAGAAATTTTTAAGCACTCAGTTCTCTTACATATAATAAAGCGGATTTCTCTTTAGAATTATGTACATCTAAAAATGTTTGAAACTTATAATTCTTGTAAAACAAGTGTTCTTTTTAGCAAGCTCACAAATATTTATTCATTTCTTTTGAGCCACTTTTTATAAGTTTTTTTTCCTTAAATAATACCAAAGTATATAAAATTTCTAACTAATAAACTAGTAAACTCTGCAATTCTTATTCTTTCAAATCGCTGCAAGTTTGTTTTTTCCTAGAGAACTTTAAGATAAACGAGATTTCGTTTGTTTTCAGTCCTGTCTGTTGCAATGTTTAAGGTCATTCTAAGGTTATTCCGTTTCTTTTCTCTAAGATTGTTGTCCAACTTTTCTCTCTACACATTTGCAAGTCTAACTCGCTGGTTTTGCATTATTTCTGCTTACAGTTTATCCCTGGAATATCATCCTGCAATGCTGAAACACTGCAGGGCATCCGATAAGCCGCCCGTCTGCTATCTACAGTGTCCAGCTGGGTTGAGGATTATGCATTTGAAGCAGTTCCTCTGCTCCAAGTACGACATTGATCCGCAGAATAAGCAAGTTGAGGTCGAGGTCACCTATGAGGATGAGATATTGCCGACAACGTTGACGCTAATGGACGTTGGCTATTGCTATCATTGGCAACGGGTGAGTTTTCCGCACATGGGGAAGGGGAATGGTCAGGGGATGTGGGAAAAAGAAATCCAAAAAAATAGAAATATAATTGGAAAATGGAATAGAAATTGTCATGGCTGGCAAATTGAATTATCTTGCTAGTTTAAGAAACTCTACAATTGGTCCCGTTATTTTCTACCTTTCTTCTAACCTCCTGCTGCAATTTGTTGTTGTGTAGCACGCGCCGATGTCCTTTCAATATCGAATTCTTCTCTATGAGAACGAGACGACAACAAAAAACGATGAAAACAATTTATCAAAGGTTAAACAGGATATAGAATTAAGACCCGCTGTGGCAGCTGCCACAAAGAGTGGCAAGTCCGTGACCTTTGCCGATGAGCTGGACTCTCAATTCTCCGGCCGGACGCCAAACCAGAAAACACGCAGCAAGTCCACAGCGAAGCTCAACAACAACAACAACAACAAAAGCAATAACAAGCGAGTGTCACTAGTGACAATTCAGGGAAAACGTGATGCGGAGGATGCGTCGCAGTCTTTGAGCAATTTCAAGAGTCTCAGGAGCAACGATATGCGATATAGCGACTATGGAGTCTCTTCCACTTCCGTCTCGACTCCGCTGCTGCGTGTGAAGAGCGAACCGGAGGCGGAGACGGAGGCGGAACCGTCTAGTCTGGGCGTGTCCAATATGAACATTGTGGTGAGCATACCACAATCGCAGTTGAGCAAATCTTCTGCTGGCTATGCCGACGAGGAGGGCTTCGAGCTGAAGACGGCCAACCGGAAGAATCTGCCCAAGCTGAAGATTGAGCTGAATAGCATAAAGACGAAGCTAATGTTGCCCAAATCGGCCGATGCACGACTCGAGGATGTGCAACAGCAATTGGATTTGGAAACGTATGCCAAGAATATCGGTCTCAAACCTATTGAACCCGCCAGCAATTCTACAACTCCAGTTACGCCAGTTACTCCCATGACTCCCCTCGCAGACAGTTTAAAGTACAGTCCCAACGCATCGCCGATGTCGTCGTGTTCGTCGTCGACAAACGGTTCCAATGGCAACACTTCTTCCTCTTCCTCCGTCGTCGTCTCAACGCATCGCAAGCGCAAGAAGAAGCACTCGAAGGAGCCGAAAGATGCGAACGGTAAACGTAAGAAACTGCATGCGGAAATCTCCTCACAGACGGATGGTAAAATGAAAATGAAAATCACCACAACTCACAATCACAAGGCGCATAAAATGGATTTAAAAAGATCGCAATCTTTGGCAAGCGGAGAAATCGCAGCTCTAAATCAATTAAAATTATCAGAAGAACAGCTGAAAGACAGCGAAGCATTGAATCGAACGTTGGGCGAAGAATCGCGTAGCATTAACAATTTGATGACAGCGGGAAATGCGTGCAACAATTTGTTGAATGCGGCGGAGAAACGCGTCGGCAAGGATCCCAATTTACCCGCCTCGCCGCCGCTGCCGCCGAGTCTCTTCAAGTCCTTTTCACCCGCCAGCAATGCGTTGCCCAAGGCAGCAACACCGCCGCTACAAGCAGCAGCAGCAACTGTTGCAGCAACTGTGGCAACTGCAGCCAAAGCAAAGTTGCAAGTGACACAGAAATCTATTAAGCCGCCTGCCATTAACCACATTAATCGCAAGCCAACATTAACGCCTTGCTCAGCGGCCAATGGCAACAGCAGCAACACTGCATTGCTGCTGCCTGCAACAGCAACAGCAACAACAACAACAACGCCACACTTTGCTGTGCCACAAGCGCCGTTGTTGCGTCAAGCGCCACATCAAATGCTACGCTATCTGTCGACGCCCAGTTCGATTGCCAGTGCGGCCAACAAGCAGCCGAAACGTTCTATATCCTTGGATGAACAGCAACAGTTGCTGGCGAAGCAGCCGCGTCTCGATTACCAGCAACAATTGGCGGCCAAACTGAAGGCGGGACAAATGCGACTTTATGGCCCTGAAATGCACAAACCAACAACAACAACAACAACAACAGCAGCAGCAACAATGCCCATGTTGTGCCCCACCAGCTACAGTCCGGCAACAGCAGCAACAGCAGCAGCAGCAGCAGCGGCAACACTTGGTGGTGGCTCGTTGACCATAACACCGCGACAACGTGTCAATGCAACAGCAGCAATGCATGGACTAAGCTACAATTTTAACGAGAGCAACAGTTTCAATTCGCTGCCAGCTTTGGAGATTGTCCGACTGGGAGCAGCAGCAACAGCTGCAGCAGCAGCGGCAGCAGCAACAACAGCAACAGGTACGGCACGTTTGATGGGGCCACCAAAGCAGCCGGCTGCGAAACGAGCAACAGTTGCTCAGACAGCGGCAGCAGCAGCAGCAATGGCAATGCCTTTGCCGTTGCCGTTGCCAGCAAATGTCAAGTCGCCGCCGCTGTCAGTTGCATTGAGTGCACAGCGCGGCAACAACAACAACAACAACAATCAGCGCAACCAACAACACAACAACAACAACAACAACAACACAATGCAGCTTATCGCACATCGCCGCCTGCTTTAATAAATCTGCGCTCGTTTCCATCAAAGTCAGCAGCCAAAGTTGAGTTGAATTCAAAGAAATCCGCAACAGCAGCAGCAGCAGCAATCGCAGCGGGAGCAGCAAGCACAGCAACAGCAGCAACAACAACTGGCAAAACCAATGGCACAACTTTGCTGGACAAGTCGAAAACAAGTTTGCGTGATTTTCGGCCGCCTTTTGTGCCAGCAACAACAACAGCAACAACAACAACAACTGCTGCTGCAGCCAGCACAACAACAGCAGCTAAGGATGCCGACAACATACTTGATTTATCAGCGGGCACAGGACGCAAAACAACTGCAACAAAGCAGCAGCAACAACAGCAACAGCAACAACAGCAGCAACAACCAGCAGCAGCAGCAACAGTTTGGAAGCAGCGCTAAATAAAATCAAGCAAAACATATGCGCCAACAGCAACAACAACAACAGCAACAACAATGGCAACAGCAACAGCAGCAATTGCACCACGGTTGCTGCTGCAATTGCTGCTGCTGCTGCTGCTGCTACTGGCGATGATCTTCAAAATCTGCATATGCTTTCCGAATCGGCAACAGCGCGCGAAAAGATCTCGATAAAGGCAGGCAACAGCAACAGTAACAGCAACAGCAACAACAACAGCAGCAGCATTAACAATAACAGCAGCAATAAGAACAACAACAACAGCAGCAGCAACATCTATGAGAATAAACCAAAGAATGCATTGGTGCGACCACAAAATGCCTCAGTGCGCAGCATTCCAAATCCATCGGCATTGGCCTTTCGCAATCAGGCCACACTCTTGACCAACAGCAGCAGCAGCAGCAACAGCAGCAGCACCACAGCAGCAGCAACAATTGCTGCCAAACCTTTGAGCGTTAAAGCCGAGGAGAAACCCAAACTCAACACAGCAACAATGCTGCTCAGTCCTCAACAACAACAACAACAATAATAACAGCAGCAGCAATGCTGCAACTTCACCGCGTGCCACAAAGAAAGCAACAACCATTGATCAAGTGGCTGCCAATTTAAATATACGCGCCGAGGCCAAAGCTGCCGCATTGGCCGAGGAGGCGCCACCGAGCAGCGGGGCAAGTGTTGTTGCTGCTGCTGCTGCTGCTGCCAAAACGCCGGACTTGGAGAAGCTGTCCCCCAGCAGCAATAATCTGCTTAAAGCTGATGTCAAAGAGGCAGCAGCAACAACAGCAACTGCAGCAGCCACAACAACAACAACAACAGTGTCAGCAGCTGCCACAGCAACTGCCACAGCTGCCACACTTCCCTTGCCGCTGTCCATGCCAACAGCAACACCAACAGCAACCGCAACACCAACAGCAACAACATCTACAGCTACAGCAGCAACTGTGAGTGCAACAGCAACAGCAACAGCAACTGCTGCTGCCGCTTTGTCCAAGCCGCCCGTGCAAATCTCCGCTACCGACACGCCGCTACCGGTGGCAAGTTCCGCTTAGTCACAAGGTGAGTGCCACACATCTAAATCTAAATCTAATTACATAGTAGTCTCTAAATAATTACATAATACTGATCTTAGTACTCCATTTTAAAGTAACTTAATCTAGTATTAGTTAGTTTTCAAAATGAATACTGCATTTTCTTAATTTAGAAGTTTTGATTCTATTGAACTTCGAACATTCTGCAAATTGGAACTCAGGATCAGACTAAAAATTTGATTTAATTTAATTTTCTTTATTGTTTTAATTTTGCACAATTATCAACTTTACATGAAGAATTCTTTACAACAATTTTTGTTTAATAAAATAAATAATAATTAAAAAAAATAGGTAGCGAATTAAATGTTAACTTGCATAACCTATTTAAAAAAATATTTAAAAAAATCCTGCAAATAAATTTTTTGATAAAAAATAAAAAAACATGTTGCACAAATATCAATTTTACTGAGGTATCAGAATTGTGATTGAAAATATCTTGAAAATTAGCGTAAATTTGGCCAATAAAAATGGCTGTACTCTCAAATATATATTTTGAAAGCGTATTTCATTGTTCACAAGCTGTAGCTTTGCTTTTTTTTCGTTACCTGCAATGTTAACTTGAATTTTTATTTGATTAGTGAAATTCTTCAACTTAAGACTTTCGAGTGTCCACTTGGTGTCGTCTTCTAATTCAAATGGTTTGCTTTTTTTTTACTATTTATTTATTTGTGGTGGTAGTTGTTGTTGTTGTGACTGTTGTTGTTGTCATAGTTGTTGTTGCTGCTTAACTTCTATGTTTAGTTTTGTGTTTTTTTGGCGCGTTTCCCACAGTCAACGCCACAAAAAAAAAGATACTCAAATTATACAAATTACATTTCGTGTGTGTGCACGTTGTTGTCGATGTTGTTGTTGATGTGGTTGTTGTTTCACATGTGTTGTTGTTGTGTTTGTTTCTTCTTTTCCTTTGCTTTTCTCAAGTAGTCATTATACTACACAAATTTAGCGGGCAATGCTCGTCAACGTGTGTCTTCCACGTTAGTCTCTGCCTCTACCCCTATCTCTCTCTCTCTCTCCCCTCCCTCCCCTTTTTTCTCTCTCTCTGTCGCTCTCTCTCGCTCTCCTGCTCTGTTTCGCTCTCTCGCTGTGGCCTTTCTCGAGCATTTGTTGGTTCGTTGGGTCGGTCATTCATTCCTACGAGCACTGCTTTATTTTTGCCGTTATAGCAACAACAACAACAACAAACGCTACAACAACAACTCTGACTTTTTTTATGCAGTATTTGTTTCGCTTGGCCTTTTTAATGAACATCAGTCGCTCAATCGCTACGTCTCTCATTTGCTCATTTGCCCATTTGTCCATTTTCTCATTCTCTGCTTCTCTCATTCGCTTGGCCATTACATCATTTTGTGTTTTTCATCCATGAACAACAATTTTCTTTTGTGTAGCGTAGTGTAGAAAATGTATTTATTAAGCTTATTCTTTTTATTTTATTTTTATTATTATTTTACTAAATTTTTATTTTACTAACTGAAATAACAATTATATTATTTTTAAAACTTAAAATTTACTGAAAATATCATTGAAAACTACAATTACTTAGTTTTTACATTTTATTTGTTAATTTTAAACATAATAATCTAATATTTTATTAAACGATATATTATAAAATAAAGAAAGAATTAACAAGTTAATAATATTACATAAAGTTAGGCGACAAAATGTTATGAATGCACTTAAAACGTACGTAATAAAGTATAATATTTATTTTTAAGGAATTTCCTTTCATTTTACCAATTCATTTGTCATGTCTAAAGTTAAAAATAAATATATATTCGAAATTTACTATTTATTTTGTAAATAAAAACACAGTAAATGTATAAAATTAAATAACAAAATATGCTTTTAAAATTAATAACAATGCAGTAACTTAAATATTACTGTATTTACATATTTTATGCAACTAAAAGAAATTAAATATTAAATAAATATTGAGTCTGTCTAAAAAGTGCTTTGAAATATATAAATATTTATTTATTCCTCTTTTTTAATTCTCGTCTATAGTTTTCACATTTTAATTTACCTAACTAATCAATTAAACTTATTTGAATGTATCTTTAATCATATCTTTCTATTTATTTGCTATTTGCAGCGTTTCTTTGGATGTGCGGCACACAAATGTATCTGGTGGCGCCACTGGAGAGTCTGCAGGGCAACAGCAATGCAAATTGATCAAATTGATAAATTGATAAGTGAATTCCAGTTGCAGTTGCCGCAATTAACACAATGTGTGAGCCTTAAAGTTTCCACCATAAAATACCTTGATTAGAAAGCAATAAACACAATTTCGCACCTGAAAATGTCTCTGCAAGACACCAGATACAGATACAGTTGTATCTACTACAGCTAAGAGATACATTTAGTTTACGTGTCGCGAGATACAGATACAAAAAGTCGCGCACATATGCAAATAATTGTGCAAATATTTGCGCTGGAATTAGTACGCGTCTAAATAAATTATAAACGTAATGGAAATATGTCTGCTAAAAGAACAAACAACAGCAACAATAACAACAACAACAAAAAAGCTGACACAAAAATGCGAAATATAAATAAAATAACCGCAGCGACTGTTGATTATTATGGTTGTTGTTGTTGTTGCTATTGTTATTGTTGTTGTTGGCACAGCAAAAATACGAACGAAAATTAATTATAAAATATCAGCAAATAACAAAATACAACAATAACAACAACACAACTACACAATACACACTACAACAACAGCTACAGATACAGATACAGATACTCGCTGTCAACATTCGAGAGTCGCCGAATCGACAAACTCATACGTGTCGTTTACACTGAGCGAAAAACAACTCAACCTCATACTCGCTCATTAGATCATTAGCTTTACAGGTGGTAATAGATACCCCTTGAATTTCATTATTTAAGCCCAATTTCTGCTCAGAATCTTTCATTTTTAAATTCGTATATCACGGAAATTATACAAATTAAAAAATGAATGACATTTTAAAGAACTTTACTGCTATTCTACACTGATCAAAACAGTGTTGGCTTAACTTAAACTCTCTCTTTTGCTTAAAAATATCATTTATAAGAGCTTATGGCAATTTTTTTTTTTTTTCATTTATTTTAAAGCCACTTTTATGATGTTTGGTATTGTGTTTTTTTTTTTTTTTTAACAGTGTACAAAGTTTTGATGTGAAATACATGAAATACCCAGTAGAAATTATATGGCAAATTTTAGCGTAATTTAAGGGAAAAGTTTAAACAGATATAACTCAATTATCTTCATACTTCCGAGATATCACAAATAAGAAGCTAAGAAACAAACAAATATACCCTTTTGTAGTTCTTACAGCTAGGGTATACACTCTATCATTTGAATAAGCTGTAGAATTAAACGGATGATTGTAGATACCCTATACATTGTTCAATCATAGAGTATTATTAAGCAGAAAACTACAGATATTCGATAGATAGATAGTCTCAATAACCCCATGCAGTTCCCTTAGTTAGGGTAGCATTTTTAACAGCTTTAGAAGCTACAGCGACAGATAAACAGAGAGTCGATACTACACTTTTAAACCGGACAAATGTTAGGGTATAAATACAATAACCAAGAGCTGATAACATTATGAACTCAAATCGCATAAGGAATGCATAAATTATGATGAATACGAGCGCAATGAGTGTGAGTGTGAGTGTGAGTGTATTGTGAATTCATGAATCGTGAATTGTGAATCGTATGAGTTTTGTTTATGTTTCTTTTTTTCTGTTGTTGTTGTTGTTGTTGTTGTATTATCGGAAGTGTGTCCAAGTGTGAAATGAGCACTTGTTGACGAGTTTGAAGTTGAAGTTCGTTTTGTTTTTCGGATTTCGGATTTTAGATTTACTCTTTTTTTTTTTGGTGGTGGTGTGTGAACAGTAGCCAACACACACACACACACACACACAGCAGAACACCCAAATATATACACACACACACACACACGCACAGTGGCACACGCACGTTCGTTGAGGCGATAAAATTTTAACGATTCGCGCTGAGCGTGTCAGGCATAAAGATACAAAATACACAGAAACAACTAAATACACATATATACAAATATACATATAAAAACCTATAGATACTTATAAATATCTTGTAGATACTTTTTGGTATTAGTTATTTAAGCGCGTTACGTTTAATTGCAGCACGAACTTTGTACATAAATTTAAATCGAAGCGACAACTAAGAAACAAACAACAACAAAACAATAACAAATACACACATACATATTTATTATTTGTTTTTTTTTTCGATTTCAAAGCTTTGACCAAAAACCAACAAAATAACATATATATATATATTTATAGTGAAATTTCCAGGAAATATTCTATATAATCGCAGCAATTAGATACTTAAGATACTTAACGTAGCGATAAATATCGATATTATAGAAAGCTTTATGTGTCCTCTCTGTCTCTTTAACTCACACTTTCGTTCTTTCGCTTTGTGTTGCATATTAATTGTTAATTATTAAATGTACATAATTTATAAATTTTAAATTGTATCATAATAAATATATTCGCATGTTATCGGCGCAGTTTTCGATGCCTGCCTATCGATATCATCAGATATTAACATAAATTATGAAGAAGGGAAGGCAAAAAAACAACCCTTCAATGATGAAAACTTGTGCAACCACTTTACGGCTGACTATTTACATAGAGAAGTCCGGCGTTCCCTGTTTTCCAATCCCTCCCCCTTTTTGGGCGGATATCGATATGGTTATGTAGCCATGGAAATTGCGCTTGGAGAACTTTTATATTTGTGGCTCGAAATTGTTGAAGAATTTGTATATTTACCTAATTTAAACTCTGGCTATAGAGATGAGAATCGTGCAAAAACTATAATTACAAAATATATATATATACGTGTACTTGTATTTCGAATTCGAATTATATTATTTGTAAGCTGATATTAATGTTTGTTCCAAGCGAAATGTTTCAAGAAATTAACAAAATTATACACACTATATATTTAAATAAATAAATATATAATTTAGACATCTAAATGTGTGCACATACAAATACTAATGCAAATAATAACTATTAGATACATTACATATTACATATTGTTAGAAACATTTATGGCAAATATAATAATTGGAAAATCACATGTAATCCACATAAGTTAAACTATAAATTAGCTGATTTGCAAATAAAAGAAATAAAGTAATAAATAAAATAAAAAATACAAATACACACACAAATCATCAAATGCGTTTTTCATTTTACGGCTAATGATAAATCTGGGCAATGTCGGATGATACAGATACAGATACAGATACAGATACGAATACGAAGGCGACAACGGCGTCGACAGAAGGTGTCGTTATGTGGCCAGGAAGATATCCATATCCATATCCACATGAGTATCAGGTTACACTCGCAGTTACAGTTATGATGGGCTCAACTCGGATTAGAGCTGGGACTCCGGTGAATCGTGTTTCTTCACGCACGACTCCACTTGAGTGTTGACTTTGTAGACTGTACTTACAGTGACTTAAATTTGGGTAATAGAAAGAAGGAATTATCTGGAAAAGAGACTTACAATTTGCAAAGAAAAGTTCCGATATATATAGTAAGAATGCACATTTAGCATGTTCCTAAAAATATTTATATTTTAAAGATATATATTTAAAGTTTAATATACAAACTTAACTTCAAATATTATTGAGATCGTTTAATAGACTAGAAACATATTCAGGAAGATAGAAGTGAGTTAAGAAGGACTTAACAACGCCAAGATTTCAATTTTTTAATATAATTAATATATAAAAGCAATCAACTTTAAAAACAACTTAAAAATTAAGTTATTACTTTAGTAGAAAAGTAACTTCGATACTGTAATTGTTGATCATTTTATAGATACTTTAATCCGTTCCAAGTTGCTTATCATATTTTGCTGAGTATCATAAAATAGACACTGAAGTTATTGAAGAAAATGGAAATGAGTTCAGAAAGAATAATCAGTTATACATGAACTCTATTTAATCCAGCTAAAATGGAAAATTAATAAAGACAAATTTTACTGAGTACTGGATTTGTCTTGCCTTAAAAACTGTATAATCTTAAAGAAGTTTCTTACACATAAACTATAGCAAATAATTTAATTAAACTGAAAATTTTAGTTGGAAAAGCTTAAAACTACGCAAGATATTCAAGTAAATAGAAAATTTAAGAGGTATACTTCAAATAAGTATTTTTCTCTGAAGCTAAAATAGAATTTAAATAAAATTTGTGAAATGAACTAAGCTATAATTGAGTTATAATGCATTTTATAAAGATCTCATTAAAATTGATATATTACGTAAGCAACGTGGCACATTTTGACGCTTACGTGACACGCGTGCATCGCTTACGTTTACGTGTATTGCCAAATGCTATTGCGACAAAAGGTGTGGGGAGAGAGAGAGAGGAAGTGGGTGGGGGAAGGAAAACGGAGAGTGAGTTGACTGTGGGTCGCTGTCAGTTTTTCATTTGAAATTCCAACCCCCGCATGGAAAATTGCACAGCAAGTGTCAAGGCAAAGTCCTGGGCTCTAAACCTGGTACTCCGAGTATTACAGTGGGTGTTGTGGTTGTTGTTGTTGTTGTTGTTGCTTTTACTTGTTGGCATTGCAGATTTCAACGCTTTTCATGGTTTTGAGGGGGAACGAAAAGCGTGGGCTGTGGCTGTCGAGATAGAGGATGAGAGAGGGGAACGGGGCAGGGACAGAGGCAGGACACTTGCCGGAAACATATGGCGGCACGCTAAAACCAAAGTAAGACACACACACACACACACACGACAAAGCCACAGCCACAAAATACGTAACAACTGGCACGTGCCAGAGCCCGTGCCATAACCTTCAAGGCAATGCAATGACAAACGCAGGAAGGCAACAGCAACAACAACAAAACGAGGGGCAAGGCAAAAAACCAGGAAGGGAAGGCGAAAAACCGAACATGAGGACGAACTCAGAGCGCAAGGCGAGCCAAAGCGAGACGAGACGAGACGAGACGAGGCGAAAGCAAGGCGTATGCAAGGCAAAGCAAAAGCAAAGCAAAGCGAAGCGAAGTGAAGGCGAGACGAGGCGAGACGAGTCGTGGCTAGACGAGAGCAAGGCCGAACGAAGTTTTGGCGTCGCGCCGCGCTGCTTTGCGGCTTTTGGGTGCCAGCGTTGACAGCTCAGCTAGTTTATAGCTAAACTGCGCATTTTGTATGTGCAATAGCTAGTAAATGAAGCAAATTAAGTAAAGAGTTTGTCTGCATGGCAGCTAGCGCTATAAAGTAGTTTTTAGTTCTATAAACCAACTAATAAATAATTATAAAATATATAAATAATAATAATCTATAATTATAAACCATTTTTAGATATAATTTAACTATTATACAGTTTCCTCTGCGTTAGATATTACAAATTTAAACGATTATCATGAAATACTCAGTTTTTACTGATAATATAATGTTAATATCAATTAAGTATTGTTATTGCTAGAATTTAAGCATTTTAGGTAGCATTTTTAATTATTTTAGAAAGAATTAAAAACATTTGTTAAGCACTTTTGATGGCTGAAACGTTCGGAAGCTTATTACAACTTCTCTTTTTTGTCTATATATAAAAAAGTGACTGGTGACAGAACAAATATATAAATTTCAAGGTTACACATTGGTTGAGCTTTATTTAATCGTTTTTAAATGCTATTTTTTGATGAAAATGGTATATCTAATACTGGGTTATGAAACGTATGGGGAAAACTACATTTTACTACATACTACAATTATTTCTAGCTATTTCCAGCTTCATTCTACAAATGGATAAACTTATCGCTTGAACAAAAAAATGAAGAAACTTCAAAATTTAAGTCATTTTCAAATTACAGTTAAAAATTGTTGATAGCTAATTTAATACATTTTATAAAGTTATTTTTGGATCAAATGAGCAACACTGCTGGCTGCCGTTATTAGAATCTTTAAGTGTGTGTGGGTGTTGTGGTGTGTGTGTGTTAATGTGCAGCTACTTGTTGTGCTTTATTTGTTTGTCGTACTTTTATTAAAAACGAACGCTACTTAATCAGCAGCAAAATGTCGCACTTTACTGCACACACACACACACACACACACACACACACACACACACACACACAGAGAGTGGAAGATAGCATGCGGGAGAGATACAGAGAGAGAAATAGAGTGAGAGAGAAGGCGGCTAGCGTTCGTCCACACGCCAGCAACCGCATGCCATCTCCCCCATCCCCCACCCCCTTAGACACCCCTCTCCACCACGCCTATTTGCGAATTCTACGTACTTATCAGCTTTTGTTTTCCGCTGCCTTTTTAGCGAGAGCTTTGCTAAAGTCGCGACGTCGTGTTGCGTCGCCTCGACTGTCGCTCGCATCCGGCCTTCGGTTTGCCGCCTGCAGCCACAAGGCCACCCTCCCCCTCTCCGACACCCCCTTAACTGTCTCCTTTGCACACACCCCCTTACCACACTGCTTACCCAATGCAGCGCCTTCAGACAGCTTTGTAGCTGCTGATAAATAGCATTTAACATTTCTCGTTGTTGTTTTCGTCGTAGTTGTTGTTGTTGTTGTTGTTGTTGTTGCTGGCATTGGTACGTGCTCAGCTTTGCGATTTGCGATTGGTAAATTGGGTAATTGAAAACACTTAACCGTTATGATTTATTATCTTTATTACACGCCTGATATATGTAAGTGTCATAACGCCCCTCGCTTCTAGACCTACACTCAGAAAATTATGCGTTTCTTAACTCAGCTACTTGAATTGAATTGATGTACTTCTTTATTTAAACCATCTAAATGGAGTATAAAACTGTCTTAATGTTTACATCCTTAATCCAAACTTAGTCGGATTATATAATACAATGCTAAGCATAAAATATGGAAGTTATCTTGAGAAATCTCCAGAAACAACGGAATCTTTTTTATACTAAATTAGATTTTAATTTTATATGTACTATATTTTAAATAGTTCATTTCGAGATTAAAATTAAATGAAATGTGACAATACTTTGTAAAACTGATCAATTTTTGTCTTTTGCTCACTTGAAATCAACTCAAAATTTATTTTAAGTATCAGGGATAAATCAAATTTTCCATATTTTCTTTATGACAAAAAGCGAACTTGAATTGTGAAATTTGCGTTCAATTTCGAATCGTTTTTATAGTTGATTGTCCGAGTTAATAATATTTTTGATGAGTGTATCTTTTTCTCCTCCCCTCTACACTAAACTAACTTGAATGCGCCACCTGCCGCGCACTGTTTGCACTTGCAGTTAATTATGCAATCATTTGTGGCAAAAAAAAAGTTTCCATTTTATTGGAAGCTCCAGTTATCTGTATGTGGTTATTAAAATTGCATCAATCATTTCAATGCTGATTGATGGATGTTTTTTCGCAAGTGCTTAAAGCAGTGTAAAACAACGTGACTTTAAAGCTTTTCAGCTTTTCAGCTTTAAATGGGTTTCAATCAATCAGACAGTTTAATGTGCTTTTTAGACATACAAGCAAAAGAAAGCAGAAAGACTTGAATGCTAGGAAAATTGTTGTTCAACACATTCCATTAAATTGAAGCTGATTAATAGATAGATATTTATGGCAGAGATTAAATATAGTATTTGAGAAACTTTGTAGCTTCTTAATCGCATTTTAAGCCATTAAAAATGGGATACATTAAGTTTCGTTATGTTTTTCAGTTTGTAAGCTAATGAAGAGCGAAGAAAACTCGGTTAAGTTAGTGGGACTTTTATATTCATTACTCTAATTCTAAATGAGATTCAATAATGTGCGCTGTGAGTTTTGAAAGATGGAAAATACTGAAATAATGAACTATTCCAGATAATTTCCACTTTAGTTCTTTTAAGTGTAAAAATATATAAAAAATATAGTTTACTTATTATACTAAATTTTATATAATTTATAATCAGACCAACTCACATATTCAGTTGCTATATCCGATTTTATACCACATTTCGACTGCTCTTAGTTGACATTAAATAGACAAACTATCCAGCCTATCTTCCTATCCTTTTTTGGAATAAAATCTATAGAAACCCTTAAATATAAATATATAAAAATATATTTTGCTTTTATATAAATTGTATATATGTACTCTATAATCGACCAAGTCACATTTTAGTTGCTATTCCATTATTTCCGATTTGATACCACATTTCCAGACTGCTCGTAGTTGACATTAAAAGACAAACTAACAAGCCCATCTTCCTATCCGTTTTGGGAATAGAAATCTTTAGAAATCCTCATAACCCTCATATATAAACGAATCAGCTATTATTTCATTTGCTTACTATAAATAATTGATATTTTCTAGAGGCAACTTTAGTATTTAAACGACCGAATAACCTGCAGTGCTGAGTTCCCTTGACCTCCGTCTGCTTTACATTCTTCCTGTATCCGGATGTGAAAGTACTTTGCTCACACACTTTTATCCTGTCCCTTTTTAAGCTGAAAGAAATTCCTGTTTACTCGGGCATGGACAAAGCCACAATATTTGTTAGACGCAGCTAACTCAATTTTCAACTTTGTTAAGCTATTTTTGATTGTTTTAGTTAAGGTTTACAAACTTTCCTCTAATATTTTCAGTTAAACTTCATATAATTTTCCAGACTTCACTTAAAAAAACTGCTGAGTAATGTCAGATATTGTTTAAGCTGTCAAGCTGTCAGTTTAGAAATTGACTGGACATGTTAACATCTGCTTTAAATTTAAAAACAAACTTTAACTTCAAGTACAACTAAATTATTTTTGGTAAGAGTAATGTGAAATATGAAATTATTACCCATTTAAGTTAGACTTAAGCCTAACAATACATTTTGGCGGTAAAATCGTTAGTTCAATGGTTTAACCAACTTCTTACTTCTTAAAACTGATCCGATTTCCATGCGGAATGAAGGTTTTATCTTGATTTGGCATCCAAATTAATTCCGCAGTTCAATATTATTTAAGTAAAAAACATAATTTTTTTCAAACCACTGACTTATCATTTTATTTATTATTTTTCAACCCACTTGTTTCTGCATTTAAATTTTATTGATTAAAAAGTTGATTTCTGGTTTTTTCTGCTCATGATTAAATTACAACTCGTTTGAAAATGGAAAGTTATAAATCAATTGTAGAGTAATTCGCAATGTAATAGTTTCATAGTGACTGTAAAAAGTACTCGCTGCTCGATGAGCTCCTGCTTTATTGAGGTCAAGTCTTATCTCGGTTTGTTAGTAACTATGTATTTTCCATTGCTTTCCTTTCCTTTCCTTTCCATTCGCTTTACTTTGGTTGCGCACAATTGCGAGTACTGGAAAACCCAATGTCGTGGCATTATCTGCGGGCACTTTTCTGGAAAATTTAACTGCGATCTGCGCTTAAGATATGGGCGAAAAGCAAACTACAAGCAGAAGAAACGAACGGATATCCATTACCAGTAAAGCGCACTCACTACACAGTACTTACACAGAGAGAAAAACGCCTTACTAACACGAAATTTAAAAGAAAAGTAAATCACTATTTTCGGTAATTTAAATCTATACTTAATAAAGGTGTTACTGAAAAGTGCATAAAAATAATCAATCTCATTTAACTAACATAATTTTATTAAAAAAAAACTCCAGAAAATCAAATCAATATCGATTTTTAACTGGTTATGAATACTTGTATGTCTCGGTTTTGAAATACCAATATGAAGGGGTTTTTCAAAAATGTAGACCAACCAAAAATGGTGTTTCTAGAATTCATCTTATAATTTCGATAAACAAAAATTAAATATAAATTTTCTTAATGACAAAAATATGAATAAAATGTCTTCGATTTCAAAAAAGCTCTATATCATCATATTATATCATATTAAATACTTTCAGTTACATCGGTTTTAGTTCTGTTTCAATCGGTTAATACCGGCTAACAGTTACAGGTTCGATTACGGTTTTAGTCCCTGTATTCGAGTTTAGTCATTTTAATCTTAGTGAGAAATCAAGTTTTCAGTCGAAAGTACTTCATTTTTTCCCGCTGTGCACTTGATGCTCACTTTATCCATTTGGCAATTCGGAATCACGTTCCGCTGCATGCTTCAACTTTGAACTCAATTGGAATTCGACGGCAATACATTTTGTTACGATTAAAACTAATGAAAAGGTCAGAGCAAGACAGCAGAGACCGCGACCGCAACAAGAATAGAGTGCCAGGCAGACTGAGAGCGGGAGAGAGAGAGAGAGCAAGCAGTTGAGACGAGTCAAAACAACAAAATGAGCGTTAACCAAGCGAATCCTCGGCACGTTTTGGAGTTGCGGGCGTTCAAGGTATGCGCTCTCCCTCACCACACCACCCCACCCCACCCTGCCAATCTCCTGCCTTGCCATTCGCCTCTCCCACAGTCAACAAAACAAAAAAACACACACAAACACACATACACATGATATGCGAAAACACGCAAAGCGAATTCGATTTCGTTGTTGCTGCTGCTGCTGACGTTTATCCTCTCTCTCGTCGCGACGTCGCTCTCACCCTTGGCTCGCTCGCTAGCATGGCAATTTGCCATTTTGAACAACGTAGGAGCCAGCCACAATTTTGCGGCTTTATTGGATGCCGCCGTCGCTGCTGCTGCTGCTGTTGCTGCTGCTACGGATGCCGATGCCAAAGGCAGGCGCAGTTGAAACTCTGCAATAAATGAAGGGTAAAGCAAATGCGTGGATAGCTGCAAGGAGTAGTGGGCGGGAGCGGGAACAGTAGAGATAGCAGTTGAGTGCCTTTGGCAACAACAGTCGAGGCTTCTGATTCTGTTTCAGTGTTTCTGATTCTGCACGTTTCACATTCACATTTCGCTGCCTCTGCTGTCGTCTCTCTGCCTCTGCCTCTGCTGCTGCTGCAGCTGTGCATTGCAAATGATGAGAGCATGAGTGAGTGACTATCTGTATAAATGTATGCATGTGTGTGTTCGTATGTGTTTGCATGCCTGCGACTCTCTGCCTGCGTCGCTGCCTGCGTCTCTGCACCTGTGCTCTGCTTTGCGCTCTTTTGCTGATGCTGCTTTTTGCTTGAACTCTGCAACTGTTGTGTTGTTGTTTTTGATTTTTCTGTTCTTATTGTTATTGCATTTATTTTTTGTAGTTTTGTTGCCTGTCGCAGGCAGACTGTAGGCGGAACTCAAATAAAAGTTATATTGCCGCTGCAGGGGGATTCGAGTTAATCGAATAATAAGCGCGCGCACACACACAGCGACACACACTCACTCACACACGCACACACACAGTGACAGACATGCAATGAGAAGAGAACAAGCTGCAGTCTCGCCGAGGTCGAGACATGACCAATTGGCGTGTTTTTCAAAATACTTCGCTTCGTTGGAATGGAAGATGATAGCTTCGCCTCACTTCGTCTCGCCGCCTCGTCTCGCCGTCGACTCCTTTACTTCTCGCCGCCGTCTCGGCGACTTGGCCACTTCTCGCCTTGTTATGTTTTGCGCCTCGTATTTATTTTTTTGATTTTCAGCATACACAGGTTTTTTTCTTTCTTTTATTACCTCGTTCTCTTTGCCGCGAAGACGAACATGGATAGAAGAGGGCAGTTGGAGCGGAGAGAACTGAGTGGAAAGAGCATGGGGAGCCCATCAAAATGATGTGCACTCATTTGTGAAGTACGCGGCGACGTCAGCGGCGCTTTGTGCGTGAGAAAAAACAACTTGGAACTTCCTCTCCTCTCCTCTCCTTTCCTCTTTGCTTTGCTTTCTTTTGTTTGCGCTTCATCAATTGAGAGCGGTGCAACTTGAAAGCGATTCTCTGAGTTCTTCAAATTCATTTCTAATTGAATCCGAATCGAAATCGGAATTAAAATTGCTCTCAATTGTGGCCGCCTTTTTCCAATTCTAATCAATTTCAAGTGAAAAGTTTTTGGTTCTTTTCATACTTAACCCCATTCGACCCTAAGATATGACAGCGATTTACATAAAGATATATTTATATTTCGACATTACTTAACTTTTACTGGAACTCTATTAAATGCAAGCCCCCTATCAATATTTCTCTATATCTTCAATAAATGTACAATAAATTACAATGAATAATTTCCAACATGTGTAGATAAGTTTGTGCTTTCAAAGATTATAAATATCTAATTCTAAAAACGAGTAAAACGAATCTTATATCAATTTATTGAAGCACTTGAACATTTACTTATAGAGCTTATAGCTAAATTTTATGTCAGATTCTTAGTTCGGATTTCTAGATTTCTTAGTTAGAGGTAAAGATATAAAAGACAGAGACAGACAGATAGAGAATTGCAGCCTATAAATTCGAAAGCTTATCACAAATAAAGAATAAAGTTCGTTAAGCTCTCTTGTTTTCTTAATAATCGTCAAGACAATTATTAAAAATAGACAATGGCCATGTTTTTCAATTTCTGTAGCTGAATTTCACTTCAAGCTTAAAAAATCGTGCATTTTATGTTCGTTAACTTTCCATTATTATGATTGGCAGAATTCTGCCTTAAATATCTCCGGTTAAGATATAGTTTTGCAACTCAAATATTTTCTTATTCAACTTGTCTACAAGTTGTACAAAATTGATTGTTTGTATTCATGTCGAAACCAAACGAAATATTTTGTTAATTATGGTTTTTATACACTATAGCTTAAGTAGTTACCGCTACTGTTCAGACTGTTTCAAAATCTTTAAACTGTCATAACTTTGTCAAAAATTAAACGATTTCTATGCGGAATATCATGTTGATTATGATTTGGGAGTCAAATTGATTCTGCATTAAAATATTATTCATTGAAAGTATTTAATTTTTCTTTTGACCATCGTCAGATTTTTCATATTTTCACAAACTTTGACTCATATATTATTGTCGAAACTCAACCGATATTCATCCGGAATATCAATTAATTCATGGTTTGACACCCAAATTTTCCAATTTTCCATACCTAACTTTGAACTGACATAACTTTGGCAAATCCTAACCAATTTGTATCTGGAATATCATTATATTTTACACACAAATTAATTCTGCATTTCAAATGTGTTCATTTAAAAATTTTACTTAGTCGAAAATCAATTGATTTTCATGTAAAATGTCGTTATGATCATTATTTGGGTTCTAAATTGATTCTGCATTTAAATTTTAGTCAACAAAACAAAACTTAATTTTTGGTTACTACCGTAAATTTTAATCTCTATTCTTTTATTATCAACATGAGTGGATATATTAACTGAAACAGTAACTTTATTTCTCTGCTTTTATCGGTCTGGTATTTCCTTCACTTTGTGATTTTCTTATCAAATTTCGACGCTGAACTATGGAACAGAGAAGAGAACTTACAGTCTTTTCGGTAATTATGGGTGTAATGTAGTATTTATTTAGCAACATAATAAAACTTCGAATTAATGGAAATAACCCAAAGACAGTTGACGATTTATCGAGGTGAACTTTATAAAGCAACTGAAAAGCATTGAATGTCTATAAATCCCTGATAAATACATACTTGTTTGGGAAAACACATAATACTTTTTGTATACATATATAAAGAGCTATATGTAAAGCTTTTTAGTGCGGCGCATATCTAAAAGTTTGAACTTGCAATTTAGTGTCGACAAGGGCATCATAAATAAACAATAAATGTGAAAATCGTTCTCGCTTATTGTGCGAACAGGAACACATTTCAAAAGCGCCAACAAAACATTCATTTTGTTGCTTTTAACACAGGGAAAATAGAAAATAAAGCAGGAAAAAAAAGACAAAAATAAAAAATTGTTCACAAATTCCACAGTGTCTGCGTTTGCTCTCTCTCTCTCTCTCCCTCTCTCTCTCTCTCTCTGTCTCTCTCTCACTACTCTGGCAATGTCGACAAGCGATAAATTCGTATGAACAAATTGAATTGCTGTTGTTGTTTTTATTGTTGTATTTGTATTTGTATTTGATGCTTGTTGTTGTATCTGCGTATTTTCGCTGGCGTTTTTCATTTCATGACTGACTGCCTGACAGCAATTTTAAATTGCAGTGCGCGATGCCAAAAATGGAGCACATTTTTCATACTACGTTTTTATTTTGCATTTTCACAGCTCAAGGTTTGCTTGTGTACACACATATGTATATATATGTATACATACATACATATGTATGTATTACTCATACTTCACACACAGCTCACCCTTGCAATGCAGACATTTTATTTGTGTTGTTGCTACTTCGTTTTTGTCTCGCCTGTTACAAAACTTACGCTGTCAGCGTTGACGTCGACGTCGGCGTCGTCTAGTGCGCCATTTGTCATGTGTCGACGGCGACTGTTTTTATTTGCCCTCTGCCAGCCTCAACTCACACCATCCATTTATTTGCCGCATTCATCAAGCAGTTGCTTAGTTCGCCTTTGCCTTTTCTTTTCTTTGCCTTTTTCTATTCCTATTCCTTGCTGTTCAGTCCTTGCCTTCTTTGGCTTCCACTTCTGCTCCAACAGCTGCCCGCAATCTTCACTCAACACAGACAGACACACACACGCACGCAAACACACGCGCATACAAAACTTTTTGCTTCTCTTTAACTACATTCCCTTGGCACCAAAAAGAGCTCCCGCTCTCTGCCCTCACTCACTCACTGCTTGCTGCTACTGCTGCTGCTGCTGCTGCTCTCTCTTCCAAGCTCTTTGCCTTCACTTTGCTTTGCAATTCGAAATTTGTTTCTAGCTTTTTCGCCTTGTTCGCGTGCAGTTTGTTGGGTGTTTGTGTTTGCTCAGCGGGTGGAGAGAGAGAGAGAGCGGTGTGTGTGTGTGTGTGTACTTAGTATAAAGTTCGCTTCGAGTCCAACAGTTTACGGACTTTGCTTTATCCCCTCTCTCCCTCACTCTCTCACCCGCTCGTCGCCACAAACTTTTCTCAGCACAAAATTTCATTTTAAATTTCATGGAAAATCGTTTTAATTATATTCGTGAAATTTTGTGCAATTTTTTTGCTCAATAGAAAGTTGGTCCCCAGTCGGAAATGATAAGAAAAACTTTTTCGCTTGCCACATTTGCATATTGTGTTAAGTGGCATTTCATAAAGCCAAAATGAACAGTGTGAAGTGTTAAGTGTTAATGTAATTAGTGGGCATTCGCTTAAGTAATTCATAATTATTTCAGCGTTTTAATGTAAAGTCGAACTTTTTAAAGTCTCAGCGCGCTGATTGATTTTAAAATGGCGTCATAACAGTCACATGCACACGCACACACCGAAAGTTCTTCTCCCCAGTCCTCTGTCCTTGTCCGTCCCTGACAACCATTTGATGACTCGGTCTCCGACAACAACAGCGATGACGTCGACGTCGCTGCCGTCGCCGACGCCATGCGGCGCGAGGTGCGCCAATTTGATTGGCATTCACAGCAGCAGCAGCCACAGCATCAACCGCTGCGATTTTGCATCAACATAAACCTCAGCAGCAGCAGCCAGTGTTGCCAGAATATCATAGTCTAAAATAGTCAAGTTAACAAAAACAATAGCTAAAGAAAAAAAATGTATAATATCTTTTGCATCGTTTTTTTCACAAAAAGATAATAACCCAAATTTCTAAGATGTTTTTTTAATCAAGAAATTTTTTAGCTAAAACTTGTTTGTTTTTTAGTCTTTACATGAACAAAAATTATGTTTCAAGGATCAACTTTGATTCTATGAAATCCAGGTGCTAACTAGAAATTTGATATCAATCTTGTCAGAATCGGATTAAAAACACTAAAAACACGCTAATAATAATTTCTTACAAATTAAAAAAGCTAAATTTTTCAACAAAGAAACGCGTGAACTAGGTTTTAATGTAAGAACTACGGTTTTTTATTAAAAACATCAAAGAATTGGCCGTAGCTGATCCCAATTCCCATTTCTTTTTATCTATTGCAATTAAATAATTGAAGATTTCTGCAGAAAAATGACAACACTGGCAACCGCATCGTCATCGACTTTAACTTTGACTTTGGATTTATCCACGGCAACAAGCAGGAAATTCAATTACGCCATTTGTTGTTGGCTGTCATATGAAAAGCGAATAAAACGTGAGTCGTGCGTCATTTTCATGTAACTTTTCATACAACTTTTTACACACACATATCCTACACAATAAACTCGAACAAACTGCAATCGATTGCGCAATACTCTCTAAATTATAGGGAACTATAACTACATTTATCTTTGAAAATTATGCATATGAGAATGTAAAATAGAATGAGATTGTCAGTCTAAAATAACTTTCAAATGCCAATAGAATTATTGGAGTAATAAACATTTTTTTAATTTTACGTATCCGTTTTATTAACATAATATGTATTAATTTTCCAATTCATGTTGGTATATAAAATGATTGTATTGAAGCTTTTCTACCAAATATAAATATTTTTCACTTCAAATTTGCTTTGTCTGTAACTGAGAAATCCATTTAAAAATTAATCTAAAACATAATTGCTTTCAAAATCTGTTAATTGTAGAAGGAACACATACGCTACACGGTGAATCTCAATTATTTTATAATTGAGTTTTTTTGGGGTGCATATTTTAAGTGTATGAAATACGATAAAGATAACTAGACCCAAAAAGGGTTGAAAGGTACTCATAACGAGCATACACAGTTAGACAACTTAGACTAAGGATAAACATATCGCATGTAAAGATTCAAATAACACCCTTTTCTTTTTATTTTCATCGAGTACGATCTACAGCGAAGTTATTAATATTGTAATAATTCAGAGAGTATTACTTTGACTTGAATTTTTTGTCAAGTTTAGCAAATAATAATTTCTCCGTTCAATACTTAACAATTTCTTAGATCAAATAACAGAAAGTAAACCTTCGGCAATCTAAAATAATTGTTTCCTCATCTAAATAAATCTATAGTGTTATTAAAACCTTACTCTTAAGTTTAATCTAACTAAATCTATTGAGTTATTAATACCTTACTCTTAAGTTTATTCTACAGTTAACAAACAAATGGAAATGTTCTCATAGTTTCGAAATATGTTCTTTCTACTGATGTGCTATAAGAAAACATTCCGCAAACTTGTTCAATTCTTAATTATTTGCGGACAACATCAAAAAAACTAAAAAAAAAAAATAAAATAAAAAACGAGAAACGAAAACGAAAACCAGCTGCGGCCATTTTGAGATATTTTATTGCCCATAAGACTTGAGTTATGACAAATATAGAAACTGAAAAGCATAAAATAAAATTTTTGGCGACAGCCAAAATATCCATAAAAACCGAGCCGAAATTGATATTCAGCACGACAAGTTGGAGAGGCCTTCAATAAGTACGAGTTGACTCGCATACGCAGATACATATATAGATACATGTATAGATACATATTTAGATACATATTTGTATGAATTTATCGGGGTGCCTTTTAAGCTGAGATGAGTTTATAAGGCGCGTGTGAGCTCATTACAAACTTGAACTTGAACATCAGCTACATAGATACAAAGATACTTTATCTGATTTTGTGTGTGTCTTAAGTGAATGGTCTCTTATTGAGACGCTAATTAGCAGTCGATGATTAAGAAAAACATAACACATACATTTATTTCAGCTGATAATAATCGACAGCTTCTTCCCAAAGTTAATGAATACAGCGAACCAGCTTATTCAGCTAAAAATTCCACTCCAAATTGTATAAAAATATTGTATTAAAATATTTGTTGGCAAAATAACCTGTATAGCTTCTACTTGAAGCAATTACAGATTGAAAAATAGAAGGGAAACACTAAAATATCAATAGATGGTCAATTTATATATATTTTTTTTAAATAAAATCTCATTTCTCTACATAAGACTTATATAAAAATATTATAGCTAAGATAATGTGTATTTTATTTAAACAAAATTTATTTACACTGTCAAAGTGTTTGCCATAATAATTACTTGACTGACTGTATTATTAAAACATCATTTATTCAATCTTCAGAGATATAATCGCAATTCTTCGTTTGATATATGTAGAAAGTAAAAAGCTTTTAAACAATATGCATAAATAAACCTGTAATACGATTAAGTGGTTCACTTTTGTGTATTCATTTCAGATCTATTAAATTGAATACAACTGAATACAATGAATACAATCTGCCAAATACAATCATATTTATAAATATGTATAGATATTTTTGTGGATATCTTCACACCTTCAAAGTCTTAAATGGCCCTCAAAACACGTATTGACAATTTGTCTGTTTTTATCTGTGTATTTACCAAGGCCCAAAAAACAAACTTGGCTAACTGAATTCCATAGAGAATGGAAATGTATTGACAATTGCCATCATTTGCTTAGTTATCGCTTTATTCGTTTGGTCGTGTAAATATATCTGCATACACTGCAAAAATACTATAGATTTCCGTACTTAAACAAAAGATATTCAGGAACAAACTGGGAAAAGCTGTCTAAGTTTTGAATTTCTCAAACTAAGTGCAAACAACTCATTTGAAGCTTGCTCTTCATAGTCACAGAAATCTTAAAGTAATTTCTTGAATATTTTAATTAAATTTGTGATTTATTCAAGTCTATTAAAGATCGAGACTTACAAAGTAAGGTACACAAGAATCTTCAACATTTTCAACAATGTGTTAAAGTTTAGTACAAAATATTGTCCTACTTAAGTTAATATCTATTCTAAAACAAACTATTTTTAATAGTATGATATTTTGTAGCTATCATAGGAATATCAAAAAATTGTTTTTCTTATTTTCAATTTGTTGCATATTAATATTGCCTTTAATGTTTCTGACAAGATTGGTAACAAAGCTCTTCAAGATTCCATCGAATACAAAAGGTTTGTTCTTAAAACATTATTTTTGTCCCATGATAAGACCTAAAATAAGTATTTTTCAACTCTAAAAGCGAGCGATTTTAGAAACGTGGTTTCTTTGTGAAAATACTTTAGAATTCACTATAGTTTACGAATTGGGGTGACCGTTTGTGTTAAAAATGTAATCAATGCGCCCAAATAGGTTAGAATCTAGTCAGAATTTTAAACTTCATATCGTTTTATGCTTAATCTTAGAATTTAAGGACGCACAAATCTTACAAGTTAAAGAACAAAACGTTATAAATTCAAATGCGGACTTTGCTAGTTTTTAGAAAGTTTTTCCGAGTGTCTTTACATACATGTGTATTTCCGTGTGTATATGTATGATTAGGTAATATCCCTTTTCAGAGCTCACCACATAAAAAGCGGCAATCGGCACGTTTCAACTCCCACACAGAGTTGCAGCTTTTTACGACGGACAGTCTTATATATGTATATGTATGTATGTTTGTATGTATGAAATTTGTATACAAAACTCGATGCCGACGGCGACCTTAACCATAAAATGGCGGCGTCGCTGTTTTGACGACAGTCGCAGCTACAGCTCAGATTAAGTGGCAACCCTGTTCGCTGTTCTTGTTGTTGCTGTAAAAGATAAAAGATGCCATAAAAGCCGCAGGTAAAACAGGCAAACCGACAAAGTCGACAACAACAACAACGACAACGACACACAGAGCGATAAGAAAATGCACACAACATTCGTTCATTCATTCACTCATTCATTCTTGCCCGCATTCGTTTATTCATACGGACAGCAGCAGGTAAAAATAAAAAAAAACGGGACAGACAGACAAACGGACGGACAGACTTGTGGGTGGGCTCTGTTTTCAACGTGTTAAACGGCATAAAAGTAGAATAAAAACGCAAAACGAAATGAAGCGTGTTAAGAGGAGAAAAAAAAGAAATGTGCAGGAGTCGAAATATGAGTGAGAGAGGAATTTGCTATACGCCACCTATTAAGTAAAAGCAAAAATAAAAAAAGTAAGGAGAGTGAGTTGAGTGCGGTGTGGAGCAGTAATTTCTTACTCCTCCCTTGCTCTCTCCTCTCTCACTGTGCTCGCAGCCGGTAGGATTCGAACCTACGCTCCCAGAGGGAATCTGATTTCTAGTCAGACGCCTTAACCGCTCGGCCACGGCTGCTCTTGGCACTTCGATGTCTAGTTAGCGGCTTAACGCTCAGCATAGCACTCAAGCAGACTGCGACGACGGCAGCGACGTCGCGACAGCTAAAAATAAATTGTGCGCGTGTGAGTGTAAGTTTTGAGTGTGAGTAGTGCACGCTACTTTATTGTTGTTGCTGCCTATTCATATTTTTTTTGCGCTGTGGCTTTTGCGTCGTTTCTCTTGAGACGTTGCGTCGTCGCTTGCCTTACAGATAAGACACTTTTAAAAACTTTAAGCTTCGCATGCAATAAAAATAAAGCCGCATACAAAACTTAGTTATGCTCTTTCTCTCTCTCACACTCTCTGCTGTTTTTAGTTGTGCGTTTGCCTTAGTTTCGTTTTGTATATATGAGTTTTTTTTTTTTGATATTTTGGCATTTTCATTTCCATTGTTCCCACGTCAGCATTAGCTTTGTTGTTTTCGTCTTCAGCTTTTGCTTTGTCTACCACTTTTTATATTTATTATTGTTGTTGGTGTGCGTAGCAACCAAATGTTCATCTCTTCCGTCTGTCGTCTGCCTCTGTCCACTGTGCGCTGCCCGCGTCGCCATCGACGTCGCCGTCGCCAACCGCTTGACGTCGCGGCTTGTCCAAAGTAGAAAATCTCTTTGTTCCGCGTGTGTTAAATGCCATGAGTTTGCAGAAATATTCGCCGCAATTTTGAAGATACATAAGTATCTACATAGCATACACATTCTACAACTACAGCTATGTGTTATACATACAGTCCACCATCTACATACATGCTTACAGTCTACAATCCTTGATGTCTCTTCGCAAGGTCCTCTACTATGGCAACAAAGCGTCTTTTAGTTATTTTTTAACACTCTCTTCTTTCCCGTATACTGTAGAAATTTTCTATAATTAATAGACAGTTCAGAGAAACCGAAAAATCGCCAATTGATTTAAAAATAAAGCAAGCCCTTTGATTTTTCGCTCACATTACATATACTAAAGTTCCCATCTAACCTGTAAATTTCAAACACGATCGCATTATAAACTTTAAAGTTAGGCAAGACACAATTTAATCTATTTTGTTTAGTAATTTACTTATTTATTAAAAAAATTGTTCCATAATCAACTCAGTTTTCATTGCTACCCAAAGCAGTTCTCTGTTATATAGAGGGTTTTATCAAGTTACAAAACAGATCTTTAATATACATAGTAACGCATAATTTAAACCCAATCATTTTAGAATCTGTAGTTTAAGATTTGTGTCATTTTATTAACATTTAAATACACATATGGTATTTCAAAATATAAAATGCTTACTAACGTACTGAAAAGCGAGGAATCTAATAAATTTCCAATTTTTGGTATACAAGTAAATATTTGTTATTCTCTTGCAATTTAAATTTAAAATGCATTTATGTACATACGTAATATTCCTTCCTATCTTTTTGAACTTCAAGTTGTCTTAACTTTCAAGAGTTTCAAGTGGTTAGAGTTGATTTTCAGTTCCACTTTTGCCAACTTTATTTCCATTAAAATTTGAAAATTTCAAAACTTGAACGCTTGTTCGCTTTTAAATAGGCAAATATATGCATAAATGTGTTGACTTCATTCCATCCGGTAATTTTGGACCCCTTTAAAACCCCCCTTAAAGGGGAGGCGGAATGGAAAGCAGTAGCTTGGCACATTTAGCCTCCGTTGTGAACTCATTAAGAGAACATTTTTAGCACGAAAAGCAGTTGACTTTACAAAACTGCGCAAACAATAACAAAGCCCATTAGATTAGCACGGGAATTTGAAGTGCTTTCAGTTCTCAGTTCTCAGTTCCCAATTCTCGGTAGTCGTAGTTAAGCCAATTTGTTAAATGTTATCCCCTTAAAAGCACTCAGAGCTGTATTATCATTGTCAATTGTCTGTCGAATTGTGCTTTAATGAATTTGAATTTCTGTTCCGTTTAAAGACAATTCCTTAACTAACTCATGTAGTATTTCTTTTGAAATTATAATTATTTATGTAATTTACATATTTAAGTCCCGTAGTTAAATAAAAATCTGAGGCAGGATTAAATTACAGATCCAACAACGATCATTAAGACATTAATCGTTGAAATTGGTTAAGTTTTGGCAAAGTTATGAGAGTTAGAAAGTATGAAGGCAATCCTAAGAGGTGGAATGGAAGAAGATGGAAAATTGGACGATGTTCGAACATAAATTATACATATATTCTAAAAGAATAAAATTAATATGCAGATTTAATTTAAATACCAAATTATGAACAAAATGATATTCCGTTCGAAAATCGGTTTAGTTTTGACAAAGATATGATAGTTCAAAATTTTGGAAAAAACGTTAAGGGGTAGGTATGGAAAATTGGAATTTTTTGAAAAAAATACAATTTTCCAAATAATTAAAATTTAAACGCAGAATTAATTTAGAGGCCAAAACATGAACAAAATGATATTCCGTTTGAAAATCGGTTGAGATTTGACAAAGATATGATAGTTTGAAATTTTTGAAAAAACGTTAAGGTGTAGGTATGGAAAATTGGAAATATTTGAAAAAAATAAAATTTTCCAAATAAATAAAATTTAAACGCAGAATTAATTTAGACGTCAAATAATGAACAAAATGATATTCCGTTCGAAAATCGGTTTAGTTTTGACAAAGATATGAAAGTTCAAAATTTTGGAAAAAACGTTAAGGGGTAGGTATGGAAAATTGGAAATATTTGAAAAAAAATAAAATTTTCCAAATAAATAAAATTTAAACGCAGAATTAATTTAGACGTCAAATAATGAACAAAATGATATTCCGTTCGAAAATCGGTTTAGTTTTGACAAAGATATGAAAGTTCAAAATTTTGGAAAAAACGTTAAGGGGTAGGTATGGAAAATTGGAAATATTTGAAAAAAAATAAAATTTTCCAAATAAATAAAATTTAAACGCAGAATTAATTTAGACGCCAAAACATGAACAAAATGATATTCCGTTTGAAAATCGGTTGAGATTTGACAAAGATATGAAAGTTCAAAAATTTGAATTTCAGCTTTTATATGAAATGTGAACGCGAAGTAAAACTACAAAATAGATAATTTATCAAAACGTAGAATAGAAGTCAGCCTCATATGATAAACAACAGCTTTTCGTAGCAAAATTTGAATTAAATAGATGAAAAATAAAATATTTTGACAATTTGTAAAACTAAACAAAATAATACGGAATTTACATAGCTTGAAGAGCGGTTTTTTATTTGGGTTCTCAATGATAATCACTTGAAATTCAACTGACAGTGAAGTGTGTCCTTAAGTCCATAAGCATTTTTGGCCCACAATGGCGGTCAATACAACGAATTGGATATTGGTTATATTCGTTATTGAAAGTGGAGTGCGATGATATCTAGCATCTTAACTTTCAAATTGGATTTCCATTGTTGTTGTTGGTTAGAGCCAAAAATCAGTTGCTTGGTTGGCTTCGACCACAAAAGAAAAAAACGGGGGATGTTCCCGATAACGTCGATTGCCCATTTTTGGGGTTGGTTCCTCCGAATCAGGAATTGGAATCGCAACGCGTGTCCTCTGCTGATGTTTGATGGGTTTGAGTTAGAGTTTTGGGTAAACGACGTATAAACGATGTGGCAAATCCATGTGACTTATGATGACCAATGAAGCACATAAAATTTTGATTTGTTTTGGACGATTTTATAGTGTTTATAGGATTTGTAGGCGAAAATTGCTGGAATATTGGATGGGAACTTAGAGGCTTTGAAAAGAGAATACTATTATGATATATTATATTAAGCTTACTGAAAGATGGAGCTGAATTTAAATTATTTATTCAAGTATATATGCGAATTGAAATTTCAGAAAAATAGAAAATTTAAAGTTACGATGAAAAGATAAGCAAAAAAATTTAAATAATATATGATTGAACTATGAGATAAACCAGAAAACTAAATTTAGATGATTAGGTATTAGTAAAATAAGTTTCCATGATGTGTTTTTTATGAGTATTGGTATTATTGAAGCTTTTCCATTTTGTTTGCCAAAGTGCTGTCAATTCAAGCTTGGAGTGGGAAATTTGACCCTTTTTCTGCTGTGCTGGGAAATTGTGTGGCAAGTCAGCATTTTCCTTAAGCTGTATTATTACCTTGGCTACAATTCAATGTAGACACTTTTGCAACAGATACAAGATACAACATACAAGACACAAGATACATTTGCACACACAGACAGAGACGAGAGAGAGAGCGAGAGAGAGGGAGAGGGAGACAATCTGCAGCAAAAAGACATTGCCATGCATCTTTCGACTGTCCAACTGCCCGTCTGTCCGTCCGTCTGTCCATTCGCCGCATGCCGCAAGCCAAGGAAATGAAATAAATTGCAAATAAATTCAATATACTCCACATCTGTGTGTGTGTGTGTGTGTCAGTTTGTCTGTTTGTTCGCATTAGAGATCCAGTAGCAGAGATACATAAATCAAGGCCATAAATGGCAATTGCGCTCGCTGCCGACGCCGACGTCACTTTGATTGGAAGCAGGCAGCAGCAGCATTCACAACAACAGCGACGTCGCATTGTGATTGGAATTGTTCATATGTAATGTAAGTAGGTAACTCTGTGTTTGTCTCTCTGCTGGCATTTTGCTGTTTTCGCTCTCCCTTTGCTTCTCTGCTTCTCTGCCTGTGCTCCCTCTAAGCCTATCTGCTGCTGCTCTTCACTTTCGTCTGCGCCCTTTGCACTTGTACACTCGAGCGTCTCCTCTTGCATTCCTCATTCCCACTCTCCCGCTCTCTTCACTCTTTTCAGTCTGAGTCGGAGTTTAAGTCTGCGGCGAGTCAAAGAGATCGACACTTGAGCTTTGAGTATTTTGAGCTTTTGTGCTCACATTTTGCGCCTTTGTCATAATTTTGGTTTATTACTTGCAGTCCATTAAAACTGCCAACTGCAGTGCACGTTCAATTGAGTAGGCAATGTGTTTGTAAGTGAGTGTGTGTGTGTGTGTGTTAGTGCTTATATCAATCTTTATTAAGCGCGCTCGTTCCCTGCGCAATAAAAAATCAAATTGCACTGCCGGCAGCAACAACTAAAGCAATAACCTGAACCTGTTTAAAGTGCAACTTGCGACCGTTGCGTCTCGTCTGTGCCTCAGATTTCTCCACCACTTTACTTTACTGTTGCTGCTGCTTTTTCTTCTTTTTTTTTTCTTGTGTTTTCTTCGTGTTTTCGTTTTTTTTTTCGTCGTCTTCGTGCTTCACAAGTCGAGTGGGCTGTTGTGCTCAATTTGGCGCTGTGTTGTTGTTATTGTCAGCATGCTGGCGGCGCCCGTGCTCCGCCTCTGCCGTTGCCGCTGCCGCTGCCACTGCATCCACTCAATTGCTGCGCCAATGCCCGACGACAACGACAGCGACGAACAACAGCAACGACTTCGCCTGGCGACTCGCGACTCGCGCGCATATCGCAAATGCAATCGCAATTAAGTTTTATTTTGTAGCGAGCGCATTTTTTTAATTAGCAAGCGACGGCATACGCTACGCTTCGTGTCGCCAGCGCAGCTACCGCCCCAACCAAAAAGCTTCTACAATTCAGCTACCGATCGCCCCACTCTCTGTCTCTCTGTCCGCTGTCCGCTGTCGCTGTCCGCTGCCTACGCGCTCGCGTCGCTGCTAATGATGATGATTGCTCTCTGACTGCGGCGTCGCGTCGCCTCGTGACGCTGCCTTAGAGAAGGAACACGAGCACGAAAGCACGCACGAGCAACACACAGTGGAGTATTTATTGACACAGAGAGGGAGATATGAAAGCGTTTCCAACTATGCTTAATATTGTGCAATTGTAAGAAATTGTAAAATTATTAGAGTTTAAATATAACAAAGTGATATTTACATTTGCTTGAGTATGCAACAATTGTTAAGTGTGAAAGATGTATAAAACGGAAAGAGATTATTACAATTAAAACAGTTTGAGTACCAAATACAACTAACAGTTATACTACAATAAGTTTAAGTACCAAAAATACTTGGAAGGTTTTCAATTGGATTGTTTTTCTGGAATATGTGAGTTTGACCTTCTCTTTTAATATTTATTTAATTAAATTATTAAATATATAAAAATGACATATAATGAAATTATAAAAGCGTTCGTTTCCGATAATAATAAAAATATAGAAATGATTTATTTAATTTGTTATAACTGATACAATTTACTTGATATTTATTTATTTACTTACCGTCAACTAAGAACAGTTGATTGGAATTAAAATAAAATTAAGTAAAGCATTAATACTGACATAATATAGGGGAAAAATATTTAAAATATCAAAATATATTTCCTTTATTTAGTCACGCGTCCATCTCTAGGCTATATCTGTAGCCATGTATCTGTATCTGTGTATCTGTATCTGTGTATCTGTGTCTGTGCACTGCATACGAAAAGTGCACGAAAATTTATTCGCTTTTCGATATTTAGCACCCATGGGGGTATAAAATAAAAACCAACAACAAGTCTCGATCGTTGGATCGTCGCTATATTTGGCACACGGCCCCCAAACAGCCCCTCCCCCCGTCCCCTTCCCGCCCCATTTGGCTATTCCTTCTCTTTAGAGACTGCGTGCCATACAAATACAAATAAAAATACAGAAATTTTCATATTCGATTGATTCAGTTTTTTTTTATCGTTCGTCACTTTTGCAACTGCAGCTTCGAGAACTTGGAACGAGGCAAAAAAACGTAGCGAACAAAATCGAAAATTTGCATTTGACTTTTATTGACATATTCGCATTTTTATTGATCGTTTTAATTTGCATTTTGATTTCAATTTTGTCTGTACTCGTTGGCAGGGCAAATGAAATACAAATCAAACCAAAGGCCGCATTTTGCATTTGTTTATATACCCTGTATGCATTGGGAATGCTTCAAATAAATAGGTATATGCATTTGGAGTGCGATTTAAGGCATAAAAATAGAAAAATTATAATATAAGTTGGTTATAAGTTGTACTTTTCAGTGTTTTTTTTCTTCTTCAAATTGTTAGGGTAACTACTAGTCGTGCAATCTCTACACAAGCACTTCTCACTTCAGTTTTGCTTGCTTGTTGTTGTTGTCAGTCAATAAACTGGTTGCTTGGTGTGTGCAACAACAACAACAACAACAACAACACAACAACAACAACACATTTGCAATATTTATAAAATTTTATTGCATTAATTATTTAATTTATGACTTTCTTTTATTTTATTTTTATTTTACGACTCGAATTTTGCATTCAGCTTGCTGCCTAGCTGTTGTTGTATTTGTTGCTGCATTTGTTGTTGTTGTTGTTGTTGTTGTGCCATAAAAGCAATAAACACATTCATATATTTACATATTCACAATCTCATATGAGCATAATTCAAATGTGATTATTGCGCATTATCGATTGCCTTGTTTAGTAACTCTTACTAAACACTGATTAGTTAATTTTCCACCTTCGCTTTCTTCACACTTACTTTCATAACGCTCTTAAGAGATTTTGTGATTGAATAACAAGACAAATCTCAGTTACATATTTGAACATTTGCATTTGAAATCGAATCTGCAATTTGCCCCATTTTACTTTAATAATTTCCTATTATTTTCCGTATTTTCATCAATGATGTCAACAATTCGTAACCCGGAGACAGCAATGTTTCAGTCTGTGATGATATAATGTCATATCTAATCGGAAATTGTGAAATGAGATACCATCTAGTAGCTTATCAACGTCGCACAGACGTCTTTGTGCTTTTTATTCTAACAGTCTATTGGAGAATTCCAAAGAATGAGAATTTGTTTATTATTTAATTCTATTTTAAAGTCAGAAAGATTTAAAGTCTCTCACGAATGAATAAATTATCAGAGTTCCAAAAGATTGTCAAGTGATATATACAGAAATGAGAATATTTTTATTATTATTTGGAAAATTCTATTTGATTACAAATTATCTTAAAAATGCGAAAAATTGTTGAAATATTTGATCATTATTATTACAAACATAAATCTGGTAAATGGGAAATGCACAAAGATTTTTCAGACTAGGACTCAAGGTTAAAAAAAATATCAACCTATTTTTCTTTCTCTTCGGAAAATGCAACTTATCATAATTAAAAAGTATAATTTGGCAAATGATGCTTGCATGATTAATCTTGCAAATATATAACTAGTACATCTCGTATGCTTAAAATAAAATTATAGAATGCTGAAAGAAGATTTTTATAAAAAAATATATTTAAAAGTTTATTAGCTCAAATGAAATAAAATCAATTTGTTTTATCGAAAATTTCAATAATTATAGAGTCTGTAGAAAAGGAAGAACTTGGATTGTATCGTTTCAATACTAAAAGTTATATATACGTAAAGTTCATAAAAATTTAAGGAAGATTGTTTTAAAAAAGATAGTTTCAAGGCTTTTTTTAATTTAATAGAAAGTTTTTCAAAGTTCTGATAGGCTATTCAGGGAAATAAAGAAATTATGATTGTCTGTAGAATTCAAGGGACTGTCACGCCACAGTGCGGAGCCAAAACCCCCAAAAAAAAGGAATATATAAATATAATAATGATAGCGATAACCGAAAACAATATTATCGCAATTGTGTACTGAAACAATTATTTCGATGGCTGTCCACTTCCTGACAATGGACAAAAGTTAATAACTGTGCTATTAAAGATACGCCCAGGTCCATTATTATTTCATGACTTAAAGCTAAAGGCCCTACGAACTCAACCCAACTCAACTCAACTCAACTCAACTGAAGGCAAACACGAACTTGCGTTTCAAATCGGAGTCGAGTCGGAATCGGACTCGGAATCGTTCGGTGTTCGTTCGTGCGAACAGAAGACGCAGTTAGAGACGGGGGAGAAAGCAAGTGACAAAAGGAAACCTTTGCGGTTAATTGCACCACCACCAGCACCACTACAACCACTACAACCACAACTGTAACTTGTAAGCATGTGGACAGCGAGGGGGGAGTGAATGGAAAGGAAGGGCATGAAATGGAAGGGAAGGGAAGGAAAGGGAAGGCAAGGGAATACTAGCAGCATGGACAGCGGGGTCAAAGGCAGCGTTAAATGTCAATTGGGCCATTCTGGGGGTTGTCGTCACCGCCGCAACCCCCCTCCCCTGCCCTCCCCTGTCCGCTGCCATTATCAATGTGAGCTCTACAACCTGCCACACTCAACTATATCGTTTATACGGCATGTTACTAAGAAATAATATGAAGATATAGTAAAAAACTGTAGCTACTTTTAATTGGCAGATGCTTTTGTACTGCAAAGACTGCAAAGAGTAAATAGAATATTCTTTCTTAATAATTTTTATATCTTACATAAAATTTACAATATTATTACGAATAAATTAAACTAATTTATAATGTCACACTATACTCAAATGATAGTTTATTGTTTAAAATTTAAATATATGATTTAAGCGAAATGTCATATCGAATTTAGAAGACACTTGTAGTTCCGTAATCATGATATGTTGCTGCGCATAAACGTAAATATGTAGTTGCAAAAGGGTAACAACTGCAACAGTGGGAGCAAAATCAGCTCGCTTTAATAACAGTAACTATAACTGTCAATAACTGTTGGATACAGAGGGATATGGAGAATATGTTGAATACGGAGACTAACACACTGAAGAATTCACCCTGAAGACTACAAGCCGCTGGCTAATTAGTTGGCCAAATGTTTATGCCAACGCTTACGAAATGGCCAAATAAAAAAGCTCCCGTTCACATTTAAAGCGAGTAAAACGGGCGAGATTTAAAATAAATTATATCGTCATATTCCCAGGGGCGCTTTACGAATTTTACGTGGTTGTTGCTGTTGAGTTGAGTGCTTTACGCCGCCCCCTTTGGAGCCAGCACTCAAGTGACAGGCGCCCAACCACCACACACACACACACACACACACACACACACACACACACACGCGTAGGTATACACATGAGAGTAGGAAGATGAGAGCTCGTCAGCGTCGACACGCCAATTCCATATGTTACACAGTTCGCTATGTTTAACCCCCTCACCCTCCCACTCTACACTCCCCGCTGCTTCGCATAACACATCAACATCAACAACATCAACATCAACGGATGAGAGAACGACCGCATTGCATGAATTTAACTTAATCCCACACTCTTTTTATTTTCATTCATTTGGCTTGCTTGCTCTCTGCATATGTAGCGCTCTCTTTGTAGGCTTTGTGTGCGCTCTCTAGGCGTCTGTATGCATGTGTGTGTGTGTGTGTTTGTGTGCTTGCGAGTGTTTCTATCGGGGTAAAATAGCAGCAACAGCAACAAGCAAGCAGAACACTTCGACTCTGCGATAATTGAACATGTTTCCGCTGCCGCTGCCGCAGTCGCTGTCGCTGTCGCTGCCTGCGCTTGTGTTTGGCACTGAGCGCAGAGACCGCAGTTAGCGTCGTGCCCTTTTAGTTTATTTCGAAATTGCTTTTTTTGCTGCTGCTGCTGCTGCTGCTTTTCTGCTGCTTCTTCTTCTTTAGGAATGAACTGATACCCTTCGTACACACACACACACACACGCACACACATCCAACAGGCGTTAGCTACTCCATTTTGTATGCATTGTTTTAGGGTGACCAGCTGACGTCAATACCAACAATATACTACATATAAGAACAACAAAAACTATCTTGTCTGTTCACTTTATTTTGTTGCTTTGCATTCCATTATCTTTATGGCTGCATATACTTATTTTTAGTGAGCGACATTTTCTGTTAAAGCTTCAGTGGAATGCGATTGGCAACTCGACATTTATTGACCTTCGATAGCTCAGTTGGTAGAGCGATGGACTGTAGAGAGTATAGAAATACACGGTAGACATCCACAGGTCGCTGGTTCGACTCCGGCTCGAAGGATTTTTTGTTGTAATTTTTGTTAATATTTCAATATTAAAGTTATTTTATGCGACTAGACGATCATATATTTACGATTATATTATCTGATGTATTTTGTTTATAAATATTTTTTAATTTTATAATGTTGATTAGTAATCAGCGGTATTCTAATCATAATTTAAATGCTATTTTTAAACTTATTATTGTATTATATGTCATTGTCATCTTATAGTCATACAGATACTTTTAGTTTTTCTTTAAATTTCTTTTTCAATATGCTAAGACTCACATCTTATTTGTATGTTATTTTTAATAAAGATATAATGTCAGCTATAAGCATAAAACTGATAATATTACAATTATTATGATAAAAGATACTATGCAATGTCCCTGTATTTTTTGTAATATTTGTTTAACACTTTTCTTTCAAAAATACAGTGTTAGTTTGTAAACTCTGCTCAAATACACAGTTGATTTTTTCAGTAGAGTGCAGAGTAGCTCTACAGATGACGGCTCGACTGTAGAGTTCAATTGTAGAGAAAATTCTACATAAGAAGTGTGAAAACATTATTCTGTAGCTCTCTACAAGGTGTTTGCACTACTCTACTTAGCTCTATCTATCTATCAATTCTATAATTTATTCTATTTTACTCTATAAACTCCAGTTAAAATAACTCTATAGTTTATTGCAGGACTCAAATTAAGCGTTAAAGATATTTTTTAAAACTAATCTTGATATTTGTAGCTTAAAAACAATTGTATTCGATAAATTTCTATATTTTACGTGATTTTATGCATATGTTTTATTATAGATAAATTATATGCAATAATAATTTAAAGAAAAGTGTGTTTTTAACATTTTTCTTAAAGCTGGTCACTCTAATATGCGCAACGCCTGTCTAATGAATAGTCTGCTATCTTGTGTCTATAAATAAAGGTGGGGAACTTAAGACGCAGTACGCAGAACACGCACAGAACACAAACAGAAGGGATGCGGAAAAGGCCACGGACAAGGACAAGGACACGCTCAGGACATAGTTAAATACTAGCTAGATGAATTGAAACGTGAGGCATGTAATGATAGGCCCACTTTGAGATACATTTATGTGCATGCATATTTTATTAACAATTACCAGTGACGCGGCAAGTTGCAACAATAATTGATGAGGGCAAATTGAGGCGCCACGGCGCCACAAAAAATACGCACACACGCATACATTTAAAAGTGGCCCCTTGGGGCTTTTGGTGCTACTGTAACGGTAAGGGGATCTGCAACTGGCCACCAACTTCTGCGACTCATCCCAATGTCAAATACACAAAGCCCAAATACACAAAGCCCAAACGGAACCCAAATTCCAAAAAGAAAAAAATATAAATGAAAATGAAAATAAACCCGAACACGACCAACATTGGTAGTCATAAAATGTGAGCTTTATGTGCGCGCGTTTATCCTTTAATATTTTTAAAGCCCAGGCAAAATGCTAAAACACACACACACACACATACGTGCACAAGAGTACGTACACACACACACACGCTCGCACACAGTTACAACGTGCAGAGAGGCATGAAGGCTTTATAAAAATTAAATATTTGCCCAGGAGAGTCAGGCTGAGCGGCAGAGGAGAGCAGAGCGCATTGCCAAATGGTGGGGAGAACTGGTGGGGGGGGGAGAGAGGAGGCTACGCATAAAGAGCACAAAAAGTTGAAGCAGAAAACTTTTTCCTTCTATTTTTTGATGCGCTGTCCTCGTTGTAGCTGTCGCTGTAGCTATAACTGTAGCTGTAGCTGTAGCTGCTTGCTCATCCTCTGTCGCAGTCGCTGCCCGCTTGCTGCTTCACCCTCTGCCCGCTCGCTGCCTTTGCTCTCACTTGCCATGTAGTGGGTGGTCCACGGCGCCTCTCTTTCACTCACTCTCTCTTGTAGAACTTTCTGGCGCGTGCTTTACACTCGTTTGTGTGCTTGCCAACGCTTGAGGCGACTCACCAACACACACACACACACAGACAGCTCGAACTTAAGCAAATACATGCACAGTTGCACTCACATACAGCATTGGTGTTTGCTTTTGACTTTTTGTGCTAAGGACATTACAGACATTGCACAGTTGTTGTTGCTGTCGTTGCTGTTGTTGCTTTGTTGTTGTTGCTGTTGCTGCATTGCTTCCATTTGGGGTTGGCCGTCGTTTTTCTGGGCCTTCTGTTATATTTCGTATATGTATTTCGTTATGCTGCTGTGTCCTTATTTCCGGCCACCCTCTTGTTTTGTCATTTCCATTTTATGCGACTTTTTTTTGATTTCATTATATTTTGTGATTTCGACTGCGGCCTCGTCCTGTTGATTCCCCAGAGCTTCAATTATGCCATTTAATGATTGGTTCGGGTAGTTCAGGTCCAAAAAACAACAATTTTGCCGAGTGCTTTTTATGCACTCCTCCATGAAGTAAGCTGACTTAAGTTTGCCTATCATCACATTAATATACACACACACACACACACCCACACACAGACACATCCATGTAAGAGTTGCAGATGAATCTCTGGTTATTCATAATTATATTATGTTAATAATATTTTCGTGTTTGAACTACAAAACTTTGTTATTCAAGAACGAAAACAGTAGAGTATTTTCCCTGCATATAGTTTTCATTACGATTTTCATTAGAGTTTGCAAAAAAGCTACTAAAAGTTCGTTAGCATTTTTTTTAACGAAAGTTGTTTCTTTTATTGAATTACTTAAAACCTATGCTCTACATTTTGCATATTCGTAGTGTTCTAAATATGAAGTATACACAATTTTCATTAGCGCTTTCATTACTGTTTTTATTCCATAAAATATTTACTCCAATTACAGAACATATTATTGTGTCACTCCATCTGTAAAATTTAATCTATTAAGTTATCATTATCGTTACAGTTCTAATCACTGTTTATTCGTATTAGTGAACGGTTTTAATGAAGGAGTTAATGAAGCATCTTTCATCGCTTCATCGCTTTCATCGCTTAAACTTCAAATATTAAGTATACAACGGTTGCACTAAAGTTTTTTTTTTTTTAGCTGACATTTAAGCTTCAATTGAAAATTACATTACACTTAGAATTCATTAAATTTAAGTCATTTCTAGAATCTTAAATCACAAATACTGATAATGTAGGCATTACATTAATTATTTATGTTTTCTTAAGGTTTACATGCGATTTTTCAGTAGTAATTTAATTTAAGGAGTTAATATTATGAAAGACAGTTCTCTTTTGATTATTTTTTAACACTTAACATTTATAACTTAAAAAGTGAAGAGATCTGCGAATATTGTCACTTTTATTTGACAAATCATTATTGAAATTCAATTGGAAACAATATGTTGTTTCTGTCTTACGAATTCCTCGACGTTTGATTGTTCGTGAAATCCACTTCAAGTTGATCAAGTGAACTCCAGTGCTATTTAATTGACACGAACTCGGATTAGACAAGCGGAACTTCGAGTTTCCCCAGTGGAGAAGGCATCAACTAGCAACTTGATTTATGGCCATGTCCTAAACTCTTCGCACTCTTCGCACACACCTTGTGGTAAAAGAAACTACGGGACTTTGTCTTCAGTTTGTTGCGTGTTTCGTGTGTTTGGTGTTTGCCGTCGGTTTGCTGTTCGGGTTCCGTTCGCAGTCACAGTCACAGTAACAGTCACATTCACATTCACTCGATTCTGTTCCTCCTGCTCTTCCCGTTGCTTTACCCATTCCCGTTGTCCGTTTGGGGACTTAATATATTAATCAAAGGCATGAAATCTTTATCAAGTTGTCAAGGCGTACGACTGACAATGAGTCTGCGAGTTGTAGAAGAAACCCGTTTGATCCTTAACACGCACAGATTCCTTATAGTTGTTGTGGTTGTTGTGGTTGTTGTTGTTCTACTTGTGGTTGTTGCTTGGTCGCATTCTCATTTGCAATTTGCAATCGAAATCAGAGAATTGCACGAATAATAAATATAAATAAAATTCAACTACAAATTTGTATTCATCTATGCGAGGGTTGCTCTTTAAATAAGCTGTTTTATTTGATTTATAAATGTGATTATCGGGTGTTAAATTTATCATCTTCTTTTATTGTTTATTAATAAGTAATTAAATCTTAATTTAATTTAACACTTTCACATGAATATTGGTTGCAATATATTCTATGCCTTTTCTAAATTATATGAATATTCTCTTAGTTTATCATATTTTAAATACTAAAAATGTATTATAAGTATATGAGATTGTTCCAATCTAAAGGAAATTTTGTATAATATTGATTGGAAAATGGGAAAATAATAACGAAAAACATATTTATTTATTTTTGTATGTTTTAAAATCAGATTTTTCTAACTTTAATGTACGAATAATATAATTATATAAAATTCTGATGAACTCAATCAACTTGTTGATAATATTATGTTATATTTACAATCTTAAAACCTGTATCTTTCTGAAAGCACTTTAAACTCTTTAAATGTAACTATAATTTGGATAGGAACTGTTAACTTCTAGTTAGTATTTCGTTAGTTTCTTTATGAATATTTAAATCTAATTATTCCCATTTTTTAGCAAGTCTAAGTTGATTTTAAGCCACTAAACAACCCGCGTTTTCCACTCGTCCAAATGTATTTGCTTAGTGCGAATTCATTTTACATGCGAACACTGAAATTGTCACAAGTTTGAGGTAGAGTCTCTGATTCTCTGAGTTGGAGTTGAAGTTGGAGTTGGAGTCGGAGTCTCAGTTTGGGTTTTGCGATCCGTTTCCAATCCGTTTTGTTGTGGCGGCAAACATTAATATTCACATGTCGTTCTGCGGCATGTGCGACCAGTTAGGCACTCAGGGGGGATGCAAGGGAGGGGGGATGGTGAGAGGGGTGGTGTAGGGAAGGTAAGGGAAGTTGAAGTTGGGGTCTGATATGGTGCCGTGCCAGTTTCAGTTGCAAAGTCCATTCCCATTCCCAAAACCCATTCATTGTTCTCCCTGTCTCTCTCTCTCTTCTCTCGCTCTTTCTCTCTTCCTGCTGTCTCTGTTTTGGCTTGCTTTGTACACCCCTTTCTGCTCCCTCTCTCCCTCTGCCTGGTCAGTCCTATGCGCCGAATGGTCCGACCACAAAAACGCGCTTTAGGCTGCATAAATTTATTCGTCGCTGTCGCTAACTAAAGCCGTGCCCGGCTTTGCCCGCGCCACCATGCGTCCCTCCATTCTGCAGCTTCAGTTTCTTCAGCCTCTCCTCGGCGAGTGGGGCCTCGAGAACTGGTTCCATTTATGCAAGTTTCTTTGCGACTCTTCGACTCTTGGACTCTTCGACTCTTTTGGTATTGTGCTAGTTGTTGTAGTTGCTTTCGGCTGCTTTCGCATTGAATTTTGCACCTCGAGACTTTGCCGCAGATACATTTTACTTATCGGCATCTAAATTCAGACGCTGTCATGCAGTTGCCTACTTCTCTCCTTACCCCCTACTTACAATTCCCAGCTGCCTCTGCAATCGCCAGAGTTTTATGTATAAATCCAGACTTTGTTTGTCTTTGGCTTCGGATTCGGGTTCGAATTCGGGTTTGTGTTCGGGTTCGCGCAACCGGCGCAATGAATACATCCGAAATATTCATGGAAAAGTGTCAAATTTCAACCAAAAATAAAAAAAATTGAGCACATTTCGTGATGCCATTGAAAAATGGTTGATAAAGATGAGAAGAGACAAAATTAAACTGCACTAATCGTTTTTAAGTTAAGTCGACAGAGTCAAATTCCATCATTATTATTGTCATCATCATTAGTTTTCATTTAAATTATCATTTGCATATCAATTTGTTTATCGGACTTATATATTTTTTAAAAGTTTAGAACCCGTCGGAGTCAAATTTCCTCATTATTATTGTCATTGACATTAGTATAATTTTACTTTTTAAATAAATTTACATTTGTTTTAAAAATTTGTTTATTTCATTATGAAATATATAACATTTTTCAGTATTGCGCAAGTTTATTAAGTTAAATTCCATTATTATTATTGTCATTATCATTAGTTCAGTTCTACATTTTAATCAAATTTGCATTTTCAATTCAAATTTGTTTATTCTATAATCGTAAACATATTTTTTTGGAATTTCTCAAGTTAATAAAGACCACTTTTTAGACTGATTGATATTGCTCTGTGGATAAGTAAACATCCGTCGGATCCGTCGATTCAAATGATTTCATTGTTTACTTAAACTCGCCAGCTCTTTGAGGATCTCTTTGAGTATCCAAGAGATACTTATTATATGTACAATGTACATATCTATCTATATTTATACAGATGCAGATCTATTCAGAGAGTAACACTCATACATATTGAGTTATTTGTCGTTTGTTTGCTTTTTCGTTTATTTGTAAATAACGCAAATGAAGGCCTTTGTAGTGGATACTGTGTATTTAGATACACAAATATATATATATACATACTTATGTATCTGTGAGATTGACTTTCTATGCTGGACATAAAAGTTAATGAGCTTTCGTTTTGTTGAAATGTTTATCTGGATACAAAAGCGATCCAAACCAAATGTATAGTCGGTACCTTTAGTAGTTTCAATTTGGAATTATAAGTTAAGATTGAAAGCCATAGACAGAGTAGAAAATAATGAAAACTTTTCTCCATGTACATTTCAAATTTATGCTTCCATCTATTCCAGCTATTTCGCCATATTTTTGAATTCACCATCGGAATTCATTAACATTCTTAGGAATAAATTTTTTTAATTCGATATTACGCAAAAGGCAGTAGAACCTTTCGAATTCAAAGTAGAACATCAAACATAAAGACATATAATTGATATATACACATATTAAATAATTTAAATATTATAACCAGTCGTAACTGTAAACTTTCAGGAAAATTGGTACTCTCTATATCTAGAATTTTTAATTGGCATGTTAGATAACTTAAATAACTCATAAATAAATTGCTGTTTCAGTCTTTTGTGTTCGGTATCTATATTTAATAAATGATTTAGTTAAATTTTCTAGAACCTGTACAGTAAATTAATCATATCATCCTACCGACAGTGGGATGCTCACTTCTTTAGGTAAAAGATATAGTAGACATTAGTGTGGTTAAAATTTCGCTTAATTATTTAAGTTCCGCTTGAAGAGTAAATATGAATTATTTTACAGATTTTGGAAAAGAAACTAGTGGAAACTGCAAAACGTGATCTATTCCTTGAATTCACTTAACGACGATGAAAACAAATTGATGTAAGTACTAATTCTACTTTATATCTTTTATTTGGAACGTTAAATTATTTAAAACTTAGAAGATCTACGAAATTAATATAAGAAATGTAGCAAGTTTCCCTCCGTAATAGGATTTGTAATCATAATAATAATAATGATAATTAATGATAATATACTACACATACCATATCTATATTGGCACTTATTTAAGTTCAGGACCATAGTTATATTTCGGTAATTTGCAGCTAAATCGTTATTTTAACGTCGGCAAACGTTTGAAAGACAGTCTTCCTAAGTCCTAAAGTATATCTCAAAATCTGTAGCCTATCCAATTCCAATTCCCATGCCGATGAGATACAAAGAGCAACGACATTGCAACAAACTGAATTTATTGTTATTTGTTATGCGACTGCTGTTCAAAAGTTTTTGGTAAAAGTTAATTGATTTATATTTTGACATTTTGGGAAAAGCTGCTACAAAAAAAAAAGAGAAGGTGCACCATAAAACTTGCAACTGCAGAGACCTTTGCTTTTCGTGACAAATGTCGGAAAGTCTGTGGCAACAGTTGCCGTTGTTGCAGTTGTAGTTGTTGCCGTTGGGGTTTTTGTGTGGCGCTGAGAAACTTCAGTTGCAAAAGTTACTTAATCACGAGCTTCAATTAGTGCAGGAAAGTTGGAGTTTGGAGCCACGGGTTGTGGTACTGGTAAAGCTGGATAGTTGGGTACACTCGGCTTGTTTGGGTACGGTACAGACCATAGGTATCGTGCCAAGCGCATATTGTACAAACGTCGCTTCGATAAAGCGAAGCAAAATAAAAATGGAGTGTCACGGCTGCCGCACACAACTGGCTGCATTGTGTAAAAGGGAGTGTGGAGAGTGAGTGGTGTGGAGAGTAAGTGGACTGGAGTGGGGAGAACAGAGTGAGTTAAGTATGGGATGCAGAGTGCTGCCAGACACAATCGAGTTCATTGTGTTTGTTGTTGGCAGTCGCTTCGCTTTTACGTCGGTCTCAATGAGCTGCTTCCGCTGCCGCTGCTGCTTTCAGCACAGCACAGCGACGTCGACAGCGACAGCGACAGCGACACCCACTCGCCAACTGACAGCTGGCACTGGGCGCTGGCAACGGGGACTGTTTGTTACTTAAGTAATTTGTGCACTGGGCACTAACTGCTCACTCATTCGCTTGCTCTTGCTCCCTCTCTCACTCGCTCACTCACTCACACAGTCAGTTGCTCACTCACGCTCTCTCTTTGCGTGCCTGTGTGTGATTGTGACTCCACCTCTGGCCCCTTTGGCTAGACCCACACTCTTTATAACTCTCTGGCATTCGGCTGTTGTTCGGCTTGTGTTCGTTGTGTTCGTTGCCTTCGTTTGCGCTGCTCGCGCTGTTGCTGTTCGGCTGCTCAGTCGCGCGCTCTGTTCGGCGTCTTTCATCAGCATATTTCGTGTTTATCGCTGAGTGATGAAAATTATGTTGATGACGTTTGCAAACACAACAGCTCTGCTTCTGTTGCTGCCGCTGCTGCTGCTTCTGCTTCTGCTTCTGCTGCTGTCGACGCTGCTGTCTCGCTGTCTGTGTGCGCTTTGCACGTCGCCACCTCAGCACTGCTCCCTACGCTTCCCCTCCACACGCCCCCTCGGTGTCTACATACGTCTCCCCCAACGGTGACAACTAGCGAAAGTTGTGCTAAATTGGAACATCAGCTTTTTCAGCTTTGCTTCTGTTTATTTCCACGTTTGTTTTGCGCCACAATTTCATAAACAACACTCAATTCATTTGCATCCATTTATTTATTTCTATTTCATAAACTCTGCTCATACTTTTCCATATTTTAAACACATTTTGTGGCAAATTCAACTCTTGCCCTCGTTTCAACTCACTGACTTTTTTGTTGAATCAATAGATAAAAGATCTCTGCACTATACAAGCTAAATAGATAAGGATTCTGATATATAGATCATAATATACAGATATCAGCTTATAAATCGCCCTTTTTTTTTATATATGTATGTATCTATGTAAGATATCAAATAAAACTTATCCATAAAAACAACACAACTTTGCTGGAATTTTTTTATAACTCAAAAACACTTTAGTACAAAGATAAATATACATTGGAACTATCGTGGCTAACATCTCTTGATCTATATTTATATCCCAGCATGATGAATCCCAATAAAGTTACTATTAAAGTAGCTTGTTTTGTAGCCAAAATAATATAAAAAGAAGAGGTAACATACAAATCAGATTTGCAACATCAGAGACATTTAAAGTTCTTGCACTGGTTATTTTTATTTTTACTGTTGTACTACAATAAATAAGTTAAAAATCTTAACTTAAATACACCCAGAATCAGCGGTTGCAGAAATTTCTTTGACTGATAATTAAAATTCACAAAGAATTATGAATGCTACAATTTTAGTCTCTTAAACTATTGATCAAAGTAATAATCAGATTATAGACGCAACTGGCGTATTATCAACATAAAATACTTAGTAATAATGTGGCAGTTTTTTAAAATACTGTAAAATGTATTTTAAGCTTAAGTAAAGGAACAAATTAAACACATTGGATGAAAAAAATAATTAAATGTGCAGGTACAAAACAATAATAAAATGGCGACCAAATTGACAGCTAAGAGCGTATTCTTATAAGAAACTAAATAATAATGTCTGAATTCCACGATAGATTTTTAACTCAACTTAAAACGATAATTAGTTGGTAAGAACATAAATTAAAAGAGAATTTCCTACACTTTAATGTAAGAAATTGATTTACTGTTGAAATCTACAGTTTTCTGGTTCGAAGATATTGCACGATAGATTCTTATCTCAACTTAAAAGAAGATTACTAGGTAGGAAAACAAATGTATATAGAATTTTCCACACTTTAATGTAAGATATTCGATTTACTGTTGGAATCTAGAGTTTTTGGTTCGAAGATATTGCATAAGATTAGCACAATAGATTCTTATCTCAACTTAGAAGAAGATTACTTGGTAAGAAAACAAATTTATATAGGATTTTCCACACTTTTATGTAAGATATCCGATTTACTGTTGGAATCTAGAGTTTTCTGTTTCGACATCGTCTCTAAGGCAACAAAAGTTCAGATCTAAAGCGAAATGCGACATTTACTTGTATTTTGCAGATTTGAACTGAGTTCAAGTTGTTGGCCTCTATTCTCTGCTGGAGACTCTCTTTTGTGTTGCGAAATTGCATTCGTCTAGCCAATTTAGGTGACTTATGGGCCAAAACAAAAGAGTTGCCAACTTTTCAGACGAAAAAAGCTGAAAACAATGGAAAAGTCAAGTGATGCGATAAATGAGCAAAATTTATTGAATGTGAAGTAAAAACGTAACAAAAAAGGCTAAAGAAAACGGCACAAAGCACATTTTGTTGCCAACAAAATATACTATATAATTAGTAGAAACGTGATAAAAGCAACAACAACAAAAAAAAAAACGAAAAGAAAAAAGCTGGCAAACCGAAAACAATAACAAATATTTTAGAGGCCTGTTTTTTGCGTCTTGAGGTTTTTGTGTTATTGCTTTTGGCAACGAGCGTTCGTTCGTTCGTTCGCTCGGTTCGCTTCAATTATTATCGGCATCGTGAAACGAAGCTGAACGCGAGCCACGTTTGTGCGAGCCGAAGCCACAATGCGCGGTTGCCGCTTTTCACACAGCAATGAAGCAACAACGCAGCAACCGAAAACATTACAAGAAAAACAACAACAACAAAAAGTTGCGCGCTTATAAAATTTTCCGCGCTTTTCTGTTTTGAATCAAAATCCGCACACACACACACACACACACATGTAGAAGAAACGAGAGCGCACACACACAAATATATATGTATGTAGATTCGTTGCCTTCGTATTTGGCGCTCTCGTGCTCACACTCTCTTGCGGCGAATTCACGGTACGTGCGGCTCTCACATTCGAAATTCGAATAAAATATTGAGTTCGAATGAAATATCTTGTCAGTCGCTGCCGCTGCCGATTGCAACGTCACGAAAAAGGTCACAACAGCAACAGCAACAACAACGACAACGACAACAACGCATTTTACTATAATTTACGTTTGAGTTATGCGCTGTTGCCAAACTTCATCATTACGTAGCATGGCGAAAATTCAGTCGTCATTGTGGGTTGTTTGCCAGTTTTCTATGGAGAGAGTTGTGTTGTGTTGTGTTGGAGTGTGGAGTGGGCAGCGAGGCAGAGGGAGAGCGTGGCAAGTGCAGAGACTGGCTGTGTGGCAAGGAGGGGAGAATGGCGCCATTTATGGCGATTATTAAGTTAACGCTGCTGTTGCCGCATTTGATGAGCTTTTTATTATGCACTCTCTGTCACTCCTGCTCTTCTCTCGCTCCCTCTTCCTCACACACACACACACAGTCACTAATCGATGTGTCGCCTATGAAAAACGCAATTACAATTTTATTTCATTTCATCTTTTTGTGTGTTGCCTTTTGTCATTATCTTTGATGTGCTTTCTTTTTAATGCGTTCGTTGCTGTCTTTTGCTTTCTACACTGCAACCACTAATTTATTTATAAACTATTTCAATTTCAATTGAAATCAAATGTTCTTCGAAATAAATTTACAAAAAAAAAGAAGATACGTTTCTGCTTTGCTTCGCTTTGTGCCGATCGCTATGTGAAAAATTTAATTATAGCTTTTTTGCGTGTCGCTTTGGCATTTCGAATTTTCGTGTTTTTGTTTTCGTTGTGCGTTGTTCGTTGTTCGTTATTTGTTATTCGTTATTTTTTTGTGCAGGCCAACGACAACAACAAAATGCCGATTAAATTAACTTTTTGTCGATTTCAGTCGCTTGTTTGTGTGAGTGTGTGTGTGTGTGTGTGTGTGTGTGTGTGTGAGTGTGTCTATTCGACTGCGACGCAGAGCATCAACGTGACGTCAATGCTGACGCTGACGATGACGCTGACGCCGTTTCTGGCTGACGACGCCATTTTATGTGTTCGCAGGCTGCGAGTTTTGACTGCGGAACAAAAGCCAAAAAGAAGAAGAGGCGCACAAATAGAAGCAGAAGGATAAAGGGACAAGTGATTGCATACAAATGCATACATATACATATATTAATGCAAATACATATATTAATGCATTTGTACATACATATATCAGTCTATAAAGCCGCAATTAATATCGCCTATGTCTAAATTTGGTTAAGATTTTCTTTCGTGTATCGGTTTTCCAAAGATTAGCGATTTTTGTGTGATTCGTTTTCGAGCTAAATTTGTTGTAAGCAGGTTAAGCAACAATTTCATAAGTTTAAAAAGCTCAAGATCAAGAATAATAACAACTGAATACAAATATAAAACCCATATTACTTTGCTCAGTTGTACCGCAACTAACTGTTGTGCATAAAACGCTCACTAATCGAATGTTTTGGCTTACAGAATGGTAACTTTATCTTTTCGGTTTAATAATACTGTTTAATTCAGTTACGGTATCAACTTTCTAGCGTTTATGATTACAATAAATCCTTGTTTACATCTTTTCTATGGTTAAGTTCGAAGATCTTAGAAAATAACTGCATTTTCGAATAACTAATACACATACATACATATAATATTACTCGGTTTCAGTTTAATGTATCTTTGATTATATCAAGTGTGGAATCAAACTTTTAAATCACTTCAGATTTTATAGTTTAGTTTTAACTCTACTTTATTTTCTTTATTAATTTAATATATTAGTTTTAAATATTGATTAATCTTTTTATGACGGTTTTTAGTGGACTTTAATTATATAAAAAGATGTATATAAATTAAACGTAACATATCTTATGTCATAGCTTCGATTGTTTAACTAGATTTCAAGCAAAAAAAACATATATAGTTTCCGTTGTTGTCTAAGAGTGGGAAAGTAATATATTTGAACTTAACTGTCGAAAACTCAACCAACTAATGAAATGCTGTAAAATATGAAAGCGCGCTTAACTCGAAGTTAAAGTTAAAGTTAAAAATAAAAAATAAACTGTTGGCTACTGAGAGACGGTAAGTAACGGCACTTGTGACAGCTCATTTCAATAAAAATGGTGATTTGTGTGGCAAGTGTGGCAAGTCAAGTGCCGCCGTGCAATAAACTAAACTCCAAAACTCCGACGGTGTCGGTGTCGGTGGCAAATGGCAAGTGGAAGTGGCAACTAAGTTAGAGGCAGAGACTGTGGCAGATGCAGCTGCAGAGGCAACAGTGAAGCCATTTTATGACCTGCCACATTGCGGGGAAGTGGCAACTCAGTCGACGGCAGCAGTTGCACATTGAAGATGTCTATATAATTGAGCGATAATTAATGGATTGCAATTGAATTTGAATATTGAACTTTGTAACTACAGTCTAAGGTGGTAAAGTTAATAGAAATGTGATTTTTTTATTCAACAAAAGTGATATCAACTTAATATGAAAGGGTTTTCTTATTCCAAGGACCTAGAAATTTGAGGCAGATTGCAAATTAATTTATGACTGTTGTGCAATGAAACTCAGTTATTTTTACAAAAGTAAAGTTCCAATTATAGACTCTAGTTATAGATATATAATAAAAACTATATGTCTGTAAAGTCTGAACATGCTTTGCAGCGTTATCGGGGAAAAGCGTTATGTTATAGAAGAAGATTCGAAGAGATTAGAAGATTCTTTGAAAAGTACTACGAAATCTTGCTGTTATAATTTTACTTAGAAGCTTCTTGTTTCTCGGCTATAAATTAAAGTTAGACTAAAAATAAATTATATAATAATAGATGGCATATTATATGTATAATACAATGGATGAATTGAATATTTCAACCATTTACATTAAAAGTAATACGCTAGTTTTAGGGAAACTATCGATATGGAAATTGATATTTGAGTCACTTAATGGAGAAATAATGAATCGACTTTTTATTCTAAACCCGAATAATTATTTCAGACAAACAGCAACGCATTTCACACAAAAAGTAGGCAAAATTCGCAGTCGGTTTTCCAGTAAAAGATACAGATAGTGTATGCTGAAAAGTCTATTGTGTGTCGAATTTAAGATACAATCTCGTTGCCGCCCATAAGAAATCTGGATGTTTCCATTCATTAAAAATTAAATTGGAATCCGTTGAGTTGCCAGTTTTGCTTCTGCTCTCTCTCTCTCTCTGTCTCTCATTTTCTTGCCACGAAGCCAAAAGAGAGTGAGTTGAAAAGAGCAGCGAAAAAAAGAGAGTGAGAGTGCACGAGTTCATTTTCGAACTACCGAAAGAAGAGAGCGCTAAAACCGGTTGCCGAAGAGCAGCAGCGACAACCGAACGCAGAAGCTCGTCACGATTCGTCGGATATTTAACGAAAATGACGACCAATCGGCAGGCAGCCGAAACGGACAGCCGAAGTCTTAGAGCGACTGGCGATTGGACAGCAGATGAAACGATTTACGATTCGAGCGACGCGTCGGGTTGATCGGGCGTGGTTCCAATGCATTACTGAGAAAAGGGGCGACTTTTTCAGGCGAAGAAGAAGCAGCAGCAGCAGCAGGAGCTGGAGCTGGAGGTAAAATGTATATATACACAGATATTGATTGATGGATGGACTCGGTCGGTGGGTGTAAAACTTGTGGAAAAGCAGCAGCTGATAAAGAGTTGCCCGATTTGAAATTAATGATAGTGAAAGCTGTCGGAAAATCGGAAAATTGCAATGCTATGAAAGGCGTATCTTCAAGGAGTATCTTCATTTTAAATGTTTATGCAAATCGTAGCTGAATAAGTACAGTTGCTACCGGAGTATCTGTAGTCGCCTATTAAAGCCAAGCATGCTGGCAATATTCCCAGCTATATCTAGAACTGTTGTTGTTTGAGGTAAACAACAACAGCAACAACAACAACCACAACACTTCTTTCGTCATTACTCATTATGAAAATGACAGAGAAAATGTATCTAACCATTCAAAATCAGCCATATGGAAAGATATCTTTTCCACAAACAAATGCGACGAACAGCAAGAAAGAAGCAAAAGGGAAAAAACCAGAAAACAAAGGAAAATGCCTAAATGGATGTACGTCGGTGTGTGTGTGTGTGTGTGTGTGTGAATTTCTGTTAGTGGTTGCGTGTATCTGTTGGACGAGGAAACTCGAGAGTTTTTCGGGGTTGCTGTGTAAACTCCGCTAAGTGGAAGAATAGCAAGAGCATGAAGGAGAAGAGAAAGGGAAAGAGGGGGAAGAGGAGGAAGAAGAAGCGTCATCGCACTGTGGGCGGCAGGGAGTTTTGTGTTCTATGTACTCGAACAAATTATGCGTTTGGTTTTGCATGTAAATGAAGCGAGTTTTGTTTAACTTGGGGATTTTCCAGAGACCATAATAAATGAGAAGATATTTATTTACAATTCGTTTGACTGAATCAGCAAAATGTGACTGAATTAAATATTCAGCATGCATTTTAATAAATTGAAAACTGTACCAAAATATACGTCATATTTTCTATAACTAAAGTCTTCTTAATTATGTTAAATAACTAAAGTAATTTGCGCAAATAAACTAAAGATGGCGCTTTAATTGGAAGTGCTATTTCTTACGCCATAGATGGCAAAGTTAGTTTTGGGTAAAATACACAGGCAAACGCTACAATTTTCCAACGTGTGGCAGCACTGGTACACTAAAATTAAAATTTATGCGGCGCCATCTACAGGAAAATGTGTGAATTGTTGGCTTGAAACTTTGCTAAATTTTTCGTATCAAAGTCTCGGCTAGAAAAAGTGTGTGTGTCTCGGCTAAGTTGCAGGTTTGAGTACGTGAAGTTAGTTGTGCTCAAAAATTGAGCTCACTTGAAGTTGGCTGCATCACGCCAGCAAAATGGCGCCATTGAATTGTATTTTAAACAAAATGGTTGTTAAAACTTTAAACTTAAAAGAAATACAATTTGTTAAACAAAGTAAAACTGAAAAACTTTATTAAATATCATTATTAAATAATTATGAAAAACTAAGCAAATAATTTGACAACTTAAATTTTTGCAATTTAATTTAAAATTTAATATATTCCAGAGGTGTTTTTGTGTTTATCCGAGTGCCAAAAGTATTGTAATTAAATTCACACGTAGCCAATGAAGCGAGCAAGTGCTTAAGTTAAATGCCATTGAATTTATTGGCAGTGTAGTGAATTTATATGCCATAATTCAGTATTTACACATTTATGGCAATTGTATTTCAATTTCTAGGTATTAATGTAATCTATGTAGTTTATGTCGAGGATTACCTGCAAGTAATTGTTTTTCGATTTATATCGTTATTTATTGGAGTGGCAAGCATCATAGAGAAATGGAAATTGTTATATGTATTTTATTGTTGTTTGTGTTGTGCTGTTGTGAAGATAAGTTGACTTAATCACTTTTGCCATGCAAATAAGCTGCATCATGCCACCAAAGTGTGGCAATAAATAATGTGTTGCCAGTTTGACCAGTGGAATCTCTGGTTAGTGAGCATCATAGTTCACTATGCAACTAGGCAACATTCAACATTTATCCAAATCCTGTGGGCCGCCACTAGAGGTCGATTTACAGTTGTTGCTCGGCCAAAATGCCAAAAGTTGTTGCCACTGCCACTCATCAATATTGATTGTGGCAAGCTGGTGTTGCTGTTGTCGCTGTTGTTGCTGTTGTTGCTGTTGCCTTCTGTGTTGCAGGTGCCATGTTATTTTACCATTTTCGGCACGAATTTGTTATTCCACAAATCCCCAGGAGCGCTTGTCAAAACTGTTGCTGCTACTCTTAACGTTACTGTTACTCTAACTGTTACCATGTTGCAGAAGTGGCACATCGAATTGGGCAACACCCGTGTTGCATGCTGCCAATCAAGCAATCATAAATACTTCATTACGTTTGCAATGCCAAAGAGACCAACCCCACGGTGCACAGTGCAACGAAACCTAAATAAAAGTTCTATTAATCAGAATCGTGATTAAATTTTTTAATCAGCCTGACTTTATTTAATAAAACTATCTTTTAATTAACTAAAGTGTGTGCAGCACAAATTAATATCCAGTAAAAAGTAGCTATTTTTTCTAAATTAAAGCCAAATCATAACAAAAATAATATTTCAGAAATTAAACAGTTAAGTTTTGAACAGCTTGACAGTTGGATATTTTTGAAGACATTTTGGGGGAAAATAATGATATATTTGATATTCCGCAAGAAAATCGGTTATTTTTGACAGTTTGAAATTCGGGGTTGAAAAATATTTGTGATTAAGTTCTATTTTCTACAGCACATAAAATTAATTGATTTTTTTGTTTGTGTATGTATTTGAATTTAATTTACAATTTCATACTTTTAAGCCCACTGTGCAAAGGCGTTGCTGCCACTTTGAAGCAGGAGGGGGGGGGAGGGGGCGGGTCAGGGAAATTTCTAGCGCATTACTGAAATATATTTGACATTAATTTATCCCATTTCTGATTTTCAAAACTGCCAAATTTGTTTGGCTTGTTGCATATGAAGTTGCAAGTGGCATTTGACATGTCGTCCCTTTTGGTTTGCTCCCTACGGCGGCTGTAGGGAATGAAGTGGGGGGGGTGGGGTGGGGTGTGGTGAAAGGGGAAAGAAGTATGTTAGTGTCAACTGTTGTTACCTGCACGTAAACACCTGAAAGCTGTTTCAGAAACGTGCTGACTGAAATAATAACAATTCCGTTTGGTTTGCCAAATTGCTATTTATTAAAAATCAATGTTGCTGGCAACAAAATCAGCAATTTAACCAGCCTCAAAGCGGGAGTTGTAGCATGTGGCATGCGGCATGTGGCATGTGGCAAGAGGTAGGTGTGTGTCTGTCGGTGTCTGTTCAACCAACTGACGTTTACAGTCTCCCTGGTTAAGGTTTCAGGTCCGCACTGCGGTCGGTGTTTTTGCCATGCTCCAATAACTGTTGCAGCAACACACACACACCAACACACACATCACATATGTGTGCGTGTGTGCCTGGGGCAAGTCTGGTTGGGGGCACGGCAGCTGGTCGGTCAGCCAGGCGACATTTCCGGGTAGTTTGAAGTAATTGCTTTGCAAGCTGTTGCCAACGTTGCTCGGACATTGGACACTGGACACTGGACATTGGCACAAGGATGCCGCAGTCTGTTGCACAGTCACTTGCTGTTGCTGACTAAGGAGGGGACAAGGGATAGGGGGAGAGCGTTGGCGGGGGCAGCTGTGTAGTGGCCAAGCTAAGCCAGCAAGCGGCTTAAGTTAGGCATTTTACCAAAAACGACAGCAACAGCGGCTCACGCGGCGTATGAGGAATTTGTCAAATAAATGCGAACGGAAACAAATTCGAAAACAGCTTGCAACGCTTGCGAGGGTTGTACGTTAAGTATTTTTCTAGTATATGTAGTTTACTACATTATTAACTGTCAGTTTAGTTATTTTATTCAGTCAAAATAAGTTAATATAATTTGCATTTAAAAATAATTTTATAAAAAGTTTTTAATAGGAATAATTTCAAAATTGTCAGTTTATTTACTCATTTACATCATTTCAATTAAAAACAGTTAATATAAATATTAATTTACACTTAAAGTTAATTAAAAAAATGAGACTTTTGCTTTATATAAGTTCACTTATTTTAATTTATACATTGTAAAATTTAAAACTAATGTATATATTTTGCTTAATTTGTTTGTATTATATTGTATTTGAATTTTTTTTTGTATTTAAAAATTCTATTATCAAGTTTTTTTCTTTCAAAATTTGAAAAATCTTATACAAAGTAAAGTAATATTAAAGTTATTAAAAAAAAATGAAGCTTTACATAAGTTTACTTATTTTAATTTATACAATGTTAATTCAAACTAATTTATATATTCTATTTCATTTTAGAAAAAGTTCATGCTCCTAGCTGCACACACATCAGTCAGTTAGTCAATCAGTCAGTTAGTCAATCAGTCAATCAGACAGTTTCCTCCATATATAGATACTCGTATTGTAAACATTTCATTTATGCTTTCTGAGACATTCTTCAGTTTGATACTGACTTGCTGATTTGATTTATTTTCGAAAACATAGTTTGTAAATCTTTAACAAATTGTACAAATCTATTGCAAGGACCTCCCTCTATACGTCTCATAGCTATATATATATGTGTATGTATATAGTTAGCTGTACGTGACTTCAACGTAAACGTAAGCGAATTCGACAGTTATCGTTGCCTGCAGTTGTCATGTGGCGACTGTGCAAGTTGGCGCTTTTCTTTACAGATTTTCCACTTTTCTTCGCTTTTTTTGTTCAGTCAGTTAGTCGGAATTTTTCGGCCAACATATGCCGTGTGTATCCGTGTATCCGTATCCGTAAACATATCCGGCGTAGGACTTTGCATTGCGAGCCTCGCGTTTTGCATATTAAGTAAGTGAAACATTTCGTTGACAAGTTTTCAAACATTTGTGTGTCGTCCTCTACAAATATTTACCTACATGTAAGACAAACACACACAGATACCCTAGACTTTTTCTCTCTCTCACACTCTCACACTCTCACACTGCTGCTGTCTCTCTTTTCTGCTGTTATTTTGGGGCCTTTATTTACGCCTAAAGACGTTTTGAATTGAAATTTAAATTCGATACAAGGCAAAATGTTGGCAGGACTAAAAGGTCTAAGGATCTCAGGATCTCTGCATCCTTTTGACCGTATCGCTTAACATTTTCATTTTCTATCACTTACATTCGTTTTTTTTTTTTTTTTTTTGCCTATTTTATTTATCGCGCTGCGAGGGTGACTTCAACATTTCCAATACAAATGAGCCAAGGCCAATAAGTCCTTTTCCCCTATCCTTTTGTCCTTTTGCACACAGTCTGGCTTCGCAGGATTTGTGCAAAATAGCTAACAGAAAAAATATGTGTTCTCAGCATACATATTTATTAAATATTGAATGTTTTCCTTTTGCCAACGCTGCCTTCAGGCGAAAAGTTTCCTTTTTTTTATATTCCTATTTCTGTTTCCCTTTGGTCCTTAATGCCGCTAGCTAGACAAGAGAGTGAGAAAGCGCGCTAGATAGAGAGAGAGAGAGAGAGAGGGAGACAGTAAAGCTCTAGCCGGGGGTTAATATTTGAGTATCCTCTATATGCAAATGTTGATGATGATGATGATGATGATCAATTTGTTATCCCAAAGTCGTTTAACTCAAACTTATCGGGCGTTAAATGATTTTAGGAACCTACTTGAGTATAATATTTGAAAAATAACCTTCATATAAGTAATTTTAAATACATGACGCTAAAAACTCAAACAGTATGTGTGAAAAGTTAAATTTTAAATGATATTTTATTAATTTTAGTATGCATAGAAGCAAAAAATGATAAATAATTGTAATTTCTTTATTAAAAAATCTCATAAAAATTGTTAGTTTTCATTTTTATCTAAGTTTTAATAAGAGTGATGTGATATAATATTTAGATTAAAATTTCATTTAAACATATTATAAAGATTCTTATACTCAATGTATAATAAATAAATGTATTCTATGATTTTTAACTTGAAATTCATATAATTTATTTACTGAGATGTAAAGTAGAAATATTACTAACAAAAATGGAAGATTACAGTTTATTTCTGCTGTCAAAGACTGCAAAATAAATATAATGAGAATAATTATAAGTTTTCCATATTCTGAATATTTTAAATAACAAATAATTACTAAGTTTGATATATTAAATACCACATAAAACAGATGTTTTGCAAAAAATTTTAAGTGAGGTTTAATTCAATCGTAGACATTTCTTGTTTCAGTTGCGTTTGTTTAGCTCAATAATCTTATTTGAAATTCCTGGTTTTCATAATTAAAAAGACAAGACTTTCAATTATTTTTTTCTCTATAAGTGATAAGACATTTTAAATTATATTTTGTTGTTGCAATTTTTTAAAGTAATTTATTTTCGAGCTCTTGAGATTTAGCAAAAACTCCATTTGTCTTAGCGACGACCCCAGATCTCAACGGTGGAGTTCATGCCACGGCTGACCTGGCTCTTCAGAGTGATGACGGCATTACGGTAACCAATTCCGCCGGAAGAGATGCTGGGAGCAGCGCCAGAGCTGTTGCGGAAGTTATCGATAACATTGATGTAGGTGACGATGTATTGATTGTTCTGTAAAGAGAAAGTAGAAGAGTTAAGCAACTCAACGGGGTTTAAATATATAAAGAATATACTTACATAGTTCACATTAGCGGTCCAGTAATTGTTCATCGAGGGCTGACGAACTTCAGTTTGACGAACCACCAGAATATCAGTTGCGTTCCTCTTGCCCCACTGTGCACTGTAGGCCTGGCTGGCAGCAAACAAGGCCAAAAGAAGGACACAAGTGTATTGGAATTTCATTGTTACGATTTAGAAGACACTTGCTTTCTGTGCCAACTCAGTCAACAAATGCGTCTTTTATACTGAAAACTATGAGTAATTCTATTTGCCATTGTCTTATTTATTTTTGGTTTTGTTTGTTATTTTTTAATTAACTTTTTGCACAAGCTTATCGCTCATGAGCATGCGAGGTGTTTGCCCGAATTCTTCGCACTCTCCCCTTCCATCTTCAAGTGCTGTGATAACGCTCTTGAATTATTACATTTCTTTTGAGTCACGGTCCGCCTCAAGTGGCAGCCCAAACATGTGTCTATTATTATGGCAACGAAACAATTGAAATAGAACAACAAATTGGCAACAATCTAAATCACGGTATCAAAATTAAGTGGAAAATCGCACCATATGAAATTCGTAGAAGTTGTTTGGCCACTTTAATTGATGATAAGCTGCCAATTTGCTTATCAAATTTATAATTCTGGTACTTTTCTTGTGAATATGTATCTTTAAATAATTCCACAGAAATGTGTGTTTATAAATGAGCTATCGATAAGGAAGATGCATGGCAAAAAGAAACTATTTTATGATATACTGCACTTAAATAGAATAAATAAGTAAATAAATAAAAATAATAAATAAATATAGAGTTAAATATAAATATAAATTAGATATAATACAAAGTATTTAGTCTAAGGGCTACAGCTAAGCATGCCTGATAGTAGGATACCCTGTACAAAAAGTTGTCTGTCGACTCAGACTCTTTAAGGTCCACTTAAATGCATATTTTGTAAGTTTGGTTGAAATATTTCTTTGTACTAAAGACTGATTATCGACAGACTCTTCCTATGACAGCTATATGATATATAGAGAGCCGAATCAAAGATAAAAGCAAAATTGATCTGCATACAGTATTGAGAAATCTACATACCAATTTGGGAGTCTCTAGCTCTTAAAGTCTCTGAAATTGGCGCGTTGATGCTGATCGAGAATATACTATATATCTTCAGTCTGTTAAATACAGTCTGCCACACACATAATACCCTGCTTTGCCCAGCGTATAAAAAGGTACAAAATAAATAGACAATCGTTATCAGAATTGTTATCGTCCGAAGTGAGATATCGTTTTCACTATAAAAGCGCCATTTGTGGAATGAGTTGGCACAGAAAGAAAGTTTCTTTTAAATAGTAACAATGAAATTCCAATACACTTGTGTCCTTCTTTTGGCCTTGTTCGCTGCCAGCCAGGCCCACAGTGCACAGTGGGGCAAGAAGAACTCAACTGCAATTCTGCTCAGTCGTCAGAATGAATTCCGTCATCCCATCAAGAACAATTACTGGAATGTCAATGTGAACTATGTAAGTATATCCCATGTATGTATTTAAACCCCGTTCAGTTGCTTAACTCTTTTGACTTTTCATTTACAGAGCAATAATTACGTCATCACCTACATCAATGTTATCGATCACTTCCGTAACAGCTCTGGTGCTGCTCCCAGCATCTATTCCGGCGGAATTGGTTACCGTAATGTTGTGGTTACTCTCAAGAGCCAGGTTAACCGTGGCATGGACTCTACCGTTGAGATCTGGGGTCGTCGCTAAGACAATTACAACTTTCCCATCGATTACTTTCTCGATTTCTCGCAATATCAATTAGTATAAAAAAAAGTGACAAGAAAAATAAATAAAAAACACTTCTTATCAAATGTACAACAAGATTTATCGTTATATTGAAGACATTCATTTAATTAAGAGATAGAAATCGCAGATAAGATTTGTGAAACACGAAAGTTACTCAAAATTTGCTAGTCACGAAATTGTGTGTAATATATTGAAAATTATATATATACAAGCATATTTCTGAAACTTTACATAACTTAATTAACATAAAAGTACTAAAACAGCACGGGCAATGCCGGCTCCGACTTGTTAGTTGAAAGAGAGCAATTTAATTGTAGTGCGCATTGTTAGTAGATTAAAACAATTGCATATCGATTGGAATTTTAGAATTTAAACGATGTTGCAAAGCATTAAGACCACAACAACTAACAACAACAACTAATGATGCCCTGGCAATGTATCTGAGGTATCTTAAGTATCCAAGGAATTTGTTTAAGTGTGTATTTTGTGGGTTCATTAAATTGCTGGACGACCATTTAATGCATAAGCCGAAGTAAGTGGGCTTATGTTCATATCTGTGATGTGGCAGTTGCATTTACCACCGACCGAACTGTGGTCTTGTGTCTGCCACATGAACTTCTTCTGCTTCTGCTTCTTCTCCTTTTCCATCTCCCTTTGCTTCTTCACTCTCTCTTTATCTGCTGCTTATCTCTGAGCTGCTGACGAAGTGACTCTCGGCTTGCCTGCATATTTATTGCAAATTACAAAATCCAAGTTACTTGCTTCGGAATATAAATCTCATTACTTGCAACAGCTCGACGCACGCTCCTGATAAGGGTGCGCCGCTGGTAAGGGGCAGGGTAAGGACCACACCAGACATATTTGTCACTTATGAAAGGGATAATTTGCCACGCTACTACAAAAAAGTCACAATACAACGGCGAAATTCCTTTTGGGATTTGAACAAAAGAAAAAAATGCCTGTGGCGAGGTTGGAAAACTGGTCGGGAGACGGGAAAAATCGCATTGCATTGTTGACTGTCGGCATTTTTATGCAGAACTTGTTAATCACATTTTATTGACACATTTGCATGGAGCGGGGGGTGGAACTTTTCAGGGGGTTGTCACGTTGTCACTCGAGGGAATCGATTTCCATTTTTAAATTGGCCAAATTAAGGGCGGCGATTTGCCCCTCATTGAATGTGTTGCAAGCAGCGTCTGATAAGCAATTTGCAGCAGAAAAATACCCTCATTGTGGCACACACACCACATACTCCACACACACACACACTCCAACACACACATACGCATACACACGCACACACACACACTCTTGTGTTAAACGCGTCTCGACAATTGCCAAATTTAAAAGCAATAAACGTACGAGCAAATTTTAGTGTACGTTTATTTTTTTTCCTTCTCTTCTACTGTTACTTCTACTTCTACTTCTTCTTCGTCTTCCTGCACACTTTTTAACGGCTTGACAGGGGCAGCAGCGACGCGTGCCAGCAGCGTTGCACCCCCGAGTAAGTCTGTCCTTGCCTGGATCGGAATCGGGTTCTGAATTTGAATCTGAATCTGAATCTGAATCCGAAACAGACTGGATTGACTGGCATTCCATTGCTACCACTTCGCTTGCCTTTCATTTGCGCTTTCAATGCCAATTGGTGCACCCTCCCCTCCCTATCCTACCCCTCCGTTTCACCCCATACAGAGCGAGGAAATCAACCCCCTTCAGGCCAACCCTTGGCGGGACACAGTTCAAAATGCGCTTTGGAGAAATGTCAAGTGCGGAATGTGCACTTTTGACAGTTTCAGTTCATTCGCCAGTCACTCATGCTCACACTCGCATTCGCACTCACACTCACACACACACTCACACACACACTCACACTCATATTCACATTCATACTCACACTCAGTGGCGTCGTCCTTCGTCTGGCGAAGCCTGTCAAGCCAGTCTTTAACCCTAAAACATCCCTCACACACTTATTGCCATCAAGACACGTACCTATAATAAAACATACATTTATTTCCAGTTGATCGACTAGTAGATACCCTGTAAAATAGACTTAGCCGTAACACCCATTATACTGCTTAGTTGCAATCTTTATTTTTGATTTCCATCAATAGATATATTTCAAGTAGTCGCACTTGTGATACCCTGTAGTATGTTGTTTCACATATTTTATGTCCATAACCCTTAAACATCCCTCAAGCACTCAATGCCTTTCAAACGTAAAGAAAATCACAGCTTTTCAAATCGCACAACTAGCAGATACCCTGTAAAATAAATGTTGTCGTAGGAGTCATTATATTGCTTAGTTACAGTCTTTATTTCTGATTTCCATCCATAAATATACTTCACGTAGTCGCCTTTGGGATACCCTGTAATATGTTGTGTACATATTTCATGCTCATAACCCTTGAACATCCCTTAAACACTCGTTGCCATTCAATCATAATTTAAATCACAGCTTTTTCAAGTTGCGCGACTAGCAGATACCCTGTAAACTTCAGTTAAAGCATGCAAATTGCCATAGTATATCTTTGCTTTCGAGTTAAGAATGATCTTTATCGACACATCAACTTACCAATATCCAAAAGTAATCCCTAGTATACCCTGTAAACTGTAATGCACACATTCTAAGCACATACTCTACTTAAAGATATTGTAAGCAGTAAGTAAACTGCATTTTAAGAAAAAATCGACACCACTTTGCAATTTTTACGGGGTATATTAAACAAAATCAAATATTAGAAAACCGAAGGGGCTGCAACTACAACAACTACAACAACTACAACAACTACAACAACAATTCTCATACTCAGCGTGTGCTTTTTATGTTTTTAATGTGTTTTTTTGTTGCCGCATTTCGTTGGCGCCGCTGGCAGCAACCGGGGAAGGGAAGAAGTCAGCACCAATTGGTATTAGTGGCTGCTTCTAACAAAAAAGAAGTAAAAAAACTTATTGTGACTACAAACGACAACAAAGCAATGGCAAAAAAAGAACAGGAAGTCCAGGACCAAAGTGTCAGGGGGAAAGGAGAGAGAGAGAGAGAGAGAGAGAGAGCAAGAGGGAAGGAGAGGGGGCGAGAATTAAGGAGAGGGCAACACTAAAAGGAAACGGCATACAAAGCTCTTAGTTGCTTTTTACTGTAGCACAAAGCAGCTCAAAGCGGCAACCGGCTAGAGTTGCCACCAACAGTTGCCATTGTTGCTGTTTCTGTTGCCATTGTTGCATTGTTTGTTTGCTTGTTGTTGCTGTTGTTGCACTTGTTAATTGCTGACTTAATGGCGCTTTAATTAAATCGCAACACTGCAGGCGCTCGACAACTTAATGCCCCAAAGGTTAGCATAAAAACTATAAATACTCTATGTGTACAAAAAAAAAAAAATAAGAATAAAATATATTCTGCTCTCTAAAGATATTCGAATTTGCATTCACATTCAATCATTTTTGGCTCAAATTATCGAAAATATTTCCATTATAATACATATTATAGAAATGGTATTCCCTAACATATACTTATTAGATTATCTTTTTTTTTTAAACAGGATGATAAAACCTCTCCCAAAATCTTGGACGTTATTAACTTAACTTTTTTTAACAATAAATAGTCTACCATAAATATCAATTTTTATATTTATAATATATATTTTTTTGTTTTAGATAAAATTACCCTCAAAAATTCTAAAATTATTATGTGATTTGGCTTTTCAAACTCTGGTAAGTTCTTTGTCTTTATTTTTCTAATAATTGATAATTAATATGTTTTAATTTTGTAATTTTCTTTCGGGTGCGAATGCTTTTATCTGATTAATAAGAGCTTGGCCATATTTAAACATTATATCTAGGTTTTCTTACTTAAAGAATCCATATTCAAATCAAAATCTTTTATTTCGAACCTTTTTTATGCGTGTATATGTACATATATATAGTTATAAATTTATATGGAAGAGTAGCATAAGGACCATGAACATCTTATCTGCTGTTAGCTCAATTCTCTCCCCTTCTCCCTCCTCCCTTCCCTGCTGCCTCTGCCCACTCACTGGCTTTTATAACAATGCTGAAAGTTATAAACTGTTTTCGCCAAATGTTGCAATTCTTATCAATAAAAGTAAACAAATTTTCAACTGACCGCAGACAAAGCACTTTTTTCCCCTTACATTTTTTTTTCGAGAAGTTTGTCTTATTGTTATTGTTGTTGTTGCTGTTGTTGCTGCAAGTGATTCATTTTGTGGCAACCCCGAAACTATGCAACACTTTTGTTCATTGCCGTCTGCAGCCAAAGTCTATTGTTATTTGCACCCCATTGTCTATTGCGGTTTAATTGCTGCTTTCGACATCGATGCGACTTGAGTTATCGTTATCCTGACGTTATCCTTGCGCGAAATAAATGCCGAAATTTGGCGGAAAATTGCAATTAACCCTAAGCAACACAATAGCCACAAATAGTTGCAATTTCAATTGCCAGACAGCAATTTCTTGCCACAGTCAACACTTTGAATTGTCTTTAATCCAGATGTCTTTGGGGACTCATTAGAACTGCTAAAAGTATTTTTAACTGACAGGGAGATTTCATTTTAATGTAGTTGATATACAGAAAGATTAATTCTAATTACTCTTAATTAAAAATAATGTCTAAATAGCACATTAATCTATCAAGGAAGCATCAAATACATAAAAAAACTCCATGTGAGTTAATTTTCTACTGACGAAAGCATATTGAAGTTTCAATATTTAATTTTCTGAATTCAGAAATATGCCACTCTTTAAATTTTTATAAAATACAAAAGTCTCCAGGCGAGTTAAGAGTCAAGGGACGCAAATATATTATAATCCGAGTATTTCTTTATATCAAATTTTGTGGCAATTGCAATAAATTTGTAATTTTGTTTATTCTTGTATATTTTGAGGCACCCTTTTTTTTACAAAAGCTACAATTTTAATTGTCAATCTATAGACGATATACTATAGATGATAAAGATCTGCTAACGAGATAAACAGTTTCAACTCATCAAAGGATTTCTTATCATATTTCAAAGTTATCAGCTCATCAGCAAATATTTTACGGACAAAGTATTGAAAAGCAGAAAATATTACTCATTATTTAAATCAGTTGAAATTTATTTATCTATTTTTTACAGAAATGTTTCAACTCATCAGCTATAAACTTGGTTAGCCTATATATAGTTATTTGTATAAAATACTCGTACAAATACCGTGCGAAAATGTTGCATTATATTTTTTGATATAATATTTACGTTTAATCAAATGGAAAATCCGTTGGAATAACTGAAACTGTAATAATAATATCAGCGCTGTAACGAGTTGCACCCTTGAGATTGACATACATAAAAATATACTGGAATATGAAATGTGTGCAATTCTGCGCCTGTTCGTACCTGTCTGTGCATGTTCACAACCCTCTTAAATTGCAGTAAACAAAATCTCTATGGGGTTTTTTTTTATTGTATTTCATTGCTATCTTATTGCAGTGAAATGGAAATGTATTTACTCTGCACACATCATTTTAATTAAAGGTGAAAAACGAATATATAACATTTCTATTTGTTGCCACAAAAATTCATTATGAAACGCTGCCTTTTCACAAATTGTTTAACTTTTCAAAACAATGCATAAATAAAATTGATTGCACACAAAATGGCAATAAAAATGCAAAGAATAAACTGCAATTTAAAGGTGAAAAGTGCAAATACATTTGATATCTAATATTTACGCTGGCGGGCATAGAAATAGAATTGAAAAACACACGCTCAAATCATTAAAGATTCATTAATTATAATGGCTTTTAAATTATGCAAATTAGTTTTGCAATATATCAATTTTTACATTTTTTGCTGCTAAGTTAAATGCTTATTATTACGATAAGTATTTAATTGGATTTGATTATGAATTGACATATGTTGACTTTGCTATCAACTGATGTGTTGTACGCTGCGTATGCGTAATGTTGCAATTTTTTAAAGCGTATTTGCGTATGTATCTAAAATGCATTTGCTGTTAGACAAACATACAAATGGCGTGGCATTATCTAACCATTAAATAGTCGTTGTCCGTTCAGTGTTGTAAAAGGTTCGCACACGTCATTAGTGTCGACAATTATGAGTGTGCATAAAAACGCGTTAAGCACTCAGCTTATATGGTGGAGGGAGGGAAGGGGAATGGAGGGGAGTGGTGTCAAATGCTGCCACTTGATTTTGGGCACGCACAGCAAACAATTTGTGATGGGCCAGGCCAATAGCGAAACATCCGTTGGCCAACAGCAAAGCCCTTTGGTCAACTGTCCGTTGTTACAGCTACAGTTTTTGCCAGCTCAGCGAGCAAACACACAACGTGGCGCTTTTTACTGCTGCCACTCTTGCCACTTGCCTTTTGCCACTTGCCACTTGCCACTTGCAACATGCCACTCAGGAAAGCGCTGAACGCAGAACGTTAAACGCCATGAAATGTCCTTCAACAAAGAAGTGGCAACAAAAAAAGAAGAGACAGCAAAACTGACTGTGATTTTGTAATTAGAACGCAGTCAGTTGGTGTCTCTGAGTGTGTGTTAACATATGTGTGTGTGTGTGTAAATATCCAGTGGGAAACAATTCAAAAAAAGTAAATAACAAATAATTCATGGGTTGCTTCATGCGTTACCTGCGACTTCTGCAGGCAAGTAACAATTTCAGGAGTCTATTTAAATAACCAGTGCGAATCCATATGAAAGAAAAATTATTCAGGGGTAATTTCATTAGTTATATCGCAGACTTTAGCGCTGCGCAAGGCAGGGAAGTTTTCAGGAGTGCAGCTAAAAAGATAGGCCACTTGAAGCTTGTCAACTCTTAAGCGATTATCTTGGGAAGTGTAAATTTGATTTATTACTATTTATTTATTTTATGGTGTTTATTTAAATTTTGCGGCAATATTGAGAAATTAAATTGTTTGGTTTCTCATTGCCCATTTTTACTTACTGCTTGGTAAAATTATTATATTAATAATTATAATAATTATATTAATAAATAATATAAACAAAATCTAATTAGATTCTGCATCATCTAAGCAAAATATTTATTTTATCGTGTAGTACAGCTGATAGAAGGGAACTTTTCATGCACTCAGTGAAAGACAATGCCGCTGTGTCCCACTGGGTAGCTGGAAGGCAAAAGGAACGTGCCGCGGCATGGACATAACGCATACGACGCATAAGCCAAGGCAAAGCCAAGGCAAACCAATCAATGCAGCAAATAAGCTGCAGGCGAGGTGGCATGTTGCACATTGTCAGATTGCGCAACGTGCAACAGCCACTGTGTGATACTTACTTATAAGTCTGGGAATTTCAATTGACTGCAAATGCATTGATATATAAGACAGAGATAATAATAAAACGTTATGTTTTGTTGATGATTCAAAAGGAACATTTATTTAATTTGTTTTCGTTTTCGTTTTTTTTTTTTTGTTTTTGTTCATTTTAGTTGAGTTGTTTTCTTGCTGTTGTTGTTGTTGTTGTTGCTTTATTTGTTGCACTACAAAAATTGTATTTCTGCTTTGCTATCTTACGGCTGCCACCACCCACAGAGTCAGTCTGTCAGTCCCGAAACAAAAAAGAGGAACCAAAAGAAAAAGAAAAATAGGAAAAATGAAAGGAAAAACTGTCGCTCAAAAGATGCTTTAGTAAGTGAGTGTGTGTGTGTGAGTGTGTGCGAGTGTGTGCGAGTGTGTGCGAGTGGGAATGCGAGTGTGTGGGGGCTGTGTATTTTAGCAAATATTTTCCAATACACATATACATATACTAGGGCACATACATACATATCTTAAGTTAGACAGAGACAGTGAAATACATCTATATAAAAATTGGTTAAGTGTTAAAGAGTGAGAGACGTTGAGAATCTGAATGATAACTTTTTAGGTTACTTGTTTTACTGTGTGTGTTAGTGAGTGTGTTATTGTGTTGCCTTAAAAATACACAGAGAAAACCTAGTTGTGTTGTATTAGTATTAGTTTTAGTCATGTTCTTGTTTCTTTGCTTCCTTCCGCTTTCGGAAAATTTGAAATTTGAAATAGCAATAACCCTTGGGGATTTGCTATTTGTTTGTGTATCTCGGTGACGCTCTTTAGAGTCTACTCTTTAGTTCTCAATTTGATGACAAAATATACATAGACATACACACATACATTTGGTATATTCCAGTTATCATACATACAACAAGTACAAGTTGAGATTTATATGCATATCAATTTGAAACACATTCAGTTAGTTATAGTGTCCATTGTGTGTGTGTGTGTGTGTGTTTGTGTGTGTATTATTAACTATTTAAAACTGTTTCACACTTAGGTATTCAAGTTAAGGGTTTCGAATTCGAATTGAGACACATTTTCAGCAGATATTTGCAATTATTATTTCCTCGGTATTTTCTACTTCGATTTGAATAGCTTTAGTGATGTATTCGTATTCGTATTTGATTTTGTTAGTTTTTTGTATTCGTTTTTAGTAACATTCATATTCATATTGATCAGTGTTTCCATTACCTTTGAGTGCAAAGTAGAACTTGAACTTGAGCTTGAGCTTATTAAATATTAAAATAAAACATAGATACATTCATTAATACATTTAAGTACCTTATAGCTTATATACTGTGCATATAGCCTAAAGTCTAGAGAATAAGCAGGCGATATTCGATATTATAGTAGTTTTGAGAAATGTGTCTATTTTAATATGTGGTATTTCATATTGGTATTTTGGTATTTAATATTTAAATACGCATTCGTTTTATTGCACTTTCAACTATGGCAACAACATTTCATTCACATTGTTGTTTCTAGTTTAATTTGTTCTTGTTGATTTTTTCAATGTTTTTTCTTTCTATATTCGAGCAACTTTTAGTTGCATTTTGCCAACAGAATTGCAAATAATATATCAATGACTATAGCAACATAAATATGTAAATATATAGCGAAAAAACAGTGAGCGAAAACAGAAAACAGAAACAGAAAACAATTCATATTCAACTAAAGCCTGGAACAATAACAATAATATCTTAATCTAAGCTGGAAACATTGGACGAGCAGTGGGAAATCATTGGAGTGCAACAGAAAATGGAAAACTAACAAAATGTGTCCTTGGAAAAACACAAATACACTGAGCTAAATCATTTGTCAAGCAATGCTAAAATCTCACGGGAATAGCGAATTAAATTGTGAAGCTTTTACTGAGTTCAGCAGCTTTAAAAGCACATGAAACTCGATATTATTTTTTAGATAGTCAAGTTCAAAGCTCAAAGCTGAGCAATTCAGATTAAGTAATAATCATCTCGGGTTTAGTTTATTAGCGATTATTCACCGACACTTTTAACTAGAAACTCGTCACTGATGAATATAGAACAAATTATATGCAATTGTTCAGAGTGTGACCAGAAAAACCACTGAGATTTTGGTGTGACAAACAATTTTAATTATGAGAATGACAACTTCACCGATGGTGAAAAGTGTCTGATGGAAATTAAAGTCAAAGTGAAAATAATTGTATATTAAAAGTTGTTGGAATTTTGGTTTAAAAACCCTTGCGATTTATTTGCATTGCAAATTCACTAACGGTGCAAAGTGTCGGTGAAAAACGCTCAGTTGTGGAAAGTTTTATAAATAAATAAGTGCGATATTTCGGTTAGTTTTGAACTTGTGTGTGTGTGTGTGTGAGACTTCTATGAAATTGAATTTGAACTTTGAGTGGAAATTGCAAGCTATTTAATATTTACTGTGTCTCTGATTTGGAATTTGGATTTGTGACTGGTGACTTGTGACTGTGATTGTGATTGTGAATGTGACTGTGATTGGAATTGTGTTTCTAATTCTGATTTGAACTTCACATCTGTCGCTGTGCCTCAAGTCGACTCCTTGGACTCAGATTCCGTCGAGAGTTGCCTTATAAAATACTTTAAATATAAGTACTCTGTTGTGATAATAATAATACTTGTAATATATGTAATAAAAAATGCTCGTTTCGTAAATAAATAAATACATTTATCATATGGTTTTTTTTTTTTTTGAATAACAATTGAGGACAACATTTGAGAACAAAAGATTCTGTATTTTGTTGTCGCACATTCAACGCTATTTTAATCGCAACTTTCGCTCTCTTCATCTCTCCCTCTCTCTCTCTGCTTATCTTAGACACATTCAATAAAATATGCATTCTCAATATTTCACAATCATATATATATATATATATTATTTATCTGTTGCCATCTTATGTGTATTCAATTTCTAGCTACTTATTTGCTCAATATGTACTTACTCAAAGGACGTTCCCGAAAACGTTTTCGCATCGTTTACAGCCTACAAAATCGTTGAGAATTCTTAGGACAATGTGTGCTTTCAATATTGAAATTGTGTTTGCGAGGTGAAAACGTTTTTGGGAACACGTGCAATTGCAACTGAGTTTCATTGTTGTTTACGTATGAGTTATTGGTAAAGTGCAATTGTCTGCAACTTGTGGTTGTTGATATTATAATTGGTTTTGTTTAGTGCCATTTGAACGCCTTAATTTCTACTTACACAATACTCGACCTTTGACCTCGCTCTCGCTCTCGCTCTCTTTCGCTCTCTGTCTCGGTCTTTATGTACAGACATCAAACATCTAGTCGTAACAGGTAAATCTCACATTTAAAATGCAAATGTTTTCAATTAATTTAGTTTAGTTATGCATTCGCATTCAGTTATTCAAGTTCAAGTTAATCCTTGGCCTGGAGTGCTAACTGCTCCTTAGATATACATGCCCAGATCTACGTGAAAGTCCTGCAGATAGGACAACAGCTGCGATGGCGTCGGACGTTGCTTTGGCTCCGAGTGCCAACAACAATTCATGACAGTAAAGCTGCGGAAATTGTTTGTGTTTGATTTGGAGTTGCAAAAGTTCTTTGAATTCTTTTTGCCTCTTTCATGTGTTAGTTTTAATGCTACTTACAATTCATCCGGACAATTGACAGGCTGCTCCAGACGATAGCCGGCAGCCAGGTAATTGGTAAGCTCGAATATATCCACCTCCTCGTGTGGCATTTGGGCCAGTGTGACCAGCTCCCAGTAGAGCACGCCCAGTGACCAAACATCACCCTGTGTCGCATACACTTTCTTCTGCAGGGACTCCAGCGATAACCACTTCAACGGACGATTCTCATTGTCACCCAGACAGTCGTAGTCATCCGGAAAGAGATCTCGAGAGAGTGCACTATCGCAGATCTTCACATAGGCCTCCTCATCCAGACTGTAATCATAATCAGCTTCAATTTATGGCCTCTTCCCTTTGGGATTAACCCTCTTACTTACTAGCAATTGCGTGTGGCGAGGTCCTTGTGCACAATTCCCAAGGAATGTAGATAGGCCAGTGCCTTCGTTATATGCAGTCCAAACTCCACCAATTGTCGAGTGCTTAACGCCGTGCTGGACTCCCGAGACTTCTGTAAATAGCTATTAAGGTGAAGACACAAAAATTAACCACTTTGAAAGCATTTTTGATAGTGAGCTAAAAATAATCAGAAATACATTTTCCCATTTCAAAAGAGATTAAACTGGCATAACTATGTCAAATCTTAGCTGATTTCCTTTCAGAATGTCAACAGTATAATTATTTGGACTCTAATTTCAATATGTATCAACATTTAACTCGCTCACTGCACTTTTTATTTAAATTTAAACTGTCACAACTTTGAAAAATCCTTCTCAATTTTCTTGCGATTTTGTGACCTCAAATTTTATTCTGCATAAAATTCACTTTACATTTACTTCACACTAAGATATCTGTAATAAACACCATTGAAAATCGTAACCCATTTTATTGAGGAATGTCATTTTTTGGCCTAGAATAAATTTCGGTTAACTCGCAATTGTCAACTTAAAATTGTATATCATTTTTGAAACTATTTCTATACCATTAAAAAATATAAAAAATGTCTCAAAAGGAATAAAACACAATTTTGAAGTTATACAAAAAGGCTAAAAAATTTTAGGAACTTTGAAAAATTATAGTGCCAAATAAATTAATAAATCAAAAACATAGAGTTGCTGAAATTGGTAAGAGAACTCACATTTTGAGATTGCCCTTGGACGGATAGGGATATGCAATCTCCGGCGGACCGGGCAGCTCTGTGTTGGCCAGCAATGGGGCCAGTATGTGTTGATGGCTAACTCCGATGAGAAGGGAGGCATCTTGGAGCAGACATGCCACCTGAGTCAATGAGGCGCCATCGACGACCGTCTTGACCAGCGCATCACAAGTTTCGCCCAATTTGCCCGCATAGATGCGACCAAAGGTGCCCTCTTTAATTAGCTGCTCATAGTTTAATGCCCCGGGCTGTACGCTGGGTATGCGGCGCAAACGCTCCTTGGTCTTCTCACTGTGACCGTGACTGGCCACCGTTATAGTGCTGCCTGTGGCAATGCCACCAAAGAGGCTGCCACTTCCATTGCCGCGACTGCTCTTCGGTGTGGACATGCTGCAGGCCTAGAAGTGGATAGAGAACGAATTTAAATATTATTATTAATGAATGAATTAATGAATATTCAATCGCGATTATATAATATTTATATTTTATTATAATCAGAGCACCCAATCGAAACAATTATCAATTATCGGTTCGGACAAGACATCTCTTCCAAGGAGTTTATATTTTTTAATAACTTAAGATTAGTCTGAAAATCATTGAACACGGTCAAATGAATTACATAATGCATTAAGAGACCAAAACATGAACAAAATTACATTCAGTTTGAAAATCGGTTAAGTTTTAAGGAAGTTATGAAAAATCGAAGTTTTTCAGAAAATGTAAATGATGAAAGGTAGGTATGGAAAACTGGATGATGGTCGAAAAATATAAAATTTTCTAAATAAATATTTCAATGCAGAATGAATTTAGAGTCCAAATCATGATCAAAATGACATTCCCTTTGAAAATTGGTTAAGTTTTAAGGAAGTTATGAAAAATCGAAGTTTTTTAGAAAATGTAAAGGGGTAGGTATGGAAAACTGGATGATGATCGAGAAATATAAAATTTTCTAAATAAATATTTCAATGCAGAATGAATTTAGAGGCCAAATCATGATCAAAATGACATTCCCTTTGAAAATTGGTTAAGTTTTAAGGAAGTTATGAAAAATCGAAGTTTTTTAAAATATGTTAAGGGGTAGGTATGGAAAATTGGGAACTGTCGAAAAAAAAAAAATTTTTCTAAATAAACAATATTTAAATGCAGAATCAATTTGGATGCCAAATCATGCACAAAATGGTAATCCGAGTCAAAATCGGTTGAGTTTTGACAGAGTTGTGAGAGTTCAAAGTTTTTGAAAAAATGTTAAGGGGTAGGTATGGAAAATTGGACGATTTTTGAAAAAAAAATAAATTTTCTAAATAAACAATATTTCAATACAGAATGAATTTAGAGGCCAAATCATGATCAAAATGACATTCCGTTTGAAAATCGGTTGAGTTTTAAGGAAGTTGTGAAAGATTGAAAATTGTTAGATTTCTGTACAGAATATTTTGTGCTATGTGAAATTTTGAAACACATATTAATATGTTGCCTAGTGTCATTATTTTGATATTAAAGTTTCTTTAATAATTCATTAAACAACTTTATTGTATCATAATTAAGAATGCTGTAAGCTGTAATCTCTTGGGAAGATTGTCTTCGTCTTAATATGAAATTAAATGAACCTGGCCTTGGTATTAGGAAAGTTGATGCGTTGTTTGGCTAGAGGAAAGGGGTGGGATAAGGGGGAGGGGAGAGGGAATAGGGGATAGGTTGTGTGGCAAAAAGGGCAATGAAAACGCAATTTGAAGTTGCCGGATTTGCATCTTTCAGTTTGCATCCGTTTACCGTTAGTCATGCACTTGGCTGCGCTTCGTTCATTCATTTTAATGAATTGAGTTCCGTTTCCGCTTGAAGGAACTGCTGATGTTGCCAACTGCCAGGCTGATTGTAGTTGGAGTTTGGAGTTTGGCGTTGCCAACGGCGTCAAAGACTTGCCATAATTTGACTACATTAAGTAGGAGTTGTGTGATAGAGAGAGAGAGAGAGAGAGGGAGAGTGAAAGGTGGCAGAGAGGGGGCAGGGATGGAGCGGCAATGACTAGGGCTGTGGCATTTCCGACAGGACAAGCGTAGTTGTCTTACGGCATGAATAATTTATTGGTTGGCAAAAAGCTTTAATTCGTCGAGCATTATGTTTGCATAGCCTTGTGCCAGGGCCACGAGCAACCAGGGAGGCATGCGGCTGAGTAGGAGTAGTCAAGCCTCAGCCCCTGGAGGGGCACTGACAAGAACAACAACAAATATGGAGGAAAAACGTGGAACGCAGCTGTAGAAAATGGCGAGCAGAGTTGTGTAAACAACGTTTTTTGAGGCACAGCCAAACAAGCGGCATAAAAGAGACAGAGAAGGAGAGAGAGAGAGATGGAAGAATATATATAGCGCGAGTGAGTGAGTGTGAGAGGTGCAGGCTCATTTATTTTCATAAAACACACAGCGAAAATCATTTACCCGGCGATTTTCCAGGAAAGCTAAGATTTCGGCTCTATGGCAAACTGAGCTAATAAACTTCAGAAAAATCTCTTCATTTCTTTGTTAATTTGTTGTGGAAATTTACATAAATGTGGGCAGGTCTCTTGCCAGTGGAAAACAGCAAGAAAAGCGCCTGGAAAAACAAGAAACACGAACTCGAATCGAACTCCAGCTGAGACTGACCAACAATTTAGCTTATTAAAAATAACAGCTCCATTTCAGGCGACAATAAAATTGTGGAATACATCGCGGTCTGCACAAAGTCAAAGGACAAACTGGACAATGCAGAAGGAGCACAGAGTATAACAACAACAGCAACAGCAACAACAACAACCACAGACGACAACATTGACAGCGAATAGCAATAAGAACAATAGTTGTTTGCCTTTTGTTAGTGAATTTCATTCATTATTGCCTTTATTGCCACTTTTCTCGGCCAGCTGCTGCCACGCCCCCTTTTGACCCCTAATTCCCCATTCTCCATTCCCCATTTTCCCTTGCAGCTTTGTGATTCCAACTTTGTCCTGTTCTGTGTTGTTCAGCTGTTGTACTGGTTGTCGCTGTCGGTTTGCTGTCACACAAAGAAAATTCAATTAAAACGCAACAATATCGCACTCCATCATCAAAGCTTCCAGCTCCAACTCTAGCTTTAACTCCGGTTCCAACACTGTTAAATAAAAGGGTGTTCAAATCTAGATTTTGGTCTCAGCTTTAAGTATCATGGTCAAAAGAATACGATGAAACACAAAATATTGGTGTAAAGAACAAGAAAGACCAATTTCTAAATTCCTATTAAGAACAGAAGTTATCAAATTCTTATGAGCATATATATAAATTAAATATAAAAAAAAAGAAATATATATGATATACAAGACAACAACTGTAAAAAGTTACATTATCAAATCTGTATTCCATTTTATATCTATCCTATTATCATTAATTTGTTCTTTGATTGGTCTCTTATTTTTTTCGCAGTGCAACTCCAGCTTCAGTGCTCCTGACTGGCTTTAAACCAGCTCATCAACACGCTCCCCTCGTCAGCGATAAATCCTTGTCGTCCAACAACCAACCAACAACAAGCAACAACATGCAAAAGCGGAAGCTTTGTCTACAATTCCTGGACTACACTTGGAGTTGGAGACGAGAAGAACAAACAAGGACAACAAAAGTGTCTGCGTCTCTTTTGATGGCTGCCAACCAGGGCAGGAGTATCCAGGAACAGGTAGGAACAGCAGCACATTCCTATCTATAAATTAATATGTTTATTGTTCCCTCTCCAATATATTTTATCTCTGTTATTTGTTATCGGTGCAGAGTTTTCCTAATGAGCGCAGGTCAAATGTAATTAGATTTCATGTAATCGGCTTATCGGTAATCGTAGGAACGAAGAACTTAGTTTAAGGATATTGCATTCTTTTTTCTGGTGTGAGAAGTCTATATCTGAAATAACTCTCTTTAGAATTTCTGATCTAATCTTCCTATTTTAATTTCCAAATATATATTTATTTTATAAAATAATTTCTGGTTAATATTGAAATTTTCTTAACACTTTTCTTTAAAATATAATTTTTGATATCTGTTGCTGTTAATTAAATTAATAAATGTATAAAAGCAGGTTTGCATAAATGTTAGGTTTTAACTCATTTCTGTCAATCGAACATTTATTATTTGATTTCAATTTTTCTATACATTTTTCTTGGTTGAATAATTTATTGCCTGGGTTGCTTTTGAAGCTTTTTTTAATAAGCTCTTAGATAAACAATAAAATGCTGAAGATAACATAGAATTCAATAAAAATATACATATATAGTATATACTGAAATCGTTTATTAGTTGTTATTTTTTCAGTTCAAAAGTTATCGATTTTTTAATATTTTAAAAAGTGTATGTTATTGTGAAACATGAGATATGTTTATTAAAATTCACTTTTGCAGTTGCACTTTATTTTTTCTGTCCACTGATATTAAAAATTGGAGTCTGATTACTTCTGAGCTCATTTCCATTTCCATTTTCATTTTCATTTCCATTCCATTTTCATATTCATTTCGATTTCCATTTATCCTCAAATATCGCACTGCGATTGCAAACGCATCAAATAACAAACTTCTTTGCTTGATGACCAATTTCGACTGGAAATGCAACTGTTTTAATGCCACAAGCGAACGGGCAACCCTCGTTTTCACCCCTTCACTTCACTTCAACCCTCTCATCCCCATTTCTCTGTCGACTTGAAAAGCAAGGTTATTTTTGTCGGGCATATTAAAAGTGCATGTCAAATAGACAATATTGCCCTGGTCTCTCCTGTTTTTGTTGCTGTTGTTGCTTATGTTGTTGTTGCTGTTGTTGCTGTTGTTTTTATTGCTTGAACTGAAAATTGGAATGAAGTATTCGCTAATGTCAACTGCCGAACTATTTCGCAGTTCTCATCTAGCTTTGCATTGACACTACAAACACGACAAGTTAGATGAGAATTTCAATGAGAATGCATCGAAAGAAATCATTCTAAAATTCGGCGTTAAAGTGCATGGATTTTTGAAGCTTTTTAGCTTTTTTTACTCCGATTCTATCAAGATTGGTATCAAAACACTTCTAAAAAACAGGGCTTGCATAGAATTAAAGAGTAAATTATGCTTAATTATAATTTAATATTTAATATTTTGAGGCCGGGGAACTAGGAACTCATTTAAGAGTCATGGTTTCGTGTTTAAATCATTTTATAATTGACTGTAATCTACGAATTTGGGTTAATATGTTATGAGAGAAAAAAAAGATGCGGCTAATATGACAACGTTTGATCCTGGGCTATTAGATACTTGTCCACAACACATGTAATAGGAAAAAGTATTTTATTCCTTTGTACTTAGTACAACATTGTATCAAAGAATTTTTTTAACAGCTTCCCGAACATCCAAATATTTTGCTGAGAGAAATCGTTCTTACATCTAGAATTATTTTACTTGGCTTAAGCTACATCTAAAATTATCTGGTTGCACTGGATTAATTGTATTTCGGAGAAGCGAATATTTTTTTTGCTGTGTAGCGATGAGGATGGAAATGAGAAGCGGCCACAAAATAGCTGGCAACTGAAAACTGTGAGACTGTTGTTTCCGAGGCGTGGGGAGGGCAGTGGGTCAAGAGGGGAGGGGAGGGGAGAGGGATACGCCGCTTGTTAGTATAAATTTGCACAAATTTAAACTCGATGCGGCATTGGGTGTCGTTGCAGTGCAAGGAACAAGGGGCAAGTTGTTAGGGGTGGAACGAAGGGAGGAGGGGGGGGGGGGTTGTGTGTGCGACACTTGGCAACACATAACCAAAAAGCAACAGCAACAGCAACAACAGCAAGAACAACAACAAAAACAAACGACAAGCGGCAACAACGTCGCTCAAAGCGTTGGCAATGTTGACGTTGGCTTTGCAGCTGTTTGGCTTTGTTGTGACATTTCTAATGACAACACAACACAGGGTGTCTGCAACACAGGGGGGTGGCTGCTGGCCTGCAAATGACACTTGCACACACCCACACACACCCAGCCACACACACACTTTGACATAGACACAAATTTCGGCTCATACACTTGACAGGCGTCTGATTTGTTTATGTCATTTGCAGCTCTAAGGCTGCTTCACACACACAAACACACATACATACCACACATCAACACTCACACACACACACACACACACATCTTCATACATATATTCCTAGAGAACCGCAGCGTTAACTTCTCCCGCAGCTGGCTCGTAATTAAAAAAGCTTGATGACAATTTTGCCAGCGTTTGCCAGCAGCCAAAATGCACCAACTGACATGCAACAAAGCAACAGCAGCAACAGAAGCAGCAACAGCAGCAACAACAGCAGCAGTAACAGCAACTTTAATTGTAGCCTTGCAACGTGGTTAAAGTTTGATTATAATCAAAGTGAAATTATTTAAATTTCTAAACGAATGTCGAAATATTACTAATATTAATATAAATATAAGAAAATTAGGATTGCGATTAGGAAACACAGACTAGAAAAGAGATTAATAAGGAATATTGTTATTAGGAATTATAAATTTGGAATATTGTTACTAGAAAATAATAATAAAAAATATTTCTATTAGGAATTTAAATTTAGAAAATAAAAATTTTGAAGGCAACAAATAAGGAATTAACAATCAGGAAAACTGAAATATGGAAGACAAAAGTGAGGAAAATATAAACTAGAAGAATTCAAATTTCGAGAAAAATATAGGAAAATCAATAATATATTGTAAAAAACTTCTATATAAATTCTGTAAATTTTTATTTTAATATTTTTTGTTTGGCAACTAATTTTTTCTCATTTTTATAATCTAAATTTTAATTTGTAAAATTTCCTACGTTATGATTTCTTTAGTTTTCTTTCTTAAAATGCGTTGCTAAATGTTTATCCTTTTTTTTAAGCTGTCGCCATGTGTTTGCCACACTGTGCATAGTTTGAATTGCTGTTTGCTTGTCGCAAGTTGCAAATATGCAAATGTTGCTGATTCTGTTGCTGATTCTGCTGCAGTTGCCCCGAGTGCCAGCAACAAGAGGTGCGACAAAATATTACGTATACGCCTTGTCACCTTGGCATTACATGGCAAAAACGGCTGCCAAATGAACTTAAATTAGTCAACCGTCAACCGTCAACCGTCAACTGGCAACTGGCAACCGGAGCTCAATTATATTTCAATTTAAGTGACAGGCAAGTTGGCTCTTTAATCAGCTCGGGGATGTGGCACGTGGAATTTTCAGTTTTTCTTCGTTTTTCTCTTTATATTTTTCTATTTTTTTCGTTTTTTCGTTGTGCAACTCAGAAACTCAGCAAAGTCTCATTAATTTCGCATTTCGGCTGCCAGCCTGACAGGACAAACTGCTGAGCCTTCTAATTGGCTGGCAAACTAATTTGAATTTTCGTTTGATTTATGCCTGATCGATTTGTGTGCCTGTCTAACCGACAGACACAACCCCCTCTGCCCCGCCACGTTTTCTTCTTCCTTTTAGAATTCGGCATTTAATAACAGTTTGTGAACTTTTCGCTGTTGGAGCACCACAAAATGTGGCAGGCTCTAAAGCGTCTAATGCATAATTAAAAGGGACCCAAAAGCCAAAGGCTCCAATTAAACGTGACGCCCCTTTGTACGCACATTTAATTACAGGTAATTGTCTTTCAATTAAGCATCGCGTGCCACATGCCACGCCCATCTACAGCGCCTACTTCCTGAATACATTCGTATTAAATAACGAATTTCCATTGATTGCAAGTTGATTTAAATGTGTTTGATTGATTGTCTAAGCATTGTACAAATATTCAATTAATTGAAGCATATTAAAAGCTGACTTTTAAGTTGAAAAGAGCGGATAAAAGAAGAAGGAAAGTAGTTATTTACTTTCTCAATAATATGGCTTATAAATCACTGCAATTTGCACTTAAATGAACTTTTTACATTTTTTTATATTTTTTTCATAATTTGTATCCAGTTGCAAAAACTTTAAGCCCAGCATGAATTTTTCAACGCATCAATGCAGAACTTTTTCCGCTATTTTCAAACCTTTTTCTTGCTATATATATAGGACACATTAATGTAACTGACCGCAATGAAATCTGAGTGGAGAAACACAGACACATTTGGCCAAGTTGTTGGTGTGAAAACCGCAGAGGCAACAACTGTAACTGTCCAAATCTCACACAAAAACCGAAGCCACTCCCTCTCTTTCCATCTTCTTCGTTGCTCTCTCTCTTTCTGCTTCTCTCTCTGTCTCTTGCTGGGCTAAAAGCGTAACTTGAGTTTGTCTAACTGCGACTGAAAGCAAGCAATCAATAGTATAATGGCAGACAAAAGTATTCGCCGTAGTTTGCAAACATCCGGACAGGAAAATTCAACGAAGAAAATGCAAAAAGTTGAACACAAAAATCCAGTTAACTATTTACGACTTCCACTTGCCCCCTGACCCTTTGTGACCTTACTTTAATGCTGCACACATTAAATTCTTTGTGTCACAAATGTAAATAATGCGTTTTAATCAAAAGCACAACAGTGTAAAATCCATTAAATGCGTACAACGTACGTGCTGCCTCCAAAAGGAAGGGAACAGTTCAGTCATTCGCTTTCGCCTTACCTTTCATGTCCTTTCTCCGCATAGGCTTTACTTTTCTCATGCAGAATTTCTTTAACGAGGCGACGACAACATTTTTAATTAGCACCTGTTCAGGTTGAAGGGGGAATCGCTCTGGTAATCTCCATAAAATACTTCAGCCCTGGTAGCTGGCATGACATTCATTTCTACCATCTTTCTTGCCATTCTCTCGCTATCTTCGTTTGTGTGTCCCCCTTCTCACTTTGCTAGTCTTTCAACCTAATGTTAAGTTACTTTGCCAAGCATCCCCGCATTTCTTTGCCTCACTTCTCACTCCTCACTCCTTGCTTAACCGCAGCAGTTAGTCCACATGCTGCTTCCTCTTCTCCTTCCCCTTCCCCTTGCCCTTCTTCTTTCGTATCCCTTTTCTTATGCTTCGCCTGAGTTTAGACCTGATCCAATATCCTAATGCCTTTCAATGTTTGCATCGTTTTTCTTTTGTTTGTTGCCTCTGCACATGTTGTGTAGTTTTGCTAGCTTCGGGTCCGGCTAACCGCGGTTAGTGGTTCCCCTTCCCCCTTCTCCTTCTTCTTCTCTCTCTCTCCCTCTCATTCTCCCTCTCTCATTGTTGTTGCTCCTGCAATAATATTTTGCAAGTGTTTCTAAACAAGCACAAAGTCATGTTTCAACAGCTGTAGTCTGGCTTCTGTTCGCTCTTGTTTTTATTGTAATTTACCCCACCCCCCCCCCTCTTCGCTTTCCCTCCTCAACCTCTTCTCCACCTCTTCTAACTGCTGTAATTGTTGTTGTCCCCGCTGTCGTTAGTTAAACTTTCACTGCACATTAAAGCAATTTGGCCAACATTTATAGACTGATTTAATAGAAGCCACAGCAAAGGGAGCAGCGGAGTCAGGGGGGAAAGTCAGCAGCTCCGCATAAAATGAGATATTTCCACATAAGTGAGCAGAGCAGTGTGTGTGTGTGTTTGTGTGTGCACTTGGATATAATTGTTTGTCTAAATGAGTGTCTCTGCCTCTCGAATTTCTCTCCCTCGTTCCCTGTAACTCCGCTTTGTTCTGGTCTATGAAATTTGCCGGAGTGTCTGCTCTATCAAGAGAACAACAATAATTATGGCAAGCAGCCCCTAAAATCCATAGACAACACATATGTGCAACACTCGACTCCAATTTGGGGCTTCACTTTTGGCTGCAAATTCATTTGATTCTCTGTATCTCGACTCATGGCAGATATTCAGATATCCATGAAGCTGGCTAAGTGAATTTATGTGTCTGTCTCTAAAAGGGGTGGGGGAAAGGAGGCTTCCATTCACTCGATTGCCTCGAAAACGTTACCATAATGAGTATAAAATTGAAGTCGAAACAAACAAATACTTAGGGGAAAAAGAAATAACTCGGAAGAGGCCAAAGGAGACGAAAAAATGTCAAGGAACAGGCATCAAATAAAAATCCAAGTGAATCTCTATGGAAATTGAATATTTAATTATGCGACGATGGAAATTGCGTTACAAGATGGTGACGAAAATGAGCCTAACAATCATGAGATGGAGATGGAGGGAGTAATGGCGGGGAGGAGTGGAAGAGGGAAGAAAAAAGGAAGGGCAACGTTGTCTAGGAGCAAAATAAACGATGGCGTCGCTTGGGTCTTTGAACTGTTTACCAGGAAAAACAGAAGAAAAGAAGCTGCTAAATAATTTATTCTAATTTGCGACAGATTTGCCAAGGCTAAAAAGTTAAATTTGTGTAGAAAAGAGACAGAAGAAAGGGGGAGACTGAAAGATAGTAAAGACTATACAATGTGTAAAAGTTTAGCATTGATTTAAGGGATTCGTCTTTAAGTGCTGCAGTTTATTCTTGTGGTTTGATATCTGCTCTTTGGAAGGAGGATTCCTATTGTTCATTTTCTATTCAAATGTAGTTTCCTAATTTCCAGCCAGTGAGTATTTGAAATGCAATCGCCAGTGGCAAGGATGAAGATAGAGAAACAGACTTAACTGCTTGAGTTGGGGACTGTGAAGCACATTCTGCTTATCTAAACAGACTCACATGTTCCCTTCCACACTCACTGAGATACACTCACTCTACTCAGACACTCACACACTCAGAGACTCACTCGTATCTACATAATTCACCTCAGTGTGTTTGTGGGTCGCTTCTCCTCGTGGCAAGCAGTACGTGAGTGCCACGCAGAACTTGCCCCAACTCCAGAGTTGCCCACAAAGCAACCCCCCTGGCAGGTGGTAAACTGTTGGAGGAAGAGAGAGGAGAGAGAGGAGGAGAGGAGAGGAGAGAGAAGGAGTCGCATATTTATGAATGGCTCTTGTTTCGAGTTTAACGCTCGGCAGGAGCTTTATCAGCTCGTAAATATAAATTAGAATTTAATTTTTATCGTCGTGGAAAAGGTGGCCTCGAGTTTCGGTACTGGGATTGGAATTGAGAGTGGGAGTGGGATATGGCGATATAGCCTGGGGAGCAATCATCGAATGGGTCTGGTGAGTGCCACAAATTGGAAACGAAGCCAGTTGAAGTCGTGTTGTGGCCATGGCAACGAGTGAAACTTCAACGGGATTCATTTCCATTTGTAGCTGCCACGTGTCGCAACATATCAAAGGCTGTGATTTACCTGAGTGTGTGTTTGGGAAGGTAGAGCAGGGGAGGGGGTGTAAATCAAGTCCCGGGGGTGCCATCGTTTGGCCAGAAGCAACGGACTCACCTGGGTCAGCTGCGAGGAGGCGTAGTAAGATATTCTCGAGGGACAAACTGATTCTGGTTTGGAGTAAATCGTCTCCGCCGCCTGGTCACCCATGGGCAACAGGGCCGTGGCATAAGGTGTGGGCGTTGGCGACCCTCTGAAGCCTGTGTGGACAGAAGTAGTCGAGCATTATGAGCAGGGGGGTATGGGGAATGGAAGCAGAGACGAGTTTGACTTACGATCGAAAAGGCTGCAGGACTTTTTCGACTCCGATGGATATTTGTTGAGGCTGGCAATGGTCGCATAGGAGCCGGTGGCGCTCGGCGGTCGTCCGAGCGGATCCAGGCGTATGAACACATTCTGATGGCTGCCATAGCCGGCGGTGGTGAAGCTGGTGCTGCGAGAGAGAGCGAGAGAGCGAGAGAGAGAGAGTAGGAAAGGTGTCGAGTCTTTGGGATAATTGAATTGATGGCAGGACTTACTGCAACGAGTCCTGACGCAGCTGTTTGCGTGCTCGCACATACATCATGCTGGCCACAAGGCCCACGGCCAGTACCAGGCCCAATGCACAGGCGGCCGCGCTCATCAGCGCTGGTCCCTGCGAGGGGGCGTGTGCGGGGGCGGGCGACTGGTTGGGCTCCGGTGAAATGCCTAGAATGTCAGAGAAATGACAGAGTCACAATGGGATGACTAGTTGACAGCGGTGCAGTCTTACCCTTGGCACAGATCTTGGTGCGCTTGAAGTGGAGTCGTGTGTCGTTGAAGCGGGGAGGTCCCTGCACTACCATGTTCACATTAACGGGCAGCTGAAGGCTGGCATTACCGGTACAGGGTAGATAGACCAGAAACGACTCAATCTCCTGCGGCACGAGTCCTTTGTGTGGTATACTCAATGTGGGAGTGCCCAGTGCATCCTGATCATTGGCGTACTCGATGCTGATTGTGTAGCGTAACTGTCGTCCATAGACATGGAGTGCAAATCAAATATCAAGTGGTTACCAACGATTTCAGTTGCTGCAAATGACTTGACTGTGTTCTTACCGGATAGGCGATGAGGCTCTGCCAGGAGAACTCCAGCTCGTGGACATCGGCGGGCACGGGAACCGTAAAGTGCATCGCATATGTGTTAATGGCGCCCTCGTGCACGTAGAACAAGTCTGCCTCGAGTCCTGAAAGGGGGAAGTACAGAGAAGGGAAAGAGTTTATATCACAATTTAGTTTCCAACTATGTTGACTTTGCAAATTGATTTTCTTGACTTAATAAATGGAATTGGAATGCGTCTCTAAAGCGAGTCTCTGAGTCAATTGGCTTAAGTTACCAGCAAGCAGAAGGGAAAGCGATTATCGATGGGGCTAAGACAATTATTTCAAGGTGTCAAGTGTAGTCTAAGTCGATTAGAGAGGAGACTAAGGCATTAGCTTCTTCATCATCATCATCCCTCTCAGTAACTAGCTATGGGAACATTATAATATCCAATAAAGGCAACTTACTTGCCTTCGAGCTGTAGATGTGCGAGTTAAAAAGACGTGAAATTAAATTTCTTCATTCGCTTTCATTGTTGTCTCACAGCTGCCCCCCTTTTGCTCTCTCTCTCTTTTCTCTCTCTTCTCTCTCTTTTCTCTAGTTGTTGCCTAGTCTTGTGCTTTATGTTGCATCATTTACTCCCCGGGATGAGGCTAAGTCGCGTCAGTCGCAAATGCTGTTTACTCTCTTCAACTTTACTGCTCACAGACGCTGCTTCTTCTTCAAACTGTTCTTCTGTGTGTGTGTGTGTGTGTGTGTGTGTGTGTGTGTCTATTGTCTGTGCCGGATGTTGAATGTTGAATGTTGTATTTCCGGCTGCCAGCGACTGTGCGTGCATTTAAAATTGAGCAGCGAAAGCGTTCGCTCGATTCTTAAAACAATTTCAAATCCAATTACAGAACAAGAAAAAGCATTTTTCCTTGGCTTTTATCCCTGGCTCTACTAGCACCCCTTCCCCGCTGCTATTCCCCGCTATTCCTATTCCTATTCTTTGCCGCTTTCCTTAACAGTTTCATTTTGTTTTTGAATCCCAAATTGTTATGCATCCCGCTGAGTTGCCCGGGATTTCAAGTTGCTCTCAAAGTGTGCTACTTTCGCTTCCCGTTTTCCGCTGACAAACTGCACGGCATCGGCATACACTGGCAGAAACTCGACCTTATTCGTACAGTAAAACACACAAACATAACCTCAAAGTGACTTACATTAACTATGCACAAACATACGAAAAGGACAATGTCAGTCGGTCCCAAACTTCTGTCTGTTTGTCTTTCCTAGGACAACAGACATTACAGCAATGAAATTGTTATTGGAACAGGTTGAAAAATTAAAAACTGGGCAACTGCTGGGGAAAATTGAAAGCGAAATGCACTTGTGACAAGTTTAATTAATTCAGTTGTGATTCGAAACGGATGTGATTCACTTTCGAAAAGGACCCTCAAAGGACTTTCCAATTGGCCTCTTTGGCGCATGTAAAACAACAGAATGAAATGGAAAACAGGCAGGTCTTTATGATGTGTTGCTTTTTGCTTTCATTTCTCCTTATCACACTGCTCCTTCGAAGGATCAGGACTACACTCAACCTGGTTACGCTGGCAAAAGTCCTTTTCCTTTGTCGAACTTTGGCTGTCTGTCATATCTTTAATATCGCTGCAAAGCGGCAACTTTGCCGTCGCCTTGCGAAAGTTTTTACCTCATTTATGAGTCTGACTTGCATCAGAGAGGGAGAGAGAGAGACAGGGATAGTGGAGAGAGAGGGGGGAGAGGCAGCTTGTTTAACACCCTGTTGCCTGCAACGCAGCATAATTAACACTACCTGCATTTGTCTCAATTGTCTCTTACACACGTGTTGCGGATAGAGAAAGAATTCTGAATGCAGATTGCGACTAGAAGATTCTGCTTCCTGCATTAAAACTGTGTCTGCTTGGCTTTGACAAAGCCGGCGCATAATTTGCATAAAAGATTAAAAGGATAATTAGTGTCATTAGAAGGATTGCAACGCGCATTACCTGAAATTATCCTGCTATCTTTTCAACTTTTTCTCTTTCTCTCTATTCCTCATTTCTTTCATTTATGTCACACTTCACTTGGGTTCATCCCTTTAGCTTGCACTGCACTTTTTTTACTGGAAATCTGAGTCAAGTTGGCAATTTAATTGGCACAGTTAAAAATCCCTTAATAAATAGCCCAGAAAAAATGGGAGAAAAGGATGAAAAGAAAAACATTTTCTATCCCTAGTTATGACGTATTTATTTCGGACTGTTTTCTATTCATTACAAATATTTTTCTTTTGCATTTACTTTTAATTTAAAGGCAAATTTACCATTAAAATTAAGTGGGGGAGTCCTATTTTTTTACCCCTAGAGGGGTTTGGAGTTGGGGACCTAAGAAATGTGCACATCAAAGTGAAACTTGTTGAAATTGCATTTTTACGCGCTTCTGCACAGCGATTTTCTCTCTGGGGCAGTCGGAAAATTAGGAGGGGGAGGTGGTGGGGATGGGAAATCCTCCCTGACTGATGGTGTCGCTGGCAACACGAAGATGAAAATTGCTGGTTGCCAGGACAACGTAACGAAATGGAAAGCAGAGCATAACAGTTTCCACAAAAGCGTAAAAATTGTTTAATTTTAATGTTGTCGTCAGTTTATCAAGGCAAAAAGTAGAGCGACATATGAGGAAAGTGAGCAAGGGGGTATGGAGAGGAAAGTCGGAGTTATATTTACAGTTTGCAATATATGTGCGATAAATGGTAGAGTCGAAATTAATATGAGAACTTTCCCATAAAAAAATGCATTACTTAAAGCGACTGATGACAGAAACTGGTCAGTTTTATAGACAGGGGTGGGGATTGGGAAAGGGCACGTCGTAAGGGTGCGGAACCCTTAAAGCAAATCATGCAACAACATGTCGCACTGAAAGGAAGGAGAAAAATGCTTGATGAGGACATCGAATGGGTCAGTTTACAGCTGGAAAAAACCACCCTAAGGGTGGGTAATTTAAGGGGGCGGAACTTTTAACTGGTTGTTAAAAACATAACGAGCTCAGTGGGTGGACTAAAGATAAGGCGGAGCAGTGGGAAACAGGTCAGGAATAATGAAGAGGGACCTAATGAAATCCGATTTGAACGGAAAGATGATTGAGAGCATAGAAGAATATAGAAGAGACAGTTGTCCGCTCGATGACAAAAGTGCAATGAAATAAATGCAGGAAAGAAGAGAACATTTGTGGATAAAGTGGAAGCTGGCTGACCCAATAACCAGTTGGCAGCTCCAAATTCACAGTCATTCATCAATCTGCAATCTCGGATTTGCACGGCACTTGTGTGGATTAATTTAATGCTGTTAACTAATTGAAGTGCCCTGATTCAGCGACTACGCAGTGGAACCTAACATGGCTGCATAATGAGATGGAAGCATTTTGCTCCAATTACATTTAAGTGCCGGAAAACGAACGAATGATGGAGTGGTCACAGAGGGAGGGGCAGTGGGAGTGGGACGAGAAGGAGGAACAGTCTCGATTCACATTTCGGAGTCGAGCACCATTAATCAATGCGAGGAGGAACACGACATCATTCCGGCTTGGCACGTCGAATGAATGCCTATTACAGCAACTATTTTGAAGGACTTGGTGGTGGATTGGGAGGGGGGAGGGGAGGGGGATTAGAAGGGACAAGGTCGATCTGCTTGGCACCATCAATAATGAGAACTCGAGTGGAGCAAGAAACGAAACAACAGGAAAACAAACAACAAACTGTTTCACTGGACTGTGAAGTCGTTAGCAGCGAGGCAAAAGGAGAAGGGGAGGGAGGAGGGGGAGGGAGGAGCAGCTACTTGCAGCTGTCAACAGAGTGGTGAAGGTGAGAGGGGTAGGTGGATGAGAGGGTGACTCCAGCCGGAAATCGATTTGTGTTTAGATTTGTTTTGTCGTGTTTTCGCGCAACTTTTGTGGTCGTTGCTTTTGCTTTGTTTTTGTTTTTGTTTTCGTTTTTGTCGTCATGGTCAACAACAATTATTTGGGAACTATTAATGACTAGGACGTGGCCTACGCCTTGGCCTGTACCCCCCTCCCCTCTCTACCACTTTCCCCCTCTCTCCCAGACCTGCTCTGTTTGTTTTTCCTGCTTGAGAGCAATGAATTTGTCCCGTCGCACTTTGAACTTTAACTATTAATCATATCTCTCTGGGGTGGAGTTTCCTTTGGAGGCGTGTCTCTAGAGAAAGCTCCCTCAACTGTCTTGACGATTATTTTCTAATCGAAATATGTTTTCCCCACCCTTAAATGGGAAAGAGGTTGGGAAATGTTTCCCATGTACTTACCCATCAGTTTCATCACCTCGTGGTGGCTGATGAAAATGTTGAGATATCCCCGGACCAGAGGTGTCTGCCAAGCCACAAGTGAGATTAGTAGGAGAAGCAGACTCCTGAAGAGAGCCATCTTTAGGAAGTGGAAGTGGGACAGAGAGTCCTCTTTGGAATCTAGTCTGCGCAATTAATAACTTGTCATCTTCACAGATTCCCCTTTTGGTTGGGATGCAGTTACCCCCTTTCTTCTTTCTTTTTCACCTCTCTCCCGATGCCAGCCAATTTCAATGTGTGATCATTGAAGCATTTCCTTCTATGCAGACTGAAGACTGAAGAGTGGGAAATGAGAATTGGAAAGATGCTTCCGTTTGGGGCAGAAGTTTGATTCGAATTCGAAACACGACGCTTCGGAGTTGCCCCAAAGAAGCGTTCAATTTAAATTCACAACTGCTGTTAACAGTTCCAGTTCCAGTTCCAGTTCCAGCTGGAAATCCTCATCCGGATGCGGCCACAAAGCGTCGAGGATTCTGTCTGCCAAATTTGGAACTTTTTAGCCTTAGCTGCTGACTCTTTCCCTCCTGTTTTCCTTCTCTTTTCCGTGCTGCTTCCTCTGTTGCTGTTGCTGTCTCTGTTTCTCCTCCTCTCTTTGCTCTGGTCTCTATCTCTTTCTCTTTCTCTGGCTTTAGGCAGTGGAGACGAACTGAGTTCAACTTTGCCAGTTTTGTTTTTGTTGCGGTTGCGTCCGTTGTTCTTGTTGTTGTTGTTGCTTCTGTTGTCGCCTGTCGACTGCCAGAGCCATCAGCATTTTCGTTAGCTTTTTTATTGGCCTTTCTCCTCCTCTACCTCCTATCCTCCTGCTCCTCTATCTCCTCCTGCTGATTTGACCAACTGGTTGCTGTTTCTGCTCCTGCTTTTCTCCTGATTGTGTGGATCGTCACGTTGGCAACGTCTCGCCCGCTGGTCAGTGGTTGCATCCAGTTGTTGTTGTTGTTGCTGTTGTTGGTGTTGGTGTTGAGCACGTGTCCTGGTTGTCCTCGTTGTCCTTTTTGCGTCGTCTGCTCGTTAAAGAGTCCTGTGAATAGAAAGTGATTTAGTTGAGTCTCGTGCAGAAGTTGAAGCTGATGTTGTGCGATGTGTGTTGTGTGTTGTGTGTGGTTCTATGGAGTGTGTGGAACTGTGGTTCGGAGTGGTTCAGCTTTATTTCCTCTGCTTCTTTTCAAAACAATTTCGAATTTTGAAAACTTTTGCGACTGCCAAAGTAATTACAAAGTGGAAAAAGATTAACAGCTCAAGGACTCGCACCTCCATCAATTCCATTCTTCGAGGAATGGATGCTCTTCCCGTTCTTTAAATTCCTCACTCACATGACTTGTTTCCCCTGATGTTTTAATAAATTCGAGCTAATATTCGACTGTTTCTCTGGCATAAATAATGCACTACAGTAAGCACTGCCAATGGGAGAACGAAACAGAGAACAGACAAACAAGGAACAACTTTTGGCTTGCAAAAATGCTTTGTGTGGATTTTGTGGTTCAAGTGGTTGCTTCCCCCTCCAGGTTGCACCCCCTTCCCCTCGTTTAACCCTCCTTCTGGTTGCGTGCAGCAACTTGAATAGGACTCCAAGTAGAATGAAAAACAGAACCAGGTGAAAAAGTCAAGAGTTGGTATGGAAATGGAAATGGAATTGGAATTGGAGGAACGGCAGTCAAGTGGCTTTAATGTGAAACTGTTGCCAAGAAACCAACCTCCAATTTCACCTGCTTGCACTTTTCCCCCTCTGCCTCCTCTTTCCGTTCTCTCTCTCTCTCTCTGTGTTTTCCCCTCTCCCATTTCCATGGCAATTCCAATGCAAGTCTTTTCTCCCCAAGTTTTTGGCCGCAATAAAAATCGAAATGCACAAACTTTGTTGCCTCTTTGGTTGTGGCTTTTCATGAACAGTTTTTCCGCAGCCAGAGGAAAAGTATTTAAAGTTTCTGGAGTCGCGGTCATCTCAGTGGTCCAAGGAATGCGACTGCGATTTTAATTAAACTTATCTGAGATGAGATGAGATGAGAGGAGAGCTTCTGCTCACTTGATTAAGAGCCAGATCATCAGAATGTCAATTGCAGTCAGAGCTTTTGCCGAGCATTTTCCGAGAACTCGACGACATTCAACGAATTCATTAATAATTCAAAAGACAAATAAGAAAATGTTAAGGCACATGTGTGTCTCTGTGTGTGAGTGTGTTTGTCTTGTGTGTTTACTTGTCGACGAATGTAACTGATTTAAATGGAGCAGCAGACAAACAGCAGAGAAATAACAGGCAGCATTCAGGCGACTGCTGTTCGCTTTCACCCCTGAATTCACCGCAGAACTGTCTGCACGTTGCGAGGGTGGTGCAAGGAGTTGCCGAGGAAGTCTCCTCCATCGATAACGCATTAAAGACATCAACTCAATCATAATCAGGTGGCGGGGAGTTGGAATTGTTTGAATTGGCAACATATTGCTCAAAATTTTCTGCTTAGTCACACGCATCATCTGTCAGACAGTCAGACAGTCAGCACAGCTGCCACGCCCCCCTTGCCGCCCACTGTATAGAGTGACAAATTGAGCGACGGTTGGTTTTTTTTTGTTTTTTGTTTTTGCCCTGAAGATGATGGAGAATTGTTGGCAAAAAATGGGAAACTTTTCAATTACCCGATTCGAAGTCTAATGAATAATCATCTTTCTCGCTATCATCACATTTCCCCGCTGCTCTTCCCCTTTATTGGCAATATTTATTGATGTTCATTATTGTTCTGGATGCTGTCTATTTATAACCGTTTCGCGTTTTCCTCCCATTTCCCCCACTCCCTGCGTTGTGGGAGTTATTTCCTCTGCCTTGGGGGCGTGACGAGGCTCGTTTCAATTATAAAATGGCTTTCGTTTCTAATTGAATCGTGAGTTTGAGTTGAGCAAAGTTAATATTTTATTTCCGCCTCGTTGTTGTTTCAATTGCCTGGTCTTCTACTCATTTCATTGCACCCTCTGGGGCTCAGTCAACCCCCCTCTACACTGAGAAAAATATATGTTTCATAAAGAAAACTTTGATTTATAAAATTCGACGAGAAAAATAAGTTTGAAAACTCATCTTGGTTTTAAGAACATTTTAAGTAAATCCAAAATTTTGTTATAAGAAAAAATGTTCTTAACATTTAACTCACAAATTTAGATAAATTTAAATTAGATTCAAAAATTTATAACATTTTTTATTTTGACATACACTGTTTTCTGGCTTCATAATTTTATAAACCTGAATATTCTTTTGCTAAGTTTTTCCTAGATTTATAAAACCTATTTCAGTCAAATAAATCTTTAGTTTTTAATACTTCTCAAACAATTTTGATTTATATTTTTATTTCTTTGATTAATATTTTTAGCATGAGTAATTTGCTCTTAAATTTTTATTATTTTTTTGGAACAAGATACTAAAGAATAATGTTTTTGATTTTAGGAGCAGGTATGTTAATAAAAAAATATTATTTATTATATATCCTATTAAATTGTTGAATCTTATTGCTCTAATTGCTATTCAATTTTACTTTAATGTTTTTTATATTTTTTCTCAGTGCATCTACCCCCAAAAAGGCGGCTTTAAATGGTAGCCTGTATTTGCTCCCATTTCCCATTTCGCATTTCGCATTTCCCATTTCACATTTTCTAGACTTCCTCCAATTGCGCTGCGATGTTGCCAAGAGCCGCGAGGCATTGCTTCAATTGCAGACAAGTTCAGGCAGGAAATCAGGGGGTTGTGTTACCCCACTTATCATAATCATTATTGTTGTTGTTGTTGTTGTACTTGTTGTTGCTGATGATAAACTGGCAACAGATTCTGTTGTGGGCATAAATAAAGCGGGACATTGCCGTGGTTATTAAACTGCTCCCGAAATCTATTTGGGTAATTCGAGATTTTCACATTGCTAAGTAAACTCAATGCGATTGCATTGCCCCCTGGCACTTTGCTCATTTGCCAAATAGTTGCCACACTCCCCCTGTCCCTTTTCCCCCTTCAATTTTCCCTATCATGTTGCAGTTGCCACAGTTCTATTGACTCTGCCCCCAGGTGAAAATGTTGCCGCAGTTGCCTCATTAACTTTAATGTCCTGCCACAGCAACAACAGCAACAACATCACTTTAACTATTCGCCAGTTTCAATAAACACAAACGACCAGGAGTCAGACAACAAACAACAAAGCAACAACCAGCAAACAACAAAGCAACAAACAACAAAACTCTGCCAGGGACTTCATTAAATGCCCGTAAATATTTTACAAAATACAGCAAAGAAAAATACTCGAAATGCGTATGAAAATTAAAATATGTAGTAGGGTAAGTGGCAAATACTTGGCACACCCACTGTGGCCTAGATAAATTGGCAGTCATACATTTTGATAGCTGATTAAAAGTAACGAGCGACATTTGCATCTGTTTACCTGGCCAGGTTCAAACGTTGGCCATATATCCGGATGCCATTTAGAAGTTTTTCATAAATTAATAATATTATTCAACATATATATGAAAAAGTGCAGATTAAAAACACAAAAAGCTTTTAAACTCCCCCAAAACAAAAAAATTGTTATAGAAACTATTTTTTTTGCAGCCGAAAATTAGATAATAGTTCCCTTTTACTTGTTCAACTTCAAAGCTTCAAGCTGACTTAAAGTTTCATAACAGATAAGTCTATTTATTAAAAATAAATAGATAGGACAGAGCGAGACTTTAAAATCAGCTGAACTTATTATCAAACAACTCTATAAAAATTAATATTCAAAACTTGCTATACAAAATTTATAAATCATTTTCTCTTACTTTGAAAGCACATTAAAGCTTTAAGCACACTTTCAGCCAATGATGATAGTAATTTTCGCTTTACAATAATATTAGCTACAATTGAAAATTGTTTATTATAATTTCTACTCACTTCAACCATACAGCGCATACTTCTTTAAAAGCACTTGAAAGCTTTAAGCTCACTTAATCTTTAAAAAGTTTAATTATCATCCTTAAACTTAGAATATTTTACAAATTTACAATACATTCAAAATATATCCTTTTTAACTGTTTTCAAACAAAGCTTTTGTTGGAAAAGTATACTTTAGAATTTCGATAGTATTTTCAACATTTGGTAAGCATATATTGTGAATTGGGCAAACGATTATAACCAACTGGGTGCAATTATTTAGCGCATGAAAATTAGGGAGAGATATGTACTTTGATAGAGTCCATTGCCATTTCCATTTCTATGAACAATTTGTGCTGGGCCTAATGTACAAAATGTTCGTTGAGTTGGCTAATTTGTACAGGCAATTAATTTACATTTGGGACCAGGGCAATGGACTTTAGGGTGGCAAGGGGGGTGGAGAAAGGGGGGAGGTAAGCAGAGGCCATTATTGCGATTTCGTTTCATTTTGGCAGAGCTCAAAGCTCTATGGGGTTAAACAGGGGATGAGATGGGGATGCAGGGCATATGGAATGTTGAAAGGGACACACGATTTGTCGTTTGTGCATTGCACATGTGTTGTAAATATCACAATTCCATGGACAACGAGGAGAGGGAGGGGAATGGGGTCTCAAATTGGTAACAGAACTGAGACAGCATACGCTGTGGTTGCCTCGACAAAGCTGCATCTATGCAACATCATTTGTTGCTATCTAATTGACAATTTGTGAAATTTCCAATGAACATGCTGCATTTATTTCAGGTTCAAAATTTCTATAACACTTAAATTTAAGAGCATAATATTGCTGTTTATTACAGTTTATTAGGTAGTACTTAGAAATGCATTTAAATGTAATGTTCCGTTATATTTCACATCGAATGCCATCATTTCACATGAAGAAACAGTCTCAATTATGGTTTATGAGTACTTGTCGATAACTCAAAAACTCTGCACATTCTGCTGTCTGTCTTCGGTCTACAGTCTACAGTCTTCAGTCTGTCTGTGTTTGTGTGTGTGCGCAATATTTATGATTATGGCCAAGACAATGTGACAGTATTCGCAGCTCAGCGAGGAAGCACCTACCATCTACTCACCCTATTGAATGGTCCCTGCTTTTATCTGGCAAACGCCATAAAAATGTCGAGTAAGTCGACACGGGACGACACGACACGACTCAACTCGACTCGACTCGACTCAACGACCCATTTTAAAGCTGTGAAATGTGAGCTCGGTAATCTCGAGTACAATGGGGCAATAATCATTGATTTATTATGACTGTCATTTCGGTTATTAAAATGATATTTTGCCAGCATCAAGAAAATCTCAGCAAAGCCAGACAATGGCATATTCATATTGTGGTATCATTTGAAAAGCCTCACTCCCAGCGAGAACCTATAAAGTTGGTCACTTTAAGTTTCTTTCTTTATTGGGGGTAACTAATTGAAACATCGAGTCGAAAGTCGTGTCGGAAACTAAGCGCTAAAAGCGTGACTAATCTATGCATATTTCTTCTATATTTTTTTTCTTACTTTCCTTCTCAACTTGAGGTCATAATCAGGGGGCGTTCACTTAGGCAAAGAAATTGGTAGGGCAAAAGAATAATGTGTAGCATACATTTTGGGGCAACATTTAGTTTCACTTTGGCCGGCCATTGTTGTCCTTTATGCCTGCCCATTTGTGTCCTGGCCAAGCACTTAGACATTCCATCAACGTTCGTGTCCAAAGCGTTAGCGTGTGGAAATGTGCCAAGGGATACAGAAGTGGAGAGAGACAGAGACAGAGAAAGAGGCAGACGAAGAGAGAATAGAGAAGAGAGCTGAGATGTGGGGACTGTCCAACTTAAGATTTGCATAACTTTTGACGGTGGCTCAAGTGGTTACAGTTCACGATTTCAACGGATTTTGTGGTCATTTACTTTCGCTTATGCCTAAGAGGTTTCTCAATTTATAAACACTCTACACTCGAAAATAGGTCAGAGTAAATTGGTGACTTAAAATGCTGACTTTTTAAATGGTTTGTCGTACTAGAAATTTCGTTAAAGAGTCCATTTCTATTGACAGCTTTAAAGCTATCTTTTTGCCTGCTTTTTGGTGTTTGAAAAAAGTTTTTCATCACTTGCAATTAGTGTCAGACATTAAACAAACAACATGCACTGCAAACAAATTGGGGTTAAGTAAGAAATATCCAAAAATGAATTAAGAGATATCTCACATTTCTACATTTTTATTTTATTTGACATTTTTAAGAAAAATTTTAAGTCAAAACTTTAACTTTCTGTTTTATGTTTTTTATTTTGCTATGATATTTTTCAGATTTATTTAAATTAAAAACATTCACGATTTATAGAATGCATTAAACTGATTTAAACAAGTAAATAAGTGAACAGCAAACTGTCGTACATTTTTACAGATTTTGATTTAACAATTTAAAAAATTTGCATATTACGTTAATTAATTTCTTTGAGAGTTTGAAGAGTTGCAAATAATTTTATACACACAGTACGATGTAAATAAGACTTGCTTTGAATTTGATTAGATTTAGAACTCGAACACAGAAAATTCCAAAAATGACATCAGTTACAGTTAAATGTGCCAATTGGCTAGACTTTTCTTGCAGTGTAGTGCCGCAAGGATGTCCAGCAGGGTATTGGGAAATAGAAAATCTGAAAATATTTATTTAGTTTCACTTTGAAGTGGGTCGTGTGTCCCGTGTCCTTCTGCGTCCTGTTTACTGTCGTCTGTCGTTAGTCACGGATGCGAGAGGCGGCTCGATTTACTGGTGTCTGTGTGTGTGTGTGTGAGTGTGTGACGAGTGTTGAGTGTTGAAAAAAGTGTTTAGCAAAACACATTAAATGCTTACTTATCAAAACGCAATCAGCTTAAGAGCTGTCAGTCGGCCTGTGTCCTTCTTCCCTGTCAAGCGATATGAAATGTTATGCTTTTAATCCTTTCATTGGCAATTCGACACGGCTCTTGGCCACAGCCTTATGGCCAGTTAACACGCACACACACACACAGAGAGAGAGAGACGGAGAAAGTGTGAGAATAAGGAGGGGGGAGGTGGGTTAATCCTTTTGCTTGCCTGCCAGCTGAGAATGAACTCGCACTTTTCGCAGACACAACTCGACGCGACACGACACTACACTTTTATTTCGCTTTTCTCTGCTTTTCCCGGGTGTCATATATCATTTCACAATACAAATGTGTGGGAAGGATGTAATGAGAAAAGCGCCTTGAAATTTTAAGCGCTCAAAGCCCGCAGTTTAAGCCTGTCAACATGGCGCTTTGGGGCCTGGCTTTGAGGGTCTCCTGTGAGGGATAAGGGTTTGGATGTTCTTGCCACAGCACGCGCGAGAAACCACAAACACCGCGACCAGCACGCAACGTGGATAATGCTGATGTTCAGCAATAATAATGATAATGATATTGGTAATGATAATGCTAACAATGATGCTGGTGTTGTAGGTGAAGCACGTACCGACAAAACTCGACGCTTGGTTTTATTTTTATTAATGGTTTTGCAACAGGAACTACAATTGCGGAATTTTGGACGGACGTTTCAGATTCGTCACTTACGAGTTCCGAGCTTCGAGTTCGCGATTTCTATTTTGCCGAGCTGCCGCCAATTTATTTTCGCCGCGTTGCGCGTTTGCGACTCCGATTCTGATGCCGATGCAGATGTCGATGCCGATTCCGACTGTCTTGAACGGAAAACTGTGTGCGACTGGCGAAGGAACGAACAGCACGAGCAGGACCTGCCCGTTAACCAGCTCGACAAAAATTCCGACAGCCCGAATCGAAGCCGAAAGCGTAGCGAACGAAGCTGTCATCGGGTTTCAAGCTACTGTGGGCACATGCGCAGCACTACACGAAAAAAGCCGGTTGCCACATGTGGCACTACACTAGGGAAAGTCGGCTGGGGTGGGAATTGAGGATAGGGGGTTGTGGATTGGGGGTAGGGGTGCAACAGCAGAAAGCACAATTGTTTGCCGCTGTTGTTGTTGTTGCCCCTTCATGCAACTGTTGCGCTTTTTTTCAAATGGCCAACAACAGAGACAAAATATCGTATTTTTAGGAAAGAAAAAATGGGAGAGAGGAGAGGAGAGAGGGAGAAACTCGTACAGACGGTTCATCGATGAACCGATTAGCTCATAAACATATCACATAATTTGATAATTATTATTTGAAATGTTATTCCCTAACAAGAATGATTGCATATTCGATGTGAACCAGATTAATTATTGGCTTTCCTTTGGGAATCAATAACTAATTAGAGCCTAGACTTGAATCGAATAGTCGTTGTATTTAGGGCTAATTATTCTGGCTTTAATTTCACATATTCGAATTGGTTTGTTTGCTGAAATTTCTGCAACAGTTTGACAATTCATTGGAGCACAAGAATTGCAGTGGAATTTAGGTCAATTTGAGTTGCAATGTTTGTTGACTAACTGAATGACTGAACGACTGACTGATTGACTGACTGAACGACTGAGTGAATTGCAATCAATTGAAAACGCCAGCTGACATTTTCACAGAAGTCTCCATTTGAAAAATTTGCAGAGAAATCTTTTCTAGAAGGGAAAGAAAAATCATGTGTTTCAAAAATTTATTTAAAGCACTATTGATATTCTCTATTTTATTTTTTCCAAGTTACCGAGTATCAGGATTTATTTTGCATTAAAAAAAGTGTTTGTTAAGCCCATGGAAAATGTTGTGATTCATTAGCTTGTAAAATCACGGACAATGCCGGTCTAACCCAGTTAGTACACACACTTACACACACATATGGGAGTGTGTGTTTATGTGTGTGTGTGTGTGACAAGTAGCCCTATTTGTTATGTTGCTACAAATTCAATTTGTCACTCAAAAGCCGTCGAAATGAAGCAATTTCCTGCTTACTGCCAAGAACAGCAAGAGCAACAGCAACAGCAACAACAACACGACGAAGAAAGGGAAGAAGAGAAGCAGAAGCAGAAGAAACAGGAGCAGAGTAGAGAGCAACATTCTGCAAACTAATTAAATGAAATGAACTCAATGAAACTTGGCTCCGAACTAAGCAAATTGGCCAACTTGTCACAGTAATTACATCAAAATATCTGAAAATAAGAAAACAAAAAGAAATAAAAAATAAATATAAATGGCAGAAAAACTGTCAGTTTGATACATTTTAGGGCCGAAAAGTTATTTGGCAACGGACCTGTCCAACATTGACAGATGGACAGAAGCGACTTGGGGAAATATTTGAACGACACAAAGCTTAATTTGCCAGAAGAACGAATGTCAATTAAAATTTTTTAATGAAATAACTTTTTTTGATTTGTCAGAGCAGTAAAAAAACAGGGGGAGGGGGGAAGAGAGTTGAGTGGTGGGAAGGAAGGGGGAATCTTTGCCAGCTGCAGAAATTCAATTAAAAAAGGTTGATTAGTTCGCAATTACATTGTCCAATGCCAAAAATGCCTCTCAAATTTGCCTCATTACCAAAAAAGTCAGTGAAAAGAAAGCGACAGAAAACTCAAAAATCTGGCAAATCTTGTGACAGGACTCAGCGGGGAGGACACTTTGGACTTTTAATTAAGGACAACGAATCGAAGGAGAAATATCCAATTGGAAATTATACCGTGACCCTTCGAAAATAATTGAAAATTTTCACGCTGTGTCGCGGAAAAAGCCTAAAAACCCTTTTACCTCAATCTTTAACTTCATTTATGACAGTTACACGTGCAACTGCGGCATGTTGAGATGTGAGATTGGAGTCACAGTCGTTAAGTGGCAACCAGCTGAGTTGCAAGTGATAAAATGCGGTCTTACGGTCCAAGTAAAAGGGGTTACAACAACCTCAGCCGTTAGCTGCTTACTGATAACCCGATAAGAAAGCGAAGCCAGAAGAACCACAGCCACTAAGCCGACAGACATGCACTTATCAGCGAAGCTGCAACACTGCCATAATGAGTCCAGTTCAACTCGATACCAGACCCTAGAAATAAGCAGGAGCAGAGGTCAACTACTGTGCCACCCCCAAGTGCAACAAATTGTGTGTGGTAAGCTCGGAAATGCGGGGATAACAATAAGCAGAAACAACAACAAATGACAGACGCTTAAACAGTTGCTGGAGCTCAACACAAAGAAACAAAAAAAGCTGCAGCAAAGTGGCAAAGTTCAATCCAACCCCCTCGAAGGGGATGGAAAGGGGAGGAAAGTAACCCGAGAAATACCCAAAGAGGATAATAATGCGAGTGAATAGAAAAACAAATATACGAGACTCGATTTGTGGCTGCTCCTTCCATGGATACACACATATATCTGAGTGTGTGTTGCATGCAACACACAGAAAATAGAATCAAATAGCAATAAAACGAAACGGAATCCTCTTAATGCGGCGTGTAAACGAAAGAGGCACGTGACCCGCCTCTTTTCACCCTCCCCTTCAAAACACTGAGAGCTATAAAACTTGTGTCCCGTTGCCGCCGGACAAATTAACACGTGAGAATAATCCAAACAGAGGCTGTAGCTCAACATTTCAGCAGAGAATCATGAGTGGAAATAAAACTATTTACAGCAGACACAGTTCGCTGTTCCCTGTTCCCTGTTCCCAGTTCCAGACCTAGGAGAGGCTTTAGTTATCCTTGAATGGCTGTCAAGTCGTGGCCTCTTTACAAATCGTTGCAGATTCTCAAATCTCAAATCAAATGCAATATTTTGTGAGCAGCCAGAAATGCGCAACAATATCAAAGATGTGTCCGATGTGTTCGTTGTGTCCGACGAGTGTCCATTGGATTCTGTTGCAAGCTGCAATTCTTTGCCGCAGTCCGCAACAAAAGCAACTCCAAGTCGAACACTTGCCTGTCTCTCCCTGTCTCTCTATTTCCTTCCTCCCGCTCTCTAACTGCCTCCCTGTCTGTTGAACAATTTGCTGCCACATTTTGGGGCATTTCCCTCATTGCTGCAACGCCTTCGGTCTGCACTTCTTTTGTCAGCTCTTTTCCGATGTCATGAAAGAAGCAGGAAATTCACAGAGGAAGAAAGAAAGACCGGGAGAAGAGAGGGAAGAAAAGAAGGTGCTGCCATTTATAGTTGAAATGCATTTAATTTTGATATTTGTGATTCAGTTTCTGCCTTTGAGGGGGAGACTTCTATTGGCCAGTTGCCAGGGTTGCACTGCCTCACGTATTGCCAAGTGGTTAATTACATCGCTAAATGGAGAAATATAGAATTACTTGCATTGGCAACACTTGGGCCAACAGCCTGCAAATTGGCCGAAAGCAAATGGAAAACTGCACTTCATTTTATGCGTCACAATTTGCTTTTAGTGTCTCCCATTCCATTTCCCTCCTCTCTCTCTCTGATCTTTGATAGGGTTGCCGTCTTAGACTGAACAGGATTACAACTAGACTGGGAACAATCAAGATTTTTACGAGTAAAGTTATGAAGTCCGAAAGATAATAATGGGCCAACACTTGATGCTTGGCACTAATTCAAAATGCGCCAACAAGTTTGACAGACGCCGGAGGCCAAGGCCAAGTTGGCTTAGTAGTTGGCCATAAACTGAGAGACAGAGAATTACACTGAGAGAAATGGCGAGCAATCATTCACGACAATCACTTTTTACGTTATTAAGAACTTGAAACACGCAACGAGCCACGAAAGTCAGGCGAGTAAATTGTTTGATGCTTTGAGGCACAAACTGGGAAGCATCCGGAAATAGAGGGAAGCAGGGGAGGGGAAGGGAAGTGGTCGGAAGCGACGGGAAACTTTGCTTGCCAACAGCAGTTGCCATCAAATGTCGGACGAGACTGCAAGATGGGGATGTCGGCAATGGGCCAAAAGGATAAACAGCGTCGCAATATGAAGGAGCTGCTCCTATGCAGGACAAGAGAGAGGGGATGGGATGAAGAGGGGGGAGAGGAATAAGGAAAACTTCTTTTATTATGCCTTGTTCCTATTTGTCTGGGAAGAGACTGAAAATAGTGCCAAATTCATATGATTGAAAAAGCTATAGGAGCAAACACTATTCTGGAAATAGGACGGAAATGTGATGGGGATTGGGGATGTAACTGAGAGGGAGGAGAGAAGGACAGGGGTGGGGAGAGTGCTGTGGGGATGTCGGACTGTGGAAGCTGTACTAAAGTAAATGAAGCGTGTCGCTTTGTTTTCCTTTGATTTAGTTTTATGAGTCTACATCGGATGTAATTGAATTATGCAACTTGGCGCCCAACGTCAGACGACTTTATTAGCATTCGATCGTAAAAAGAGTCTAGAGGGGAGGATTGGAAAAGGGGATGACGATGACGATGATGACTATGACGATGTTGTTGATAATAGAGAGGATGCGGCTGTTGCACAAACAGACAGTCTGTGGCACGATGGAGATGGAAGATGGAAGCGGATGCAGAGGGAGATGGCAACATGGTTTCGCTTTTCATCGGTCATATTTGAATTTAGATGCCTCGTTCGCGTTCGCGTTCGCGATGAAATGAGTTGGAAAATATGTCTGCGGTTTCCCGGCAGTCCATCCATATCCACATCCACATCGATATCCACATCGACATCCTGTCGCATTCGAGAAGTGACTCAATGAACACTGGCAAATTTCCATAACTCAATAAAGCGAGACATTAACTGATAAAAAGCCGTTGTCAGAGGACTCACTGTACTCTGATGATGAGTGATGAGATAGGAACATTACTCGGCATCCAATGGAGTCAATGGAATCAGCAATAATATGACAATTTGAGCTGCAGCGTCAGACAGCGAACAAAACGATAAACACAACGTATCTGATTCGCAATTGGAATCTCTCAATGAGAACTGATACTGAAACTCAAGTCAAGAGAAAGATAGAGAGACAGACAAAGAGAGAGAGATAGCTCCCATCTCACATGGGAATTTCTATGGAAATAGAAAAGTTATCTCGATGAAAACGAGTTTTGTTTCATGACTTTGAGACCTGCCCATAATTAATATGCGAGTTTCCATGGAGCAATCTGTCATTTCGGATAAGAAGTGGAAGCGAAAGTCACACCAACCCCTCGATATGTCCCCGTAACCATAACAAGCTATGTGGCTTGTGGCAAGTGGCATGTTGCAAGAAGATTTTCACATGCAGACAACTGCTTCAGTGGCTCAATTACATCGCTGTATCGCTGGACTCTGAATGTCAGTTGAGTTTCAGGAAGAGTTTAAAACAGAAAACAGAAAACAGAAACCATTCACAAATTGAAATCAGAGACACCCTGTATCTTCCCTTGCCTTCCCTTCATCCCCTGCTGCAATTGGAGTCCCAATCGAGAGCTCTGTCATTTGTGTTGCTTGTTGTTTGTGTCCTGTTGGACAAGGACTAAGGACTAAGCTGTGTAAATGACGACTGCAGTTGGCCTGGTCAGCAGAGATGCCTCACGCATTGACACGGCAGCTTACAGGGCTCAATTGATATCGTAATTCCAATCAACACGAGTGGGAGAATTGAGCAGGAGAAAGAAGGGGGAATTCTCGAGTTAGCACAACAAGTTGCAGACTAAACATGGCAGGATTACTGCAGCCATCGACTGGAGGAGAATGCAGTTGAAGAGAACCAGGACAAAGGTTGCTTCTCTTCCTCCTCTTTCCCCTCGACTCACAACTCTCAACTCGTTCAACTTCAACTTCAAGTTGCCCAAAAATACTCACGTCTTATAGACGTGACCAAAATGTTTGTCCATAAATAAGCTAAATATGAAAATGGGAAAATAAAGCCCAGAAATAGAAGCGAAAACTCGTCCTAAAGTTTCCCAGTTTAGCAGTCAGTGAGTTCACATATTTTCCGAGTTGGGAACTCAGTTTGCACGAAACCTTTGAAAAATTCATCAATGAGTCGTGAGGCGTTAACTTCCCTACTCTCCTCTCTTCCCTCCTCTCTCTTCGTTATCCACTCTTCGCTTAGCCAGTAGACATTAACCCCAATTGGCTAAATGGCGCATTAGGTCAGTGGGGGAGTCTTCAATAGTGTCTGTCTGTATTCATGTCCAAGTCACTCGTCTCTCGAGTCTCGAATCATTCGCCCATTCAGAAGTTTTCCCTATTCAACCATTCGCTCGTTGGGGCATTCACTCAATACAAATGAAAATGAAAAGTGGAAATGGGAATGGAAAATGGAAATGGATGGAATCGCAACCGAGTTGCACTGCTGCGTGGTCAGTTATAATTAGGAGCGCTTTTAGGGTTTTATAAGCTAAGCGATTAGCGCCAAGAGTCAGGGGAAAAGCGAAGAGCGAAGAGAGAAGAATGGCGAAGAGAAGTAAACACTTTCACGTTGACCCACTCAGAGCTCCGAGGGAGGAATGGATTAGGGCAGAAAGGCAGAAGGGATGTCTTGTCCGTCTCTCCTTCTTCCTCCTCCTCTGCCCAATTTCAATATTGTTAATTGGCGACATGGTTATAGGGAATTCGAAGAACCCAAGCGACCCATAAACATATCGGTTACAGCTGTATTCCAATTCAAAGCAGCTCTGAGTTATGTTCCCAATGTTTGTATATGTCGAAAGAGGGAGAAGGAGGTGAAGGGGTCTTAAAATGGGCGCAGTCTTGGGTCACGGGTTGTGGATACTCATAAGTCAATGGAAACAGGTTTACATGTCTTCCTCGGTGTCTGGATCTGATGTAGAGTTGATTAATTGGCCATAAACCCAACGATTATTATCATAATTCTCAGCGAGGGAAGATTCGACTTAAGGAAGTTCTTAAATAAACACATTTCGAAAATATGGAGGACTGGACCAAGGAAGTATTCAGCTTAATAGAAGAAGAAGCAGAGGAAGCAGAGGACCGCTTACCGTTATGATTGTCGGGTGCCGATTCCTCATTCCTTATTTTCCGATGAACTGTTGATTTTCCCTTGAAGTTACACGAAACTCACAGAGTTACCCCATAATCAAGGGGATGTGGACGGGATTGAAGGGGAGTGGAACGGCATGGGAAGGGTGAGGAACCGTGTGGGAATGGGATGGGGCAGGAGAACGGGGAGAAGGAGAAGAAGGACAACTCGCAGAGCTGTAATTGCTTAATTTGATTACGTGCCGCCGTAAAAAGCAGAACAGGAAATTTGCACACACACACACACACACACACACACACACGCACACACACACACACGGTCTACACTCGGTAATGAAGTTGATTCGCCGTTTGGATGGATGGATGGATGAATGGATAAATGGTTGGATAGGTGGATAGATGGATAGATGGATAGGCAGTTAGCAGACAGGTTGTACACGGGTTGTTCGAGAAGTTACCCCCTTCCCCTTCTTCTTCCCTTTCCTCACCCAGTCTGGCAACTCGCGCGACTTTAAACTGTTTCCCAGATTCCCCAACAACTTAATTTATGTTTCGGCTGAAGCTGAAACCCTTTTGCCTCAATGTCGCCAACAAGGGAAACAACAACAACAATAACAACCACAACAAGGAGTGCTAAGTAACTGTAAATTCAGTGGCAACAATGGCGTCAAAGGCACGAAATGGAAAACCGTTAAGTTCAGTTCGCTTCGCTTCGGTTCGTTTCTCTCATGCGATAATTAGAAGCGACCTCCGCACGCTCAATTAGAAGATTGTAGGCATTACAACCTGCGGGGGGAAGGCTGGAGAGGGGGGAAGGGGAGAAGGGGGAATTGGGGCACAAATGTATGGGTATAAACACTCTCTCTAACAGAAATGCAATAACAACAACAACAACAACAAGTAGCGGGCAAAATGGCCGCAGTGTTGAAGGCAAAACACGCGACTAACTGCAGTTTAAGGGAGAAGGGAGTGCATATAGGGCAAGGGAGGGGGAGGGAAGGGGAGTAGGGAAAGTGGTGGGATTAGGCACAGTGGGGTAGAGAGGCCAACGGCGACTCAAATGTCTTAATTAACTGTTAGTTGCACTCCGGCAATATCGACGGGAGCACGCGCTGTGGGAGGGAGACAGAACTAGAGCAGTAGGTGGGGTGCGAGTGAGAGGGGTTGTGAGAGAAGGAGGAGGGGTAGTTACTGCCTCTGCTTGTCGCCATTGTAGCCACTAAATAATGTCGAGGATGTCGACGTCGTGCCTCAACTTATTTATGATTTGCAATTATTTTAGAGAGAGCTTCGCGAGAGTGAGAAAAAAGAGAGAGAAAGAGGGAGAGAGAGGGAAGAACTTATCTGATTTCGGGATACACGAAGCGTGCATAAACGTGAACACGTCGTCATCATCAAACACACCAACAAACACATGTGAATTTTGGTGGCGCCACCAGACGAAAGTGTTGGCTAGATAAATGACAAGGGAGGAGGCGAAGAGGGGGAGGTTGTATGGGAGCCAAGGGGTTGCTGCAGGGACTGAAGCAGAGACTGGGCTTCCATGTCACTTGGCCATAAAAAAAGTTTATGTCTGACATGAGCCAAAAACAATTTGCATATATTTCCAACTGGATAACAACTTAATTTAGGATACATTCGAGCAGTGACTGTGACTGTGACTGGGAGAGAGGTAGAGTCATAGAGAGGGGAAGAAAGAGAGTCAGATGAATATAGCGAAAACAAGTATGTAAACAGACAGAGTTTTCATAAATATTAAGTTGTAAATCTAACTGATTAAGACGAATTCCAAATTAAGTTTCGTCATTCATCTCGAGGGGAAAAGAGGGAAAGACTTAATGATGGTAGAGGGGGTGGAAGAGGGGGAGAGTTGAGCAATTATTTGGCAACTGACCTTTTGGCGGTTGGTTCATAAAAAGCTTAGTCTAACTGCTGAAAGAATTGCAACCTGAAATGCAATTTATTCGCTGTCGTCAGTTTGACTTTTGAATGACGCCATATTTTCCGCAACATTTGCAATAGCCGTAAGCTCATCCGCCTTTACTGCCACTCCGGAGAGAAGGAGAGAGGAAGAGAGGTGGAAGGGAGAGAAAAAACACTTGAGACAGCTGGCAGTCCAACGAGGCAACGAGGGAACGTGGCAACGAGTCCTGACAGAGATGCATGTGGCAAAGAGGCAGACGACGCAATGTGCAGCCATTTCTCAAAGTGTCATGACTTCCTGCTCCACTCTGCAGATGAGTTGAAGATGAGATGAGCTGACTACCGACTCCACTTGATGTATTAGCATAATCAAACCGAGAGCCAAATGAAACTATGGTCAAAAGACAATTAGTGTTGCCTGAAAGCTCAGCAGTTATTAGTTATGGCTAAAAAGTAGACAGACAGAGAGAGAAAGAGAGAGAGAGGGAGAGAGACAAGTTAATTTACTATAAAACCCCTGGCAACTCTGAACTCGAGGAGCACTTATCGTTTTACTCGACTTTGATTTCATTTCCAGGCAATTTGTGTTGCGTTTGAAATGCTTTTGATTAGGCCAGCTGATAAATAATATGATTAGAGCCAATTTCAGCTATGAAAGGCAACACTCTAATCCAATAGCAACTGCACAATTGTACGTATAAAGAAACCAGTACAGAGAGAAGAGAGAGAGAGAGAGAGGGAGAGAGAACCGGAGTGAGAAGGGAAACTAAATCGGTTTCATTCATTTTGTGTGTAGGACACGAAAATGGATTTCACTTTCAAAGCCACTTTGTAGCGTGTGCTGCCATAAAAGCCAGAGAGAAAAAGCCGAGCCGGGCTAACGGTACATTGCGACTCGGCGGAGTAACTGAACCTTTCGCTTTGTGGAACTTTAAATGCATTTTGCGTTTGCTTTCACCTTTGGCTTCATGGACAAACGCTTTTGCCTGCTAGTGTCAAATGGAAGCTTCTGTGCTCTTCACTGCTCTTCTGCTCTTCTCCGCCTTTCCTCCGCTCTTTTTTGCTCTTCTTTCTTTTTTTATTATTTCGATTTCATGTGCAGGCACTTGCCAACACTACTTCAGCCGTGTACAACACTGCGTGGCACGCTAATAAACTTGAAACTTTAGAAAAGGGCCCAAAAGCGACTCCAAACTTTGCCATTGCATGTCGTCTACTTTCCCATTTGTACGGCTCTCTCTCTCTATCTTTTTTCCTACTACTCCTGCTGCTTCTTCAGGCTCTGCTTTTTTCCGTTGCTGGTCGCCATCTATATGGGCGCCAAAATGGCGTACGTTGGGCGCCAAATGAATTTCATTTCGCAGACGCAACGCGCGCAATTTTATTCACTGTCAAACGGAATTTCCTCGCTGTTGCCATTTTGCCATGGAGCCAAGTTACAAAACTTTTGCCAGGCACTAGAAAAAACAAAAAATAAAAAATTTTAAAAACATCTCACAGCATTGAAATTAATTTGCCAGCATTTTTTTCTCAGTTCATCTTTTTTTTTTGTTGTTTTTACTCATCAAGTTGGCTGCTGCCTTTTAAGCTAATTTGGCGCATCCAACTACAGTTTAAGTTGCACTTTTCTCCCTCCCAAAAATCGTGCACACTGAGAGCATTTTTAATCCATGTTCAGCTCAATGATAACTCGACTATAACCCCACTAGTATAACTGAAGGCTCCACTCAAATTCACGTTAAACGTCACAGTTTGAAGCCGTTAACAAGCGTTGCCTGCTGCTGATTGCCAATGGAATCGCAATCGCAATAGGAATCGCAATCGGAATGAGAATGGGAGTTGAAATTGGAACTGGGAGTGAGATTGGGATTGGAATTGCCAGTCGACTGGTGCCTGTTAATGTTGCCCTGGCAACCCTGACAACCCTGGCCAGCAGACAGACTGTGAAACACTTTAGCAATTTGCAATTGGCATATCGAGAGCACAATTCCGAAATCAGAGAACTGAGAACAGAGAACGGACAACAGAGAACTGTGAGAACAGAGCCCAAAGTCAAGAAGCATTCATGCATGGGGACAATTCAAATCCACAACTCTACGCACTTCTATGCAGCTGCCAGGATGCCACATTCAGATTCAGATTCAGCTTCAGCTTCACAGTCAGCATCAGATTCAAGTAGCAACCAGTTAACCAGTTAACCAGTTGGCATGGAGACACAACACAACCTGGCCAGAACCGTGATGAGGAGCCAAGATCCAAGAGCTGATGTGTAACTGGAATGTGTGGTGCAAAATCACGCATCGATGATTCGATTCGCTTATTCACGAGTACTCGTGCAATGTAATATTCAGAGTTCAATTGAAAAATTGAATTTTTATTAGCAGCGACCAATCATAAATGACCAAAAATGTACCAGAAAATTTGTGAAAAATTGAATTTATTTAAATTTACTTTGTGTTGTTAACTTTTGCAGCAATGTGCAAAGATTATCTGCCAAATTGGCTGGAATATTGGATTTGTTAGAGCATTTTTACATATAAAAGATAATTAAGCATTTAGGAAAGCAAGCTTCAAAGTAGGAAAATACCTTTAACCATTTTTGTATGCATATCAATGGTTCTTTAATTAGCAAAATTGAACTCTTTTTATATTTTAGATGGTATGTTCGTATAAAGAAAATCGGTGTACGGATGAAAATACTATTACTACTCTCCGCATCTCCTGTTACTCTACGTCTACTCAAGTTTTTTTTTCTTTACATCTCTTCTACTTCTTCTTACTTCTTCTTACATCTTACATGCCAACACCTCTACTTCTACTAATATTCTATTACTACTAATCTACACCTCTTAATCTACTACTACTTTACTTTTCTTGCTTCTTTACATCTCTACAACTGCAACTTTTAATTCTTTATACCTTTACTCTACTACTACTGTTTTTTTTACACCTTAAATTTAACGACTACTCTTTTACTATAACTTCTTTGCATTTATTCTTCTACTAGTACTATATTACTACCACTTTTTTACAGCTTTACTTCTACTACTACTATTACTATTTCTCTACATCTCTACTTCTATTACTATTACGTGCCAATTTATTATTTTTAAATGAACAGATTTTACAACATTTTTTTAAGGTATTCGACTTAATTGAGTCGCTCCAAAGAAATCAACATCTCAAGGGTGGGAGACGCATATTTAAAAAATATATGATAACTTTCTGGAATTAAATAATGCGGGAATTCCCGTACTGTAGTTGCAGCACATGCTTTAAAACTTTATTTGAAAGCAATTGTGAAGCCCTGATAAAGGTCAAAGGGCATTTGTTGGCACTTAATGAAAAAGTTTCGGACCAAGTTGAAAGTGGAAAGTGGAAAGTGAATGGACTTTAATACTGTTTGAAAACAAGCTGTGGAATTAATTTCATGGCTCAAAAAACACACATCGTAAACAATTATAAACAGAATGTTGAAAAGCCACACACAACACACAAAACACACACACACACACACAGACACAACATGTCAGCAATAGTGGAAATTTTTGAGGGAAGGGAACAGAAATATTTGGGGAAAAAACCACTGAAAATCAAGTGGAATTTTTGAGGAGACAAGTGAAGATAAATGTTGAAAGTTGTGCTTATAGTTCGGGGAGGTCAATAAATGTCAGTCTGTAGTTCGGCTCGAATCGAACACAGACCGCAATTGCAACATATACAACTTTGAAAAGTTCTATTCCCATCGTAACTTCGATAGGATCAAACTTGGCCTATGAAATCAAAAACAATTGTCAAAGTTTGCAGTTGCTTTGATTGGCTCAATTGTGCTTACTTTGAGCTGGACAATTGCAATTAAAGTTTGCACCACTTGCACCACCGGCGCCACTTGCACCACCCACAAGGTCACCCTGTGGTTGCCCACTCGAAAATGATTCAAAGTGCAACTTGGGAGCAAGTACTTTTAATTGTTGAACAAGTCTCGACTCGATTCGTTTGACTTGTCAAAGATGCAAGCAATGTTTGTTCATGCGAATACGAACTTGCAACTTGCAGCTTGCCACATGCCACATGCCACAGGACTAAGTGAAACGTTTGTCAATAAACAGACGCAAGTTTAAGGTAGACTCAGAGTCAGGGACGCATTTCGAGTACTCGACGATGATTCAGTCGCATTGTGAATGTAAATACATGTGCGAATACGACCACCTGAGAAATCAGCACGCCACAAAGGCGTCTTCTCAACTTCGAACTCCGAGCTCCGAGCTGCGAACTCCTGAGCGGGTAAGGAGCATGGTCAGGGGGTAGTGGGGAGGCGGTAAGGGTGACGGTAAGGGCTGCACTTCTTCTCTTGCTAAGCAATCGCTTTAGCGAAGCCGCAAAGTAACCATAAAAAAAATAAGTGTAGAATATTATGTATAAATGTCCTGTTGTTATCCTGTTTTCCGTTGTCTGTTGTTATATTGATCTTAAATTGAATACGGAATACGGAATTGGGATTGGAATTGTGTGGCACGTGGGGAAACTTGCAGCTGCCACAGTGCCACATTGCCACTCGCGACTGCTGAAGTGGGAACCAGCTAGAAGAGAATTCAGTTGCGGGTATCCGACTGCCAGAGACCCTGTATTTTATGTGCAAATAAATATTTTGAATGGATATCTAGTTTATTATCTCGAAGTGTTAAAATTTAAAGTTATGTCGGACATTAGGATACGTATTATTTGTTTGCAACTTTTCAAAAGATTTCATTTTTAAGATCAGCTTACAGAATACAGGATTACCTTCGTATAATTGGGCAACTCCATATAAAAATTATCGACTATCCTTATACTAGAATTTCCATAGAAATTAGTGGGAATTATGGGAATTATGTGTAGAATCACAATGATCAATATATTTTTTGGATGTAAATTGAGCAACTATGGTATACAGGAAACAGATGTTTGTAAACAGTGGTGTCCAAGTCCACAATGTAATAGGAAAATACACTATATAGACCTCACTGTTGGAAACCTGATTTATAAGAAAACCAAAGTTAGAAAACTAAAAACTTTTTTTATTTCGAATATCGAAAATTTCCTGCTCGATATATCAATTTTTCTGTTTCTCACATGCAATTTTTAGATGGCCAACTTAATAGACTCTTTGTAATTTCCAATTACAGAGACTTAAATCTTTGGAGTTGAATGAAATGCAGATTCATAAACCATAAATGAGCCTGCATAAATGAGTCTAAGCTTCATGTTTCCTTCCCTTTCCTTTCTGTTTCCTAACTTCCCATCCCCTTCTTTTTTCCCTTCCCTTCGCTTTAATTTCCAACCTTTTCAGGGGAACAGGGGCAACTTCTCGTTACCCTTGATGTGATGCCTTCATGTGCGTTGTCCTGGCGGCCATGCCACAGATTTTTATGACATTGCAGCACATTAAATTTTACAGCTTATCAAAACAGTTGACACTTCCGCAGCCTCAGCCTTAGCATCACCTTCAGGTTCAGTTTCAGTTTCAGCTTCAGTTTGAGTTTCAGTTTGTGGCTGAAAACCACACTGACAGCGACATGCAAAGGTTCAGGACAATGGGACAGCGGGACAAGCGGCTCCCTTGACGCCATTTACATTTTGGTTAACTGTAAATTGGCTTTGTATGCTGCACGTGTGTGTGTGTGTGTGTTTGTGTTGGGGGTGAATTATGGGGGAGCAAGCGAGAGGGGTTGGGGGATGGGGATGGGGGATGTATTGCAAAGTTTGTGAAGCTCATTGAGCGCGTTAATTGATTTTCGCGCCAAACAAAGGCAAAAGTTGGAGGGGCACAGGACGCGAGGGGAAGCGCAAGCGAGCAAAACAAAAGGAGGACAGGACAAAGGGACGAAGGACGAAACGACGACTAAAAAGGCCAATTGTTAACGACAACAACAAGAAGAAGCAGAAGACCAACAACAACAGGGACATTCCGCCATTCCAACACAATAAAAGCGGCAAATGTGAGAGAAGTCCTAAAAAATATGCCAGCGAGGGCAGCTCGAATTGTTCTATGCATGTGTGTGTGTGTGTGTGTGTGTGGAAGGGTGTTCCCTGTCTGTGTGTGTGTGTGTGTGTGAGGGGATGAAAAGTGAAGCAATTTACGAAATGACATTATTCGAACGCAAAACATAAAAAAGAAGCAGCAAACGAGAGAACAGTGGAGAATGTGAAAGAATTACGCCAGCAACTAAAATAGACAGGCTCCCCTTCTCCCTTCTCCCTTTTCCCTTCTCCCCCTTTACACCATCCCCAGTTGTTGTCGTTGTTGCTGCTGCATTTTTTGTATACATATTTTAAGCAGCTACAACAACAACAACACAACAGAAACAACAACAACACCACTTGATAGTCTTCATGTGTGGCAAGTTTACATATTTTTACAAGAGAGGGCGCCACTATTTTTTTTTAGCCACCTTGTTTTTCACTTCCCCACTTCCTCTGCTTTGCCTATCTTTCTCTCTCTGTCTGTCTCCTCATTTCTTTTGTTTTGTTTAGCTTCGTTGTCCCTTGAAAAACATTTTATAGACTCTTGCCAAAACAGGAGTGAGAGAGAAAGAGAGAGAGGGAGCGGGAGAGAGAGAGGGGGGAGCAACAAAGGCCAGAGGGTAAGGTCGGAGGTCAATTGCAGGCGTTTCTCGGAATTTTTTTCGTTTCCTCATGTTGCATATGTGTGTTGAGGGGAATTGAGGGGGTGATGGGAGGGTGGCACATGCATGAAATGATAATAAAAACGAAATAAATTTTATGCAGCGGAACAAAGCAGGGAAGAGGGAGGGGGAAGTGGGAAGGGAGGCGGGGGGTGGTTGTGACTAACCAAGTACATGCACATTTAAGGGATACAACGCATAAAATAAATGAAGTGCACACACAAACACGAGAGAGAGAGAGAGAGAGATATGGAGTAAAACTGATGGATATTAACAGAAATTCCTCATAAAATAAATGACTCAGCAGAAAGTTCTTTATAGGACTTCAACTTCAACTCTACTGTTTATTGAATCGTTTTAAATTCAAACCATTTGCAACTGCCAACCCCCCTCTTTAGAAACCCCTCCCCTGCTCCTCTCTATATCCATATGATTTAACAAAATTGTTGCCACAAAGCCTTTTAATTAAAAATCAAAATCAGAATCACAATTCATCTGCAAAATTCAAATCTGTGTGTGTGTATGTTTTTCTGTCTGTGTTTCTGTGTGTGTGATTTTCCTGGGCATTTTCAATATTTACACGCATTCGATATGATTTTAAATTTCTAGTCAGAGCTCGACGCTCCTTTGATATTTCAATGCTGCAGCCCTGACCCTGGCAGCTTCGTTATTTGCTCATGTCAAGCGTGCGTCTGGTGTGAAAACAAATTTCAATATATATATATATATATATATATATATATATAGATACATTGTACACTGTGCATACATATTTAAACGGACCACTCTCTATCTCTCTCTCTTGTTCTCTATCTCACTCTCAGACAACCTATCTCTATTTCTGATTGTATTTTATAAATTCAACATTTATTTATCCGCATATCAGTTCAGTTTGAACCTCGGTCTTCAATCATTATTTTTGTCCACTGTTTAAATGTCAAATTTTACAATTCTGTTTAATTTCTACCAAAGAAAACTAAGAAATCTAGAATAAAATCAAAATTTCACGGTTATTACAGTTGAAGTTATTATAATTTTTTTAATTGATAGCATAATTAAAATAACTTTGGATGCATAATTATAACTCCATTTGAAGCATTTAAAATGCGGGATATTATCTTATAAACGGAACAGACATTGTATTGCTTAATATTAAGTACTATAGTATTAATTATTTTCTATATTCCTAGATCTACAGTATTACATTATTAAAATATTTATTATGGACTATCACTATATTTAACAGACAATGCTTACGATTAGCCCAAGACTCCATTTTTATTTTAGCAAAGTTAACAGAAAACTAAACTATAAGATGAATATATGCACAATTTCTTGCAAATTGTTTATATATTTTGTTGAACTACAATTGGAAACATCACAGACAAATTTGCTGTGTAATGTGAAATTTTGCTTGTTAAACATATTGAACACAAAGTAAAATGCTTCAATTTATGCCAGAGAGAGAGAGAGAGAGATAGAGAGATGGGACAAAAGAGAGAGGGAGAGTGAGGAAGAAATTCGATTGCAATTGTTGGCAGAAAACCAATGCCAATGACAGACAGAATTATGCAAATGTGTGTGAGAGTGAGTGCGCATATGTGTGTGTGTGAGTGTGTGTGTGAGAGAGAGAGAGAGAGTGAGTGTGTGTGAAAGCAACAATGCATAATGAATGCTACTCGATGCGTGGGTGTTCGATGTGTTCATGTCATGTTGCATATAAACTCACAATCAACACACACACACACACACACACACACACACACACACAGCAGCCATTGTGTGCAATGTTGCATGCATCTGAAACTGAACGAATGTGAATGCAACTGTGAATGCGAATGCGAATGTGAACTGAGTATGAGTGGGGTTGTGAGTGTGTGTGATTGTGAATGGGAGTGTATTTTGAATCGTTGTTGTTTGTTTGCGTGCCATGTCGCACTGACCCTTTGATTTATCAAATGAAATTGTTAATTTGCAGCCAAAGCCAATTTAAGTTGCACATGTGGCACAGCCACAGCGAATGTGCAACAACAGCAACAACAGCAGCAACACGAATAAAACAATAATTGACTACAGCAGCAACAACAACAACTACAACCTGCAGTCGCAGTTAATGCAGTTTCAATTTCAATTTCAATTTTAATTTCAATTTCAATCCGTTGATGATGTGGCTTCAACTTGCCTATTTCCTTTCTGGCCACAAAACAAATATCCAATTAAATTTTGCATTGCGACAATTCATCGATTTCGATTTCGATTTCGATTCGATTTTAATTTTAATTTCCATTTCTCATTTAAATCAATTTGCTGTTTTACAGATTTGTTATTATTAATCCCTGTAAAATGCATTTGTTTTACTTGCGGTTTACTGTGTGTGTGTGTGTGTGTGGCAAGTGTGTGTGTGTGTGTTTAAAATAGAGATCATTAACAGACGCAAAAATGCATTTACCATAACCAGATTGATGGCGATTTTAATTGGCATTGATTACAAAATAAAATAATAGTTGAATTTAATAATACACTCAACACACTCACCACACACACACATCCAACTTGTGTCCATTATATTGTATTATTGTTCTCAATCAAAATTGCTTGCATAATTCTCCTCCCACTCTCTTCTATTTAATTTTCCCACATTGGGGGAAAGCAGAGGAAAAAGGGGAAATTCTCAACAATTTGTGTTGCCAAATAAATAAACAAATAAATCGTTGCAGCTGCATTACTGTGAAATCTATGAAATTTTTATAAAATTCTGTGAGTTGAAAGTTAAGCCACAAAAAGTTGCAAATAACATTGGCCAACTACTAAATTTATTGAGTTTAAATCAAGTTATGCGTTTTAAAAGACTACGATTTTTTTATCTGCTAAAAATATATAATAAGAATAGATAAAATCAAGAAAACTTGAAAAAAATATGGAAAGTTAAGAAAGTTAAATATGTTGTTTAATTTTTAATTCAATTTTAGGAACTGTTATAAAGGATTTTTCCTAGTTTAAAGAAAATAAAGTGTTACATGTGACACGGGGCTATTTTCATCAAGGAAATTCCATTATACGAGCCGAGAGTCATATTAACTGAAATGTGAATCCGTAAATCTTTCCAGGGGACACTTTGGTTCGTGTGACAAGCCACATTTCATGCCACATTTATGCCACACTTGCCACATCTCCACATCTACGCGTTTGAGCCCGAAGAGTCTTTTGTTTGACGCGAAATTCAATTAACGCTCGTCGCACATGCAGCCCACAGCCAATTTACAGTTAACCAACATTTGAATGACTTTCGTGGCAAGTGGCAAGTGGCAAGTGAGTGAAATGGCGGGCAGGTTCTGTCTCTGTTTGGGTTGCGGCATTGGAATATTGTTGTAGTTGTCTCTGTTGTCTCTTTGATAAGTCATAAAATGTAATGCGACATCATGGTCGTAAAATCTGCCGCCGACAACAACAACAACAACAACTCAATGAAGTTGCCACATACAATATAAAGTCATAAAAGGAATGAACAGAAGCAGCATAAACCAGCCAAAAAAATAAATTTGTCTGATGTACGACAGAGAGGAAGCGAGTTGTCTGGACTTCTCTAACATTTCTATTTAAGAAAATACTTGAAATTCCATTGGCGAATGTCGGAAAAGGCAGAGGAAAATGGGAACGTTGCATTCAATGTACGTAAATCGTCAAGTGCTGATAGGTAGGTTGGAATTTCCACAGGTGTTGCTTGCAGCTGATTTAAATTATTCGCATGTTTGGCTTTTAGCCGTGGCCTCTGCATAAATTCCCTCAGTTTGGGTAAATGGCTTTTTCAGCTAACCGAATGGTCTGACCGACCGACCGACCGAGCGACCGACCGACCGGACCACTGGCGACCGAAAGCAATTGGCCGAGATAAGATGTAATGGCTTTTCATGGCTCGGCCCTCATGGTTATCTGCAGGAATTACGAGCGGACTGGCAGAGACTGAACAGAGACTGAGCAGCTTGCAACAGCTTTAAGTTGCACAGCAAGTCAATGACACTTGGCCAAGTGCATATAGCCAAAGCAGCCACCCACTAGACGTGGCTAATACCCATTGTCCAATACTCTTTGCCAGTTTTCTAGTAACAAGTTGCCAGTTTAATGGCCGCTGAATGATTTAGCAGAAGTCTGTCTCCGACTCTGTCTCCGACTCCAACTCTGACTCTGTTGCTAACTCCAACTCTGACTCTGCGATTTGGCCAAGTAAGTGCTCGGTTTGCTGCCAAGTTCGCAATGCCAATACCAATACCAATACCAATACTAATACCAATAGCAATTCCCTTACCAAACTTCGCCGGCTGTGTGTTTCCCACGTGTCTCAGGCCACGTTTGCCGTGCACGGCCGTCATTTACATTCAATTTTGGATCAATACCACAACGCATAATGGAGTAGCTACTAGTAGCTGCTACCCACCAACCTATCTACTGGTTTCACCGGGTTGCTCAATTTGTATCACTTTTCCGTACTTCTTTTTATTGTTATGCAAGCGGTGCAAACTCCCTTTCAGTCCCTGAGTCCCTGATATCTCAGGTGTTCTGTTTCGCACATGTATTTACATTATCAATGCAGCGGAAGGAGGAACACTTTGAGCCATCCGAACCACCCCACCACCCAGTCACATAGGGTATATGTTGGCCTGGACTTTGTGTCTTCGTCTTTGCTTTGACTTTGCCCCAACAGTTCGTTCCGGAAGTCCTTGTTCCGGCACAACACAACACAACACACACATTACTTGCATCTTTGATGAGTTGCAAGTCCTTGGGGCAGCACTTGCAAACTTCTCCCGCAATTAAAAGTATCAAACTTGCACTTTGAAGTGCACTTTCCATGCGAAAACATATCACACACACACACACTCTTCGCATTCATGCAACAATTGAATCGAATCCACTGAGAGTTAGCTCCTTAAGTGGCAAAGCCACAAATTTTAATTGCAACATTGCTCAAAGACACGACAATTGGCCAATCAAATATTTTGGGAAACTTTGTCGTGGTTAAGGCTGAAATTGATTGTCAAGAAAATACGACAAACTTGTCGACTTTTATTTACTGGTACTTGATTTACCCAATACATATATTTATTCACTCTTTCATTATTAATTCTTTCAATTTTGTATTTTTTGAGATTATAATATTTTTATTAAATTTAATTTAGCACTGTTTTCCATGTTAAATACAAATAGCATAATATAAATAACTTGAAAACCCGTCTTTTAATTATCCATACCCAATCCCCTTTACATGTTTTCTAAATCTTTGATCCCTCATAGCTTCATCAAAACTCAACCGATTTTCAAGCGGAATATCATTTTGTTCATGATTTGGCACCCAAATTGTTTCTGCATTTAAATATTATTAATTTAGAAAAATTTATTTTTTTTTCAAAAATCGTCCAATTTTCCATACCTACCCCTTAACATATTTTAAAAAACTTTGATTCCTCATAACTTCCTTAAAACTTAACCGATTTTCAAACGGAATGTCATTTTGATCATGATTTGGCCTCTAAATTCATTCTGTATTGAAATATTGTTTATTCAGAAAATTTAATTTTTTTTCAAAAATCGTCCAATTTTCCATACCTACCCCTTAACATTTTTTCAAAAACTTTGAACTCTCGTAACTCTGTCAAAACTCAACCGATTTTCAAGCGGAATATCATTTTGTTCATGATTTGACATTTAATTTAATTCTGCATTTTAATTTTATTCATTTAGAATATTTCATTTATTTTCCGACTTTCGTCCAATTTTGCATACATACCCCTTGACATTTTTTAAAAATCTTCGAACCCTCATAACTTCATTAAAACTTAACCGATTTTCTTCCGGAATATCAGTTTAAACATTATTTGGCATACAAATAATTTCTGTGTTTAAATGTTGTTCTTTTTAAAATTGTTTTTTAACTATCTTTGACTAATCTTAAGTAGATAAGTAAATGTAATCGCCTTAGAAGAGAACTCTGCATTAGAATTGAAATTTCATAAAGGATTTCTCTGTTATTCCCTTCTTCTAAGCATCCAGTTTTTTTTGCAGCTTTCTCTTGCCACATAAAAAACTGTATTATGTTCCCCATTGACACCTTTTCATTTTGCAGCTTCTCATCAATGTTGGGGGAAATATGTCTGTGGCTTTTCCCTTCTGCAGTTGTTTGTCGATTTCTCTGGCATTATTTTTTTTTCCAACAACAATTATTTTCAATTTGAGATCTGCGAGGCATGAAATTAATTTCGTTTGCTTTCTCAGTCCCTATCTCAGGAGGGGGACAAGTACATGTAGGATCTCTAATCCCTTGCCGCAAACAAAGACCTTGGCCAGAAATGAAAAGCAAAAAAGAAAAGTAAAAATGGAAAAGGGAAATGGGAAATGGGAATATAAAGAAAAGTGTTGGAGTGCAATGAAATCAATCTTTGTTGACATTTGTAGGCCGCTTTTAACCTTTACACTCGTTCACTTCCACGTTGTTGTTCATAATTGAAGGGTCTATTGTTGGATCAATTGTCCTGAAGGAACAAAAGGCAAACTTTGGCACAACAATTGAATTTGCTCCCCTTAACTTTCCACTTATCCTGGGAGTGAATTGTGAATTGTAACGAATGGGACAGCGAATACACTCGTACACTCGTACACTCGTTTATTTGTATATATTATCCTAATTCATCTCATCTGGCTGGCATCTTTTATTATGCGATTCATTTTCATCCACTTTATTTCAAGTTTATCTCAATTTGAGCCCCTGCATTTGCTCCCCTCCCCTCCCATCCCCTCCTCTTGGTCTGCAGCTTTTTGTGCACATCATAAAATACGATTACTAATCGCTTTGTCTACTCTCTGTTGTTTGGCTTGGGTCTCCGTCTGATTCTGAGTCCGAGTATGAGTTTGTTCTCGTCTAGCTTCGTTTTCTCTGGCTGCGGGCTCTTTTTGCAATCTCTTAGTCATCCCCCCGCCCACGTGGCACAGAAGGACACGCCCACTGCACAAGAATTTGCCAGCTCATCATTTCTGCAGCGCTGTGTAATTAAAGGCGCTCCAAAAAGCAGCTCGACCACAGCCCCAAGGCGCATTTGCAAAAGGACTTGAGTGAGTTGCTTAGTCCTGAATATATCCTGGCCATGTTTCTCTCTCTCTCTCTCTCTCTCTCTCACTCTCTATCTGCCGCCTTTTCATGTTGATTATGCTAATTTCAAGTTGACTCTGAACACGAAAACGAACACTAAATCCTAGTGAACATGTTATGCCATGTTCACCAGTGAAAGCTACACTGCAAAAAAATTAGTCAAGTCGCAAGTTTTTTATTATTTCGTATTTTTGGTAAATAAGTTTGAACTACATGCGATTTATATTGCTAAAATTTAGCAATAAAAAATAAAAACCTATCCCAATAAACATGTTTAGTAATAAATGTATAAATAAAAAAATATTTAAGTCGAAATTCTTGATTTTATTAAGATTTTTTAATAATTCTTTAAAATATTTTATATTTTATAAATAAGTTTTAAAGTTTGCGATTGGAATTACTAAAATGTTTCATATATTTTCCACTGTGTAGAGCAGCAAGTAGAGAAGTAACTGGAGAAGTGCTGGGAGGCTAAGGAGGTGACTAAGGAGTAACTGGAGCTGAAGCAGGAGCAGCTGTAAACCTGTCAGCCACACAAATCCATCCAGAGGACGACGCTTCACAAAGGTTTGTCGATGTCGATGTCGATGTCGCCGTCTTTTGGCTTTGCCATTGTTGTTGTTGTTATTGGTGTTGTTGTTGCCGTTGCCTTTGCTTTGGCAACATCCGCTTCACTTCCGTCGCACTTCCACTTCCGCCACGGGAGCACACACACCCACACACACACACACACACATACACACACACACACACTCTGCCACCTTAATGAAAAATGCTGCATAATTCCAATTTTGAGCAAACGCCTCACACTTCTTTTCCTGCTGCTTTCTCTGTGCCTTTCTCACTGGCTGCTGTTGCCTTTTTGTGTAATTAAGGCCCTGGTGGAGTGAAAGCCAGGCTAAGAGTGTGCACTGGCCATTAACTCCACACTTCGATGGCTAAGCACAAAGTGCGACACTCGCACAATGAATACTCCCAAATCCAAAGGAGCATCGAGGATTAAGAGTGGCAAAAAGCGGAGTTGAAAGCGGAGATGGAAGTGGAGAATTGTGAACAGCTGACAGTTTTGAAAAATGAACGAGCTGTATGGGCGGTGTGTGGGCTGTGTGGGCGTGGCAGGCGAAGCCATAAAGCAGCGGAAGTCGCGCCGCAAATGTGGCGGAAAATATGGCGTCAGTCAAAAGTCAGAGCAGCGCGTTTAATACTCGCGACAGCAAATAAATTGCATTTGGGTGCAGCGAGAAGGATCTGCCAGCACCTACCAGCCACCCTCTGTCTTCCCCCTCTTCCCTATGCTCCCTACCCCACTCCCTCTTCTGCCTTCCTTTGTACAGGTAAAAGGCAAAGTAGAAAACAAAAAAGCATCTGCTGAAAAGCAATTTCAATGTAAGTTGAATTGCCCCAGCCCTCCACCTTCCTCTCACCCCCTGCGTCGAGTTCAAACGAAGTAAGAGATGCCAAAATAAAGAAAATTCAGCTGAAAATGCAGAAAGAATGAAATTTTGCCGTGTGAAAAGCTAATAAAGCATCTGACAATGAGACGCATTCAATATTAACAATATGAATGCCAGAAATTTCCTTTTACAAAATATTCATATTTAAAAACGCTTCATAAAATGCAAGTAGAAAAGTGTAAAGTGGAGTCTTTCTTTTAAACCCTTCACCCCTCCCCACTTTTAGGTACAGTTTCACCAAAAGCCATTGAATTCTGATTAAGTGTAAAGCAAGATCATCGAGCTATTTTTATTATTAAATAACTCTTTCAACGAGTCGCTGTAACTTCACTTTAATTGCTATGACAGCCAGACAACTGGCTCCCTCTTCTCCTCTCCTCTTGCTGCGATTCTCCCCGCTATCACCAACAATTGTCTCAGTCGAAATTAAGTTGTTATCCAGTTGGAAATATATGCAAATTGTTTTTGGCTCATGTCAGACATAAACTTTTTTATGGCCAAGTGACATGGAAGCCCAGTCTCTGTTCCAGTCCCTGCAGCAACCCCTTGGCTCCCATACAACGTCCCCCTCTTCGCCTCTTCCCTTGTCATTTATCTAGCCAACACTTTCCTCTGGAGGCGCCACCAAAATTCACATGTGTTTGTTGGTGTGTTTGATGATGACGACGTGTTCACGTTTATGCACGCTTCGTGTATCCCGAAATCAGATAAGTTCTTCCCTCTCTCTCCCTCTTCCTCTCTCTTTTCTCTCACTCTCACGAAGCTCTCTCTAAAATAATTGCAAATCATAAATAAGTTGAGGCACGACGTCGACATCCTCGACATTATTTAGTGGCTACAATGGCGACAAGCATAGGCAGTAACTACCCCTCCTCCCCCTCTCACAACCCCTCTCACTCACACCCCACCTACTGCTCTAGTTCTGTCTCCCTCCCACAGCGCGTGCTCCCGTCGATTTTGCCGGAGTGCAACTAACAGTTAATTAAGACATTTGAGTCGCCGTTGGCCTCTCTACCCCACTGTGCCTAATCCCACCACTTTCCCTACTCCCCTTCCCTCCCCCTCCCTTGCCCTATATGCACTCCCTTCTCCCTTAAACTGCAGTTAGTCGCGTGTTTTGCCTTCAACACTGCGGCCATTTTGCCCGCTACTTGTTGTTGTTGTTGTTATTGCATTTCTGTTAGAGAGAGTGTTTATACCCATACATTTGTGCCCCAATTCCCCCTCTATCCCTTCCCCCTCTCCAGCCTTCCCCCGCAGGTTGTAATGCCTACAATCTTCTAATTGAGCGTGCGGAGGTCGCTTCTAATTATCGCATGAGAGAAACGAACCGAAGCGAAGCGAACTGAACTTAACGGTTTTCCATTTCGTGCCTTTGACGCCATTGTTGCCACTGAATTTACAGTTACTTAGCACTCCTTGTTGTGGTTGTTATTTTTGTTGTTGTTTCCCTTGTTGGCGACATTGGGGCAAAAGGGTTTCAGCTTCAGCCGAAACATAAATTAAGTTCTTGGGGAATCTGGGAAACAGTTTAAAGTCGCGCGAGTTGCCAGACTGGATGAGAAGGGAAGAAGAAGGGGAAGTGGGTAACTTCTCGAACAACCTGTGTACAACCTGTCTGCTAACTGCCTATCCATCTATCCATCTATCCACCTATCCAACCATTTATCCATTCATCCATCCATCCATCCAAACGGCGAATCAACTTCATTACCGAGTGTAGACCGTGTGTGTGTGTGTGCGAGTGTGTCTGTCAGGTGTGTGTGTGTGTGTGTGTGTGTGTGTGCAAATTTCCTGTTCTGCTTTTTACGGCGGCACGTAATCAAATTAAGCAATTACAGCTTTGCGAGCTGTCCTTCTCCTTCTTCTCCCCGTTCTCCTCCCCCATCCCATTCCCACACGGTTCCTCACCCTTCCCATGCCGTTCCACTCCCCTTCAATCCCGTCCACATCCCCTTGATTATGGGGTAACTCTGTGAGTTTCGTGTAACTTCAAGGGAAAATCAACAGTTCATCGGAAAATAAGGAATGAGAAATCGGCACCCGACAATCATAACGGTAAGCGGTCCTCTGCTTCCTCTGCTTCTTCTTCTATTAAGCTGAATACTTCCTTGGTCCAGTCCTCCATATTTTCGAAATGTGTTTATTTAAGAACTTCCTTAAGTCGAATCTTCCCTCGCTGAGAATTATGATAATAATCGTTGGGTTTATGGCCAATTAATCAACTCTACATCAGATCCAGACACCGAGGAAGACATGTAAACCTGTTTCCATTGACTTATGAGTATCCACAACCCGTGACCCAAGACTGCGCCCATTTTAAGACCCCTTCACCTCCTTCTCCCTCTTTCGACATATACAAACATTGGGAACATAACTCAGAGCTGCTTTGAATTGGAATACAGCTGTAACCGATATGTTTATGGGTCGCTTGGGTTCTTCGAATTCCCTATAACCATGTCGCCAATTAACAATATTGAAATTGGGCAGAGGAGGAGGAAGAAGGAGAGACGGAGAAGACATCCCTTCTGCCTTTCTGCCCTAATCCATTCCTCCCTCGGAGCTCTGAGTGGGTCAACGCGAAAGTGTTTACTTCTCTTCGCCATTCTTCTTCTTCGCTCTTCGCTTTTCCTCTGACTCTTGGCGCTAATCGCTTAGCTCATAAAACCCTAAAAGCGCTCCTAATTATAACTGACCACGCAGCAGTGCAACTCGGTTGCGATTCCCTTCCATTTCCATTTCCATTCCCAATTCCACTTTTCATTTTCATTTGTATTGAGTGAATGCCCCAACGAGCGAATGGTTGAATAGGGAAAACTTCTGAATGGGCGAATGATTCGAGACTCGAGACTCGAGAGACGAGTGACTTGGACATGAATACAGACAGACACTATTGAAGACTCCTCCACTGACCTAATGCGCCATTTAGCCAATTGGGGTTAATGTCTACTGGCTAAGCGAAGAGAGGATAGCGAAGAGAGAGGAGGGAAGAGAGGAGAGTAGGGAAGTTAACGCCTCACGACTCATTGATGAATTTTTCAAAGGTTTCGTGCAAACTGAGTTCCCAACTCGGAAAATATGTGAACTCACTGACTGCTAAACTGGGAAACTTTAGGACGAGTTTTCGCTTCTATTTCTGGGCTTTATTTTCCCATTTTCATATTTAGCTTATTTATGGACAAACATTTTGGTCACGTCTATAAGACGTGAGTATTTTTGGGCAACTTGAAGTTGAAGTTGAACGAGTTGAGAGTTGAGAGTTGTGAGTCGAGGGGAAAGAGGAGGAAGAGAAGCAACCTTTGTCCTGGATTCTCTTCAACTGCATTCTCCTCCAGTCGATGGCTGCAGTAATCCTGCCATGTTTAGTCTGCCACTTGTTGTGCTAACTCGAGAATTCCCCCTTCTTTCTCCTGCTCAATTCTCCCACTCGTGTTGATTGGAATTACGATATCAATTGAGCCCTGTAAGCTGCCGTGTCAATGCGTGAGGCATCTCTGCTGACCAGGCCAACTGCAGTCGTCATTTACACAGCTTAGTCATTAGTCCTTGTCCAACAGGACACAAACAACAAGCAACACAAATGACAGAGCTCTCGATTGGGACTCCAATTGCAGCAGGGGATGAAGGGAAGGCAAGGGTAGATACAGGGTGTCTCTGATTTCAATTTGTGAATGGTTTCTGTTTTCTGTTTTCTGTTTTAAACTCTTCCTGAAACTCAACTGACATTCAGAGTCCAGCGATACAGCGATGTAATTGGAAGCCACTGAAGCCAGTTGTCTGCATGTGAAAATCTCCTTGCAACATGCCACTTGCCACAAGCCACATAGCTTGTTATGGTTACGGGGACATATTAAGGGGTTGGTGTGACTTTCGCTTCCACTTCTTATCCAAAATGACAGATTGCTCCATGGTAACTCGCATATTAATTATGGGCAGGTCTCAAAGTCATGAAACAAAACTCGTTTTCATCCAGACAACTTTTCTATTTCCATAGAAATTCCCATGTGAGATGGGAGCTATCTTTCCCTCTCTCTCTGTCCCTCTATCTTTGTCTTGGCTTGAGTTTCAGTATCAGTTCCTCATTGAATGAGATTCCAATTGCGAATCAGATACGTTGTGTTTATCGCTTTGTTTGCTGTCTGACGCTGCAGCTCAAATTGTCATATTATTGCTGATTCCATTGACTCCATTGGATGCCCAGTAATGTTCCTATCTCATCACTCAGCATCAGAGTACAGTGAGTCCTCTGACAACGGCTTTTTATCAGTTAATGTCTCGCTTTATTGAGTTATGGAAATTTGCCAGTGTTCATTGAGTCACTTCTCGGATGCGACAGGCTGTCGATGTGGATATCGATGTGGATGTGGATATGGATATGGATGGACTGCCGGGAAACCGCAGACATATTTTCCAACTCATTTCATCGCGAACGCGAACGAGGCATCTAAATTCAAATATCACCGATGAAAAGCGAAACCTTGTTGCCATCTCCCTCTGCATCCGCTTCCATCTTCCATCTCCATCGTGCCACAGACTGTCTGTTTGTGCAACAGCCGCATCCTCTCTATTATCAACAACATCGTCATAGTCATCATCGTCATCGTCATCCCCTTTTCCAATCCTCCCCTCTAGACTCTTTTTACGATCGAATGCTAATAAAGTCGTCTGACGTTGGGCGCCAAGTTGCATAATTCAATTACATCCGATGTAGACTCATAAAACTAAATCAAAGGAAAACAAAGCGACACGCTTCATTTACTTTAGTACAGCTTCCATAGTCCGACATCCCCACAGCACTCTCCCCACCCCTGTCCTTCTCTCCTCCCTCTCAGTTACATCCCCAATCCCCATCACATTTCCGTCCTATTTTCAGAATAGTGTTTGCTCCTATAGCTTTTTCAATCATATGAATTTGGCACTATTTTCAGTCTCTTCCCAGACAAATAGGAACAAGGCATAATAAAAGAAGTTTTCCTTATTCCTCTCCCCCCTCTTCATCTTATCCCCTCTCTCTTTCCTGCATAGGAGCAGCTCCTTCATATTGCGACGCTGTTTATCCTTTTGGCCCATTGCCGACATCCCCATCTTGCAGTCTCGTCCGACATTTGATGGCAACTGCTGTTGGCAAGCAAAGTTTCCCGTCGCTTCCGACCACTTCCCTTCCCCTCCCCTGCTTCCCTCTATTTCCGGATGCTTCCCAGTTTGTGCCTCAAAGCATCAAACAATTTACTCGCCTGACTTTCGTCGCTCGTTGCGTGTTTCAAGTTCTTAATAACGTAAAAAGTGATTGTCGTGAATGATTGCTCACCATTTCTCTCAGTGTAATTCTCTGTCTCTCAGTTTATGGCCAACTACTAAGCCAACTTGGCCTTGGCCTCCGGCGTCTGTCAAACTTGTTGGCGCATTTTGAATTAGTGCCAAGCATCAAGTGTTGGCCCATTATTATCTTTCGGACTTCATAACTTTACTCGTAAAAATCTTGATTGTTCCCAGTCTAGTTGTAATCCTGTTCAGTCTAAGACGGCAACCCTATCAAAGATCAGAGAGACAGAGAGGGAAATGGAATGGGAGACACGAAAAGCAAATTGTGACGCATAAAATGAAGTGCAGTTTTCCATTTGCTTTCGGCCAATTTGCAGGCTGTTGGCCCAAGTGTTGCCAATGCTGTAATTCTCCATTTAGCAATGTAATTAACCACTTGGCAATACGTGAAGCAGTGCAACCCTGGCAACTGGCCAATAGAAGTCTCCCTCTCAAAGGCAGAAACTGAATCACAAATATCAAAATTAAATGCATTTCAACTATAAATGGCAGCACCTTCTATTCTTCCCTCTCTTCTCCCGGTCTTTTTTCTTCCTCTGTGAATTTCCTGCTTCTTTCATGACATCGGAAAAGAGCTGACAAAAGAAGTGCAGACTGAAGGCGTTGCAGCAATGAGGGAAATGCCCCAAAATGTGGCAGCAAATTGTTCAACAGACAGGGAGGCAGTTAGAGAGCAGAGAGAGACAGGCAAGTGTTCGACTTGGAGTTGCTTTTGTTGCGGACTGCGGCAAAGAATTGCAGCTTGCAACAGAATCCAATGGACACTCGTCGGACACAACGAACACATCGGACACATCTTTAATATTGTTGCGCATTTCTGGCTGCTCACAAAATATTGCATTTGATTTGAGATTTGAGAATCTGCAACGATTTGTAAAGAGGCCACGACTTGACAGCCATTCAAGGATAACTAAAGCCTCTTCTAAGTCTGGGAACTGGGCACTTGGAACTGGGAACTGGTAACTGGAAACTCGTAACTGTGTCCAGTCGGTCAAGTGTGAATAATTCAGCACTCATCCAGCGGCAATATGGTAGAATGTCTACGCAGACTTCTGAAGTCTCCCCAGCATTGTTGCATTTAATGTTGGCGCCACAGGACACCAGCAACTGCAGCTGCAACTTCAAAATGCTCTTGACACGACTCGTTTCACGCGGCAATTTGTTGGGCGCCAGCGGTTTTAATAGTTTGACAAGTTTTTCGGCAGGGCGAAGGGGAAGAGAGAAGAGACAAGGGAGGAGAAGGGAAGGAGAAAAGGGAAGGGAAAGTTGTTGTGTCCGTCTGCGGGTCACGTGCCCCTTTTGTTTACATTGCGCATTAAGAGGATTCCGTTTCGTTTTATTGCTATTTGATTCTATTTTCTGTGTGTTGCATGCCACACACACTCAGATATATGTGTGTATCCATGGAAGGAGCAGCCACAGATCTATTCACTCGCATTATTATCCTCTTTGGGTATTTCTCGGGTTACTCTTCTGCCCTTCCATCCCCTTTCCATCCCCTTCCGAGGGGGTTGGCGTGAACTTTGCCACTTTGCTGCAGCTTTTGCTGTTTCTTTGTTTGTGTTCAGCTCCTGCAACTGTTTAAGCGTCTGTCATTTGTTGTTGTTCCTGCTTATTGTTATCCTCCCATTTCCGTGCTTACCACACACAATTTGTTGCACATGGGGGGTGTCTCGCTTAGTCCAGCATTTTCCGTTTTCGCAGACTGGTTTTTCCCCGCTGAAAAGTGGGCAAGTCTCGACTGACTGTTGTTGCTGCCCCTTGATAAGTGCATGTTAGTTCATTTTGCTTTTTAGTCGCTTTTTTAGCCAGTTATCAGCACTCTAAACTGCACAGCAGGCAATCTATTTGCTTGCCACACGTGCCACACATCACAATTGCAACACAATGCAGAACTTTAACTGCTTTCATTTATCATTCCATAGCTTCAATTGATTTGCTGATTTATTTGCTGTTTTCAAAAGATTTCAACAACAATTTAAGTTGTTCGGCAAAAACTCGTAACATTTTTAATTAAAACCGAAATTCAGCCAAAATGAAATCAATTGCAATTGATATGTTGATATGTGATGGACATTTGATGGACGTGTCTTCACTTTGGTAATTGCACTGACAACTTGGCCAATTTGTCTGGCTGCATGTTTTTTGGCCTAATCAAATTTGCATGACAGCATTTGAGTCTGGAATTAGTTATGCGAATTTCCAATATACGTAAAGTGACAAAAGTGACACCAGATTGGATTAGACCATGAAATTCATTTGCATGTACACAGGCAGAGTGAAAACTTTTAGACAAGCCCACAAACAGTTGGGCGAACTTGACTCTGACGGACCCTGAACTGCATTTTTCAAGAAAATCAATAATAATATTTCTTAAAAAATGATAATAAAAAAATTAGAATTATAAAATAAGCTTATTCTTTAATTATATCGCATCGATTTTATATCGCTTGGAAGAAATATTAATAGAAATATTGCTTAGGCAAAAAATATAGGAAAAACATAAGCTTTGTAAAATTAAAATTATTTATAATCTCTGACAACATAATATTACATATACAAACATTTTTGAATTTTGCTCACAGTTAAAGTATTTAAAGTTATTTTGTCTATAAAATTCTGATTCAATCTACCTTGAAACTATCTAAGTTATCAGGTTTAATATCATGGGTGCTTATTATTTAATCTCATTGAAATTTATCGCACAGATTTACAAAAATGTTAACTTTGTATCTGCGAAATTTAAACTCTGCACATTAAAAATTTTCCTTGTTATTAGTTTTTTTTGTTATTTTCGAAAGCCAAAAAAGACGTTGTCAAATTTTCAAACAAGCTGTATATTTTGAAATTAAGTTGACCAAGTTTCGGATATCTGGCTCCTTTAAACTCCAAGAGCTAGATGCATCGAGATTGCTGTATGCTTAACTCGTTGTAGTTGATATTAATTAGTAAATTATATACATTATATGATCTGCCATGCTTAGGACCAGACAGACCCTCTCTACTCTTTAAGTACAGGGTCTTAAAAGGAGGCGCAACAGTTGCGAGTTGGAATGCGGTCTTAAATTCCACTGCGCATGTGACCACAGTGAAGATTCGTGTTGTGCGATTCGGCATTTAATATTCGGAATATGCATCGCTTTCGTATTTGTTATGTAAACAAAACGGCAGACTGTGATAATGATGATGGCAATGTTGATAATAATGATGTTGATGGGCTTTGCGACACTTTGCAGTGTCCAAGATTTAAGCCTAACAATCGATAAATTTTTTGGGCAACTTAAAGCGCCTTTAAGTCGCCTCGGCCTATTATCCTTTTTGGTCCTGTTCGGGTTGTCAAACATGAAATCCCATTTCCAACACCTTTGGCGAGTTATTTAATTTATTTGGCCAGTCTTCCGCATGTTATCCCCAAATGCCAGCCAGATATGCTTGTAAATGCTCACAAGGTGCGGGTTTAACATGGGAATCCCCTTATCCTTTACTCTCTATTGTCCTAATGGCAACTGCTGACAACAAGGACAGCAAAAACAGCATTTGAGCTGATTGCATTTTGATAAGTATGCCTCATATGTATATAGGACGTGTGTGTATGTGTGTGTGTGTGTGTGCTTTACTAAAACGTTTACTCAACTCATCCTAAAAGCCACAAGCAGCTAGTAAGCAGACAGTTGTCGACCCACTTCACACATGTAAACAATTATTTAATACCCAGCAAACATTGTTCAAAAGTATATTGACTTTATTCTCGAGCAAGCTTAAATCGAATTTTATAACATTTTATTCAAATCAGAAAATTACGAGAGGCTCACACTTTAGAAACAAAAATAGGGATGAAATAAACTCCTGGAAATTAATAAATTTCTTATTTCCTTTTATTTTACTTTAAATTTAAAAAAGATTCGACGTTAACGATTTTCCTATCGTTTGAATTAAATATTCTTTAAAAATACATAAATATTGTTACAAAGGAAAAATAAACATAATTACATTTGAATGTTGGAATATAGTTTAAAACCAAGAAGTGCTATATGTATATTTTTAATTTAATAATTGAAAATAAGAGTTTAAATATTTTCTATAACAAAAATTGGAATCCAATTATTATTCACATTAAAAACTAAAATTTACCTATAATATTTAATATTTTTGTTGAAATATTCAATTTATTTAAAATTAACTCAATTTTATAATGATTTGCTCTTTTTCTAATTTACAAGGTATCTGATAATTGCAGCAGTAGAGGGTATGTGGGCGTGTTAGTTTGTGCACTGTTGCCCAATAACCGCAGAATTGCGTGACCAACCTATACATGGTTTTGTGAGTGTGTGTTTGTGTGGCTTGGGGTTTACTTTTGTGAGCTGTGGGTTATGGACTGTGGAATATAAGTCTGAGTACTGTATGTGTGTGTACTTGTGTGTTTGTGTTTGAGTGAAATCAAAAAGAACGTTGACACTAATTGAAATATGCCAGACATTAGACCGACTTCTTAAGTAATTCCAAATAACTGACGGTCCGGCATTACCACGCCGCCTTTTCCCTCCTTACACCTCTACTTTCCCTTATCTCCCCCCTCTTCCCCAGTGTCCTGAATAAACGAAGCGGTCGGCAAATGAAAATTATGCAAATTTCTCGTTTCGCTTGGACACTTTTCAGTGGTATGGCAAAAAAAGGGCCTTAACCGTCCGTCCCTACACTTTTGCTTTCTTAGAATGATTGAATAGCCACTAAGTGCTTTAGCTTTGATTGGGATCATAAACAGCAACCAGAGCAACAACAATTACAATAAAAGTGCAACAAAAATGTACTCCATAAATGTGTATGCTCTTGTGCATACCCTGTAATTTTTAGAATAAACAGTTAGGGGAATTTGAAGAATTGGCACTGTTAAAAAAGACGACAGAAAACTGACAAATCCGTCTTTAAATACAAGCTGAAATTTTGTTTAAAAAATTATAATAATTTTGAGAACTATTTTTATAAAAATTTTAATAATATATATTTAATTTGGTTAGAAAGTATATATTGCTTACTAAAGTTTTACTATTTTCTATTTGTAAAATTAATCTTTCTTTGGATGTCCAATAAATTTTATTTATCAAAATAATATTGTCATAAAAGATTTAATAGTTTAAAAAGTATTTATATTATGAAAGCCATTAAATTTTTAATGTTTAATAACTTTATCGTGTGTATTAATTTTTATTAACTCAAAATAGAGACTATAAAACTGCAAATTATACTGAAAACGAGTATTATCAAGATCTCAAAGGGTATCTCCGCTTCGATAACCTACAGATAGATTTGTTGCCTTGCGTTTTAGACGATAGATTAGGCACGAACAGAGTTTGGAAATAATTCAATTTACGCTTCAAGTCGGTCAAGTGAACGAGAAAAGGACATGAGCCTAAGTAGGCCAAGTGTTTCAAGATAATTCGCAAATGCTGAGCAGAGTTCGTTGACTTGGTCGGGAATCGTGGGAGAAGCTCTCAGTCTGTCCCAGTCGTATCTAGACTATTATATCGGGCAGACAGTGAGAGCTTTACTTGGCATGAAATGCAAGTCGAATAACCAAAATGATGGTCATAAATCAATGATTATTACCCATTGTGTGGGATGGAAGATGGGCTCAAGTTGTTTGCCGCTTTAAAGTGGGAAATCCGAGATATTTTTATGGGCATTTGCCAGATAAAACGACTGCCCAGACCTATTCCTCTCTCCCTCTCTCTTTTCAATCTGTCGCTGTCTCTCTCTGTCTACCGCTTTGTCACTTTGTCGCTTTATGCACAATAAATTCAGCCACATTATATGGAAATTCCCAGCCAAGGGCCTCAGTGTTGAGTTATAAAATGTAATTGAGGTTGTATTTCATGCCAAATGGTGGCTCTGTTGGGATTCGCTTGCAATTGGCAGGTGGCTTTCGAGAGGCTCCCCGAATATTATGAACGATGATAACCATATTTATGCATTCGATAATACGCAACTCGGAATATTCCATTTAGTAACTCACACTCCTTTACAGAAGTTGAGAGAGGAGACTGAAGGAAAACTTTCAAGAAAATTACTTAAGGAAAACATTTCCAAGCAGATGAGGAAATAAATTTAAGGAAAAAATTTAAATTGTCGAGCAGTTCCACAAGAGTAAGTTTGCTTATATTTCATTTATTTATATCTCAATATTATATTCATCAATAAATTTCTGCACACGATATTATTACAAATGTATATGTTTTATAATCCTGAGTATTATTCAGCTTAAAGCTCGGAACAGCTTAAAGATTTGCAACACATTATTAATTTTAAATATTATTTTGTTAATAGCATTCAATTGATTATATTAAATGTTTATTCATATTTGTATCAATTTTCAGTTCAACTCCAACTGTGAAATATTGATAAACTTTAATGCTGTCATTATTATTAATTTGCCATAAATTGAAAGGCGTAAATTATATTTTATCTGTAGCTGGCATTCATGCTGTTTGTATACCCTATATATCATTTTTTTTATCGAATTCCCTACGATTCATTGGAACGAGTAAAACTCATATTGAGACACAGATACGAACAGTAATAACTTCAATTGGCATTGTCTACTACGAGTTGGGGGTTATTTTCCAATGAATATAAACAATGAGTTTTCCCCTGTATTTTTCTTTTCCCTAATAATACTAAACTTCAGGCCGTAGCTAATGTAAATTAATTGTCCATACAAATTAGCCAACAAAACAAAAATGTTTCGATTTAAGCCCACAGAAAATTGTTGGTGGCAACTGGCTGACCAGTGAACTTAGGCTGGTCATAGTCAAATTGAGGATACCCTGTGTTTGTGAGAAATATACGTTTTGATAAAAAGATAAAGTAAAAAGTTGAAAGAATTGTTTAAAGAACTCTACACGATTTGTAGATGCCCTGCACTAACAAACTGAATAATTTCTATTACACAATTGCTAATAATTTGGTATTTAGAACCTATACAATCAAGAAATAATAAAATTGAAGACAATTTCCAGCAAGATATAAACACTAGATATTTTGTGTAAACCAAATACTAAGCACCGTATATACCCCATTAATGCGTGGTAACTGAGCAACCGCAACTTGGCAATATGGCCGTGTGGCAGGTAAACAAAGACCAACATGTCGCTCGTTATTTTTAATCAGTTATCAAAATTTATCGCTTTAAATTTGTCTGGCCATTCCCTAAAATGCCGGGAACAGGGATTCTGGTTCAAAGGACTCATCTAAAAACAGTTGGTTTCTATTCGTTTTTAACACGTATTTTGTGTAAAAATTAAATTTTGTATTCAACATTTACGCGAGTTTAATGAAGTTGCTGAAAATGTGTGCAACACATTAAATTTAATGGCCACATAGCAACGATAAACAGCCAGGGGGAGTGAGACAGAGAGAGACGGAGTGACAGAGAGAGAGAGAGAGAGAGAGAAAGAATAAATACAATAATGGCAGTTCATAAAACTACTTGAAATGCTGCAATGTTGAATTGAAATTCGATATTCAGTGCAAAAACTGAGCCAAAACTATTTGCCGAATGAACAAATAGCCGCCAGTGGTTGCTCTTCCTCTTTCCTATCCCCTTTCCTTTCACACTTCTCTCTGCTGTCTACACTGTAAAAAAAAATGGTTATAAAACATAACAAATTATATACCACTATATACAAGTATAGATTTCATTTACTTTGTTTTATTTTGAGGCTTACACATTTTTTCAGCTTACTCTTCCTTTTTCATAATCTCCACCTTTGACACTCTATGCTGTCTACACTGTTAAAAAAAATGTTTCGAAAACACAAATAAAATTATATACTATTATATATAAAAATTTTGAGATTAGCACATTTTTCTAGAGTTTTTATAAACATTCTTTGAATATGTTTTCATGAACGAATCTGGGATTCGAACCCGCTTGATTTTCAGAGTCTAACGAGACCACAATAATACCCACATAAAATATATAATTTGACATATTTATGCACATCTTAAAACTTAAGTATTTTTTAAAAAAATATTTATATATATATTTTAGTAATATTAATTTAAATAAATACAATCTTCTTTACAGTGTACTCTTCAAATTCTCCTCAGTTTTGTTTCAAGTTCTACAAATATATTTGAAGCATTCGGATATTAAGGAAAATGCCTGGCAGCAGATTTAAGCTTGTCATTTGCAATTGAAGTCAACGACTTTAATATACCCTAGGCTAAATTGTAAAAAGTCTCAGGTTCGTTTGCTGGACACCCAAAGGAAAAGCGAACAATTTGTAGGAAACGCAATCTAATCCCCCAGCGGCAATGAGAACGTGGCTTGCCTCGCAATTAAAATCACCATGGAACCAGGTGTCGACTGGGGGAAGAAGAAATTCAACTTAAGCAGGGGGAATAAAAACATTAGCTTAACTTAACTCTCCTACTCTCGATTCAATTAGAAACGAAAGCCATTTTATAATTGAAATGAGTCTGCCACGCCCTCAGGCGTAGTTGATTCTAAGCATCAATAAATATTCTGAAGAACTAGAATCTTGAAGACACACAAAGTCTATGATGATGCTAATGAGGAGGAAATCAGAGACAGAGAGAGAAGAAAATATAGAAAGAGCAGTCTATCGGTGTTGTTAAATTTTAAGCGAAAAAAACAATTGTTTTAAATGGAGAGATTGTAAAAAATAAACTGATATTTATTATTGAAATCGATTTTTGTTGTTGTATTTTTTTAAAATTTTAATTCTTGTTCAATTATATATATTCAAATTTATAAAATCTATTTCTATTTTAAGGGTAAAAAAAGCTAAAAAAAAAGTTATCAATTAAATATTAAAAAGCCAATATTCTGGATTCAAATTTCACAGAAACATTCATGTCACTTTTGAAATAAGTTTAATTTTAAAAGAAAGTATATAATATGCTAAAAAAAAAAGGCTAAGAAATAGAAAAATGCCATTTAAAATAATAAATATTTGAATTGTAAGGTATATTTGTTTTCCTTTAGCTTTAAGAAACGTTGAAATATCTAAAAATAAGCTAGATCTAGCTACGAATAAACTGAGCTGTCAGCTATGCAACAAAAACTTAAAAAGGCTAGATTTGACGGCATAAAAGCCAATCTGACAGCACTCACATGAATTGTCATTAGGCGCTGAATCATGTAATTGAAAAGTTTGTGACACAACTGACAGAACTCACATCATCATCATCATCTTCTCTTCGTGGAGTAAACCCCATGCTAAATTTGTCACCAGCGAGCTAAGAGTAGAGGGGGGTGGGGTTGAGGGGGCGTGACAGCTGGCACTGGCTATAAAGTCTAGGGTATAGGGACTGACTGATGATGCGTGTGACTAAGCAGAAAATTTCCAGCAATGTGTCTACGATTCATCGAGTTTTTCCTCCATCTGCCAGACAGTCTCCCCCTCCCTCCCCTTCCCTTACCACTCACCACTCTGATTATGATTGAGTTGACGTCGTTAATATGTTATCGATGACAGACGGATCCGCGGACCAGGGAGGGAGCATAGCGAAAACGAGGGCGGCAAAACCAGACGCTGCTCGACTGACTGCTGCCTGTTTTTTCTGCTGTTTGTCTGCTGCTCCCATTTAAATCAGTTACATTCGTCGACAAGTAAACACACAAGACAAACACACTCACACACACACATGTGCCTTAACATTTTCTTATTTGTCTTTTGAATTATTAATGAATTCGTTGAATGTCGTCGAGTTCTCGGAAAATGCTCGGCAAAAGCTCTGACTGCAATTGACGTCCTGATGATCTGGCTCTTAATCAAGTGAGCAGAAGCTCTCCTCTCATCTCATCTCATCTCAGATAAGTTTAATTAAAATCGCAGTCGCATTCCTTGGACCACGGAGATGACCGCGACTCCAGAAACTTTAAATACTTTTCCTCTGGCTGCGGAAAAACTGTTCATGAAAAGCCACAACCAAAGAGGCAACAAAGTTTGTGCATTTCGATTTTTATTGCGGCCAAAAACTTGGGGAGAAAAGACTTGCATTGGAATTGCCATGGAAATGGGAGAGGGGAAAACACAGAGAGAGAGAATGGAAAGGGGAGGCAGAGGGGGAAAAGTGCAAGCAGGTGAAATTGGAGGTTGGTTTCTTGGCAACAGTTTCACATTAAAGCCACTTGACTGCCGTTCCTCCAATTCCAATTCCATTTCCAATTCCATTTCCATACCAACTCTTGACTTTTCACCTGGTTCTGTTTTTCATTCTACTTGGAGTTCTATTCAAGTTGCTGCACGCAACCAGGAGGAGGGTTAAACGAGGGGAAGGGGTGCAACCTGGAGGGGGAAGCAACCACTTGAACCACAAAATCCACACAAAGCATTTTTGCAAGCCAAAAGTTGTTCCTTGTTTGTCTGTTGTCTGTTCCGTTCTCCCATTGGCAGTGCTTACTGTAGTGCATTATTTATGTCAGAAAAACAGTCGAATATTAGCTCGAATTTATTAAAACATCAGGGGAAACAAGTCATGTCAGTGAGGAATTAGAAGATCGGGAAGAGCTTCCATTCCTCGAAGAATGGAATTGATGGAGGTGCGAGTCCTTGAGCTGTTAATCTTTTTTCCACTTTGTAATTACTTTGGCAGTCGCAAAAGTTTTCAAAATTCGAAATTGTTTTGAAAAGAAGCAGAGGAAATAAAGCTGAACCACTCCGAACCACAGTTCCACACACTCCATAGAACCACACACAACACACAACACACATCGCACAACATCAGCTTCAACTTCTGCACGAGACTCAACTAAATCACTTTCTATTCACAGGACTCTTTAACGAGCAGACGACGCAAAAAGGACAACGAGGACAACCAGGACACGTGCTCCAACACCAACACCAACAGCAACAACAGCAACAACAACTGGATGCAACCACTGACCAGCGGGCGAGACGTTGCCAACGTGACGATCCACACAATCAGGAGGAAAGCAGGAGCAGAAACAGCAACCAGTTGGTCAAACCAGCAGGAGGAGGAAGAGGAGCAGGAGGAGAGGAGGTAGAGGAGGAGGAAGGCCAATAAAAAAGCTAACGAAAATTCTGATGGCTCTGGCAGTCGACAGGCGACAACAGAAGCAACAATAACAACAACAACGGACGCAACCGCAACAAAAACAAAACTGGCAAAGTTGAACTCAGTTCGTCTCCACTGCCTAAAGCCAGAGAAAGAGAAAGAGATAGAGACCAGAGCAGAGAGAGGAGGAGAAACAGAGACAACAACAGAGGAAGCAGCACCGAAAAGAGAAGGAAAACAGGAGGGAAAGAGTCAGCAGCTGAGGCTAAAAAGTTCCAAATTTGGCAGACAGAATCCTCGACGCTTTGTGGCCGCATCCGGATGAGGATTTCCAGCTGGAACTGGAGCTGGAACTGGAACTGTTAACAGCAGTTGTGAATTTAAATTGAACGCTTCTTTGGGGCAACTCCGAAGCGTCGTGTTTCGAATTCGAATCAAAGTTCTGCCCCAAACGGAAGCATCTTTCCAATTCTCATTTCCCACTCTTCAGTCTTCAGTCTTCACTCTTCAGTCTGCATAAAAGGAAATGCTTCAATGATCACACATTGAAATTGGCTGGCATCGGGAGAGAGGTGAAAAAAGAAAGAAGAAAGGGGGTAACTGCATCCCAACCAAAAGGAGAATCTGTGAAGATGACAAGTTATTAATTGCGCAGACTAGATTCCAAACAGGACTCTCTGTCCCACTTCCACATCCTAACGATGGCTCTCTTCAGGAGTCTGCTTCTCCTACTAATCTCACTTGTGGCTTGGCAGACACCTCTGGTCCGGGGATATCTCAACATTTTCATCAGCCACCACGAGGTGATGAAACTGATGGGTAAGTACATGGGAAACATTCCCCAACCTCTTTCCCATTTAAGGGTGGGGAAAACATATTTCGATTAGAAAATAATCGTCAAGACAGTTGAGGGAGCTTTCTCTAGAGACACGCCTCCAAAGGAAACTCCACCCCAGATAGATATGATTAATAGTTGAAGTTCAAAGTGCGACGGGACAAATTCATTGCTCTCAAGCAGGAAAAACAAACAGAGCAGGTCTGGGAGAGAGGGGGAAAGTGGTAGAGAGGGGGAGGGGGGTACAGGCCAAGGCGTAGGCCACGTCCTAGTCATTAATAGTTCCCAAATAATTGTTGTTGACCATGACGACAAAAACGAAAACGAAAACAAAAACAAAGCAAAAGCAACGACCACAAAAGTTGCGCGAAAACACGACAAAACAAATCTAAACACAAATCGATTTCCGGCTGGAGTCACCCTCTCATCCACCTACCCCTCTCACCTTCACCACTCTGTTGACAGCTGCAAGTAGCTGCTCCTCCCTCCCCCCTCCTCCCTCCCCTTCTCCTTTTGCCTCGCTGCTAACGACTTCACAGTCCAGTGAAACAGTTTGTTGTTTGTTTTCCTGTTGTTTCGTTTCTTGCTCCACTCGAGTTCTCATTATTGATGGTGCCAAGCAGATCGACCTTGTCCCTTCCAATCCCCCTCCCCTCCCCCTCCCAATCCACCACCAAGTCCTTCAAAATAGTTGCTGTAATAGGCATTCATTCGACGTGCCAAGCCGGAATGATGTCGTGTTCCTCCTCGCATTGATTAATGGTGCTCGACTCCGAAATGTGAATCGAGACTGTTCCTCCTTCTCGTCCCACTCCCACTGCCCCTCCCTCTGTGACCACTCCATCATTCCTTCGTTTTCCGGCACTTAAATGTAATTGGAGCAAAATGCTTCCATCTCATTATGCTCCTAGTGGAATTCGCTGAATCAGGGCACTTCAATTAGTTAACAGCATAGAAAAATAATCCCTACAAGTGTTGCACAAATCCGAGATTCCCGATTGATGAATGATATTGATATTGAACTCGGACCAACTGAAGGTCTCTGATGCAGCTGTCGTTCATGTCATTGGGTCAGCGACTTCTCTCTGTCCTTTACTTTCTACCTCTGGAAAGTCTTCATCTCTTTTTCTACAGCATTTCAATTGCTCTCTCAACCTCTCTTTTTCCCTCTCTCTCCTTCTCTTTGGTTGCGATTGCATTCGAGTTCGCTGAGGCATTCACATCTCCCGGGCAATTGACACTTCACAAAGTCCCCGCCCCTCCCCTTGCCATGTTTCCCCCTCCTCGTTGTCCTCAAACTTTCTTTGAATTCAAATTGGATTTCATTAGCGACAACTCAAAGAATCTTCCACTTTGTTTGTTGCTCTTTGTAATTTCCTGTCCTTTTCGTGATTGTCCGAGTTACATTCTCTTCTCATTCATCTTTACTCCCTCCAAAGTCGCTCGTTATGTTTTTAACGACCAGTTAACACCCCATTCCCCACTGTCATATTTACCACCCCAGGCCCTATTTCAATTTCAAAACAATTTTATAAGCTACAGTAGTCAGTCAACGACTCGAAAATACCCGTCAATCATAATCAATGTTTATATATTTTCTATTTGAATTTACTATTGGCATAACTACTGTTATATTTATCAGAATAATTGGCAAATATTATAGGAATTATTAACCATGAAAATAAAAAAATTTAAAGAAAGAAAAATAGGAAAGTACAAATACATTTTTTTCCGTATGATTCTTTTTTCATCCCGTTACTTGCAGTATAACAAATTCAATATATCCTAACTCCTCTTAAGTGCCGGGTATAATTAACAAGCCGCCTGATATCATAGAAACTGATTTACCTCAGTCCCAACCACCTCCTCCTTCCTATCCTGTCCCCACAAAGCGAACCAGCTTCCATCGCAACATGACGTTGCATGAATGGCTTTCAGGCCTCAACCCCCAACACTTATCGATAGTCCTCTCGGGATATTTGTTCATGTGGAAGACGCGTGACGGTTGCATGACCCAGCTTCCACTCCTCTCTGCGTACAACAATTTTTAAGCTCCCCATTGAACGCATATCTTGAATAACTTCACTCAATGTCAACTCACACACATTGCTGTTTCTGTGATTGACGTGATGCATTCCCACGATTTATATATATATAAAATATATATGGAGAAGTGTATATAATAAAAAAATCTCGTGTATTTCCTACACTTGCCACATGTCGAGTCAAAACTCGACTTTGTTGCACATTGTGAACTGTAAACAAGAGTTAAACGATTTCAATTCCATCCCCTGCAATGTGCGATTCTTCCCAGCTCTACGGGTATTTCACTGCGATTCTTCACCCTTCGATGGAGTGACGACAACATTAAAATTAAATATTTTTTACGCTATTGTACTAGATTTTCCGCTCTGCCTTCAATTTCGTCATGTTGCCTCAGCAACAAGCAATTTTCGTTTCATCGTTGCCAGCAACAACCCCCTTCCATCCCCTGCCACCCCCTTCTCCCCGCCCCTGCTAGCAACCCCAACACCTCCAAGAACTCACTGTGCAAGGGCGCGTAAAAATGCAATTTCAACAAGTTTCACTTTGATGTGCACATTTCTTGGGACGGAAAACCGTTAGGAACCCAAACTCCCCTTTCAATCCCCCCCCCCCCCTCCCTCAACTTGAACATCTTGAAACGCAGGAAATTTCCCTTTAAATTAAAAGTTAATGCTAAAGAAAATTATTTTTAATGAATAGAAAACAGTCCGAAAATCGCCACATTAATAAAAAGCAACCCTCATCCCTTATTCCCCTGCCCAAATCGAGAATGTTTCGGCTGTCGATACACTTTATAGCGAGTAAGAGGAAGCTGCAAAGGAACAATAGAGAAAAGTGTGAGGAATTCTTAAACTGTGCCAATTAAACTGCGAACTCAATGCTGATTCAAGGAACAGGCAATTAAAAGAGGCAAAGGAGTCGCTCCTGACGAGGTGTGACCGACTTGTGCCACAAGCAGCGAGTGGGAGTGAGATGTGCAATGATAACTTCAGGATGCACTCCTTTGCAGACAGTCAGACAGGGTTGCCAGGGTTGCCTCAGCTAATGACACTAATTATCCTCTTAATCTTTTATGCAAATTGTGTGCCGCCATTGTCAAAGTGGAACCAGACGCTGCCACTCCTCAGCAGCACCCCTCAGTGCTCCTGTCTTCCCCCACCCTCACAGTCTTCCTTTTCCACCCCGTTTCCTCCTTCCGTCTGCGGTTGCAACGTATCACGTATGTGTGTGGCAAAGCCATTCAGACAATCGCAGGTATTATAATTATGGTGAATGCAGCACACGGAATGCAGGAGAGTGCAGGGGAGAAGGGGAGAAGGGAAGGGGACTCAAGGAATCTGAAGCAGGGACTGGGCCACGCCAGACTCATAAACGAGGCGAAACTTTTAAAGCCGACGGCAAAGTTGGCGCTGTGCAAGACGCGTGATATGAAAGACGGCCAAAGTTCGACTTGGACTTGGTTGGGAACTGGAGACTGAGGACTGAGGACTGGAGACGGCGAACCGTTACCAAGTTGGGTGTCACCTTTATCTATTCGAGAGCCCAACATGCACATACCATATTAAAGACTCTTCAGTATCTTGTTTAAAACTCGCTAAAGAGGCCAATCGAAAAGTTGAAAGTCCTATTTGAGAGAGTGAATCACATCCGTTTCGAATCACAACTGAATTAATTAAACTTGTCACAAGTGCATTTTCCTTTCCCCCCTCCCCTTTCCACTCCCTTTCCCCTCTTTCCCAACCGCTTTCGTTCCATTCCATACCCAATTCCCCACTCCCTTTGCGGTAAGTGGGCAACCCTGGTATCCCTCTAATATTGTTGTCGTAGGACAGACAAACAGCGTGCAGATAAACGGACTGACTGACATTGTCCGTTTCTCGTAAGTCTGTGCATATTTTATGCCAGTCACTTTGAGGTTATGTTTGTGTTTTTAGACCCTACACTTAAAAAATACAAAGGGTTTATTTGCACTTTTAAAAGCGAAATGAGTGTAACAGACATTTCTACATTGTTTTAAGTCGGATCTAGACAGCAGAGGCATTCAAATTCTTGCTAGGACCTGGACTTTTCATCAAATTCTATAGAGTCAAGGAACCAATTCTCCTTAATTGTTCTTCAACTCAAAAAGCGGGAACTAGATCTTAGAACTATGATATTTTATTGAAAATAACTAAGAATTGACCGTAGATTGGGAATTTGAATTTATATTATATCTTAAATACTCGATAATACCAAAAAAAATATATATTGTGTGCCTCATATACTATAGACTATGAGAGCTAGACACATCAAATATGATAAATCGATTTCTGAAATTAGATTATTAACAAATCATTTGCAAATTATATTAATATTGAGTAAGCTTAGAAATAAAACTCTTACAGTCGGGCTTTCTCGACTACAGCCGTTCCTACTAGATTAATTTAGACTGCAGTTTTTGTCATAAATGAATGAATAACAAAGAGAACAAGAGGACAGTTGCAACATATCTTTTCTTTTGTTCCATTTCTATTTCTTTTATTGAGAACTGTGCAGTTTGTCGACGGAAAACGGAAAACGGAAGAGGAAAGTAACACACTGGGGATGCAGCAGGGAAACTCAACGGGGTGCTTAATAATTTTATATTCAAAAATGAAATGAGACTGTAACTGTAAAGTAAAGCGCCGAGGTCTTAAAAGAGGCCACAGTGAGTCACGGATAAAAGCTAACGAAAAATGCTTTTTCTTGTTCGGTAATTGGATTTCAAATTGTTTTAAAAATTGAGAGAGCGTCGACTTCTTCATCACTCATATATATATGTATGTATATGTATAACTATGTATACGCTTTACTTCCTGTATTACTTCCTCAGTCCAAACGCAACATTCAACATCCGGCAGAGACGCATAGTTGAAGGTCCCTTCAAGAAGGAGAGAAAGCGGACAAAGGGGAAGCCTGGCACTGAAGTTCAAGAGCTGAGAGTAAACAGCATTTGGGACTTTGAAGACGAATGCGGACGTAGCTTATGTCTGATCCCAGGGACTAACTGACGTCATATAAAGCGAGCGACTAGAATCAAGAAAGGGGAACAAGGGAAGAGACAACAATAAAAGCGGATGAAGAAATTTCATTTCACGTCTTTTTAACTCGAACTAGAGCTCGTCTTTCACTACCAGCTGAATGGGGAGGGGGTTCGGGGGTTGGTCGGGGTTCTTTAAGGGAGGTAAAAATCAGGGATTAGAACGTTCCCTCAGCTAGTTAGAGTTACACAAAGCAAACGCTGCCAATGATGATGATGATGATGATGAAGTCTCGTCTCAAATCGAGTTAGTCTACAATTGACACCTTTTAATATTTGCTACCCTCTTATCCAACCCCTACCACCCACCCCTGTCATTTGAGACAAACCGAAAGCGAGAAGCAATTGACGCTGCTTGCATTGTCGCCTGCTGGTGACGGATTCGATTTCGATTATTATTGTGTCTTGGGTTTTGTTTACCGAACTTGCCAACCACCTGCATTCCTCCCCCTCATGTTGAGAAAATCAATTTCCGTTGTGTGTAGGGGGAAGTGAGTGAAGGAGGGGGTGGAAGGAGGGGGAACAATGCCGTCAACTTGCGGGAAAAGTAAACACAAACTGCACAAAGTTTGCACAGCAGTGGAAAATTGTGCAGAGACTATGTGAAAATGAGAAAATGAGACGGAGTTGGTGTAACAAAGCAAATTGTGAAATAAACTTTCCCTTTATGCTGCCAATGCATCCGCAACTCATTCCAACTCACTCCCAATCTCAGTGCTCGATCCACTAAAGATGGACTTGGTTTTTGTGCACCAGGGAGCCATTAACACCAACACATACGCGATGCACTCCTGGAGTTTTCCTCTTATCCGCTTATCCGGTAATCCAGCTCACTCTTCTCCTTCCCATTCCCTTCCCATTTGATGTGCACTCCATTAGCTGATAGCCTCAACAGGTGTGCTTGATGATAACCATCAAGGTAACTTCCCTAACTCCAAAAAGTTGTTTGTGGAACTCAATTTGACAAGATATCATCAGAGCGACAACTAATCCAAGCAACAGCATGAAGCAGTATTCAGTGTGTTCCTCAAGCTTAACCCGTCTCTATCTGCGTCCACATGATGACACCCCTGGGTCTGATTGGCCACAGGACACAGAACTTTAGGACTCTGAGTAAATCAAAGCCTTTAAAATATTTTAAGGCACGTGCCAACTACAAATGGCAACGGATTTCTAGGAAATTTGTTCTTCAACAGTTCAATTCCAGCCTCAGAACTATCAGCTGATTGCTCCCTAGGCTACAGCATCTTTCCCACTTCCAATCCCAATCCCTTAACTCGAGGCCACCTTTTCCACGACGATAAAAATTAAATTCTAATTTATATTTACGAGCTGATAAAGCTCCTGCCGAGCGTTAAACTCGAAACAAGAGCCATTCATAAATATGCGACTCCTTCTCTTTCCTCTCCTCCTCTCTCTCCTCTCTCTTCCTCCAACAGTTTGCCACCTGCCAGGGGGGTTGCTTTGTGGGCAACTCTGGAGTTGGGGCAAGTTCTGCGTGGCACTCACGTACTGCTTGCCACGAGGAGAAGCGACCCACCGACACACTGAGGTGAATTATGTAGATACGAGTGAGTCTCTGAGTGTGTGAGTGTCTGAGTGGAGTGAGTGTATCTCAGTGAGTGTGGAAGGGAACATGTGAGTCTGTTTAGATAAGCAGAATGTGCTTCACAGTCCCCAACTCAAGCAGTTAAGTCTGTTTCTCTATCTTCATCCTTGCCACTGGCGATTGCATTTCAAATACTCACTGGCTGGAAATTAGGAAACTACATTTGAATAGAAAATGAACAATAGGAATCCTCCTCCAAAGAGCAGATATCAAACCACAAGAATAAACTGCAGTACTTAAAGACGAATCCCTTAAATCAATGCTGAACTTTGTATACTTTGTATCATCTTTACTATTTTTCAGTCTTCCCCTTTCTTCTGTCTCTTTTCTACACAAATTTAACTTTTTAGCCTTGGCAAATCTGTCGCAAATTAGAATAAATTATTTAGCAGCTTCTTTTCTTCTGTTTTTCCTGGTAAACAGTTCAAAGACCCAAGCGACGCCATCGTTTATTTTGCTCCTAGACAACGTTGCTCTTCCCTCATACACTTTTCCCCGCCGTTACTGCCTCCATCTCCATCTCATGATTGTTAGGCTCATTTTCGTCACCATCTTGTAACGCAATTTCCATCGTCGCATAATTAAATATTCAATTTCCATAGAGACTCCTTTGAATTTTTATTTGCTGCTTATTTCTTGACATTTTTACGCCTCCTTTGGCCTCTTCAGTTGCCTCTTTCTCTTCGTGCTGCCATTTTCCCAGTATTTACTTGTTTCCAATTCAATTTCCTGCACATTCTGTTAACGGTTTCAAAACACTTGGCATCATGGATTTCAGATCATGGATAACTGAGAGCGAAGACCAAAAGCCATAACCATATCAATTTGTAGACAGACTACAAGGGAATCAACTGAATTAGAAGAGAAGTGAAGCCCCCAAATTGAAGTCGAAGGTTGCAGATGCCTCCTCTTTTATGTGCGGCAGGGGGAGGGGTAGGAGGGGTAGGGGGCAGGGGTAGGCGTGGCGCCAGCCATAATTAGGGCTTACCCTTTGTTATGCTTCTCTTTGCTCGCAGAGTGAAAGAGAGTGAGTGGGAGAGTAAGCAGAAGCAAGGGAGACAGAGATACACTCATTTAGACAAACAATTATATCCAAGTGCACACACACTCACACAACAGGCTGCTCGGCTCACTTGTGTGGAAATTTCTCATTTTATGCGGAGCTGCTGACTTTCCCCCTGACTCCGCTGCTCCCTTTGCTGTGGCTTCTATTAAATCAGTCTATAAATGTTGGCCAAATTGCTTTAATGTGCAGTGAAAGTTTAACTAACGACAGCGGGGACTACAACAATTACATCAGTTAGAAGAGGAGGAGAGGGGGACTTGAGGAGGTCGTGCGGAGAGGGGAGGCGGGGTAAATTACAATAAAAACAACAGCGAACAAAAGCCAGACTACAGCTGTTGAAACATGACTTTGTGCTTGTTTAGAAACACTTGCAAAATATTATTGCAGCAACAACAAGAAGAAGTGAAGGGAGGGGGAAGGGGGAGCCACCAATCGGTGGAAAACTGATGTCGTTGCCAACGACATCAAAGCCATAAGGATATTGAAAGAGAGCTAAACTCCGCTGAAAAGGAATAGAATGAGGGAATAAATAACTAAACTTATCCAACAGAATGCAGGAAAGTAAAGGGAAAGTAAAGATGGAATGCATTTAAATACCAATAGGTGGAAACTTCAAAGTTGGAGCAACTAAAGCGCAGCAGAGAATACCAAAGTTAGATAGAAAGAGAGAGAGAGAAAATTAATGACAAAAGCAGAGACAGTGAAAAGTTTAAAATTAATTCCATGGAACATACCAGGAATGGAGTATTTTATGGGGATTACCAGAGAGATTCGCCCCCAACATGAACAGGTGCTAATTAAAAATGTTGTCGTCGCCTCATTAAAGAAATTTGTAAATCAACCTGCAAATGACGCGCGCAGCATGACAAAGTTAAGCCTAGGACTAGAAAGCGACATGAAAGGTAAGGCAAATGGGGAGTAGGTCCCCCTTTTTGGAGGGTTACAACTTGGGGTGGCACGTACGCTGTTAATGGATTTCCCACTGTTGTTCTTTTGATTAAAACGCATTATTTACATTTGCGACACAGCCAGAAGTGGTAAGGGTAGCACAGCTCTAGGGAAGGGAAAGGGGCGGCAATTTAATGTCTGTGTCGGGCTTTGAGCTTCGAGCCTTAGGTACTGCAGGGAACCTGCCGTTGGCAAAGGTTGACAAATTGCGCAGCCGTCGCTTGATTTTTGTTCAGTTTCTGCTCTGTTTTTCTTTTTGCACTTTCTTTGTTTTTTTTTTTTTTTTGCATTTTCTTCTTTCCTTTCTGTTTTTTTTTGGTTCTGTGCTCAACAATTTCGTTGGTTTTTCTGCATGCGTTTTTCTGGACCAGGTTTATGGCTCCTGTCAGGATAGTGGCAAACTACGGCGGATGCTTTTGTCTGCCATTACACTATTGATTGCTTCCTGTCAGCCGCAGAGAGACAAACGGAAGTCGCCAGCGGATGTTGCCTTTGTTGCCTGTGTTACCCTGTTGCCCTGCTTCCTCCTTCCCTGCTACCCTCTGTCCTCCTTCCTGTCACCCTGTCACCCTGTTAGCCAGTTATCCAGTTTGCCTGTAAGTTTGGTTCTCCGACATGGGCTTTGTGTGGGATTTGTCTAGCCACAGTGCGGCACTTCACATAAGCAGCTTCCACTTCCTCTGCCTCCTCTTTTCCCTCTCCCTCGTTGACCACTTGCTCGCGGTTTTTGCACCATCCATTTCCACAGCGGCTTCTGTGTGTTTCCCATTGATTTCATTGCGGTCAAGTTTTGACCCAAAAGGAGAGCCATTAGTCGCACAGTTGCCAAGGGGGTTGAAGGGTTGGAGGGCAGTCAATGAGAATTGACAACTATAATGAGCCAGTGGCAATGAATAACACACTTTCGTCCCAGCAAATGCACTGGCAGGTCAAAGTTTTATAAATAGTTTCAATGGTAAGAAAACTTGGATGATGGTCAAAATAATATTGATAATCTGAATGAAGGAAATTGGAATGCAGAATTTGAGAATGGACAACTGGATGATTGTTGAAAGTTAAAAAAATTATCTAAATAAATAACATTTAAATGCAGAATCAATTTGGATGTCAAATCATGGACAAAATGGTAAAATCGGATTTAAAATCGGTTGAGTTTTGACAGAGTTGTAAGAGTTCAAAGTTTTTGAAAAAATTTAAAGGGGTAGGTATGGAAAATTTTACGATTTTTGAAAAAAAATAAATTTTTCTAAATTAATAATATTTAAATGTAGAATCAATTTGGATGCCAAATCATGGACAAAATGGTAATCCGATTTAAAATATCGGTTGAGTTTTGACAGAGTTGTGAGAGTTCAAAGTTTTTGAAAAAATTTAAAGGGGTAGGTATGGAAAATTTTACGATTTTTGAAAAAAATAAATTTTTCTAAATTAATAATATTTAAATGTAGAATCAATTTGGATGCCAAATCATGGACAAATGGTAATCCGATTTAAAATCGGTTTTGACAGTGTTATGAGAGCTTAAAGTTATAAAACAAATGTAACTTTCTAAATGAAATTTGGTTAATTTTCAAAAATAAAATATTAAATATATTAATCAATTATAATGATAAGCAACAAATAAATTGGGACAACAATACGAATTGATCTTGATTCATTGTATTCGTATGCACTTTGATTTCAACACCAATTCGAGAAACACTCAATCATTAAGTGGAACGCCCAATTAAATTGCAAGTTCTGAATGCGTTTAAAGTAAACAAACGGCAGCAATTGAAATGCGATTATGGCTGACATGTAATCATTCAATATTCATGAGTGCACTCGTTGCACAGTATCAAGAATAACCATCAATCAAATGTAAATTGCCGTTGAGTCATATTACGCTCATATCAAATGTTCAGAATATTTCACACTAATTGCATCAAAGTGCAGTACTAGTAAGAGGAAATTGGAGTGGACACCGGGCGGATGTGCAACAAAATATGACGCAGCTCGATATCTAGCTATGAGAGTGTGTTCTACCTTTGTAGAGATAATTATATTAATCGAAATCGATTGAACATCGAAAATCACTTGCAGCGACCTTTACGAGAATATGTAACGAATTAATGCTGCCAGATTGCAAAATTAAAAAATGACAAGAGCAAAGGGATAGTAAGAAAATTAATAAATGTCGGACGTTTTCCATTGCTTACTTTATGAGTATGTGTGGCATATAAGAAAGTGCAGCAGGTACAACTTCAAAACACACAAATTGAAATATAAACGTGTTGTGGGTCCTAAATTTTAATCTTCAACACACGCCGCCTACCAGCAGAGCAGTGTGATACGCCCCCTATGACACAGCGACACCTGGTGACTAATTTATGTTCATTAAGCAGGCGTTAAGTCGCCTTAAGAGCAGCTGGCGTTGCCCTCTTTCTCCCACACAGACTTCGTTGCCACACATTTGCATATAATACATACATACATACATACAGACATATTTAGAGAGTTTGCGGGGAGAGGTGACACGCAATTGCCGAAAAGCGACAAACAACACACACACACACACCACCCTACCCATAAACAGAGAGAGGGGAGCTGTTTACTGTGCCTGTGTCGAGGTGACAAACCAAAATGTGTAGTTTCATGTAATTTTGCTGCTGCTGCTGCTGCCTCTGTCGGGCAGATTAGTATGCAAATACATGCCATGTGGTGTGAGAGAGCAGGAAGAGCGAGAGCAACGCTTTGAGCGGAGATTACGCGCGAGACGGAAACAAGCGGCAAAAGATGGAACAAAAACAGCTACAACAGCAGGAACAACCACAGCTAGCAACAGGGGCAGACACAAAAAATCAATTTACAAAACGCTTTCTACTTAGTCATCCCTCTCTTTCACCCATTCTCTAATTTGTGTGTAGTGCATTTTCGTGTCGCATGTCCGGATATGGCGAGAATTAAAGCAAAAGTAAAGAAAAGTGAAGCTTAACCAGCCACACGCGCACAGTATGTAAAGTAATTGTTTTGACAACGGCAAAATTTCTCACACACACTTTTTTTTATAATAAATATAATTCCTTTAGCTTTTGGTAGAGCAGGGAATTTGCGATTATATTGCGAATCGATTCGTACCGTAAAACGGAATCGAATTAGCTTATGGTTCTTAAAATAATTAAAAAAGTAATGAGATTCAAACTTACCAGTTTTTTATAAGATTTTTTCCATGTCAAAACAATTACTTCACATACTGTATATACAGATACTGGCGGACCACGAGCTGTGGTAATCAGCTTGAGAGCTTTGCTGCTCCGAAATCCATTTGCCATTTTGTCATTTACTGGTTCGGTTAAAGAATCGCGTAAATCCCATCAAGTCTATCAAAATCATTTACGCAAATCGCACCACGAATTTTCTGCACCAATACAATTGAAATTCGAGCCTCATCAGTGTCAGCTGCATTGGATTTGTGATCCAATAAATGGCGAACTGCGAAACTTTATTAAAAGCCAGCAAAAATTGTTCGCACCCAAAAATGGCGTCAAACGCGACAGCCACAGCGATAGCGACAGCGACATCGACAGCTTAGAGAGCTGACGGACGGACAGGCAGTCAGCCAAGCTGGTAGTCAGTCAATTGTAGTTGTAGTTTCGTGGCTACTGCTCAAAGTTTTAATTACAAGTACGTTGTGCCGAGACTGACGAGTGAGTTGAGAGTGGTGTGTTGGGAATTGTCTACAGTGGGTTGTGGAATGTGGATTGTGGAATGGGGAATTGCCTGCAGGTACAAGGGCAGCAACATTTTCGGCGTGCCAAAACAGCAGACAAAGTTACGCCTGTTGGCCTTGGCTCTTGTTCCATCTTGTACGCTCTCCACTCTCTCTCTCTATTTCCGCGCTCTTTCAGTCTCTCCTCAAGCGCTCTCTCCATTCTGGACAGTCCTTGTTTATCGTTGTAGTTGTTGCAGCTGGTAGCTGCATGTAAAGTGCCGTTGTTTCGTATTTACTTGGCGACAAAGATTTATCACCCCGAGCAGATGCACAACAACAACAACAAGCACAATAGAGACGGCAAGTCCGTCGCGCGGGTTACTTAAGGAGTTGATTGTAGTGTTTTTGAATCACAAATATTTTTTATACAATGTGTCATGATACCAATTTAAATGGAAATAATAGTTCTATGAGATAGGGTTAAAGTGAAATAAATTTAAAAATAAGTAGAGAGTCTAATCTAAAAATTACAACTTTTGTACAATTTATGATAGTGAAAGTTTGAAATGGATTTAAATAAATTATAAATAAAGCAGGAAAAGCGATTCAGTATTTAAAGTGTAATCTAAATGCTGTCCTCGTTTTTCATACATATTTTAATTTGATTGCACACTTCTTGAAACATCGCACAGAAAGTGTTTAGGTAACCCACTGCAAGTTCACCACGCTATCTGTTGCCGTTGCAGTTTTGTGGGGAGTTTCGTCTGCCGTTGGATCGTGGGTGGGTGGTGAAGTGGTTTGTTGGTTGAATTCTCCTTCCATTTGCAGCTGGCTGTGTGGTGGACTATGGTGAGTGGGGAGTGCGCGGTTTGTCAGCTTGCCGTCGCTGATGATGGAGTGCGGCATTGTTGCATTTTAATTGAAATTTCTTTGTAAACTCGGCAACAACAACAAGACTAACGAGAGAGCAGTGTGACAACAACAACAACGACAACAACGTGTCGCCTGCAATCAAAAAACAAACAACTAGAGAACAACGTGAACAACGTCAAAGTAGCAATAATAATGAATGAATAAAACGTAAACAACAACAGCAACAGCAACTACAACCGCAGCAACAACAATTGTCGCTTGTTTTTATTGCTGTGCTTTTGTTGTTGTTCGGGGCAGAGTCGATGTTTTGGGGCATGAACATTTTTGCGGCACAACGCAAATATAATAATAAATTTCGCATATTGCTGCTGCTTCAGCTATTATTTTTCATAAATGAAACTGTTGTCAATGGGATCTGTTATTCTTGTTGCTATTGTTGTTGTGGTTATTGCTTGCTGATTTTGTTGTTGCCGCTTCCTCGTTGTTAGCCCAGCACAAGATAAAAACAACAGCGAATAATAGATGTATGACAATGTCTGCTTTTGCATTTGAAGTGTTGAATATTAGAGATTCTACAACTAAATTAAATAAATCAAATACAGAGTTGAGATTTCAAAATTTCATAAAAATCTATTAATTTATAGAGATGATATTTAACATATAGTTGTTTATATTTGTGTTTAATTAAGTTTTGAGAGAACTATATGCTGGGCATCAAACAGTCGAATAGCTTCACTGTCGGCGCTCTCGCCTGTTGGGTTTTTGTCACCGCTTTATTGTTTTACCACCCACCGACTGGCATTGCGGTCACTTTATTGTTTGCCGGATATGGCCACCACAATTACCATTTGCCAGTTGCGAGTTGCCAGTTGTAAAAGTGGCCAAGAGCTGAAGAGCCGTCGGCCGTCTGTCTGTCGAACTGTCCGGCTGACTGGCTGCCTGGCAAACCACGTAATTTGCCGTCTGATGAAGATTTACGACATGAAAGCCACAAAATAAACGCCAAAATACAAAGCACATAAAGCACAAAAAGCCAATAGACTGAGAGAGTAAGAGTTGCCACCTTTCACCGATACCATTACCTGCCTCCCTCCCTCTCTCCCTTCTCCAGCCACACATGATGGATGCACAGTGGTGGCCAAGAAGATAACCCTACTCTGGACTCCCTCAAGTAGGCTACATGTATGTAAATTAAGCAACAAAATGAGCAGATTTGTCTCCTGTTTATTAGCCAAGTCGTAGCCAAAAAGTTGGTCATAACTCACACGCAGCCAAAGCAGAAAACTAGACCCTGGAGACAATTCCCTCTTTAAGCCTTATGAAAACAAATCGAGCCTCCATCAAATGAGTGGGCGTGATGGGAGCTCAGTTACGCCCCCTTGTCCAGGCAAACAATGCACATATGTAGCCAAATATCTGCTCTTAATAGCAGCTTTATTAGATGGATAGATAGATAGGGGATAGGGGAATCCCCTCCCTCCTTTCCCTCCACATGCTCTGCTTATGAATACTACTTTGGATGCTGGCCAATAAATAATTCATGCTGCAAGTAAGATGTCTGCACGGAAATGCCGCCCAGCTGAGCCCCGAAATGTGGGCGTGGTCCATACGGATATGGATGATTGTGAATGATTGTGGGTGCAGATGCGTATGTGCATGAGATTGCGAATTTGTAGGGGAACGAGATTGGGATTAAAGATGCGGATGCAGCCAGAGAGTCAAGTCAGTCGAACAGACATCCTCAAAGGCGGAAATGTGAATTGCAGTTCACGCATCCAAATGAACGGTTTAATGCTTATGAGTCCTCTTTCTCCTCCGCCTAATCTGATAAAGGACAACACATGTTTCGGACCACAAACCAGACAATCGGAAGATGAGTTATTTAGGGATACCATTCAAAATATTTTAAAGCTATAGTTGAACTATTCGAACTGAAGAAAATTATTTGGATGAACCTTTAAAAATGTTCATCTTATACTATTATAAAAATTATTTTTTGTCAAAATTTGATTAAAATTTTTGTATTAAGTATCGTAAAATCAATCTTATTTTCTTTTCTATTCTATATAACAAAAATAGAAATATTATTCCAAGATTTTTAAATTAATATTGAATTAGAATTATCATTAATTATTTTTGTTAAATGATTAATCATTTGTATGATTATAATTTATCTTTCATTATACTTTTATAACAATAACCTGGCTGTTATTTGATGGAAACTAAGGGAAGCTGAAAGAATCCCAAATGATTAAACTGGAAATTAGGAGTATCATTCAATTATTTATTATCACACCATGGTAATTGGCTATCTACAATCATACACGCCAAGACGTGTCTACAAAGTAGGTAAAACAGGAGATCGTTTTTAACATTTGGCTAGTTTCAATTTCAATTCAGTTAATAAATTTGAGCAACTTTAGAGAGCGAATGTAAATTCAATGAGATAAAAAGCGAGGAATCCTTGGATTCATCTATTGCAACTTGGTAAAGACAAGTCTGGCATGGTTTTTGTATAACATGAGGGATATGTTGACCAGAAAGGGAGCTGCCAGCCAGAAGATGCGTGTGCCAATGCCCGTTGCCTCGCGATGGAAGATGCCAGAGGCGGCGCCACGCCCCGTATTGCAAAAGGACTCCTCGCAGCATGATGTACAGGCATAGAGCTTGGTGCGCTCACCAATGATGATGCAACCGGGCTCACAGTTGGCAGTGCAGCGACGATCCAGTGACCACATCTTTGGCGAGCTGGTCGAGTTCTCCGTGCTCGTGGTGTACGAGAAGCGCTTGACCTACAGGCATATAAAAGGATTGGAAATGGAGTCCTAAAGAGAGTTGGAGTCTACTCTCACCATGCAGATGAAATCCTCGCCTTGGCACTTCTTCATCAGCGTCGTGTCGTTGCGCACCGCAACATCCACACAGGCCTGGCCATCGTCCATGGTGTCACAGGCATAGCACCACAATTTATTTACCCGCTCGATGGCCGCCGCCGTGCGATGAATGTGTCCACCACTGGTCAGTGAATTGCTCAGGCTGCCCCCAGCACTTGATCCCGATCCTCCAGGCGAACTGGTGCCCGTGCCAGTCACTTTATTTGAATATTCATTTATTTACTTATTGATTTTTCATTCAGAGTCGAAGGTCGCCCAATGCTTACCGTTGTTGATGCAGGCGGTGAATACAATGGAACAGGAAGACAGCACAAAGTAGGCAAGTGTCAACAGAGCTCTGGACATGATGAGGAACTTCAACTCGTTAAACTAACTTACTTATTGCTGGTCAACTCAACTGCAAGCAATAACTCAAAAATCCCAAAGCTGGCGACCTTTGTTTATATGCCAGCGAATGTCAGAAGAGACGCAGACGCCAATAACATGCGCAGTGTCCTTCAGAATCTACTTTTGAAAACAAACCATAGATGGCGCACTAACTGACCAGCTGCGCCAGCTCTGGTCTGGACTGTGACCAAAGCTCACTGCTACGACGCCTGCAATTTAAATTCAAATTTGAATTAGCATATTTATTTTGATTAACAGCGCAATTTGGATGAATAATTATGAAACAAAACAAGTAAATCTTTAGTAAAGTCGCAGATACTGCAAAGCCTGGCGACTCTGCATCGGATAGAGCTCGCCAATGTTGTACATAAGATCCACAATGTGTGTGGGACGCAGCATGCGCCAAGGCATAAACTTGAGCGTCTTCTTATCGCAGTGTATATCCTTCTCCAGCTCGAGCGGAAGCGGCACCTCATTGTACAGCATGCGACCGTCGACACTACGCTGCAGGGTGCAGGGCAAACCGATCTGATCGGCAAAGCTCTTAAAGAGTATTGCACGCTCAAACTGACAACCACTGTGCACCTCGCCAATGGGAATAAAATTGGTGTGATAGACATAGCGCAGATCCTCCAGATGGCAACGCACCGTGTGGCGGGAACACTCCTCAGTGGTGTTCAGATCGAGTATCTTAATGTTCTCGCACATCACGCTGTTAACGGCTTCGGCAATTATCCTACAACGCTTCGCCACGTTATCAAAATCAATGCTGCGTCGAATTCGATCGGGATTCTCAACCAGACCATGTATCTGGAAAGGAGCAGACATAGAAATCAACTCGACAAATTATCAACAATAGAAAACTATTCTGTTCTAACTGAAATTTTAATGTTCATCCTTTGACACTTTAAAACTCTTCAAAGTGTCACAACTTTGTCAAATTATAAGCGATTTTCTTGAGGAATATCAATTTTTGCATTAATTAATTGGAAAATTCTATTTTATTCCATGTATGTACTTTTTGCATACTTTTCCCTTTTATAAATTCTTTGCCACTATTTTGATATTGCTTCAAAATTAAAGAAGGTTAATTTTCTTTCTTCACTGTCCATTTTTTCCATACTTTTTTTTGAGAACTGCAATCTGACATAACTTTGTTAAAAACTGACCGAAACCAATTTTACTTAACTTAACCTCTTTATATATTCTGCATTGGAAAATCACTTATCTTTTTTTTTATAATTTTTCTTGCGCTACTTCGAGAACTTCAAACTTTCATAACTTTGTCAAAACTAAACCAATTTCCTTGGTGTTAATTTATTCATTATTTTGCATGTTTTATTTCTGCATCAATTAAACTTTGTTTCTTACTATCCTAGAAGTCATTCTGGCTGCCATAATTTAGCAAAAATCTCTTCGCTTTAATTTGCTATTATCACTTGGAATTGCTTAAGATTTTCAAAGTGTATTTGACTAAGTTTAGGTTTAAAGCAAGACACCCTTTGATACTCACAGCCAAGGTCTGATTGAGAGCCTCCAGATACTCGGGCAACCTTGCATCGCCGGGACGCTTGCAGTATTGCCACTTGTTGTCTCCGGCGCCATCGACGCCGTGCAGACAGTGATCCGGCACGCAAATCACATCGTTGTCATCGGCAACGGGACGATCAAAGTTCACCACGATGACAGCCTCCAAGGGGGAACAATCGGTGCACAGAAGACACTGAAACTGGCGAAAATCTTCAAACTTACGCTTCGACACGTAGAAGTCCTTGCCGGCGGTAATGTCCGTGAATGTGAGACAATTACGAATGCAGAATTTCATCGTTGGACACTTGGACAGAATGCTCTCGATGGCCGGTCCCCAGGTGGACACACAGAAGGCATGTTTCTGATATATCATCAGTCTGCGAATTACAAATTCGATTAGAATTAGACATCAACTGTTATCGGAATAATCTCAGCTTGCTTTCAAGCTTACACTTCAAGTACACCACGATCTATGTAGGCATCGACGAATTCATTAAATCGCGTTGTCTGCAGTATAAAGTTTGTCACTGCTGTCTTCACCAGATTGGAAAGGGATTTAAGAGCACGTTTAATAGAGGACACTATGAAATTGCTGAGTAATGTCAAACGGGCGGGTTCCTCATCAATAATGGTGCACAAGCAGCGGAAGATGTTGTGCACCAGGATCGCATGGGCATAGGAACGCTGCAGGAGGAGAAATTATTAACTTCCTATAATAGGTATTAAAAAAATAGAAATAAAAATTAAGTTTTTCCTGCTGAAAACGATACAATTTAAGTTGAATGTCTCCCTTGTTAAATTCAAGTGCTTCGAAGTGCATTTCTGTTTTCATTAACCTTGATTTTGAGTTTTAGAAATATTAAAATGCAATTTAACGATTAAAAATCTTGAAATAAGATAGATAAGATCATTTTAAATATGGTTTGAAACAAAAAATTAAATAAAGATTATTATTTAAAATAAAAAGTCTATATTCAATATGTTCTTAAGTTGTGTTGAGTATTATTCAAAAAAAAAAATAAATTAACTTAAGATTTAAATAAAAAAAAAACCTGATTGAAGATTACTTATTGAAGGATATGATTTAAAGCTAAAAAAATTAACTAAAGATTATTATTCAAAATAAAAAGCATTATTAAACTAAAAAAATTAACTTAAGATTACAATTTAAAAAAGTCTGGATATAGGATGTGTTAAGTAATTATTTAAAGAATTTTAGCACTCAATTTTAGTAACTTTAAAAACTGACTTGACTTAAGATGCTTTGTTCTTTTAACAAATTAACGGAGTCTGTGAATAAATTACCATGAGAAGTTGCGCAATTTGCTCGGTGAGTGGAATACACGAGCCCAGGACCGAGCGATACTCATCATTGCTGGCGAGTGCCTCGATAATGGAGAGTATGGACAGTATGAGATCGATGGATAACTCTGGCAATCCCTGTTGTATGGTCTTGGCCAATCCACCGGCAATGTCCATTTGCATGAGCTGCTCGGCAGTCACACGGAAGGAGCTGGTGAGCAAATGTCCGACAAGTTCGGCTGATTGTTCCCGTGTCTTGATTGAGACCTGTGGCGAGCGGATGAGGTTAACCAGGTGGGTGAGGAGACCCTTCTCATACTCGGCGACAACGATGCGCAACGCGTCGGGATGTTCGATCATGCGATTGAGTCCCATGATGACATAGGGAGCCGGTTCGGGTTTACTCTTCATCAGGCAGCTGACGAACATGTCGGTGATGTGGGCATTGTGCATCCTGCCCAGAAACGGTTGATACTTGGCCGCCTCGGCGAATATGGAGATAATGGTGCAGACGACATCGGGACGCAGGATTTCCATGTCCACGCGCAGTTGCTCCACCACCTGTTCAAACAGATTCTGCTCGAAGAAGAGCTTGGTCATCTTCTCGGATCTCAAGGCCGTTGCTAAGGCCTCGATGATGCCGAGGGCATCGGGAGCCTGAGGATTATCGCAGAACGCCTTCACCAGCTGCTGCAGCACAAAGAAGCAACGATGCAGTGGCTCGAAGACACTCTCCTCGCTGGTATCGGCCAGCAGAGTCTTCAGCACCTTCAGCGAGGCCAGGCGAATCTCCAGAAACTCGTTGGTCAACTCACAGATAATGCGATCCACCGGAAATCCAGGCAATGTGGTGAACTGCAACATCTCCTCGGCACTCTGGACCTGCAGAATCTTGTGCAAGGCCTCAATGGAATTGTACACGGTATCAGGATTATCCGAGTTTATGAAAATATTTTTAAACCTCTCGAGAAATTCTATATTCTCGAGTATATTCTGTGCGACTTGCGGATCGCGCAAACACAAGTTAATTATATAGGTTAGATATTCCACACAAAAGTCATCGTTATCCTTCAGATAAAACCGGTAACTCACGTCCAGCAGCTGTGAAGTTTTCTCCGTCTCATATTCCCCCAATTCCGTGTGATCCAATATGGCAGTGATAAGATATAAAGCGAATCGTCGAATAATCACATTACTTGATGCTATGAAAAACTCTTTTTCCAGCAACAATTCCAATAAACGCTGTTCCTTCAGTTCCAATATATTGTCATCCACTTTGCGTGCGAATTCCGTTAAGTTATTGAGCACTGTCTGCAGAACGGTATCTTCCTTGGAACTGAGCAGCAACAGAGCTGTTTCTAGTTTGTTTATGGAAATATTCAATCCCGAAAATGCATTGTCATTGGACTTGGTACGATCTGGATATTTGACACGTGGCTCATAAATGCGCTTCGTTGCGGCCGCCATTTTTCTTAGCACTAGTTTTAAAAATATATATATTTATGTACTACTTACGTGACTAAAAAATCAACGCACTAATTGAAATTAATTTATAATTCTAATTCAAACATATTTTCGTAGCTCTTGGCATTTGTCACACAGCATTATGATGTCTACCAAAAAAAAACAGAGGTGGCGTATTTCACGGCACCATTTTTTAATAAGCTGGCAGCACTGTTACCATTTTATGGCTTTTTCACGGCGCGCCATTTAATGTGAACAACAAACAATTGTTTATTATATCAATACAAATAAATGCTAAATTCAATAATATGGGAAGGTTGATAATAAAGGAGATGATTGATTCTATGATGGGTTGAATTTCATCAACCCCTTTGGGGGAGAAAAATGATCTGCATTAAATTTCCCGGTCCGGCAACGTTAAAATAAATGGCAATTCTCTTATGACCTCTGGCAACGTCTTGCCAAAGCAACACAAATGAATTTAAAAAAACAGACGCGACGCTTTCTCTGTAGGTGTATGTGTGTATGTGTGTAATGGCATCTAAATAATAAAAAAATTAAATCTGATGCGAACAATTTAAAGAATTTCGCGATTTCAGCAAAAACTGCAAAAACATAATATTAAATATATGTGAACAAAAATAGAAGCAGACAATAAACGACAAATTAAATTCCCGGGCTCGCAACACACAAACAAATAAAATGACCAAGCCAAAGGCAACGACAGGCAGAAAACGCAACAAGAAGGCGACTGAAAAGGAAAATCGCGAATTACAGACGATCGATGAGACTGCGGCGGCCAGCATTAACAGCACCAGCGCGGAGCGCACAGTGGGACAAGGACCCATGTACACAATTCTATCCAATGCGCAACTAAATGAAACATTTCACAAGCGCTACATCAAAGAGCTGAAGCAACTGTACTCTAAGGTGCGTGTTGTTGTTGCTTTTTGTTGTTTATGTTGTGTTTACTAAATTCCTTATTTGCAGTTGGACCACGATGCCTTCATGTTCACGTTCATCAAGATGTTTAAAACAGTGCTGCAGGCGGACGAGAATAATGAGTATGGAAATACAGCGCTTGCATACTGTGCCAAGTTCGTCACCAGCTTCGAGTCAGAGGGAACACATCCCGTCCTCGCTGAAACGTTCTCCTGGCTGCTATCGGTATGTCCCTACTGTACTTTCTGTCTCTCTCTTCTCGTCGCACTTGCTTATCTCTTATCTCTTTACTTGCAGACAATTTCCAATAGCCCGCACATTCGATATCGCATTTGTTTCTCTGTTAATCTCATATTGAAGCATCTGGGACCATATGCAGCATTAGATGACTCACAGTGTGACCAGATTTTGCATTATATGCTCGACCGACTCAAGGACTTGTCGCCCAGTGTGCGCAAGGAGGCTGTCCTGGCCATGCAGCGTCTTCAGATGCCAGACAATCCAAATGATCCTGTTCTGTGTGCCTATCGCTATCATTTAAGCTCGGATCCTTCATCCAGTGTGCGTCAGTGCATCATCTCGTGCATGGGACGCAACGTTCTGACAGTGCCACACATACTGAAGCGTCTCTGGGATGTGGATGAGAAGGTGCGACGACACACCTACATCAACATGTGCAACTATCCGGTGCGATCCTACAAGGTGTCGCAACGTCTCATGCTCTTGGAGCGTGGCCTCAACGATAGCTCTGAGAATGTGCGCAAAAATGTTGTCAAGTACATGCTGAAAGCGTGGATTGAATCCTACCAGCAGAACTACATACAGCTCACGGCTGCCCTTAAACTGGACTCCAACGAGGAGGAGATTATTCGCTTTCGTGGCGTCGCCCGCCAACTGTTGATGGTCATCTTTGAGAAGGCCGATAACCAGGAACTGATCGCCCAGCTGCCACTGTCCGAGGATTGTGAGCTGCATCGCTGTGTACCACATGAAGAGCTCACCGTGGAACTGCTGCTCTACTGGCAATGTCTCAGCTCCTATTTGCAACAGACCATGGCCGACGAATTCGAGCTGATTCTGCCAGAGCTGAGCGTATTCTGTGACTATGTCAAAAAGTAAGTGATTCCCTATTGATCATTGTACTGTATGTAACTAGGAGGTAGACAACAACCAAATCGATATATTAACAAACTTATTATTATCTTTTAATCAAAAGGATATATCTAAATGATCATATATTTATTCATTCTGCAGATTCTGCCAGTTCCAGAAGCCCGATATGGATAAATTCGCACAGATCGAGTTCCAGTGCATGCTGCTATCTTTGGTGGAAATACTGCAGACCTTCGATTTGGGCGATGAGATTGGCCGTGATAATTTCAAGCAGCTAATCTCGCATCTGTTAAAGGAGTGTCTGTTGGATCATAAGATTGTCTGTATCCTAGTGCGGTGCATGGAGCAGCTAGTAAGCGATGTGAGTGCCCGGACGCAGTACTTCATTGAGATCATCTATGAGATCTGTGAGCTAAATACCAAGCAAAATGATTTGGTTCACGATCGCAGTCTCATCGATAAATTGCTGGGCGATGGGGACACTTCGCTGGTCATGCAACTCAATTCGCTTAAGGTGAAGATACTTGAGCTGGAGGAAATGGAGGAAAACTTTGTGCGTCAAAAGGAGTACATGCGTGCACAGGCTGTGAACGATGAGAAGATTGCCGTGACTGAGGAATATACGGAGCTGATCCAGCCGCTACTGGAGAAGCACGGCGTGCTAGACCTGCCCCCACGTCCCAAGCTATCCAAGCAGGAGCGAGTGCTTAAGGCACTGTACATATCCTATTACATGGTCGACTCCGAGCATGTGAGTTCGCTGAATCTTAGCATTTGCAAGCTCTACAAGGTAACTATCTAAACTAAACCAGTTTATAGATATTAGAAATTTAATTCTCCTTATTTATAATACAGGACTTCATCTGCCGCTATTTGGCATCCACGGAGTTGGACATTTTCGAGTGGGCCATTAAATGTGGTACGACATTCAGCATGCTCTACGAGGCATACACAAAGGAAGTATTCGATGTGCTCTACGATCAGTTCTACAAGGACAACAATTTACGTTTATGCGAAACTGCAGCACAGTGTATATTCGAACTACTTGACCACTACGGTATTGACTATTTTATGGATATGAATCAATCCATTGCGGGAGCAGGACAGGCACCAAAATCGAAACGTCGTATGTTGTACACCATGCATGACTTTTACGATGGCGAGGAGGAGAGAAGTCAATCTCAAAGCAGCGATCAGAACACAGACATTATTGCCGTGATGGGTTTTTTTGTTGAAAAAGTCGTGGACAAGGGCATTCTCCTAGCCATTGTGCGTGGTCTTTGTCGCTTAGTATTGCGCGGCCAGCTCGACAATCGTCCCGATGTGCTGGAGAAACTGCTAAAGCGTTACTTTAATCCCAATACAGGTGAGTTTCAGTTACCTATCTATTAATTCCATAATAATATGTTACTTGCTTGCAGAACCCACCGTTAGCCAGGTGCTGGGCATGTTCTTTGAGAATATTGTGGACCTGAAACTGCAGAGCATTCTACAGCCCTGTCTGTTGCCCATTGTGTGGTCTGTTATGAATTGCAGCTACGATTCCCCGCTGAACGACGTCATGCCCGGACATGTGATCAAGTTTTTTGTCGATATGACAGCTCAGGAGAAAAGCACGCCCGAGAGCAACATTCACAATCAAATAGCAATCAGTTTTCTACATTATATACAAAACTATTACACGGAACGCAAGGAAATGTGCCGTCTGTTGGCCAAGGATCTCACCTCATTGAAACTTAATGTGATTAACTGCACACAACTGAAAGATGAGATGCACGAACTGGCCGACAATCTGATTAATGTAAGTAAATCAGCTAAAATTATTGAATACACTTTCTAATCATGTTTTAACACTCTTTGCAGAGCGAGCTTGAACCACGTTTGATACGCAGCATAGTTGACTTTAAGGATATGCTCAACGGCAGCTTTAATCCACCGCCCAAACGCAATACAGAGGCCCATGACAGCGACGTCGATGGTGAGGAATGTGAAAGCGTCGCTGGAACCACAGCGTCCACTTCGGAACCTGCAGCTCCTGCAATAGTGCCAACCATATCAATTACTAAAGAGACTGGCGAAGTCAGCACAGTGCCTCAATCACCAACAGTGGCCACTGTTCTCACTGAGAGCGTGGAGCCCGTGCTAACCACCTATGGTGCGAATAATCAAGTGGGTATACGCTTCTTGCGACGTTCGTTGCACAATTCGATTAGTCAATCGGATGGAGATAGCATATGCGGTTCACAATCCCCTACCAAGGAGTCGGAAACAGCACAACGATCTCAAAGTGAAGTCAGTGAAATAAGTAGAAGAAATCTGCGTCGGGAGAAAACCAAACAGAAACTGGAACAGGCAATGGCACGTGCCTCCAAGACGCCGGAAATAAGACCGGCTACGCCAAAAGTTTTGAATCCAGATGAAAATACAAGAGCAGAGGAATCTGTAGAAGTCTTGAATCAAAATGAAAATACAAGAGCAGAGGAATCTGTAAGTTGTTTGCATACATATAAAAATAGAGTAAACACTGATTACACTTATAAAACATTTTCCGCAGCACAATAACGATTCGGAAGTGATTGAGGAATCTCCCACATCCTCAATCGCGAGCAGAAGCACCACGAGCAATGGACGTGGCTTGCGAGTGCGCTTGAGGCGCACCAACATCAACACTAGCAACAAGAGCATAACAACACCAACAGCAACAACAACAAATAGGCGCACAACTCGCAACTCGCCAACGGTCGGCAGTAAAGTGAGTACTCGTAGTACACGCATGCGCTTGCAGCCCTAGGCAAGAATTCAGCCCTGAGACAGACACGCTGTAGATCCCTTCATCCCCAACTCTAACTCTAACACGTCAAGAAGATGTTGATCAAGTCAAATAATGAATCAAAGAAAAAAAATACTTTAAATATGTAGATTTTAATTTCAAAACCTTTCAAAAAAAAAAAACACAAAAAACATTTAAAAATCAAAAAAACAAATATGGAACTGGACGTTTTTTTAACTTAAAGAAACACAATAAAACTAAAAACGTTGTTTTCATTCTGCTTTGCAGGCCCGTTTATATATATATATTAAGTTTCCAATTTAACAAATACATTATAGTTTGTGTATTTTATATAGTTCTATATTAGTTAACAACTTTTCTTAGTCTACATTATAATTTATGTTTTTTTTTCTATTTATTTACCCTTTTTTTGTGTTGCAGCAACGCAAAGTTCTCCACCTTGAGATGCAGACGCCGCTGCGCAATGGACGTAAACGTATTCTGCGTAAATCTCTGCGCTCCCAATCTTCCGAATCAGCCACATCCTCGCAACGAATCTCTCCCTTGCGAAAACAGCAAAGATTGGAGGCCAAGACACCCATAAAGCAGAACAGTGTGGCAGCAGTCGGTGTGAATGAGAAGATCCAAAGCAGTCCAACGGGCAGCACCACTTCATCCGTAAAGGAGAACACGATGCCAGCGTCGGATGCAACACATAAAACGCCACAGCCCAAAATGCGATCCTCATCGCGCTTGGGCAGCAGCAGCACACCATCATCCCGGGTGACAACACGGCAATCGGCACGAAAGCTGCGCATCAATGCCATGTGCATGACCCGCAAACGCATGTCCCTGGAGCTGAGTCTGACCGAAGGACACCCCAAAGAGTCCACGCCGAAGCGTGTGCGACAGGACAAAGTAACCCGAACAGCAGCCAACACCAGCAACAGCAACAACAATAGCAGCACCACAAAAACGAGAGTAACGACGAGAGAAACCCGAGCAGCTACCACATCCGCTTCCACCTCATCACCCTCATCATCTACTCGCAGACGTCGAAAGTAGAATATTCCCCCACGACCCCAAAGGACAAATTTACAACTTGACAGTAATTAGTTAAATTTTAATGTTACTTTGTGTATTTGTGTTCTCTCTCAGTTCTTTTGTAACATTGCTCGTGTTCCAATGATTTTGCTTGTAAATTTTATGTATATTACGTAGTCGTGTTTAAATAAACTTATTAAAAACAACTGCCTAACCATTCTTAAGGACTGTAGAGATGTTTTTCTCGCCGTAAATTGAATGTCCCTATTTGAGGAACTCTAGAGACAACTTAAGAACAAATAATTTACGATTTTTAGAATTAGATGTTTTTCTAAAACTTTGCAATCATATTTTTTAGTGCACTTAAAGAACAGAAATGGTTTTAATATTAAAACATTGTTACAGAATATTTTGAAACATATTTTAAAAGTATGTTTGTAATGTAATTGATAACATTAACTTTGTTGATTTTACAGAATGAATTTATTTTGTAAATGGTGTGTAATTCGATTGCATGCAAAAACTGGCGATATAGGAAGGTACAGTACATACAAATTAGATGATATATATATATATATGGTATATAGATGTAAGTATAATTAATTAAGAACTAGAATAGTTGCATATTATCGGATAAGTACATGCTGAGATTCATTCATACGTTGTGATTGACGTATGAATTATGTTAGAAACATTTTGAGCAGTGATTGAGTTCAATTGAGTTCGATTTAAGGATGTCTTAGATACATATGAGTACTGACTAAAACCGAACTTGAAATGCTTAAGATACAATTATGTTGAAGTAGACGATAAGGCCAAGGAGGTTTGTTTTGAACAGGCACATGGTTTCCGTGTGTGTGTGTGTGAGTGGATTTCGAATTAATCCCGTCTTAATCTTTCCTTATTCAGAGTTTGATTCCCTTCAGCTTGACGGCTGTGGTGTGCAGATCCCATTCCTGTTGCTGCAATGCCTCAAACGCAGCTGACAGACTGAGCTCCACCTCCGACAGCATGTTTTGCAGTTTTATCAGCTTTATGGACTTGTGCACATCCCAGTTGATGAACTCCAGGGCGCCCAGGCAACGTGTGGGCGTGCTCTGCGGAAATATACAGTGATTAACTACTGAAACCTTAGAGAAATGGAGAATTTAACTCACATCCTTGCCTAGAACTTTGACCATGATGCGCACTTCATCCGAGTCGACGCCACGCTCACAGCCACGTGGTTTCTTGTCCGAGAACTCGAGCAGATCCTCACAGCTCACCGAATTAGAGTCGGCCAAGCGAGCTGCACTGGCTGCAAAATACTCAGCCTCCGTTTGCGGCTTCTGTGGAGCCGTGGCAGTTGTCCCATTCTTGACTCCCTCGCTTCCGTCGACGGAACTGCGATTCATGGCCATATTGACGGAGGCGCGCACCTTCTTGAAGAGCGCATTACCAGCCAGTTCATTGTCTGTGCCGCCAAAGCGTCTCGAGGTGGAACACTCCTGAGGCGCTTCCGCCGTTGCGGCTGCTTCCGCTGCAGCTACAGCTGCGGCTGCCAAGGCTGCTGTGGGCGCCATCTCCTGAGGCACTGCAGCGGAGTCCAAGGTGGTGCAGCTGCTGCTGCTGGACGCCAAAGGTTTGTCCAGATTCCGCAGCTCATCATCGTTCACATAGAGACCCGAGATTTGTGTGGACTCAAAGCCCACATCCTTGCTCTTGTTGTAGTGCTCTTTTTGTATGGAGAAGTTGTAGAAGCCATCGGTTACATCTGGCGACTGCAGTACTCCGTCCTTGCCCATGTCCGCCTCCAATATGGACTCGAACTGCAGCGATGCACTGTCCGTCAGTCCGGCGGCATCAGCTGGCGTCAGTTTCTCCAAATTCTGATAGGTATGTGCCGATGCAGTTGCTCCAGCTCCAGCTCCAGGTCCTTCTCCCTCTGTTAATGCCGGCATATTCTCATATTCCCTGGACTCCGATCGTCGACAGACGCTGTTGGAACGCACGGCGGCCACCACCTCAATGGAACGCGTTGGCTGCTGCTGCTGCAGTTGCTGCTGCTGTGGCATTCTCACCGTGGACTCCTCACCGAAATCCGCCAGCTTGTTGAGCGTGCGCTGGACACCGTTGGCCGGTATAATCAATGGATACTTGCGCACATGTCGCTTGGTGCTGGTCTTCACCTGCTTCTTGCCCTCGCGGGATGGCAATGGCAGCGGATTCGAATTCGGATTCGGCTCCTGGGGATCGGGAAACTTGTAGCTCGGATGCGTCATGTAGCTGGGACTCTCGCAGGAATCATTTGCACCCACCGAATTTCGATTCTCATCGCTCTGTCGCTCCACACGCTCTGCTCCGTTCGTCTGCTCCGCTCTACGCTCCCTCCGCAGAGCTGCGCCTCGCGTGGGCAACGTCATGGGACGTGGAGGTCTCGGACTCTCTGTTGCCGCAACTGAGCTGCTGATAACTGAGAGTGGCTCGAGGGCTGCAGTCGCCGGTTGACTCAGTTGACTGCCCAGGCGACGTGGCAGCGTCTTGGCATTCATCAGCTCAAACTCATTCGTGTCCATGTGACGCAGCAGCGTGGCCGCCGGACTGATCCCCATGTCCAACATGCTTCCCTTCCGCTCGATCAGGCTGTTGTACGCCTCGCGTCCCTCCTCCCCAATCAGCGACTGTGTGTGACAATGAAAACGATAAAGCGAATGAAACGATAATCAAAATCATAACAGAAATATGTTAACTAACTAATGTAAAGTAAAATGTTAATGTTAATAACAGCGCGCTGTTAAAGCGAACATACATAAATCAAACATCTATAAAAATGAAGCACAACATGTAAATAAATATATGTTATCCTAACAGAGAAAGGTTAGTAACAGCGCGCTGTTAAGCAGCTAGAAATGTTAATTGTGAAATGAAACCATGTTAATAAACTGCCAGGTTGGGAAATTATTTATCTCAGCATATTTCTGGGGGTTTTCCATTTGCTTTATTAAATCCCTTTAAATATACACAACTTTTTTGATTACCAATTGGCTTTCGTCTTCAATTTGTTTTTTTTTTTTTGTTTGGTTCTTAGAATGCAAACTTTGTATATATATAATTTACTTGGAAAAAGTTTTAGTTTAAGTTTAAGTTTAGGTTTTGTTTGTTTGTTTTCGTTTTCTTTTTGTTTTTGTTTTGGTTGTGAAACGCTTCGAACGCATATTTTAGAATATCAATATATCAATTTGTAGTGTAATCTTGTAAGTAATGCTATATGAAATAGATATGAATTGTATGAACATTTAATTAAAGGTAATTTCATGTATATAAACTTTGTATATAAGTAATTTAATATATATATATTTGGGTTTTTTTCGTATTCCATTTCGGTTATCATTATCAATAAATGCATAGAATGCGACAAATCATTTTTGTGTTTTAAGAATATATCCATATTCAAATATCCATATCTACGCATATATTTCTCATTCATCTGAGCTATGTAAAAAAAAGGTAGACACCTTTGATCAACTTGGTTTACAAATCGTAGTATTTAGAAGATGAAAATACATTTTTTCTTAGAGATCTACAAGTAATTCGAGATATTTTCCATGCAAACGTGTATAACTAAATTTTTGTCGCTTTCGACGGTTTTTTCTCAGTATTATATAAAGTATATATCTCATTTTTTTTTATATATATATATAGTAAAAATGCAAGCGTAAGGATATGGCACATAATACACATTTGCATATGTACGAGTTTTCGGACAATATTTTTGTATCTCTTGTTTTTTTTTATGTTTTTGGTGATGAAAAAAAGGATTGTCAACTTTGTGTGTGTGTGTGTGTGTGTGTGTGTGTGTGTGTGTCGATGACTGTCGTTGTTTTTACTGTTTGTTTGTGTGTGTTTTGTTCTAGTTTATACCCTGTTCAATAAGTATGGATGAGGTGTTTTCGTTTAGAACAAAGTCTAGTGTTTTAATACTGATATTCCTAAGCTGATTGATTCATTGATTGATTGATTGGTTGACTGCAGGCAACCAGAAGCTCTATTTGATGAGTGAATGACGTTAGTGATCAGTGTGAAAATTTAGTTTTCTTTGTTTTTTACGTGAGAGTCACCCTTAATATTTATTTGTTCTTCTTCTGTCAGTAATTTTGGAAGCCTTTTCATCTGTTCAGTTAAGTTAAGTTTGTCTCTTTCTCTTGTTGTTACTTAATATGTTTATTTAATATTGCTTTAATGTTATTGAGCTGACTTTTTAATAGAATTTTTATAACATATAGTATTATTAAGGGTTCCTTTTTCCCTAGTTTTCGTAGCGTTATTGCTTATCTGTAGTTCTCAATTGAATTGATCTGTATTTGTAACTGTATCTGTAACTGACATTGTATCTGACTGCAAAACAAGTGCACATTGCGAGTACAGTGTAATGTGCTTAATAATCGCAATATTTAAAAAACTTGTATATTATTAATATTGTGTTTAAATTTGCCAAATTTTGTATTTATACTGTATTCATATTATTCATCATATGACATTATATCTTAGGTCTTCATCATGTTTCTCATTATTATCGACCATTTTCGCAAACAGTGGCGTCCAACAGCACACTGTTAAACATATTTTGGACACCACTACTTAGAAATTGGGACTTTAAATTATAATATATGTTTTGGACATTTAAGCGCATTACACTGTATTATTATCCGTTCTGAGAGGTCTTGCGTGATTCCAAATAAGGCACACTCTCAACAAAATGCAAATCCATCAAAAAATCCATATATATGGTATATGGTATATATAACTAACTATATATGCTAATAAAAATACTTCAAGAGGCTGTAAATATTTTCTGCAATTTACTTTTCGACACACAACACGACACACCACACTACACCACACCACAACACACCACACACCACCACCACGGCGTACACGGAGACTTAATCAGCGGATTAATCCGAGAGCACATGTCCGAATAGTAAATTGAGAACATATTTCAGCATTTTCCTTAGTTATGGAGCCGGACTGGGCGGAATCCGTGGTGCAATGAACTCCCGTCGAAACTGAAACTCATCTCCGCTCTCCGTGCTCGAGGATGAGCTGCTGTCACTGGAATCTCCGCCACCTGGTATCACCAAGGGAAGCTGTTGTTGCTGCTGCTGCTGCTGCTGCTGCTGCTGTTGTTGTTGTTGTTGGAGTTGCAGCCAGTGCAACTCGTGCTGCTTCACTGCGGACACATGTATCTTCTCGGGCCAATGGAACTCCGTGGGACGCTGCGGCTTGCAGACACTGTTGGACACCTGTCGCTGCTGCTTTAATTCATCCGGCGAACTGCCCACAAAGTTGGTGGACGTGGGACTTTTGCCGGTGAGTCGACTAATGTCGAACTCGTGCAACGTGACGCCGCTAACTGGACGCACTGGAGGCACTGCAGCCACCGTGGAGGAGGCAGTGCGATACGTGGCCACCGCCGACGAAGCAGCCGACGAGGAGCCCGAACCGGAGCTCAGTTTCTGTGAGGGAGTTGGCGCCAACAGCGCATGTTGTGTCCTGTAATTGTTGCCCGGTCCACGTCCGCCAAAATCATAGATGCGTTCGTCATAATGGAACTGCTCGTAACCAGCTCCCGGACGATGAAAGCTGCGTCGATTGCCGGCGAGATTGTAGTGCGGCGCCGACTTGATGCTGGAGTTGGAGCCATACAGTTGACGTGGCGAGATAATGGTTTCCCGCTCATCCTGCACCTGCCGGTGATGATGATGCAGACCCGCCCGACGACGTCGGCACAACGAGCTGCTGGAGCTGGCCTGATGGACACGAGCACGTATATCACACTCGGAACGCGCCAAATTCGGTTTATGCGACTCCTCGCCGCCGCTGGAGGAGCTGCTCGAGTCCAGGGTCATGGGATTGTAGCTGAGACGACGCAGCGTGCGTGCCCGGATCGAGCGTGGCTTGTAGGATGCACTGCGTCGGGGCAGTGGCAGCTGTTGGGTCTGTATTGTCGCTGGCGGAGGACGCGGTGTGCTCTTCACTTCCGCCAGCACGGGCGAAATGGGCTGGAAGCTCTCATTGAAGGATGTGGAACGCTGGCGATAGCTCTTGTTGGCCACCGCATAGACGACGCTGCTGCTGGCATTCAGGCAGGAGGATTTAACCGGTGAGGCGTTCGCCAGCAGCTGCTTGGTCGCCTGTCCGAATCTCTCGTAGCCGCTGCTCATCACCACGGGCGGAGCACTGTACAGTGCCTCTCTCTCTGCCTTGATGGGAAAGTAGCTCTCCTGTGGACTGTAGCTGCTCTTTTGGCTGCTGCGACGCGACAACGAGATGTTCGTGTCCCGCGAGGCGAATCCCGTGTCCGGTGTGCTGCTCCGCTTATCCTCGAGCAGCTTCTGCTCCGCCGCATTCGCATTCGTCGTCAGCTGTTGGCTCTGCAACTGCGCCTGGTTGTGCATGTACTGCAGATGCTTGTCCAGGTGACTGGTCGCCGCATTGAAGTCGAACATGGTCTGCACTCCATTGCTGTAGCTGTAGACGGCGGACTTGAGGCTGCCATTGGCACTGCTGATGCCGTCGTCCAGGGAACCGAGCAATTGCGTCCCCACCTGATCATTCAGTATCGTATCGTTGGAGTCACTCTTGTCCAGCTCCGTGTACGTGTGCATAAAGTCCAAGTTGAGCGCCTTCAAAGTGTTCTCAATATCCATGATATTATCATTGATGCTCTTTGGTTCCTCTCTAGTTTCCTCGCAGCTCCTCTCCCGGTTCAAGGGTCGACAGAGAATCTCGCGAGACTTCTCGAAGAGAAAGTCAGAGCTCTCCTTGTCAAAGATCGGAATGCGCAGCTCAGAGTTGTTCTTAATCTCGCTCAGGGAACGAAATCGCTGCTTGATGATTCGTGTAAGGAAATCGGAACGGAACGAAACGGAACGAAACGAAACGAAAGGCAACCAAAAACAAACAACCAAAACAAAGCAAAGGGAATGAACGGAATCGCAAAACGGAATGAGCGGGGAATGTTTGAGAGATGAGAGAGAGTGGAGACAAGAAAGACCGACGAATTAGACAACAAGAAAGAAAGGTAATCTTCGGCACACCGAAGACGTGATACCCTTGCAGAGTAGTGTATTCTTATTTCAACTAACTAAGAAATTCAAGTATGCTTATATCCAATATAAGACGGACTCTTGTACTAAATGGTGTACTGTATACTAATGTTGTACAAAAATGTGGATCGAAAATTTAAAACTCGTTAAATTTGCCAAATCTTAAGCGATTTCCTTGCGGAATGTCAATTTTATTAGCATTTGCCTCTATTCTCTATTGATTCTGCATCAAAATTGGAAAATTCAATTCTTCCATCTTCACTGTATTTTGGTTCTTATTCAAAAACTTTAAACTGTCATAACTTTGTCAATATTTATCAGTTTATCTTTCAATTTTATTTTATTTGACCACAATTTCAATTCTGCATCATTTGCAATTTGGAAAAACCATTTCTTTCCCATTACTCTCCATCTTTTTTTTATCTGGCATCTGATAGACTAGTTTGCATAAATAACTCCAAATGAAACATAACATAGCTATAACTTGCTCTACACTATTCCAGACTCCTTAAACATATATAATTTAGAATTTATGTTAAAATGTTGCCTACCTGTATATCGGGTATGCTCTGCAGTTCCTCCGTAAAGTTCTTCTTCTTCGAGAAGGGCGATGCACTGCCATGTGTGGGCGTAAGAGCCGAGTTGCCAGTGGCGCCTCCAACGGCGCTGCTCGACTTGTCGTTGCCACCGCTGCTTAAATGCGGAAAACGGAAGCTGAACTTGCGCTTGGGACTGTGCGTGGCTGGAGTGTGATCCGAGACCAAGTCAATCATCGATCTGCAGTTGAAAGAATGACAGCAAATTAATAAGAATAAGAGTCTCAAGGTGAAGACTCATGCGATGACTCACCTGGCACTGATCTCATTGGCAATTTCAATGGCATGATTCAGAATCTTTTCATCCTTGACCGAAATGGGTTTTACAGTGCCTGTGGCATTTTTCTTCTTCGACAGCAGGCCATGTTTATTGCCATTGGTGTCGCCAGTTTTATGTCCATATTTTGCCGACATTTCGGCGAATTCATTCTTTGTGTTCACATGATCAAAGTCTGGAGATTTCGGATGACTTCCCGAAGCGCCGCTTATCGAGCCAAACATCGAGTTAATTTCATCCAAAAGTGAGGGACCAAAGTCCAGTTTATCACCGGTGATTTCATCATCGGATATCTCGTGATATTCGTGCAGATCATCGGTTGTATTACGTGAACTGGAACGCCAATTGGTCTCGGAGTGAACGCTCTTGCCATCGACGCCATAGTTGTTGTTCTGCAGAGCATACGCAAGCTGCTCCTCATCCAGTTTGTGCGAGGCAAAGGGATTTGAGCCGGCAAAGTCAAATGAGCTCTGTCCATTGCTTGGTATCAGTTTGGGCGTGTGCTCCGTGGAGGGAATAAATGTGGGATTCATTGAGGTGCCAGCACCCTCGGGGAAATAACCACTAGCCGTTTGCAGAGAGTCCGGACTGGTTGGCGTTGGTGGCAGCAGCAACGGTGTCTGCTCAATGTCCTCCGACGGTTTGTACGGCGTCACAATTTGCTTGGGCACATGATTATACTGAGCATAAATAGAAATGGGTATAAGTATTAAATTACACAACTGAAAATGTGTAATTCTCTTACATTTTGTGAGCTGCCGAGGAAGGCAATGTCGCCAAAGGTGGCACCATCTATGCCCACGTGTCCAGTGTGCTTAAAATCGTTCTGCGGCTTGGAAATCATCTCCGTTCGCAGTTTGCGTTTGCTAATGCGATGGTCGCCCACGCGACTAAAGGAATCTCGATTGGAGCAGGGCAATCCCTCTAGAAAGGCAACGGTATTCGAGGGATTGAAGTAACCTGTCTTGCCGGTGCTAAGAACACCCTTCCAAAAGGGTGTTCCCGTGTTGCGATCCAGAACGCTGATAATATCGCCCTGGCGATATAACAAATGATCCTTCTTCGGCTCCACACAGTTGACAACAGCCTTGAGCTGCTCAGGCTTCATATCGGGCAGTTGTTCGTAGATTTCACTGAACTTTGGACGCTTGGCAGCGTCATCTTGCCAGCATTTCATCATTAAAGTATAATACTCGCGGGGACAACAGTCCGGCTGCTCCAGGCGTTGGTAATTGGGTGCATCAATGGCTTCCAGTATCTGCAGACCTGTTAGCGCCGCCCAGGGTTGAAAGCCATAGGAGAACATCTCCCAGAGACAAACGCCATAGGCCCACACATCGGAGGCGTTGGTGAAACGCAAGTAATTGATGCACTCGGGAGCACACCAAGCAATCGGCAGCTTAAGATTCACATTGAAGTTTGTCTTGTAGTAATCCTTGCCCACGCCCAATGCACGCGACAGGCCAAAGTCAGAGATTTTCACCTTGTCCTTGCTAAAGACCAGTATATTCCTGGCAGCCAAGTCTCTGTGTATGAGTCGCTTCTGTTCCAGGTATCGCATGCCATTGCAAATCTGCAGAGCAAACTCACAGAGTGTGGGAATCGTGAGGAAGCTGACACGCAATCCCGAATCCTTAAGGCACTCGAGCAAGGAACGTAGATGCGCCAGTTCAGTGACGAGCATCAGAGAATCGGTGGCCAGCACCACGCCATAAAGACGCACAATATTCTCGTGCTCAATTGAATGCATTATCGCTGCCTCCTTGAGAAATTCCATGGGATTCGATTGCATGCGCTCGCGGCATAAACACTTGATGGCCACTTGAATCTGTACAACAGACGGTCGTAATTAATTAGTCAACTCAACCGGAAATAGAAAGGGTGAAGGGGAGGGGGGAAAGAGAGAGAGAGAGACTCACCCGCTCGCTGCCATTTGTCCAGACACCCTGCTGCACAATGCCAAACTCCCCGATGCCCAGCTGTTTATTGACGCTAATGGAATCAGCTGGAATAATGTGCTTATTGTTGGGCACCTTGCTGCCCGGTGAGCTGCCTCCATTCCGTGCAACCATTGTGTTTGCCGCCGCTGTGCTGTTGCTCTCACTTGTCGCCTGTCCGCCCACGCCATCCTCCCGCTTCACTATGGTGGCGGGCGCTTGGAGTAGCCGCTTTATCTTGCTGAGGTAACTGTGGGGGAAGTGCTTCTCATAGAATTTACGCAGTCTTCGGATTTCCGGTCGAGATAGACCAATAAAACGTAAATCCTCATCCGTTGCATATTTGAATTGAGCTGCACTTGTTATTTTTAATTCGTTTCTATTAGGTAAAAAGATAGGGGGAATAACAACAATATCAGGGCAAGTGGTTGATTAAGCTCAGTATGCAACTAACTAAATAAATAGGTATGCTGTTTCCTTTTTTATTGATTAAACTTAATACGGAGGTTCCTAATTATATAGTTATGTTGTTTGCTTGTTTTCGATAAAGTGCATACCGAATAAATATTAAAGAATACTAGTTATTAATTGAACGAAATTTCTCACTCCACGCGTGATCAGCGTACTATTCTTTAGTGGAATTTAGGTCACAGAACTTACTTGATGGCATTATAGTACTGCTGCAATTCGGAATCGGTGAGGAATTCATATAAATCAATCTGTGGACACTCTGAAAGATACAGAGAAATATAAAAATAAATACGAGTATATAAATGCATATTTAACTTAAGTATGCATGCGGCGTATCCGAGACCAACAAACAACAGCTGCAGTCCATAATATTTAAAGTACATACTTGTGTGTATGTGTGTGTGTTTGTTTGTTTGTTTGTGTGGGTGGTCGGTATAGATTTCTACACCCGCAACCAAAAAAAGTATAATATAATAAAAACGCCAACACATTTGCTTGACTTAATTTCCATTCATTGGTGGCGGCGGCGCCCTCATGTGGCAGCCTTAAAATATTTTCATTCTTTTCTTTTCAATATCTTTATCTCCCGCTCCCACTGCAAGCACACAACACACACATACACACTCACAAGCAGGCACACAGATATTCTGATTGCCTTTGCTGCTTCTTGTTGTTGTCTTTCTTAACCCGTAGCATTTGTCATTGTCGTGTTTTTGTTTGCCTTTGTAAAGGAAACAACGCAACACATGTATATACACACACACACACATTATATATATATATATACATATAGTTGCATACATATTTGTATTTTGATGTGTACACAGATTGCCTGATAATGTCCGTTAAACGCCGTGGATTTGCAATTTTGAGTCATCAGCGCGGCATTCGACACTCATTGAGATAATAAATTCCATGGAAACAGACTACATCCGTTTGTTTTTTTCTTTCTTATTATTGTAGTTGCACTAACTGCGACAGTGTGTGTGTGTTTGTGCATTTTCCAGATCAATTCAAATGACCGCTGGCGATGTAATTACATATATCGGCAAAGCTATCCCGTAGGATTTGCAGTTGTCCTTGAATTTGCAAAATAAAATCGATCGGCCAATACACACACACACGCACCATCACACCGACCTCACATACAGACACGGAAGCTACTACTACGTAGCAGATACTATTTTTCCAGCACTAAAAACACTTGTTTTTTCTTCATTTCTATTTGCATTTCACTGTTTTGCATTTTAGTATGGATTAATTTTCAGTTTTAACACACTTTTTTACACATATTTGCAGTTTTTATTTCAATCTTACCCATTTTATTTTTTGCGTGTGCATTGTTTGGGAGTACTGCATCTTCTCCAGTGTGAGTGAACACTGCTCTCACACACACTCACGAGGTTCTGAGTTCAAGGCTGCCACCCAGTCGAAATGTTTTTGGTATGGTCACACTATTATAAAATATACATAGCCATTTTGAGTTGAACATGTAAACAAACGAACAGCTGTTAGGAAGAATACAACTGTTAATTTGTCAATAGCGAGAAATAGCTGAAAATGATATGAGAAGTAGCCAATAGCCAGAACTATAAAATAGCTAAGCTGAAAACAGTGTCATTAGATGCAATCGGCGCGGCAACTACACTTTTGAAAATATTAAATTGTTTATATAATTAATAAGAAATATTTAATTGGAAGCAAATTAAATTCATATACATAATTTATAATTGATTACTTCAGTTTGCAATACAAACAAACAGTGATTAAGATATAAATGTGCAATGTAGTACCCTCGATAATTTGATCAAAACTAATGGCAAACACTATTTAGAATAAACGGAAGTTATTTGGAAAAGCGGTAACAGTCATTCGATCAATTACGACCTTGGTATGTTCATAACCCAATGCACTATTAATGGCCGCCAGCTCCTCAAAGTAATCCCTTGTGCGTTTATCCTCAATCATCTTTGACACATATTTATACATGCGTCCATAGTGACTGTGTGCATAGGCATGCCACATGGCGAACTGAATGGCTTTGCTATCGTTAGCATCAACAAATTTGATTATCTCTGTGTATATATCATTGAGCTCGGGCAAGTGATCCTTGAGATTATCATCCAGCACACAGAGCTTAGCAACAGCAATTCCTTTCTTGCTCAATGCCTCAATGAGATTATTCTTCTGTTTGTCCATGTTTCTACAATGTACAAATACAATTAATTTAGAATTAATTTAGCATGTATAATGATATACATACGTCTTGATCTTGGTGGCATCCGGACGCGTATCATTCTTGATTCCATAGTAGGACAACAGCGAATCAGCATCGGTTTCTTTAATTACAATATCAGCAAGTTTCACTACGCGTTCCAACGCGGAACGTTGTTTTTGAATATTGTCAACGCTGCCATCGTCACCTTCTGAGCTCCTTCTCTGTTGTGCGGCAACAAACGCCAGTGGAAGCTGAGTCTTCAATTCCGTTGACTCGATGTTTTGGATGAACTGCAAATGTGCTGGCAAATGCTTGGGATGTGCGGCAACCACATCGTTGTATATTTTCTCTGCCTTCTCTAGCTCTAAATGGACAAAACGAAAATATAACTAAAGGACAATTTATTGGGATTAGTGGACTCACCGCACTTGGCAATGTGCGAGCATTGGAAGTCGCGTAGACTCTCGGCGTAGTCATCGGCGCTGGTCTTGCCCTTTTGAGGTGAGCTTGGTGGAACTCCGCCACCGTTGGCAGGCACTTCGTTTTGGAGAGTGGCACCATCACCACCAGCAGAGTTGGCCGTGTTTGTTGCTCCCTGGGGTATGGCTTGTGCCTTCGGCTTGGCTCCGTTTGCGCTGACTGCGGCTGCTGCCGCTGGACTGACATTATTGGAACTGCCTCCATTAGAAGCACCATTGGCTGCCAATTTCTTCTCAGCCGGATTGAGAACGTAGGTAAACGGATGCAAAGCAATGCGACGGCCAGCTTCGTCCTTGGGGAACACGAGATTGCCACTCAACCAGGCGCACTGCGCCGGCAGATTGGCCTTGGAGATCCGATCCTGAGCAATGGGTGCAATATACAGCATTTTGTTTACTTCACGAACTTTAGCAGACGTAAACTTCTTTCCACTGACAATACACTGATTATAGCTATCGTAAAAGTCCAGGGTGAGCATATTGGGAAGCTTATAGGCTGCGATGAGATTCGCCTCTGCAATCTTCTCCAGCAAGTCCCGCTTTTCATGTCGCACCTGGAGACGCACCGTGTACTCGCCCTTCTCCAGCTTCGTGTAGAAGTTGTGAGAGTGTGCATCGCCAGTTGCCACCAGGGATTTGTTCACATCGAACAACATCCACATCTGAGACTCAAATTCCGATTCATATAGCAAATCGTTGAACAATGGTGCATATAAAGCCAGCTCCGCGGCCTTGGCCACGTTTAGATTGTAGACCAGCACATTCTGATAGATCTGCCTGCCGTCGGGGATGACATCGCGTGTGGCGCTCAATGGCGATATCTTTGACTCGCTTGGTTTGAGCACAACAGCGGCGTTTTTCAGTTGGAGCAGCGGCTGAATCTCCTCCGCCACCAACACTCCAACCTCTAACGGGTGAATACCACGTCCTGCGTGCATAACATCTAGTAAAGATATGAGTAAATATAAAAACAATTTCAAAAATACACTTTGCCATATTTACATGCATTGGGATTCTGTGCAGCGACACCTCGGAATTCGAGGCTGTACTTCAAGTGACTCTGGCCGTGATTGGACCAGTATTTAGCTATACACAGTTCAAGGATCTTGTTAGCCTATTGGAAAAGAAACATTATTAAACGATCAATAATAGATGTTAAGTAAATTTCTCACCTTTACAGGGAACGTAGTTGTGGTTTCAAATTCTGAGTTAACACCAATTATCTTCATGGTTTCCACTTTGCGGCAAGATTGATGAGGCAACAACTGATTTGTGTGCAGAAAGAATTTTCCCATATCATTGCCCCGATTAGGATCCGTAAGGCGTGTGCGCAGCACTAAAAAATTAATTATTTATTGTTATTATTAAGCATATTTATATGAATCCAATTCAATGACACTCACCTGCCCAAGTGGCCTTGTCTGGAACGAGAATAAAGTCCCTTTGGATGGTATTGGGCTGGAACTCAACGCTTTTGTCGGCTCTTTGTGTAGTTGGCTCATATACAGGCGTGTTTTGACCATTCTCTAGTACATGGGGCTGCACCACAGTGACGGGAATCTCAAACAAAGGACCTTTTTGCACGCAATCCGAATCGTAGGCTTTAACACTTAAACGTAGAGAAAAATAGTTAATTTCAATAAAATAGATTGCATTCAAGGAGGAGGAGATACTTACACGGCACTGTGAACTCCCGGCTGCAGACCAGTGGGATCGATTCGGACAACAATTGTACGTACTGCATAGCTGAGATCCAGATAAGAGCCACACTGCACCCAGGGTTGAGAGGGTAAAAGGGTTAGACGCACATTGAAATTAAACTTATCCTTGGGGTCTGTTGGAATATAAAGTCATAGTTATTAAATTATTACAATGAAAAGATGACATCCTCTGCTTTTTACCAGCTTCCTTGTCATTAAAGAACACGGGTTCAATGTTGACGTTGCAGTCGATGAACTTGCGCTGAACTCCCTCACGCAGATGTATACCCTTCGCCTGGTTGACGCCCACGCGCACCGAGTAGCTACAGCAGAAAAGAAGACATATATATTATAACTATTAATTTTTTATACTATAATGCCACTTACCGCAGCATGTTATCTTTGGACTGGCGATGCTCTAGCAAATGCTCAAAAGCCTTCTCCACATTCAGCAGACCATGACCCTGTGCATAGGGATCCACATAACCCAGTTTGGTGGCAGTTACACTAATGGCCCGCTTAATACTATACGGCGAGTACGCAATGTTCTGCTGTTTCAGTCCAGAAATGAGCAATGCCACTGCACCGGCTACATGAGGTGCTGCCATGCTTGTGCCATTCATCAACTGCGATTTGCTCATGGTAAATTGCGGCACGGATGTAATAGCGCCTCCGGGTGCGCACACAGTGACACCTTGTCCGCCATCTATGCAGGGATCGCGTGATGTCCATGTGTAAACATTTCCGGGCAGCTTCTCACGCATTGCATACTCCGCCTCCATCATCTGCGGTGAGACGTAGGCACCCACACCTATCAAACTGGCCTGACTGATGTCTGGGGGAGTTCCCACAGTGCTGAGAGCTGGACCATGATTGCCAGCGGAGACAATCCACACCACGCCATACTTGTTGACAATCTCGTTCATCAGATCACCAATACGGCTGTAATTTAAAACAGTTGTAGTGGTTATAGGGATTATTTTAATGTAAATAGTTGCTTGTTATTACCCAGAATTCGACCAGTTGGAGTGCTCGCCATAGCTCATGTTAATAACATCAATGCGGCGACCCTCACGGCACAGATCCATGACCTTCATGATGCCACGTATGAGGGCGGTGCCCGTTTCCATTGAGCCCAAGCGACCGTCTCCAATTGTTAGCGACACAATCTTGGCATTTGGAGCAACGCCATCAATGTCCCGGGAGCTGTGATTGCCACTGGCAATCGAGGCCACATGAGTGCCATGTGGAGCTGTAATTAATTACAGGAATATATCAGCTTAGTCAAGTAAAATTGATGAGATATCTACTTACAGCACATGCCCACCACTTCCAGCACATTGCCATCGTCATGTACATTAACAGAGACAGAAAGGAAATCATCAACATTTTTTGTCTCGTGGGTCTTGGAGAACTCTCCAATGCGCAGGGCCTTCTCCAGGTCACCTTGTTCCGTCGTATCGATGATGGTCAGCCAACCATTCTCCGTTGGGAAAAGCACACAGTCGTAGGAAGTCTTAATGTCATTGTACAGCTTCTCATAGCTGTTGAGCATTTCCAGTTCAAAGTCTAGGTTTTCTTTGACAATCTTTTTGTCCCACGGTAGCTTTGACGCTTCTCCTGCAATATAAAGCCACTTAGTTCTGCAGGGAACAGTCCGAATTCGTTACTACTTACCAGGATTCTGAGACTCAAAGTCGACAATCTTGCGACTGGCATTTGCCGTAGCCGTTTTATGTGGCTTGTCCCAACTCTTCAACTTGGCCTGGGCAACAATATTGTCCCGAATTTTTGATGGAAGCAAATCGTTAAAACTTTTTAGGCCCACACGAACAGCACCATCCTTATCTGTATTGAGTGCAACCAACTCTGGACTGAGTTTCAGTGTACGGCCGGACAAGCCCTTAAACGTGCCCTTCTCATCGGGAGTCAGCTTCTTGCTCATGTCCACATCTCCACATCCAGAGCAGTCAAATCGCTCAATAACTTTTAAGGTTTTGCCATCGCAAAGCGTCTGAAAAAATAAACTTTATCTGTTTAACAAATTGACTAGAGGGCAATTAATTGACTCACTTCAAGTCCCGTTGCCCGCGGATCTACACCGGAATCAAAAATGGCGATGGTCACATCCCGACCATCGTAGTCCGGATACTTTTGCAAGAAGTTCAGCACTCCCGTTTCCGCCTTAGGTACCTTGGATGAGAAAACGCTATAGTGAGAGACTTTTACAAAGTCGGTTTAATATGTATGTGTACCAACCAGGGCACCCGTGGGAAACGATGACTCGACAATGCCGCTCAAATCGCTAGCCATTATTTCTTCAAATTTATTGCCGTTGTTGTTAAAGTCTTTTTGAATATTCTTTTCACACTGTATTGGTAATTCGTCAAGGCGAGCTCCCAGTATTATTTCCTTTATATCACGTGATTTGTATGTAGATAGTGTCCTTCTTTCTCGTGATGCACCTTTAATAGAATGATTTTGCGGTAATTCTTCTCCTTTGCATACGTCTATATATTTGTGATGGCGTAGCGTTGCCACACTTGTTTATTTCGCAGCTGCTTTGATTCAACTATGTGGCAACGCCCACCAAGTTTGAAAATAATTTATTTTAATTTAATTTTAATTTTAAATAAATTTATTTTCAAATTTTTTATTGTTTATAAATTCAAAATGTCATCATATACCGCATGTTTGTCTTATATTTATCGATATATTGAAAGTCGACAACAAATGGAAAGGTGCCCACACACGACAATCAAGTTCAACTTTTCACGCTCGTTGAAATTATTTGTTGGTCACTGCTAGCGATCCACTGTATAATATGCATGCTTGAAATATTTTTTATAAATATTTTGTAAGATATGATTTTATGTTTACTAAAAATGTAAGTTTGTTCTTAATCTGACGAAACACACACGTTGAAAATATAAACGAGCCAAACATGCTCGACACACATGCTTGTCGTGTGTGGGAACCTAAACAGCTGTAGTCTGTCTATCCATCTGTCATCTGGCCGTGTTTTCTTGCAGCAAAATAATAAGAATTTTTGTATTGCACAGCGAAAATGTGGTTCGAAATCCTACCTAGCGCCGCAATTATCACCGTGGCACTCTCCGTGCCCATATACGCAATGTACGGTCTGCAGAAGCTGACATTGGGCAACGTAAGTGTTTGATTCAACAATATAAAATTCTTATATAATCGTCGTTGAGTGGCGACCAACCGAAATTTATTAAACATTATTAAAAGGCGCTTGCAATAAAATGCCAAAAATTTCAAACGCGTCCAAAACTAATCGTAGCACACTTATTTCACTGATTAATTTCTTTGTCTATATTTGTTTTAATTCGTTTTTCACAGGCCTATCGTCGGAATATGGACGAACGCTTCTCCCGTGTCATGTATCAACGCGACTACCGACTGACCAATAATCCATACATCATGAACGTGAGCAGAAACTCTAATATTGTTTAACTATTTTTGCATTGGTTGCATTTGTTTCCTTAAGCTTCATTGGTGTCTTCTATTAACCTTATGTTATTGGCCCATTACTGCATATAATTTGTGTTTATTTAATAATCATTAGGATCTTAATATCATTATATTTTTCATGTTTTTAAGTTTATTTGTATAACTAGTATTCACTGGTTTAATTTGTTTCTTCAACTTCACTAGCGTACTTTTATTAACCCATTACAACCATTATTTATAATCATTAGGACCTTATAATCATAATCTCAATTTCATTCATTATCTTCATAATCTTGTCAAGTTAATTTGCATGTTCATTAATTTTACTTCTATTATCAGAAATTGAGAAAGCATCTTCGTATTTTACAGGGTCTACATGCCATTCCAGATGAGGGCAAAAAATAAATCTTACTTAGTTGAAATTTGATTAAGCTTAAGTGCAAAATGTGAATAAATCTACAGTACGAAATTCGAAATATATGATCTATTGTCAGGGTTTTGTTTACAGATCGGTCGTACAGCATGATTTTCATAAACTTTATGTATGTATGATTTTCTGAAGCGTATCTCTTTGCAGGGTCTTAAGACAATTGAAGATGAAGATCCAAATCAAAAGAATAATTCTAATGATGGAGGGAATTATGAAAATCCGAAATAGATCTAGGATGTGTTAAATTTTATTGTAGTTACTTTAGCTGTAAAGAACATGATAGAATAAACTCGACTCTTCCCAACGTTTGGCGCGCAAGAAACAACCCTGTTTTGTTTTTTGTTTGTGTGCGGAAAACCACCCCTATGGGGACGCTTGCTTCCCCCAATTGGGTTGTCAACTTTTGTGGTATTCTGAAAAAGGCGTCGACAGAGGCGAGTAGAGAACTCAATGTGTCTATATTTCCATCAGCAAGTTGCGCTAAAATAGTGCAAATTATAATTGTTGAAAGATATTCAGATTGATAAAAATCTTTGAAAATGTGTGAAATTCTTTTGAAAGGCGCCTGAAAATTGGACATCGTGAAATTCCGTTAAACTGAAAACCGAAATAAGAAAAACTTGCTCTATTGCCATAACTATATACAGACACAGAGGGAGAAACAGTTATGGCAGCCGGATCCGGATGGGGGTCTGTTGGGGTCGGGGGTTGGGGTAGCCCAAACTTTGTGTGTATAGTTGTTGCTGCCCTTGGGCTTTGCGTGTTATTGTTTACATGCGAGGCGAACGGCAACACGGCGAATACCATCGATATGGAGGAGCCGGCACGACGTCATCATCAACGACACCACATCAACGACTTGGAGCGGGGACGGGATGGGGAACGAGAGCGGGATCGGGAGCGAGATCGGGAGGAGAAGGGCTACTGTGCTCCCTATAATGGTAAAATATGCAAGCAGTTCATCAGTGGACCCGTGTATTACAGCCTGGAGGATCCAAGTGGTGGCTGGCGCAACGAACAGGTGACAACGGCCCTATGGGATGAGCTAATTGTGGACTTGACGGGTCTCTGCCGTGAGGCAGCTGAGGTAGTATAGCTTGCTCAAATCTCCATTCGCTTAAACACTCACTGCATCCATTTCAATTCACAGAAATTGCTGTGCGCTTATGCCTTTCCACGTTGCCACGTGGAGAATGGACGTCCTATCAAGGCGCCGCTTTGCTTCGAAGATTGCCAGGCTACGCATCTGCAGTTCTGTTACAACGATTGGGTCCTCATCGAGGAGAAGCGGGAGCGCAACATGTTCCTGAAGAATCGCGCTCACTTCCGGCTGCCCAATTGCTCAGCATTGCCCCATTACGATGCGGATGCCAGCATGCGGCGTCCCAGCTGCTCCTACATTGGTCTCACCGAGATCAAGGAGTCGGAGGTCAGCTGTAAGTATCTCCAGCAAGGACTTGTATTATTTATTACTTGGTATACCCGTTACTCCTAGAGCAAGCCAGAAAATGATTTTTATATTATTTTATTATTCTCTGATGTATACTTAAAATCTCTGCATTTCCCTCTCCCGCCAGATGACTGTCGCAATGGTAACGGGCGTTTCTACATGGGCACCATGAACGTCAGCAAGTCGGGCATACCCTGCCAGCGCTGGGACACACAGCATCCGCATATGCACATACAGCCGCCTCTGGTCTTCCAACAGCTGACCGAGGGCGAGAACTACTGTCGCAACGCAGGCGGAGAGGAGCCTCAGCCCTGGTGTTACACCCTGGATGAGTCTGTGCGTTGGCAGCACTGCGATATACCCATTTGCCGTGAGTTGAAAGCGTATTGCATCTGTTGATGTGCTTAATTAACTTGAATCTTTCGCCTGTCAGCTGACTATGTGGACCCCAATGACAAGGATCTTAATACACCCATTAAAATGGAGGAGTTTTTCACACCCTCGATGATATTTCTGCTCGCTGGGATTGGCTTCATTGGGATTGTGGCTCTGCATTTAATTATACTGCTTGCCTATAAGCTGACCAAGCACAAGGATTACTCGCAGCCAACGCAGGCAGCTCACGGGGATTGCAATGCGTCCGTTCGTGCGGATTGCAATCTATCCGCCAGTCGAGAGACGCTCGGCTCGACAGGATTTGCGCCCACGAATGCCAAATGTGGCACCATTCGCAGCACGGCGACAATACACAGCAACTGCATTGTGTTGACCACGACAGCAGCTGTGCAGGAGCAGAAGACCAAGTTGAATGCACGTCTGGAGAAGCTGGAGTATCCGCGGGGAGAGATTGTCTATGTGAGATCGCTGGGACAGGGCGCATTTGGACGTGTGTTCCAGGCCAGGGCACCGGGATTGGTTTCCGGCAAGGAGGATCTTCTTGTGGCCGTCAAGATGCTCAAGGATGATGCTAGTGATCAGATGCAGACAGACTTCGAGCGGGAAGCCTGCCTGCTGGCCGAATTCGAGCATCCCAACATTGTGAAGCTGCTGGGCGTCTGTGCTTTGGGTCGTCCCATGTGTCTGCTGTTTGAGTACATGTCGCCGGGAGATCTCAGCGAATTCCTGCGCGCTTGCTCGCCATATGCGACACACCAGGCACAGCCGAGGAATCGCCAGCAATTGGATGAGCTGCAGCTGCTCCACATGGCCGCAAATGTTGCCGCGGGCATGTTGTATCTGTCCGAGCGGAAGTTTGTCCATCGCGACTTGGCCACACGCAATTGCCTCATCAACGAGCAGATGCAGGTGAAGATCGCTGACTTTGGACTGTCGCACAAGATCTATCTGCAGGATTATTACAAGGGTGATGAGAACGATGTCATTCCCATACGCTGGATGCCAATTGAGAGCATTCTGTACAACAAGTTCTCGCTGGAATCGGATGTCTGGGCATTCGGCATCTGCCTCTGGGAGATCTTCTCCTTTGCTTTGCAGCCCTACTACGGTCTCACCCACGAGGAGGTCATCAAGTACATCAAGGAGGGCAATGTCCTCGGCTGTCCGGACAACACGCCCCTCTCCGTTTACGCCCTGATGCGTCGCTGCTGGAATCGCAAGCCGAGCGACCGTCCCGGATTTGCGGAGATCAATCATTGCATACAGCACAGCATTGCCGAGTGCGAGTGCAAGGCGATGCTCTAGGAATCACATCTGGATGCCGCCAACAAAACCGAAACAAGAATTCAAATTGAAATTATTCCGTCACGTTTCAGACACTTTTCATGAATCCGTATCCGTATCTGTATCCGTATCCGAATGAATCTGAATGCTCTCCAGTTGTCTTCCGGAGCATAAGCACAAAACAAAGAAACCATGGACTAGCTACCAGAAGCATTTACTATTTATATAGTACTATATACATATAGAAACTTCTGTTTTATTTGTAATCGATATCTGTTTACATTTGTATCTTTTAGATTTGATTTCATTAATTGGAATTGAGAAGTTAAGTTGAGCAGTTATCGTTTGGTAGAGATACGATTACATGGTTTATAGAAACCTATACAATATGATTATTATGATATTATATTATATTACTTTCCACAACGAACGCAACAAGTCAGCCATTTTATTGGTATTCGAACTCTCATATCTAGTCCGTAGCGAACATAAGTTTACAAGTTAATAACAAACTCTTATACAACAAATACGCATATAAATATGTACATCCATATATAGTAATATATCGTATATGTAATTTGGATTAGATTCCAATCGGTTTTTACTAGGTTTAAGCATAAAGTAGAGTCAAAATATCGAAATATCACTAAAGAGATGCACACAACACTCTTGGAAACGAATCACAAACACCGACGACCATCAAAACAATAAGGAATATTGATATTTATATGGAATATGAAATATTTAGAGAACTGTCTACAGCCTCAATTTCTTAGGACATTTACATATAATAAACTTGTATTAAACAGACAAATGTTGATGTAATTTGTATAATATACTTTACATAATCATAAACTAAATATATACTCTATAACTTTTAGCAATAGTAACTGTCATAATAGTCATAGGAATAGGGATATGGACGTCTGCATGGATATGACAGTGGCAACACGCTCAATCCTATGCCACCGTATCCGTATCCATATGGTCTGTACCCGCCATAACCAAAGCCGCCTCTTGGTGGCCTTCCAAAGCCGCCAGGTCGACCTCCATAACCATAACCAGGTCGTCCTGCTCCAAATCCGCCTGGTCTGCCACCTCCCCTTCCTCCACCAAAGCCATGGCCGCCTCCGTGTCCTCCTCCAAAGCCATGACCTCCTCCGCCGTGACCTCCTCCACCGTGACCTCCACCTCCACCTCCTCCGCCTCGCGCCATTGACAACTCCAGGCAGCTAAGCAGCAACGCGAAGATTAACAATATCCACAGATTCCGCATTCTAAAAAGTGTTCCTCATTCAGCTGTTTTCATTTCGAGACTAATCGAGAGATTGCCAAGTTCTACGTACTTCCAGATTTTACAAATTAATTAGAGTGTCTATAATAATTGCTACAGTAAAGTTCCCCCAAATCGTGCTCAAAATTAAGACTCGTATTATTTTTCGCATATATGTATTTGTTTTGCGATATCACAGGAACTTAAAACCTAAACAGTATAATCAATATTATACTTAAATAATATGGTTGTGGGATATATGGTATATAAGGAGGCATCACTTCAATGCCCTTTTGGGACAATTGGTATTTTTGCTGAGCACTAATCTCTCCGGATCCAAGGAGAGTCGCTTGAGCACATCATAGATCTTCTCGCGAATCTCTAGGACAAAGTCGGTTTCACGACCCAAAATCCAAATTTGATCGGCATAGCCAAGGGAACCAATGCTACCACAGGACCACAATATGGCAAAGTTATCGTAGTCCGTGTAGAGCACCTGATATTTGCCGGATCCGGGCAATAGGCGGGCAATCACCTCCGGAAAACGAGTGTTGAACTAAGCATTCGATTTAATATAGGTATATAGTTATTTTGAATAGTATTTAGACCTTACCTTAAAGTCCATAATGGAAGATTTGCTGTTCTCTGGCGTAGCATAGCCAAGATTTATATTGGGGTTTCCAGTGCTGGGGGATACATATTAAAATAAAAGAAATCAGGGTGTCAAAAATGATGAATGAAGATTGTAAAATGTTTTTTTAATGTCAAAAACATTTAGTAAAAATTATATAGAAAACAATTATTATAATCGTGATTTCAGTTTTTTTGAAACATTTTTGATTTCAAACGATATATTTAGGTAAAATAAATATGATATTAATTTTATCATAACACCTACATGCGATTGATGGTTTTTATAGCCACCTCGAGCTTGAAATTGTTGAACTTGGAGAGATCCGCCTTTGTTGTAGGGCTCAAACTCAAATGTGGTGCAGCCCGAGGCGATTTCTGGCAAGTAGAAAGAACGTTCCACCTCATACCAGTGGCCGAGTACCTGAAATGATCACAATTAAATGGACACATTAGATGCGGATCTTAAATCTCGTTTCGTTGTTGCTGTTGCTGTTACTGTTTCTTGCGTTTCTCTCTGTGACGATGAGTAAGCATTTAACTGGGTTACTATTATATTTTTATACAAAGGCATACAACCACAATAAAAAAAAGTCCGTAAAATATAAACATTTTTGGGTAAACTGGTTTCACTGCTGGCAGACGACATTCGAGGTATCTTTAACGTCATCATCGTCTGCCCAGTGGCAGATAACATTTGCAGACATTGTCGACTCAACGTCATAAAACACTCAGTGGTTAATAATTATCATTCTCGGGGTTGGGGTCTTTGCCCTCGAAGCGAACGATGTCAAAGTTTTTCAACGCTCACAGCTGTCAACAACTCAATTGCACAGAAGATTTATCCAATTAGAGATAAGAGATGCCAATGCAGCTGCTTCCACTCGCAGCTGGAGATGAAAGCCTCGAAGCATGTGATAGTTTTTAGTTTGACAAACTTTGAATGCAGAGAAAACTGCAATGATTATTCATGTTCAAAGTGACATTCCGCTTGAAAATCGGTTGAGTTTTGACAAAGTTACGAGAGTTCAAAGTTTTTGAAAATATGTAAAGGGGTAGGTATGGAAAATTGGATGAAATCGAAAAAAAATTAAATTTTCTAACCAAATAATGATCAAAATGAAAATCGGTTGAGTTTTGACGAAGTTATGAGAATTGAAATAATTCAAAATAATTGAATGTTTCGCTTGAAATATGTTCAGATTTTCATCACGCGATCATCTCTAACTGCTATCGCGTTCTTACTCTCGTTAGCTTATGAATTTCATTTTCATTTAGAGCAAATGAATCTGTGAATGATTTTTCCAAGGCTTAGCTTTTTTTAACTGTGCTGAACACAATGAGATTATTACATGTCGTATGATTAATGCAATTGAGCTGATTAATTGATATAAACGATTATCTAATTGGTCCAACTGCAAGTGCTTGGAGAGCTCTTTGGTTCTCTTGTCCTTGGCATGCCAATGATGTTGGACACGACTTGGACTAGGTTGATGGCTTCTTAAATATGAGCAGTGGTATGAAGTGCTGTGTTTGCTATTGGACGACAGCTGCAGATACAGATACATTTACAGATACTCGTATAGATACAGATACAGATACTTATTGGTAAAGTTGTAGTGTCTCCTTCGCTGTAAACTGGTTTGCACTTTTGCATTGTCCAAAGACTACAAATTGGTTCAAGTTCATCTTTATGCACAATCTATAAAACTCTATTTTAGCCGACGCCTTGTACTAATTAATGAAAAACTTGACAGAAACACATTGTTGTTCGTTTTATAGTGCCAAAATGTAAACAACTTTATTGGCTTTACCTTGAAGTCCCATTATATTTAAGTTAATTCACAGTTTGTAGGGTTGGGATTTGGAACTTACTCGACTCATGTTGAACTTTGGCATCGATGGATACTTTGGGCAACGTCCAAATCCATAAGCTGTTGTCTCGCCCACAAATGTCAACAATAAAACCGACGACAGCAGTGAAATTCGCAATATTACGCAAAATTTATGTTCCGTCATGTTGTTGGGTCAAAGACACTGAAGAAAATTGACACAGTTTTACGATTGATGATTGATGATTGATGGTAATGAGAACGTAGGTTCTGCATAGAATTTATAATTTAATTCAAGTCACTTATTTATGCACAGTGGAACAACTTCCGTTTCCATTTCCTCAAAGGGGAGTTTTTGTTATTGTTTTTATGTTTTTGGTTTACTTGTTGCAATGTTTGTTGTCACTCGATCTACCTATTAATATGCCACATACGTGTAGGATATGTGCGATAATAAAAACGTGCTGCTCTGCCTCTCGTTTTGCTCGGTTGTTCGATGGTTTTGGCTGAAATTGGACTTGGATTTGGTTTTGGTTTCGGTTTGAAGTTTAAGCTGCTCGGTTGTTGACTGAAGTGAAAATGAAACGGGCACTTGTCGGACTTTGAAATATGTACGAGTATATTGTTAACTGTTAACTAGGTTGGCTCGTGCCTGAATAGTCACTAGTCACTAGTTACGTAAAGGAAAAGCCAAAACCAGACCAGACATGAACCGGCTAGATTCCCCACTCTCCCGTCTCTTCACCAACTCGTCACCAAGTTGCAACTTGCAACTTGCAACTGGTTAGTGGCCACTTAGTGAATGGATGAGTGAATTTGAGTGCAACAGGAAAATGCACATTGCACACATTCATTCATAAATAAACAAAAGTAAAAGGTCTAATAAAGGAAGTCACTTGTCATTTCTGTTGCAGTTGCAGTTGCATGTTGCACAAATTAAAATGTTGCAATTGATTTTTCAGTGCAAACTAAATGTCTCAAGTTCAAGTGAAAAAGTAACTGACAAACACTTGAGCACATAAAATGAAAATACAATTTCCTCTAAAAGGGGGGAAGAGGAGGAAACTGGCAGACTCACTGAGAGTTTTGTAATAGCAAGTGCTAAAGTGGTTATTTACTTATGTTAATAAACAAAAATCGACAATTGGCCAACCAAGCATTTAAGTTGTCATCCAAAATCAGCGAGATATAAGTGTTAATTTTTGCAGACTGACAAATAGCAGCTAAACAAACAAAAAACAGAAACACTTAAACGATTTATTCAATTACAAATAATAGCTTGGGTGGAAATGTTGTTCAAAGGCCAAAGCAATTGCAAAATTATGTTGTTTTATCAACTTGTTGTCACTTCACTTGTTATCTTTTTGTTTACATGTTTGTTGCGTTCTCTTCGTTTGTTTGTTTTATCTTTCTCACACAAGAAAATCTTCTTTTACAAATAATGCGCCGAACGACCAATCCACAACGCGCTCTCTACGACAATAAGACATTTTTTTATTGCGACTGTTATTTTGAAAGACGCTGCCACCTGGCTGAAAAACGTTTGCATTTATTTTAACGTTGCCAGACCTAGAAGTCTGATATTTAAATCTTGCGCCGTTTGCATCCATAAAATGTCGATATGTCAACCAGTGTGTACCCATTAAAAGGTGTCATTTTCTTTAGCTTCTTAACATCAATATTTCAGCTATTTTTCGAATGCTTTGTAGCCAAAATCTGATATTATTTCTGCTAAGAAGTTGGCAACACTGCAAAAAACACAGCATAGCAAATTTTTTTTAAACAATTTGTTTTCTTATTATCAAATGGCAGTTTAATAGATTCTGTAACGGAATTATCTAAATTGAAATAGCTATGACCGCCTGTGTGCTTTGCCTTGGGTGCTGCAAAGTCGGCGAGTCGTATAAGATATTTTCCGAGGCAGGTTCGCGGCTGAGCATTTGCCAAACAATAAACAAACATTTTTGGCTTGAGGTAAGGGCGCAATATAATGAAGAATGTTGTTGATTGTATGTATATGTACTTGCAGTTGAACAGCGCGACCGGCGAAAGTGAGGAGATCTGTTACCAGTGTTGGGAATGTGTTAGCAATTTTAATGAATTCTATCAAGGCATCTACAACGCACACCAGGAACGACGCGAAGTCAAAAATGTGCCCATCGATTTCTGTGCCGAATCTGGGGCCACAAATCCACTTGCCTTTGGAGCTGAACTGGATGCACTGGCAGAGGATTTCCTGGCATCTGGTAATGTTAAAGTGGAGGTAAACGAACTGGAACCATTGCCCAAACTGGAAATTCTCGAGCAGCCAGTGCTTGAAGAACTAAAAGCCACAAAACGCGCCAGTGCCGATAATCCAACAGCTGCAAAGCGTCGCATTAAAAAGGAGAGATTGACAATCCTTAGTGACTCCGATGGCGATGTTCCACTAGCTGAGTTCCTCGATCTGAAAAAGGCTGGCAAATCACCAGGCTCAGGGGATGAGCAAACTTCAGCAGCCAAGGGAAGACAATTGCGTAGGAGCTCTCGACGTGGCTGCAGGGCGAAAACACCGCCTGAATCGTCTCCAGCAAATTTAAAGAAGGAGTTCATGTCTGACGAGGAGTTTGATAATGACAATGACATGGATTTCGCAGCTCCCGAGGCCGTGCTAGGCACCGATGACAGTGAGAGTTCCAGCGACAGCAGCGATGGCGAATCTAGAGACAGTTTGCCCGACGTGGAGCCAGAGGAGCGTTACGCTGAGATTCCCAAACGCGTTGTAGTCAAGCCTAAGAAGTATCGCAAGCGTGAAAAGCCATTGGTTGCTCCTGTGCGCATGAGTCGGGAGGAGATTGAAAAGCGAAAAGCTCAACAGAACGAATACGATGAGATTATATTCGACTTTTTCAAGAAACTACCATGTCACATATGCAATCTACTGGTGCAGAACTTTGGCGATATGCGACGCCATTTGCGCCTGACTCACAACATTGAAAGTGGATTTATTGCATGCTGTGGTCGCAAATTCCATATACGCAAAGGTCTAGCTGAACATGTGCTCGTCCACAAGAACCCTGAGCACTTTATGTGCACCCAATGCGGTCGTGTATTCCAGGACTCGAAAACCCTTGAGACGCACGAGCAAACGCACACAAATCCTCAGGCAGTGGAAAAAACCACTTTCCAGTGTGAAAAGTGTCCCAAGAGCTTTACCACAAAAGCAGCTCGCGAGTATCACAATTTGTCCAAACATGTACCCAAGTCGGACTTTAAGTTCCCCTGTCCCGAGTGCAATAAGAAGTAAGCAGTAACTATCTTAGCTAGATCAACAGCTGTTCCTAATCCTAATCTTTGATATCATTACAGAATGCCTACGGCACGTAAACTTAAGCAACATCTGCGATACATGCATGATCCGGAGAGCGCCATCATTTGCGATAAATGTGGAAAAACGTTGCGCACTCAGGCGAATCTCAAGAAGCACCACGAACTAGAACATTCCGATGCGCCGCGTCCGAAGCCAGATCCAGTGCAATGTGAGATATGCGGAACATGGCTACGCCATATGTCCGGCCTCAAGCAACACATGAGCACCGTGCACGAGCCACCCGGAACGGAGCATCGTTGTCCCATCTGTGACAAAAAATCGACGAATGCGCGTGCTCTTAAACGCCACATTTATCATAACCATCAATGTGAGAGAAAATTCCGTTGTACCATGTGTGAGAAGGCCTTCAAGAGGCCACAGGATTTAAGAGTAAGCATTTACTTAGGGTTATAATAGTAAACGAGTGTATCTAATTAATGGAATTTTTGCAGGAGCACACATCCACACACACTGGCGAGGTGCTCTACACTTGTCCCAACTGCCCGCAGACATTCTTTTCCAATGCCAACATGTACAAGCATCGCCAGCGATTGCATCGCGCTGAATGGGAGGCGGATCGCAAGAAACCTCTTCCGCCCAACATCATGAAACAGGCCTCATCGACAATGAAGAAACGACAGGTCATCACAATCACTACTGACCTGGGAGTTTTTACACAATCCACTGACCTTGCTGCGGATGTCCACAAGCAGGAGCCTCAACTGCAATAGTCGTAAATATTTATAATAAAATAGCATAAATCATAAGCTCTATGTATACATATATATATATATATACGCGTTATGATATTCCGCACAGAAGTACATTCATAGATTAAAACTAAACTTAAATATGTATTAAATGACCTAATGCTCATCCTGTGGTATTTGAATAGCCTCACAAATCCCCTCCTCACGGTGCACACTGGCCCAGTGCTGGGAGAGCTCCTGACTGATGGCTTTGCGGAAGACCATGCATGTGATGTGTGGCAGTTTCTCGAAACGCACACGTAGCAGACCAAGCTTTGCCAGAGCGAAGCGCCAGTTTTTCATTAGACCGGCATTCTTGCCCACATGTTGTGAGTCGGGTGTGATGATAACTAGAATTCCCTCGGGACGCAACAGATCGTAGGCTTTGCGACAGCAAAGAAACCGCTGTTCTGCACTGGGCATATACTCGAGCAACAGGCTGAATATCACGCAATGATAGTAGTTAGCGGGTAACTTGTTAAGGCTTTGATTGCAGATTTCGGGTGCTGTGAGCGTGGCATCAACATCGACAGTTAGGAAGTCTGCCTGCAGCACAAGAGCACCTTGTGCCGGGCAGAGATCTATAGCTGTCACATCTAGGTGCGGAATGTTGCCAAAGGGATTGAAACAGCTGCCCACGTCCAGCACCTGCAGCCTGTCTGGCGCCTCATCCATGTAGGAGCACTCCACAGTTGTCAATTCATCATAGGACGCCAACAGACGCTGTTCCCGTTGGCGTTTTTGCAGATAGATGCCCTCGGTGTAAAAATATTTCGTAATGTAATCTATGGCCCACTTGATGCGACTGCGTGCCTGCAGCTCCATCTTGTTAGTGTTTGTCTCCCATATGCTGGCCAGCTGTTGCATTGCGTCCGCATATTCCGCCAGCTTTTCGGCATTATGCGGTCCCGTGTGCTCCTGCCACGCTCGCTCTGCGCCGTATAATTTCGTGAGTTGCCGCAAACTGTCGTGACAGCCCTTCACGATGTTGGCCAAATGTTGGTGCTCCTCTGTGGCCATGTTTCTGCTTATTCTTCTTCCGATGTGCAACAATTGTCTATATTATACTTGGGTTGTTCATGAGTGAGTGAAAAGAAAGAGTGAAATGAGTGAGTGAACATGTTCCCTTAAGTCAAATGAGGTTGAGGAACCACAGCTGATTTTTAAATGTTTGGCAGTGCTGCCAACTTGTTTCAATAGTTATGGCGCACTAACAAACGGGCTGGCAGGTTAGCTTGTAATTTTTTAAAAGTTCGTTGATGGAAATTTTATCTATCTTTTGCTAGTAGTATGATTAAAATAAATACAATGAAAAACTACCAACAATGATTTATTGTGATGCTTTCAGAACAAAGCAATAATGTTTAAAAACGAAAGGAAAGTTACCAAGTCAGTTGAGTGCATATTGTACATATTGGACAGGTGCACATTACGATAATTATTATGTTTGTGTAAAAGTTTTTGAAGAAATTTTGAAAATAAGAGCAGTTCTGTTTTTTATGGAAGTGCAAAGTCTTTACTTAATTTAAGCTGATATGAGACATATATACAAAATTATTCAGTATGCCATTTGAACTCAATAAAGTAGCTTTAAATGAAACTGATGTTCCAGCTGAGGCAATAAATTTGTAAGTTAAGAAAAACAAATGCAATCCACATATTGAGCAGTACTTAATCCATAAATTGTATGACTCATGATATTCAGCGCAGTAAACTTAAACAAAATTGACCAATCTGTTTTCAAGTTTGCAATGTGATTGATAGGTGTAAGGTTCAATAAGTCAAGGTGTACAATAGTCTGTATATCAAGTATAACGAGTATGATAATATAACAAAGTCGCAAGTACTTACTTTATATATATGCATATGTGCAATATATTTATTGTTTACATGATAAAGCGTAAACCAATCGACACACAGATGAGTAAGCAATTTGTGGGTAAAAAATAGAGCGGATCAGGGTCTAACATTTACATACATTAGGTGGATGATAAGAAGTCTAGGACTACTCAACATGGAAACTATTTGTCGAAATTCTTATCAGAGCACATTTCGTAGAGCAATTGACTGTTGCGAACTGAGAATATGAAAGAGTTCCGAAAGTGTATCATACTAAAGGTCAAGACTGAATATAAAAACATGCATAAAATAGGTGACGCATATATGTGTGTATGTTCGATTATGTTCGTTCACTATATGTCGAATACTTTGTACTCTAATCGTAAACTAGCAAAAACTTAATTTACCTGCTTTATACGGGCCTAACAAGTTAATAAACAGCACTTATATTAGCGAAAATTATAGTGCAATTAACCAAATAGTTCGGTGTTAATGTTATTGGTAAATTCACTAAAAGAAATCGGCAGACAAACCTCTATAACTTTTTTTTATAACAACAAAGCATTACAAATGTAATTGTAGATAGTGAGTACAATATAGAATTTGAGTTTGTCTGGTTCTTTTCTTTATCAATATTAACTTATCGCTGGGGTAATCACTGAATTTAGTTATTTGACTGTTAACAGCGATTTTCGACTTTCGACATGAGGCACGACTAGCGATAAGGATAAGAACAAGTATTCATATTGAAATTTCATTTGTCCGACTGCTTAGTCGTTGAAGGGTCGTCTTCTGAGTCAGTAGCTATTTCTCTGTTGATCGTCGGACTCTTTCTCAAGATTAACAACATGAAGATCGAATGGGCACCCGCCAAAGTTCCGTTTAATCGGCGCTTGCAAACACTTGTGACTGGCATATTGACATTAATCTTTTTCTCGTTGCCTGTAATATCATTTGGAATCGTGGCTTTACTTTTGGTAAGCACTATAAATATTAACGTTAGATCATTCGAATCGTAATACTAGTTTTAAGAATTAAAACACCAATTAAAGTAAAGTTAAGGAAACAAGTGCGATTGACAAAGGTCAACTTTTCTAACTACTCTCTCCATCTTCTATGTTTATTATTTTTTGGTTGGCTCAAGTTCCTATATTAAAATTATATATGCAATTGTTACATATTAATATATGTTTATAATGATATATGTAATTCGCATTTGCAGTTCTATGGTGGCATGATAATACGTGCTCTCGTCTTCATCTATGTGGTCTATATAGTCGTGGAGCACAAACGGAATTACTCGGCCATGGATGGCAATGGGTAAGCAAAAGGATCTTTCTTAAGTTAAAAACTTGAATGCTAATTTTAAATGAATTTCCTTAGGTGGATGTTTTATCGTTCTAATCCCATAACTCGTCTGTATCGCAACTATTTTCCCGTTTCTCTGGTCAAGACAGCCGATCTGCCAGCCAACAAAAACTATATCTTAGCCAGTTTTCCACACGGCATTCTTGGGTGAGTCTACAATAGTATGACTGTATCTTATCTGAACTGAACTAAATATAAGTTCTTGGGTGTTATTATTCATTATTTCGATGCAGCACGGGTATTTGCATTAACATGGCACTCGAAATCAGCCAGTGGCTGAAACTGTTTCCTCAAGTGCGTCCAAAGGCGGGAACACTAGATCAGCATTTCATGGTTCCAGTTCTGCGGGATTTGCTGCGCTGGTGGGGAATGGTTTCGGTATCCAAAGACTCTTTAGTCTACTATCTGACAAAGTCGAATGACCCAAAGGATCCAGGCAATCGGGATGGCTTCACATCCAATGCAATTGCCATTTTGGTGGGCGGTGCTCAGGAGGCAATCGATTCCCATCCCGGACAATATATTCTGACACTCAAGAACCGTAAGGGATTCGTCAAAATGGCCATTCGCACAGGGTAAGCAGATAAGGATTATCAGATTAGTTTTAATCTCAATTAACACTTTTTGGTATTTACAGTTCCTCGATTGTGCCCAGCATTTCATTTGGAGAAGTTGATATCTTCGATCAAGTGAAGAATCCGCCAGATTCTTTGCTGCGCCGTCTGCAAACGTTGGTCAAGAAAGGTAACTGGAGTCGCGCCATTAATACCCGTAGGTCGTGGTTTCTTTAACTACACCTTCGGATTCCTTCCCTACCGCAGACCCATTGTACAAGTTGGTAAGTGTTAAATACAGGACAAAAAACCATATATTTACTTAATTATATATCTGTATCTCTCCACTCAGTTGGCGCGCCAATCGATGTGATAAAGAGCTCTGATCCTTCAGCTGACTATGTGGATGAGTTGCACGGCAAGGTGATGCTGGAATTGGAGCAAATGTTTGAAAAACACAAGCATAAATATTTGCCGAATTCAGCGAAAACAAAGCTGGTCTTTGTCTAGAGTCTGTTGATAACTTAGCCATTTTATAGCTGCTTCTGGCTATAGTCGAAGTTCGTTTGCTGGAAAAATTTGAAAATTTAAAGTAGACAAAGCTGTTAATTTAAAAGTTATTAAGCTAATTGAAATATTTGATAAGCACTTAATGATAAGCGTTTAGTACAATAATAAAAAATAAGTTGATTAATTTTAACGAAAGCGTATGTTCTTTTATTATTAAAGTTAATTTACCAATTAAATTTTGTTACTTCGTACATGAATATTATATACAAAAGGGAAAGGAGGAGGAGTTGAATTTCATATTGGAAAACTTAACTAAATGTTATTTTATGCTCTTGTGCCATGATCGTTCATTCATTTTTATTCATATTTAAATTGTAACTCGTCGTTATTATTTAAGTACTATATAGAATTTGGGTTTAACAACTATGTATGTATATAAGGAATTTTAAAAATACAATATTATGCTACAATAAATTCAATCGCAGAATTCTTTCGATTAAGGTACAATTAATTTTTATTTAGCAACAAATCACCTTTAATAATATTCTCTAAAGCAATGTTGTTGGTACAACAAACAAATGTAAATGATAAATTCAATAAAACGCTGCCTAATTAAGTGTAGTTGGCTTCATTAGTAAATCATAAATATTATCTACAATAATAATGAGAACACACAAAACTAAAGACACACACAAATGTATTAGGAAATTCTGAAAAATTCAGAAAGGAACACTTGGCATAACTGGGTTGGGATTACGCTATAGCTGGTTATATGGTAGAAAATGCATTTTAATTATGTTGTTCTTGTCTTGTGGTCTATACGTTAACAACAATATGTACGTATGTATTTGTTGTAGTCATTTATAGTGTATAGTCGTATGTAAGTATGATTATCTCTGTAATTGTTGTACGAATAATATTCTGTGGGCTCTGCTTAGACTGCCTAGTATTAGTATTAGTCGAATAATTTCTCACTTTATAATTGTTGTTATACCATATATTCTTGTATACTTCGGGGCCTAGTCGGGGTTTCTAGTTATGCGTGTGTGGGTGACAAATATACAAGTATATTTATATATATATATATACTTATATATATGTATTAGGTATAGGCAATTGAATTGCTATACATTTCAACTATATAAATATAATTTGATTAATTGATTTAGCAATACAAAATGTTTAATTTACTGAGATTTTTTGCTTTTTTTTTCTTTTTGGTTTTTGGCATAATTTATATGTTCAAAGATTTCAAAGTTTTGCTTTTTGTTTTGATTTCCATCAATTAGTAAAGAGCCTAAAAACATTTGCTAATTTCATAGTATATCATATCGTTTAAATGCTAGCTCTCTGTTTATTTTTTAGTAATTCAATATTTATCTCTACGGTTTAGGTACTAGCCAGGCAGCCGACTTGTGAATGGATGCGCAACAATGCAAAAGGCTTACGATATTTGCTGTGGTTCCAAAAAGCGTATGTCTTTTATCTAAATTTGTTTATAATTTTTTTGTTTTTCATTATTTTATTTTTGGTTGCTTTAAATCAATCCCTGAGTGCATTTTTAATCATTTTTTTCTATAATCATTTTAAGGTTCTGCGTTTTATTGCTGCTTGATTTATTTTTGGTGTTTGCTTCTTGAAATTGTTTATGGTAAATATACTTTTTCAGCTTTATCGAATTGATTCGGTTGTCCTTTATTGAGTTTTAGTAGCGCGCAAGTGCCTTAATTGAAATAGTTATTAATTAACTACATTTAGATACGAATTCTTTACAATTTTTTCTATTTATATATAAATTTTTTTCTTTTCATTTGTTACCAATTAGTTAAAAATGTGGCGTGTGCTTTAGTTAAGTCGAGAAAAAACGTTTAGTAAATTTGGAATCGTTTTTGAGCGTAAAATGTGCATGGAAGATTAACAAGGGATTAGTGTGAGTGTGAGTGTGTGTGTGTGTCTGTATGAGTGTGCTTGGATTAATCCATATTAACATACTTATTCTCATTTTAACATTGAACATTTATTAATCGTAGTCGATTACTCGTTAGGTTGTTTCTCATTTTCTTTATTATTGGTGTTTCAATTGCGGGCCTTGCGGTGAGCTCTAATTATGTTTAGTAAATTAATTAGTTAATCAATTAATTTTGTAAGTATGTATCTACAAAAGGTTTGCTTCAAATTCATACTCCTTACTTCTCTCATTAACAACTTCAAAATATAATAATTTTTCATTTAAATCGCAACACATGTCTGCACATATGCTCAATATATATTTATTTATTTGGTTTTTAGTGTGTATATTTAATATATATATGTATAATATGTATAAGTTATATTTTTTTTCTTGTATTTATAATATGTACGTATCTGTTTTCTGGGGGAACTTGGTTAACAGAGGGGAGGGGGGAGGTTTTAACTGCATACCATATAATAATGGAATTTCGGGGATCGTATATGTAAGTAAGTACTATCCATAATACAACATCTGAATTTGTCAACTTGTCAGTAATGACTACAACAATGTTAATTTCGTTATCAATTCTCTCTAATTCTCTCTAATCGAAATCTCAATTTGTTCAGCTTGCTAGGAATTTAGCTCGTCAAGTTGTCTTAAAAATGCCTAAACAATTACTAACTTCAAGTTGTAGCAAATTAACAATTCAATTTCATGCACTTCATAAGAATGTTTTACATAATTTTGGGTTTGTTTTCCATTCATTTCTACATCCGTTCTACACGTGATCAGCTCTCGCATTCCATGCTATCTCTAGACCTACGATACTCAAATATAATCCAACAATTCTTGCGACTCATTAATTAATTAATTGCACGCAAGTAAACAAAAACGTTACTTATAATTAACAAAGAAAACATGAGTACACTTTTATAAAATTTATAAAAAATTCCATTATACGTGTATATATTTATATATATATATCTGTATCTGTATCTGTAACTGTATAGGGTGGTATCAGCTGTCTAGACAGCTACAATGGCCGCCATCTACGAGGCAGTCGGCACGGGATTAAAATAATGCAGGCCATTGGTCTAGAAGAGAGCAAAGAAATCCCATATAATATTGTATATATAATGAAAGATTCTCCAGTTGATACTTACTGCCATATCGTATTCTGTAATATAGGCGGGTATTTCCAGCTGATCCTTTGTGATCGCCGAATACAGATGCTCTACACCGGGCAGAGAGTGAACTTTGGCCTTGATGGCTGGCGCCATGAATGTGGTGAACCACCAGGTCATCATTTTAGTCCAGAACGTGGGATGCACTATATAAAAGGCCTTCAGATTCTTCTTGTATCTACGGTAAAACCATTAATTAATTAGTTCATTATTTGTATTTATGATGCTTCATACGAATGCCAAATACCTTTTAAGTCATTACAAAATAGATAAGGAACTAAGGAAAATACTTATCTTAGATAACCAAAATAAGTAAAAAATAAGGAATAAATTCGGAATTTCAACAAATAATAAATATGCAGATTACAAAAAATGATATTAAATAATGTCTGTAACGATACGTTGTCTAATTTTTATCTTCTAATTCTTTTTTTATATAATTTTTGTCTAACATATTTTTATTTTGAATTCTGAAAAATATTTCTGGGCATTCGTATTATATATCTTAATTATAGATAAGAAACAATGAATTACTTGTATGGCAAGACACTGTAGACCTCACGCAGCCAATGCAACGATGGATAGTTATTGGTGGATGTGAGTGTGTGGAAGTAAGCGATCACATAGTCGCCTTTAACAATTGGATCCAGCAGTTTTATCAGATACAACAGTGCCTGCAAAACAGATCTCGAGTGAGTGATGTGGAATTTTTAATGCAATTATTTTTGCACTCACCTTTTCGAGGTCAAGGTTCTGGGCTGGAAACCATTTGCCGCAGAAGACGATCACAGGTCGACCCAAGCGATCTACACCGCTCTGATATAGACATCCAATGCCCGATACTTCATTCAGATCCTCAACTTGTGCCCGCTGCAATAGACGCTCGTATCTGTAAATAAAAAAGGGAATAATTTCAATAACAAATATTTTCATAGCCCAATTGTTAGCCAACTAGATAATGTGCTAATAGCACTGCTAACTGGCTAGATCGTTCTTGAAAATACGATAATGAATCTCCCGTAATGCACACGGGACTTATTGTTTATTTGCCTGTCAGTCAATTCAACAATAACACAATAAAATAAATAAATGTATGTACAAAAAAAATATCAAACGCTGACATCAATGAGAAGCACGAGTAACCGTTAAAATTGTGTTGTGTTGTGCCTCGAAAACTGTTTAAAATTCGCGGCACATTGATTCGAATTTGTGGGGCTGATTATACACATATATACATATGTATATATAGATTTGCGAGATGCCTTTTTGCTTTAATTTTCGTGCCAAAATGAGCGCAAATAATTGTGAAATAAGCTGAAAAGCGCTTTACACAGTTCAACTTATTAATAATTAATAATTGTTGTTCAAATACATTGCAATCATTATTTTATGGCACGCTACTGTTAATTATTTTGTTAACAGCGCAACTAGCTGTTAAAATAATGAAAAGCTGCCGATCACTGTTAACTGAGCAATATTATTAAAAACTTTGTTTTGGTATTAATTGTATTATTACCTGAGAACTTTTAATTACAATTTTTATTATAATCGCAAAGAATTTAAATGTGTCTATTTACAGTAAATAAAACTATAAAAAAAGGAGTTATTTTGTAGTTTCCCCATTAATAAATATACATATTAACTCTATAATTTGTGTAACAAAAAGATTTAAGAGACGCTTCTTTAGTTCATTAAAGTAATCGTAATGCTATCTACAATTTTTTAGTTGTATTATTAATGCTAATGAGAATAATAAGCATTAAATAAATAATAATATAATAAAATTTAAAATAGTCTATTAAATTATATACAGTGGCTACGTAAATCTTGCTAATTATAACAGTTAAAGTCATGTGAATATTCCCATCAATCCATATGGTAGAAAATGTGTTTTAATTAACCAGTTTTATTTTGTCATCAACTTGAAACTCTGACACACGCTGCATATGTTTCTGATATTTAATTATATATGTTTGGTGTGTGTGTGTGTGTTTATTTATTTTAATGCAAAGTGACGCAGTGACTTTACGTTAACTGCGGCAGCAGCTGCTGAGCGATAAGAAAATGTCCCCAACTGATAAGAGAAGCGACAGCATCTGCATCCCCGCAGAAACTCAGATACAGATAAAGGGAAAGACGAAAATAAGACTTAAGATAATGCGACGCATTGTGACGCAGTCTGTAAATATGCGATGTGTTTTATTATCTTGATGGACCTCAACATACCCCTCACACATTGACAAATATTAATATGCACCAACAATTGCCGTGTGAATTTGTATCTGATCAATTAAAATTCTTTCCGAATGCAGCTACAACTCGAATTCGTTTTTTTCTGGCACGTGTCTGAATGTACAGTGGAAACTGCTTAAGATGAATGGTAAAGGAAACAAAACCTTCAGTTCTTCAGTTAAACAACTTAAAAAGTTCTTTCTTAATGTGATTTTTAGTTACAATTAAATATAGATAGGTAAGTAACATTATTGTAACTTAGTTTCTTTCTGTAATTATGATTGTTATTCATAGTTTCCTTTCCTATTAATGTGAAATAGAAACCGCAACCCGAAAAACTAATTTGCTGTTTATATTTTTTCATTATCTATAAACAATTTACACTCAAGTTGAAAGGCAATGAATTATTTCAGTCAGTTATAAATCTAGTTGAAATATCTATCTGTCATATATGTAATTTCTTTTCTATTTCTGAATATATTTAAGAAATTTAATTTGATTTTTAGTGTTTGCTTAATGTTCGATCAATTTTTCCCAATTTATTATGCTTTAGCTGGTTTTCACTGTATCTGTGGCTGTTATTCAGTCCCCTCTGTACAGTGTACCTCTGTACCCGCAAATTGCGTGCGATTGTTCAGTTCGGTGGTTCGGTGAGCGGTTCAGTGGCTCAGTTACTTAGAGATTGTGATTGTGGGTGATGTCCCAGTCTCAGGGTCGTAAATGCTTTCAATAATGCATGACTACTAATGAGTTGTCTAAAGGACTTATTGGCTATAAATAGACAATAACTAGCCAGATTGTAGCTGGTGAAATCACCGCTTACTGGGTAAGCAGCTCAAGTTAAAAGAGTCCAATTCAAATCCTTTTTACTGCCACTGACGTCACGCAATTGTAATGAAAATTAAATAGATGTAATGAAAATATGAAGCGACGTCATCAGCAATGAATGGAATTAAATGACTCTTTCACTATGTTGTTGTTGTTGTTGTTGTTTACCTCTCTTCCGGCGTCTCAATGAGCTCATCGGGCGACATCATGTCCCCCGTGGTCTCCTGCATGGGACTGGAGCCCAAATCTATGGACGTCATGCCCTCGAGCATTGTCATTGTGTGTGTGTGTGTGTAGTTTTGTTTTCTTTCTTCTGGGTGGGTTGTTTGTTGGTATTTCTGCTTTTCTTTTTGCCTGCTCCTAGTTCAATTATTTTGTTGGTTTTGCTTTACAAGTTTATCGATTGCCTGTTTTCCAATTGCACTTTTCCCAATTGACGCAATTGTCGCAGATGTTTTTGCCGTTTTATAAATAGCTTTGTTCAATATTTTCTTTTAAATTGTTTTTCGGCTTTCTATAAATAGCTTTCTCAATATTTTCTTTTATTATTGTTTTTATGCTATTTTCAATTTGATTTTCGGAAATGTGGCAGCGATTTTGGCCAGACTTTTGTATAACGTACGGAAGCCGCGTGAAATGTTTATTTAATATGAACGAAACGTTCTGCAAATATATCTATATGTATATATAACATATATCTGCAATATACTTTGGTTGAAGCACAAGTATTGAGTTTATATAAATCTCTTTTTTTGCCAATCTATTCTAAGCTTGGAACGCGAACACACGACCGTTCGCAACGAGCTGCGTTTCTCGACTGACACGACGGATGCTCTGGAATGTTCAGAGGCCCCATAGACCCCCAAAAGACCTCACTCCCCCTCCCTCTCTACCCGCCGAAGTTCCGATGTTTCTCAGCGAAACAGACGAGCGAAATATACGTATGTACACCAAGAGTTTAGCAGTCAGGAAGTGCACGACACTCTCTCGCTCTCACCGGCGCTCACCGGCTCTTTCTTTCGCGCTCTGTCTCTCACTTTTTCTCTCTAGCGTCTGCGCGCTTTCTTATTTTATTTATTTGCTGTACAATGACATCAACATGAGCAACAACAATTGTAATTGAGGGAGGACAGGATGTTGTCCAAGGACATGCGAGCTTTTTACCTGACAGCCGCCAATCGCATAATGCAATGCATGTCTCTCCTCTCTCCCTCTTTCTCTGTCGCTATGTTCTCCACTTCAAGCTGTCCAAGGAATCAGTTAAATCAGTCAAATTTCCAACTTTCATGTACAACGTGACGTATGCGCTATATTTGCTACACTTCCTTTGATTTCCTTTCATTTTACTTCAACTCACACTGTTTGAACTCGAATTTAATGCATTGAACCAAACGTGTGTCTCTCAACGACTTGCGAGTGTATTAAATGAATTTATTAAGATTTAAATGCGATGACACACGATACTTGAACTCAAAAAAAGTAAAAGCAAATGAAACAAACTTTGTGGTTGCATTCAATGAACTGCAACATTCAAATTGGAATTATACATTCTATAAGGCGCAAAAGTAACTCAGCTAATCAGGCGTTGTAATCATCATTAGCCCATAATTCAGTTGACAGCACTAAAATCGACATTGAAAGCCAAGTTAATGCCGAATGACATTCAATTTTTGTACGATTTATTTTCGAGCAATTCTCTATGCACACTTGAGATTGAATTCGAATTTGAATTCGATTGGGTTGAGGTGTCATTTATGGACTGAACTCAACTGAAATGCAAATTAGTACGCAATAAAGATGAAAGACTAACTGTGAATACAAACGTTTGCGAGGGCTGTCTAATTAGTTTTTGCAATACTTTATTTATTGTGGATAACGCAATATTCTGTATAAGCATAAAAAGCTATTTTTCAAGAAAAATAAAATGTTGTATTTAAAATAAATGAAAAGTTTTGCATTACAATAACAATTTAAACCATTTTTTCTGAAATCAAAATTATTAAGAAGAAAAAAAGATCCGTAGTAAAAACGTTTCAACAAAGTTTCATTTAAAGTTTTTACTAAAAAGAGAAGCTAGACAGATTTTCAAACATAGTTTTAAAAAGACTTTATAATCATTACGACATATATTTATACTGTTTCTATACTACAATTATTAGCTGAATATCTATAAAAACTATTTCACCATTTTATAAATATGTATGCAACTGTTCGGGCCACCCTCGGAGTAATAAATATTAATGTAGCCATTTACTATCTTTGACTTGGCATTCGCTGTAGCAGTTTCTATTCTCGTTTGGTCACAGTCCTATGTATTTTTAGGAAATGACCCTAAAAATGTTAAACGATTTGGAATTTTGACATGCGATTGATGACGTAAACAACGCAGGACAATGACGTATATTGCTCAGACCGCAAAGGAGTAAATAGGAGTAAATGTGGCAGGAGGAGAAGCGGATTTCGAGATCGCGTGCCAATGTCCTGTAGAATTTGCATAGAGGAAGGCAGGAAGGAAGGGAGAGAGGCGAGAGGAATAGAGGAATTGTCGGGGAGAAAAGAAGTCATTTGTTAGACGCTTGAGATATTTCCGGCACGCGCTCGCCAAATAATATATGAATCTATTTATTTATCTACGAGTATTACGAGCATTACAATTGTGTTTATAGGTCTATCCGACAAATGGACAACGAAGTCACCAGAAGTGAGGAGTGAAGAGTGGGATGAAATAATCCTGTGACAGTTTTATGAACTGCAGTCGTAAGTGACGCAATCGGACATTTGATATGACTGCGACTGTTTACGTGCGTGATGATATCACGGCGAAATGAAAACAGAAAACAACAGCCAGCAAACAAACAAACAACCAAAAGAAATAATAAAAGTGTAAAGGTAAGAAGGTGGAATGATATTTCAACTCTTTAAGTGAATTCCAATTATAACAACTATGGTATCATATAAATTGCAATTCATTTGATCAATCAACTAACAGAGCTTTTATACTATCGTTTCATAATTCATAAATAATTGAAATTAAAAGTCAGCTTAGTTATCCTATAAATGATATAATATAATTGATATTTCAAAGATTAGCTTTTCGGAAGTTTTAAGCTTAACTTGTCTATTACACGAAATTAATTCAATTGATTAATAAAATCAAACAGGAGTCAATCCTTGAAAAGCTTTTGTTTAAGTTTAAAGCTCCGTAATGTTAACAAAAATAAAATCTATTTTATTAATCAATCAGATTCCATAATTCATTCATAAAGCTTATCATTGGATTGTCAGCTTAAGTGAGCTTGAAGCCAAGCTTTACTAGTTTACCATTTACTATCAATCGAATTAAGCTGAAAGCTCTGTAAAGCTCTTACCTCTCTTGATGCTCCATTCCCTCAATGCCCTCGGCTACGACGCTCTCATACACGCCAGTTCTGGGCCGATCGCTCAACAGATGCTGCCGGTCCAGATCACGCTATTTATATGTAAAGAAAATCAAATTAAATCAGGTTTATATTGAATAAGCTATTGTTGTTGTTCTATCTCTTTCTCACCTGCAGCTGTGCTTGCAGTCCGCTGCTGTAGGAATTGAGACTGAGGCCATTCATATCCCTGGCGCCATATTCCAGATCCGAGCTATTGCCTTCCATATCGTGTGGACTAACGTCTGAATCGTCGTCAGCTGAGAGCGAAAAAGACATGGGAGGGAGAAAAAATAAAGAGAGAAAGAGAGCATAAGTTAGTCATGATTGTATATAATATATTTTGATTTATATTTATTTTGGAGTGTTTCAAAAATGTAAAGCGGCCGAAAATCAATCAAAAAATTAAGAGTTTTGGGTTTATTTTATTCAAAAATATTTATCTATATACTATATATATATTTATATTATATATTATTTAATTTATTTATATTTGAAGATTTCTTCAGTGTTTAAATTATAACACATATCTTAAAAATTGTTTAATTGTTCTTCCTTAATAAAACGTGTTGTAAATTGAGTTTTATTACTTAGAAAGTTAAAAACACTATAGTATATATTTTAATTATTATTCCATATTCCTCAATTTAACTGATCTTTTGTCAGCTACTTTAAGTGAACTAAATAATTTGTGATATGCCAATGAATTTACATGAGAACTCAAATGAGTTGTTTATCATATTTGTTATTATTTTGTTGTTGTTGTTGTTGATGTTGCTGTTGTTGTTGTTGTGGTATTATCAACTCGTGGTCACAGCCTCAATGAGTTGATCAGCGAGTATCACAAATTAAATTGCTCTTATTCCAACTTCAGTGCTGTGAAATTTGTTATGAACTGAAAGCGACGCCAGCGTCGTTCGCTTTTGGCCGCTGCTTTCGTTGACTGCAGCGACGACGGCGGCGGCGGCGACGGCGACGGCGGCGTCAGTTGCGACGTGAGAGCAGAAGGCGAAGTGACGCCCTCAGTTAAAGCAACAGCAACAGCCACAACAACAACAACAACAACCACAGCTGGGGGAGACGAGCGAGGGGAGGTCGAAAGATGAAACGATAAGCGAGTTGCGTTTGTTTTCAAACGTTGACATGATTTAAGCGAGCCAAGAAGCAACTTTGCCAAGAATCAGCTAATAACATGGCTGACATTCATCTTAACCGACTGTCATGATAAGCCAAACAGTTAACGCAAATGTTTACCTATGACTTTTCAGATTAACTTGCGTAATGCGCCCAAACAGAAGCTCCTGGTCAAGTAAGAATACCAACTGTGATACTTAAATAAACCAGGGTCAAATTAATTGATGAATTTCAATACATAATAATTTAAGAGGATAAGCATGTTCAAAATGGCATTCCGCTTGAAAATCGGTTGAGTTTTGACAAAGTTACGAGAGTTCAAAGTTTTTGAAAAAATTTAAAGGGAAAATTGGGTGATTTTCAAAAAAAATATTAATTTCTGAATAAGAATAATTTAAATGCAGAATCAATTTAGAAGCCAAATAATGATCAAAATGACATTCCGCTTGAAAATCGGTTGAGTTTTGACGAAGTTATAAAAGTTCAAAGTTTTTGAAAATATGTAAAGGGGTAGGTATGGAAAATTGGACGATTTTGAAAAAAATTAATTTTCTATATCAGAATAATTTAAATGCAGAATCAATTTAGAGGCCAAATAATGATCAAAATGACATTCCGTTTGAAAATCGGTTGAGTTTTGACGAAGTTACAAAAGTTCAAAATTTTTGAAAAAATGTAAAGGGGTAGGTATGGAAAATTGGACGATTTTGAAAAAAAATTAATTTTTCTGAATTACCCAAATTCATATGCAAAATAAATAATTAGAGGCCAAATAATGATCAAAATGACATTCCGCTTGAAAATCGGTTGAGTTTTGACAAAGTTACGAGAGTTCAAAGTTTTTGAAAAAATGTAAAGGGGTAGGTATGGAAAATTGGACGATTTTGAAAAAAAAATTAAATTTTCTAAATGAGAATAATTTAAATGCAGAATCAATTTAGAGGCCAAACAATGATCAAAATGACATTCCGCTTGAAAATCGGTTGAGCTTTGACGAAGTTGTGATAATTTGAAGTTAGTCAATTTGTTCAATTTGGCATAATTTCTAACATGTATTTATTTATTTTATTTATCGCAATTATAATTTTCTATGGTCAATTGCAAGTTCCTATACCAACGTTATTTAAAATATCCCAACTATTTGAAAATGGCACTGAATAATTTCCTCTTGAAACTTCCCCTTATAATTTTCTGTCGGCCCAAAAGTATGCATCACTTTTTTAGCAATGGAGACGATGACGTCAGCAGCGAAACCAGCCAAATAATTCACATCAATTCTTTATTGTTGTTTAAAGCAATTAAATGCCTCAAAATTCACATTACGAAATAACAATGACTGTTCTCGAATATATTTACAAAATATTCACTTACAAAATGTGCGTAGAAATTGTGTATAATTCGCAAACTTGGGAGGAGTGTGAATTAAAACGCAATAATTGTTAAATCAGTTGTAAAATAAATAACAAAACGATTGAAAATGCTGGCAATTAATACAATTGCTGTTCTGTAACTACACGAAAGCGTCTTTCAAACGTAACTGAAGCCATAGAAATGAGTGTGGAGGCAATTTGACGAGCTCGGATAACCAATCGGATTCCGTTCGGGAATCGTAACAACAACGCACAATAATAGTGTGTGTGTGGGTGTGTGTGGGTGTGTGTGGGTGTAATCTTATCAACAATGACATTATCGGCAGCTAAACAACCCAAAAAACAAAAATAAATAACATAAAACTCAAGGAAAATTTCTGCTAAACTGAATAATGTGAACGATGAGCTGATAGCTGATAGCTGATAAACGATAGCAGATAACGCAAGTGCGATAACTACAGACGTCATCGATAACACTCACTTTGACGATGACGCATGTGCACACTGTGACTGTGACTGTGCTGTGGATTGCGTATAATGCGTATCTGTCGATCAGGATCCGGATGCTGAGGTTCGCCCAGCTCACCGCCCGTATCCTTGGGCAACTGCCACAACGCACTGCGCTCCTCCAGCTGATCGCGGGGAAAATAAAGCGGCGCAAGGACTTCATAAGTTCCACGCTCGCTGCTATTCACGCACAGTATCACAACCTGCTGTGTAAACTTGTCCAGATAACGACGAATGGTGCCTACAATAAAGAGATTATCATGAGTAGGTTTACAAGCATTACAATATGTTAAAAGTGATAGTATATCTATTTAAAGATTAGTAGAAAACGAATCTCCTTAAGTAATGCATTAAAAACATATGTTGCTGTAATTTCTACAATTTTGTAATCATAGCATCATCTTAAAATTAGGAGAAAATTAGTAAAAGAAAGAAAGAAAAATTCTTAAATTTGCTTAAAAATTACAGTAGAGATTTTAATTTGCACTGTCTTTCTAGTATTGAAAGGAAAGCATATTAATTATGTGGAAAAACAACTGGAGAAACTGAAACTGCTGCATTAAAAATAGAAATCTACTGGATAAGAAATGATTATTAAACTACTCATGCGCTACACTAAATGCACTATCAAACTGATGAGTAAATACTCGTAAGTGAGTAGTAGGTTGGATGATGACTCAGATGAGCAAATATGAATCCAGTTTGTTACTTACGCAGTGCAATGTGCGCAGCGACGTCGGCTGGAAAGGATTTCTGATTGCCACTCACATTGCACACGGCAATTGTGCGAAGATTGAGCTCCTTGGCCTTGCACAGCACGTTTCTGTAGGAAAAGGAATTTTAGAGAGTGAAAATGATATGAAAATAAAGACTGTAGTCTGTCTCACCTGTAGCAACAGTGTAGTGCATTTTCGGCGGCCGTCTTGAGCTTCTCCTTGTAGGCGGGTGCAACCGTGTGCAGAACATACTTGGCTGGTAGATTGTAACCACGCGTCACACGCACATCTCCAATGCGGCATTCTACGAGATGGAGAATTGCGAGAGAATTATTGAATTTATCAGTGATCAATCAATTAACTCACCCTTCACAGTTGTGCTGAGTTCCTCTTTGAGCTGATTGCCCGCAACGGCGATAATGCGCTCCGATATGATATTGCTTTCAGTCAGGGTCTCATCGCTGCTATTCGTGATGGCGTCCACATCCAATGTGGTCATGTCGCCATCCCTGCAACACCAAAAAGTAACAAAAATTAATTGAATAACTAGCTGATGATTAGTGTCAAATGAAATTTACCAAATCACTAGACGATTGTTGACATCTTTGGATAATGGAAAGGGACTACAATTGTGTCTCGGACCGCCGAGTGTGGAATAATCCGTTATTGGCAGCCGTGTATCCGTCTTTTGTGAGCCACCCCAGGTGGCCAGGTTGTCCAATTTCACAATCTAATACAAAATATCAATTAAGTAACATTTCAAATTAGACTTCGGTTTAAAAGTGGGGTTAAAAAAATGTATATTTTTAGCTCATATATAATGCACATAATTTGTCGACTTAAATTAAAATTAAAATTGCTCTTTTATATAATATATAAAATACTATACAAAATTTTTAATACATATTAGAAATAACAAATTATTTGTCAAGTTTTATCACAATTAATAAAAAAATAAAATGGCAAATTTCTTAATTTATTTTATTAAAGTACAAAATTTTAAACAAAGATTATAAAACACAAAGTATCATAAAATATATAATGAAATTGCAATTTTTATTATTTTTTTTAAAATACTTACGCATGAGTTGGAACTGGAACTGGAACTGGAGTCGAACGCTTTGAAGTCCACATTTGAATTCGTATCGAGACGCATTGCGCTGTAAGATAATTGAAATAAATATAAACAAAGTTGTTGCTTTCATGATGAGAAATATATTTATTTTACTTCCTTTATGGCAAGAGAAAAGTTCACAAGTACAAAGTTATTATCTTGATTTTAATCAGAGATCAAACTCAAACATTTAGGTCAAAAATGCATTTCTTGTCATTCGAAAGATTTCTCTTCGCAGCATTTGTAGGCCAAGTGGGGCCAACTCAACTGCCTGTTGGCCAAGTCAGCTGTCACCACTTCAAACTGGTCCAAAACCGACACAAAGTATGCCAGAAATGTGCTCTTATCTCAACTCAACCAGACTGTTCCCTGACTCAGATACAATAATCCAAAACACACACACACACACACACACACATATATATATTTACTAATCACTGTCGAGTATGAAACGTCAACGAACTGCTTTTATTTTAGACCTGTTTTTCCACAGCTCTAGTCGATCCATCGAAATGCAAAAATCAAATATTTACATTGCTCTAACTTGGGTCAGAAACAACCGTCAAAAGTCGCTGCCTTATTTGCAAGTAAACACTAAAAAATGACGTAATAAAAAAGGGGGGAAAAATAAAGTTATCTAGAAGATGCTGAAGTTTAGATACTCTAGCTGAAGTGGATAGATTAGATGCTATAATCAATGAAACTCATTGAAAGAGATTGGAAATATATTACTTAAAAGTTGTGATTAGCTCTAAAAAATGATATTGTTCGGATTTCTGATAATATTATTATTTTGAAGTCTCTAAATATATGTCAGATTGATTTTGAAATATTAGGTAAATAAATTTAAAACCATTATAACAGTTGAGAATTTTATTTCTTCAATTTGTTTTAGATCTGGAATATTCAAAATTTAAAAAAATCAATATATTTTGTTGAATAGAAGTGTGTAATATTTTCCTAAAATTTCTTTTGTATAGATTCTTATAATTAATTTGCATTGTTAAATGTTTGACAATTTTGTAGAACTCTCTGGTAGAGTATATTGTATCTTTGTTGTCGACGAAACAATGAACAGTGTCTCAGTTTTTATTCATATTCACAGCACGAGTGTTGCATGAAAGCTCAGCTCAACCGGCAGCTTCTATTTGTGGCGTGTGCGTCACGAGTTGCACGGCAGGTGAAAACAAAGGGGCATTTTTTTATTAGACTTTTCTTGGCTGCTGCAAGAGAAAAAAAATAGAGCAGCTACCTAATTGGCATAACAATAGGGAGCAGCTGAACTTTGCCCTTTGCCCGGGTTGCAAGTAACAGGCAGTTGCAACCTGCAACAATGCCGCAAGTATCTATATGTATAAGGTTGCAACACTGGCCTAAATTGATTTCCGTAATCTGGCTCAAGGTGCCACATTCGAGTGCCTGAAGATAACAAAAGCGCAGCCACAATTGAATAGCTTTTCACAGCTGTGAGTGTGAATGCGAGTGTGAGTGTGAGTACACTCAAAGTATTCGTTATGTAAGAGTATATACAATAAATTATTGAATACATTTAATGTTTGCATTTTAATTTAACAATAATAACAGGTGTGAAGATTTGTTGCACAAATTTCGACTAGTAAATACCCTATGTCAAGTTTCATTAACTAATATATTTAAATTTGCAATATTTACGTAAGTCAAGTTATAAATAAAATAAATATAATTGATCATGAAGCAGATACTCTGTATTCATTATTGATTAAGTATACACTTCTGCTTTTATACACAACTAATTAAACCGGATATTTCCATTATTCCTATCTTAACAACAAATTATTAAAGACAACAAATTTCCATATTTATTGCGGTTTCGTAATTTTCCAGCCACTTTTATAATTGAATTTAATAAATTCACTTATTAATGGTAATGCAAATTTGACGTTCTTTGTATTTAAATATATGTGGAGTCTAACTTTGTGGTTTTCATTATTTTTCTTTTTTATAGTTATCTAATAAACCATTATCTATTTAATGTTAAGTTATTTAAAGGAATCCACGTACATATTTGTGGATCAGTTAGTTCTGAAATATTTGCATTCTCTGACAGCGAAAACGGGAAGACTTTTAGCCATCACTGTCGGACGTGAATACACACCTAATTGTCAGTCCCTGTTCTTCAAGTTAATGTCAACTTTTATACTTTATCAGTTAGTTGAGTAAGTTTTAGACACTTTGGGAAGCCATAAATTGTTTACATTAAAAATGAACTGAATGAAATGTGTTGCTGCCCAAAAGATCGTCATTTAACACTTGTATCTGGGACTAATAAAGTTGTTCAAAGTGTTGCCAACTTAGCTTATTTAATGCTAGATCTAGCTTTCTTATTAATGTCTCTAAAAGTTTTTTGTCTTAAAGAATATTTATTTGAAGGCTATCATAAACATAAATTTGTGAAACATAAATTTGTTGTTATTTTCATTGCATTAATTTTATTTATATGTGTTTGTTTTTTAAATCTTTTTTTATATTTATTTAAATGCCTTTTAAATTCTACATTCATTACTGCTTATCAGTTATTTTATTATTTATAACTTTTTCAACCTTTTCTTAATAAAACCATTATTTTTTTTATATAAACTATTTTCTATAAACTTTTTTAATGCCTTTTAGGTTCATCATTTGATGCTGTTCTTAAATGATTTATTTATATCATTTGAAAACCATTTCAATTTCTTTTTTGATTCATTTATTTAATTATGTTATTTTTATGTTTATATTTTCTTAATTCCCCTTATGATTATACATTTATTTTTATTAATTGTTTTAATCTCTAGCTACTCAGTCACGATGACCATAAATCATATATGGCAATATTTGTATGACAATGTTTGTAGTTTACACACAGGGTTTGATGTCAGCCTGCACACCCTGTTTTCAAGTCAAGCAGGTCTGTCCGGCCATAGCAAATCTCAACAAATGAGCAAGACAGAGAGAGGGAGAGAGATAGAATAAGACAGAGAGAATGGTGGACAAAGTTGTAGCTGTTAATGAGCCACAAATTGTGCTCTTGCCTAGATGAATAACTAGTTTCCAAAGTAGACTCACTGTGTCTGCTGTTTTGTGTTTGTGTGTGTGTCTGTTGACTTTTGAGTAAATTACGTCTTAACTTGGCTCGAGAACATTTAATTGCCTGACACTGGTCTCAGCTGCACAGTCTGAAAACAACAACAAACGCAAATATATGCCGTAAACAGAAAAAATAAAAAAAACCTTAACGTACTTTTTTCTCAACTGCCAAGTTCTATGCGGGCATGTGGGTGTGTGTGTGTGTGTGTTTTGGAATGTGCGTCAGACGATCACATCATCACTTAGCTAGCCAAAAAAAAGAAATACAGAAAATTAACTGCTGTCTGAGATTTTGTTGTATTGCAGCTTGAACTGCAGCCAAACAGACATTACGTATACGCAGTGTGGCAACCGTTATTACTGTCGAATGCATTAAATATGAGCTATCAAACAGTAAATGCCACTGCACACACCTCTCGTTCCCCGCTCTCTCTCTCTCTCTCTCTTCTCAAGTCTACCCCAACTATATAGAATTGAACAGACTTGAGCCTTAGTTACGAGCAATAAACTCAGCAACAATTTTGACTGACATTCAATCGAGAAACATGTTGTTGTTATTGTTACTATTATTGTTGTTGTTGTTGTACTTTTGCTGTTGTTGACGTTGACGTGTTTCAGTCAATTAAAGTGTTACTCGTACTGAACGAACTGCATGCCATGTTTCGACTTGTAATTTTCTCTAACTGCTCAAGACTTTTCAATAAGAATATGAATTCGAGTTAAACCGTTCTTTTTCATACGCTTAGTAATCGCATAATTGATAATTGTATGAGAATAATTGATTTGTAAATATACTTAAAGGGTTTTTGAATTGTACAAACAATAAAATAAGTGTGTTGACTATGAAACAAAAGTGGAGGTTTTATTTAGAAACTGTCTTTCGTTTTTTTTTTAAATTTGTCTCAATTGGACTCATTTCATATATGATATCATTATCATTTGAACTAACAAGAAGTTTAGCTACGTAATAACAACATTTAACAACTTAAATTAAACGAATTTCAGAACTAAATATTTAAATAAACTATTTATGTAAATAGTTGACAAGAACAAGCTATGAATTCTAAACAAAACATTTCATATGTTTCTCCACAAACTATTTTAAATTTTTAACATAACATTGTTCCAATTAAATCAGATTTCTGTGCAGTATTCAATTCAATTCAGTCTATTCAAACATAACTTTGTAAAATCTTAGATGATTTCCTTGTGGAATGTTAAGTTGATCATTTTCTATTTTTTTATTCTGATTTTGAAATAAAATTACTTTCTTTCTGTGATACACAGTTTAAATTTAAATCAAAAACTTGCATAATTTATGTTTAATACTAAGAAATTTACATATTATGTATTTAATTCATTTTAATTAGATATTATATTACACTTTATAAACGCTGAAATATGTGTGCAAAGGACTGGCTTTTTTCGTTGGCTACAGAGTGCGCGCAGAGTCGATCACACCCTGCATTTGTTGGCTGCTTTGGTTTCTTTTGGAGTTCAGCCAACTCTTACGTGTGTCGTGTCGCTTGGAACAAGACGACGACTCCTGGTTGTCGCGTTTGTTTACGCTACACGCTCAATCCGCCAAACTGTTGCATAATCAATGCGAAATTTTTCGCCCACATGCCAAGGACTCTGCTACTGCCAACTTAGATGTCTGCCAGCCCATAAACCTGACTGCCATATCGTGGTCCCCATCGTGTGCCACATATACATACCTATATGCATATACACATACTGTATTCCATATATTTATGTATGATTGTGCACAGGTATATATGTATATATAATACCTTAATATGCTTGTATGTGGAGAATGGTAAAATGGTAAATGCGCTTGGCACGATACAAGCATTGACTTTACGTATACGTAATATTGGCATTCTCTGGCATTGTCCTTAGCTTTTTGATCTCCCAAAGTAACGAAAGAAATGACAATGCCAACTGAATTTCTTTCACTTCTTTTTAGTTCAGTACCAGTCGGTACTGAAGTTCGATTTGTGTATCTTTAAGTACGATATTCGAAGCTTAATGCCAACGTCAACCATATAATTTCTTTGTTGTTATTATTCTTATTATTATTGTTGTTGATTTCGTTGTTTGTATTTATTTTGAATGCGTCATTCGTTGCGGTTTGTGGGCTCGGTCTCCGGGTCTTTATAACAATCTGAGAATTACGTGTATCTCTCTCGAAATGATATTTAGGAAAAGTCAGCGTTTTGTAATTCTACGCGATGTCACTTTGGTGGGGGAAAAACAATTTAAATTACTGTAATTTGTGGACATTTAATCGCTGGTGAAATTTGACAAATTGCACATATACTGGAATTAACATTACATATTAGGCTAAAACATTTCTCTATATCTTTCTCTATATCTAAGGTTTAATTCTATGCGGATAATTGAAGGTAGAAAACTATTTATTTAAGTGGCAAGTACCACATTTTTTCCTCTAAATATACATTATGGCAATAAATATTATTGAGCGTGCACAGTGGGCCATAAACTTAATAATAATAATTATTATATGGTATTACTATATGCAGTGAGCCAAATAATTGTTTTGACAAAACAACAGAAAGAAAACACATGCAAATAATACTTTCCAAAATAACATTGTATTATTATATTATTTCATAATATTATTTATATTTTCTATATTTTGTAAAATAGGCTAAAAACTAAACCATCAATAAATATACACACATTCTAATTGTTTTAAATTAACTAATTTTAAAAATAAAAATACGTAGTATCTGAATAATTTTCTTTGTCAAAACATTTAATTGATTAACTGTATGCAACAAAGTATTTATTTCTTAAGCATAACAAATGAATTTAGGTAATGGATTTATTATTGAATGCCTGGACATCTGTCAACTGTTCGATTGAGCGTATTTCCTGTAAAAGGGGTGTCAATATTATTACTATTTGATCGAAGAGCTAATACTATATCTATATGCACATCAAGCTAAAAGCATTTGCTTACCAAATTACAAAAACACTTTCAAGCGGGGAATTAACATAGATAGATACACACACACACACACACATGTTAATAATGTGTGTACAATGCACCTGAGTAAACAGTACAAAAGTCAACAAGGTAAAGGGCAGAGATAGGCGATAGGGTAAGTAAGAGAAGGAGGAAGAGACAGTTAAAGCTTGTCTCAGTCTGACAGTAAATCAGTCCCACAGTGGGAGTTGTCCTCGTGCGTCTATCCATGTGTGAGTGTGTGTATTTGTGTGTATCTTACTGAGTGTGTGTGTGTGTTTGTACTTTCGTGTATCTGTGTGCTTTGTGCACTTTGCTGTTTTGCCCTGAACACATGCACCTGGGCATTTACAACTGAATATGTTATGATGGCTTGCAGTTGTTGCCTTTTTGGCTTATACTCGTAGTGCCACCTCAACTAATAAAACGTCAAAAATTGATGTTAATACTATAGCAACAACTAGTATGAATATTTATTTATTTATTGCATATAGACAACACATACACTGACACAATCACTGGCTTTCTGACTCATTATTATATTTACATTTTATTAAAAAAAAATGTAAAATGTATTCTGAATGATAAGTTCTAAAGCTAAGTTCTAAAACTAAGCATTATAAATATTATTTTTAAAATAAATTTAAATTTATTGTTTATTTATTTATTCAATGGAGACTTCATTCCGCACCACTTGAATAGGACATTTAAAGGAAACTTTATTTAGTGAAAACCTTGTATGAGAAGTGTGTTAAATAGTCTGTGACCCACTGTGATGCCTATGCATATTTTTGTAGTATAAATTTCGAGTGCACTTGCGACTGCGACACCCACAACCTAAATATCAAATTGAGTTCGAGTTCTCTTACTCAATTATGGCTTCCACTTACAGTTAGTTTTGTTATTTTTGTCTCTTTCCGATCCGATGCGGCTGCTGCTTTTGCTGCTTGTGCTGCTGCTGCGGCTGCAGAAACGTTGCACAAGTATTTGAAGGTTACTCTTTTGATACGTTACCAACACAGTTATGCTTGTATGCGTGTGTTGAGTGTCTCCACAGTAATGTGAGCGCGTGTCTGTCTGTGTCTGCGTTTGTTACTCTCCCAATTTAACTAAAGAACGCGCTTTGGCTATTTGCCTATTGAGTCGAACCAAACGAAAAAAAGAAATAAAATGTTTGTATTGTATAACTGGAATTAAAGCACACAACTGGCTGTTAAGTTTTGTTGTTTTAGTTGGCAGTTAGTATTTCTAATTGAAATTAAAAGAACATTTATTTTCCAACTTTGCTTTATTTTATATCATATCCAATTTCCACACACGGCTTTAGGAAGTTCTATTTATTTTTTTCTTAAATGAAAACAGGCAACATCAAAAATTTACGCACATACACACAGATACGTAGTGAGTGGGAGTTGTGGGGGAGGAGGCAAAAGGGGGGTAAAAAGAAAATGCGGTAGTCGGTTGTGTGTCAGGTAACTTTCGTATGCGTGTGTGCGTGTGTGTGTATGTGTTTGTGTGTGTGTTGGTATTACTGGAAATGAAAACTTGAATGCGTCTATTTTTTGTTGCCTTTTTTACGCACTTTTCTCAATCAATCAAACTCGTTTTATAATTTAAACACTTGTTTTTACTTTAGTTTTCACTTTGTTTAATGGTTTTTATTCTCGCTTAATCGCTTTAACGTTACTTTGTGCACTTTTCAGAATTTGTGTGTTGATGTGTGTTTTTGTGTGTTTTGTGTGTGTGTTGCAAGTTAACACTGGCTCTGCAAGCTCGTCGCTTCTGCCCACCGCTCGTCACGAATCCACGTTCGACACTAAAAGCTTCGCTGTTTTATTTCGAGAGCTTGAACATTTTGAAGCTAGATAGTATTTTTAGTTTGGGGCTAAAAAACACCAAACCGTATTTGGCACATTTTGTATTTAGCGCATGCAGCAGCCTAATAATGGTGAGACAAGAGCTCACTGCTATGTTACGTGTAGTTTAGTGAAAGCTTTTTGCTGCGCGCCAAATTTGAATTGCAACAGAAAAAACCATTTAAAGCAAAAAAGGCAAGTTTTTGCACATTTATTAAATAGCATTTTTTTATAAATTTAATTGTTCAAACTATAAATGACACAGCTGCTGCCAAAAATAACTATGAACACGTATGTATCTATTTCAATAGCCTGTTTTAAACCGCGACAGCTTAAGCCAAATGCAGAAATCATAAATCAAACTCACAGCAGCAGAATATTTGTCATAATTTTATATTTCTATGTGTGTATACTTATCAACAACAGCCGGGTTCAAGCAGATACTTATGACACGCACTGTTGCCGCTGCTCCTCAAATATTATACAATAATAAAGGAAAGAAAAATCAAATCGTCGTCGAATTAAAAATGTTTTCAGAGAGTGAAACCAACTGCAAAAAAAAAAAAACAAGAAACAGAAAGAAACAACAGGCGAAAGTTGTTCAGGTCCAGTCTAAAGATTAAGATGAAGATGCAGCTGCAGTTGAAATTGCAGTTGCCACTGTAGTTCATCATAGAGTTGTCCAGTTTGTTGTACATACATATACATTCAAATATATATATATATATATATGTAGTCTCAACTCTCGACTCTGTCATAATCAGCAGATGTTTGTCCAAAAAACAAGACACCCCGAAATTCGAAAGGAGGAAACATAACGTCAATGGCCAAAAGCCGCAAAGAGATTGTCGAGTTGACCCCATCGATAAGGAGAATACATAAATGCATTGTATTAATAATTTCGTTTTGTTTTTCTTTTTGTATATATTTTTTTCTTTATTTTTCATTGGTTTTATACTTTTTAGGTATTTTTTTGTTTGTTTTTATTGAAATTCCTTAGATCGCAAGAAGCGCACAGAAGTAATATGTATATGGTAAATTGTTGTTGTTGTAGGTACACATAATATAATTAAGATTAATATTTATATAATGTAATAAGTATGTATATATATATGTATTGTGTATGTGTGTGTGTGTGTCTTTGTGTGTATGCAGGTGTGCAGTGTATCCTTGTGTAGTGTGTGTGTGTGTGTGTGTCTATTAATTGGATATACATATATAAGTAGTATTGTATAATTATTTTATAATATTATATACAAATCTCAATAGATTGTTGATTGATTTGATTTGATTTCATATTTTTTCCGCTTTTGTTTTTGCTTGTTTTATTTTTTTTAATTAAATTAAAATTATAACTCTGTATGCTGTATTGTATTTTTTTGTTGTTTTTAATTTGTATTTTGTATAAATTTTAAAATTACATGCTATGGTTTCAAAAATTCTCCACTTTTCTCTACACACACTTACAGACTATTCGCTCTATTTAACAGCTTCAATCATTCTCCCTACTTTTACTATATATTGTATGCCTATATAACGTGTAATATAGATGTGTATGTGTCTGTATATATATATATATATATATATAGTTATTTTTTGTTTTATCAAAATATCATGCAGCCAGTTGTGAGCAAAGTTTCAAAATGTTTGATTGTGATTTGTCAGTTGTTTTCCTTTGTTTTTCCATCTTTTTGGTTTGGAATACATATATAGGTTATACATATACGTATACACACACAGATACACGGTATAAACATTATTATGTCACATTATTCAAACTAAAGTTAATACAATACAAAAATTCAAAACACAATTGCTTTAGCAAAATGGTTAAACTAAATTCAAAAAGTACACAAAAAAGAAAAACGCCAGAGTCAGGCTTACAGTACAGTTAACAGTTAACAGTTAACAGCTTACAGTTAACAGTTTGCCGCTAACAGCTACACATAATGTTAATATTAATGTTAAAGTTACAATTACACAGTTTTGCAGTTTACAGTTTACAGTTTACAGAGTTAACAGGAAACATAGATTATTTGTTGTTGTTGGACTTGAATTTGTCTTTCATTGTTTTATGCAATTAAATATACATTTAATTATATAATTTTAAGTTTTGCTTAGTTCTTCTGTTTCGGAACTTATCTAGAATTCATTCTCGATTATAAATATATATTGTAGATAGATAGATAGCATAGATAGATAGATGTATGTATGTATATAATATGCGCTATATGTATATCAGTTGAAACATTCATAAATTATCACCCAGCAGATTTTTAACAAACAAACAAACAATCAAACAAAACGAACAAACAAACAAAACCATCAATTCACACTCATCACATTAAATCATCGCATCAATCAATCAATCAATCAATCAATCATGTGTACATGTTGCTGCTGTTAAACTTCACTAGATACAATATGCATTATTTAGATATAAATATCATTATGTGTTTTTCTTGTTTTAAACTACATTTTACAGATTTTACATTTACATTACAAGCATATATATAATTAGAAAACACACTCTGCGATAATATTATTCAAATTATTATTACTATTATTATTTCCTTCAGTTTTCCACCATTTTCTTCATCATTTTCCGTCGGCAACTTTATAAAAAAATGTGCAAGTAAAAAAAATTATACATATATTTATTACTGTATTTTTTTGTTGTTTTTTTTTAGAGATTTTGATTTGCGTTTTCAGTTAAATTTCCATTCTATATTTAACGCTTTTCCATTGAGCAACGTCTTATGCTGAGATACATTTTGTTTTGGATTTTTCCTTGAAAGAAAAAAATCAACTGCACTGCGTTTTAATCCGAATCTAATGATTGTACAGTTAGTTGTCTATATAGAGATACAGTTACAATTAAATCATATACAATATAAATACAGATTTTTTCTTTTCTCTCTTGTCAATTGCGACAGCTACAAAATTTGACTAATAATATTAATTTTAATTAATTATTTACATTATGTCATCATTTCTGCCTTTTCAATCAACTTTTTTTTTGCTTTATAAGTATTTTTTTTTAGTTTTCTTTAAATATATGCATGTATTTTTTTTTTATATATTATTTTGTATTTATTTTTACGTACGTAGATAATTTGATTGGAATTTCTATGCAATACGAACAAATTCTAGTGTATTTTCTGTTTTTTTTTTTTTTTTTAGGAGGGTGGTTACTAGTAGGGGGTTGTTTTTTATTTTTAGGCTCCTACACAACTGAGCTGAAATCGATCAACAACAAATGAATACAATAAAAAAAAAATAAGAAATAACAAATTCCGTTTGTCGTGTGTTTTTTGCGCCGCAATTTTTGCATGTTTTTTTTTTATTACAAAATCAATAGTTTAACGTGTAATGTAATGTTTTTTTTTTATGGAAAATAGTTAGGGGGTGGGGGTTGGTTATAAGGGGCTTCTTTTGTTAAAAGAGAGAGAAAAAATTGTTATTCTAGTTGTACAAGTGCAAAGTTATAAGTTGTTGTTGTTGCTGTTGTTGTTGATCTTGTTGTTGTTTCATATACAAGACTTGTTTGTTGTTGTTGTTCTTGGTTGTAAGTTTTCTAAAATGCATTTTTTTCGTTACAAGAGAATTTTTTTTAGCGGCGCAAAAGTGAAAAAATTTGGAAAAAATTTTCAAGTGTTCGTATAAATGTTGATATAAATTTGATGGCTTATTTCCAGACTTTGCAATGGAGGTGTTGTTGTTGTTGTTGTTGTGGTTGTTGTTGTGGTTGTGAGTGTTGCTGTTGAATGGAGTTTTGATATCTTGTTATCTTCTGCTCTCTCCTTCTCCTTCTCCTTTGATTCCTTCTCCTTCTCCTTCTCCTCCTATTTTAGCGGCTTCAGTCATCTACTGTTTTCTGCAGTATTCTGCACTTTTTTATGGTCTATTCATGTTAACAACAGTCGTGGCTTAAACAACAACAGTTTTGTACATTTCTTAAGTTGCTGCAAATTTGCTGCTTTTTTTCATTTGTACATTTCTTAAGTTGTTGCTGGAACTTGTTTTTTTTTTTTCATTTTTTGTTTGTTTGTTTGTTTGCATATTCAAATATGAATTCGTTTTGAATTGTAAAAAAAAAATAGAAATTCTTTCAACAATTTGCAATTCATAGTTTAGTCACATTTAAATATGAGTTATTCAAAAAATGCTTCATATTAAAATACGAATTTAGTTAAATTCATTGTTTTGTCACACATATTTAAATATGAGTTTTTTGCTCCACAGTTTTGTATGCAAATAAAATGTGTAACTTTTTCATATACAAACATTTTGCAAACACTTTGCAATTCATAGATTTGTCACATTTAAATATGAGTTTTCGCCTAGCAGCAACAATTTGGGCGCCGCTCCATTGTGTGGATAAAAGTAGGCAAATTGCCCACTGTAGCTGCCTAAAAGTTGCTCAGCGGGTAGACGTTGTTGTTGTTGTTGTTGTTGCTGCTGCTGTTGTTGCTGATTTAGTTGCTGTTGCTGTTGCTGCTGCTGTTGAATTTGTTGCTCCTGTTGCTGTGCCTTTTTCTGCTGCTGTTGCTGCTGCAACTGTTGATGTTGCAGTTGAAGTTGATGTTGCTGCTGCTGTTGCTTCACTTTCTGCTGTTGCTGTTGCTGCTGCTGCTGCTGCTGCTGCTGCCTGTTGCGTTTGGATTGCTGCTGTTGCTGTTGCTGTTGTTCTCTCTGCTGCAGACGATAAAACTGCAGATTGTTGATCTGCAATTGCTGTTGGGTCAGCACCAAGTTGCCCGTGGCTGCCACATCCTCATCATCATCATGATCATCATCATCATCGTTGTCATCATTGTCATTATCATTATTAATATTCTTATTATTATTATAAACATTGCTATACTCCAAATCAGTTGCAGTTGCTCTATTGTTGCTATTGTTGCTGTTGCTGTTGCTGTTACTGTTGTTGCTGGTTGGTTGCTGCTGCTGTTGCTGTTTTTCTCGTAGTTGCTGCTGTTGTGATAGGTATGGTTGTTGCTGCTGCTGCTTTGCTGCTGTGGCGGCAGCAATCACGTGCTCAGCCAGGTGGAGTTGCAGGTGCAAATGGTGCTGGGTATCACAGGTGCATAGTAAACGCCATTGGCATAGATAAGACCCGGCGGACCCGCCTGTATCTGTATGGTCTGTGTGGGCGTGGCCTCAGTGGTTGCTGCTGCTGCTGCTGCTGTCGTTGCTGCTGCTGCTGTAACAGTTGTTGCTGCTGCTGTTGCTGCTGCTGCTGTTGTTGTGGGACTGCAACAGATGGTGGCGTTTGTTGGCGCTGCTTGTTGCACGTAAATTGTTTGTGGCTGCGGCGTTTGTGTTGGCGTTGAAACTAAAGCTAAAACTGAAGTTTGTGGAGCTGCCTCAAGATGTTGCTGCTGCTGTTGGTGTTGATGTTGGTGTTGGTGCTGGTGTTGCTGCTGTAGGTATTGGTGTTGCTGCTGCTGGTGATGATGATGCTGATGCTGTTGATGATGTTGCTGCTGTTGATGATGTTGCTGCTGTTGATGATGCTTGCTGCTGCTGCTGCTGCTGATACTGATGCTCCTGCTGCTGCTTCACCTGATTGGCCAGCGAATGGATGAGCAACAGTGTCTGGCGACGCTCGTGTCCCATCAAACACACAGTGGACATTTCCACGACATTATATAAATGCATTAGATACTCATATTGCAGTGGTTCCTCCTCAATGCCCCAGAAATGATTACGCAAATATGCCTCCAATTTTGTGGTTTGCGTATTGATATCGGGAAAATCGATAAAGAAACGCGAGCACATATAACGTTCCAATGTCTTGATCAATTGTGAATTAACTGCCGTATAATTGCGCACAAGTAGATTACAATATTTCAATAATCCACCGCCGCGTATCTCCTCCGGCTGACGTGTTGAGATCAATTTCTTTTGCAAATGATATAATGCCTCCTGAAAATCTCCATAGACCGATTCCCCAACAACCGTTGGATAGAAATTCTCCGATATGGGCAATGCAGCACAATCGTAGAATAGCAATAATGAATCCAGGACAATTTGAAATGAATCGACAGAGAATTCAAATTGTCGTCGCATTGTGTCGACAAATTTCAACTCAACATTCTTATGGCCCGGCGAATTGCCCAACGAAATTAGGGACCAACGATCACCATCATTATTATTATTCACCTTGACCATTTTGCCAACATATGCCTCCTTCAGGGAACAGGTGTAAATGCGACGCTTGCAAACGCCTTCGGGCATCAGATCGAGTAGAGTATTCAAGACGGCGGTCTTCACACGATCGAAGACACGCGGTGAACTCAATTCGATGGCAAAGATTAAGTCCAGATCATTATACGGCTGATCCTCGTTGGCCAGCACATGACTAGCGGCTCCACCATTTAAACGTATATCCTTGACCAGCACACCGGCTCCTCCGCTATTCACATCCGCCTCCAGTTTGCGACGCACCAGATTCACCAGATCCTTCAGTGTCACCTCGAGTGTGGGAAAATTACCCCGGCCATGTATAGCCACCTTCTCGTCCATGACATTGTGTAGCTTTCGCACCTGTTCGAATGATAGCACTGCCAGACGATGTGTTCCCCCAGTATCCACACTCTCCAGCGAGCCATGATCCGAGGTCGAGGCTATCGAGGATCCAGAACTTGGCGATGGTGGCGGCGTCTCAGTTCCTCCGTCCGAATGGAAACCATCGTCGATCTGATACACGTCCATTCTGTTGTTCCTCTGTTGATGAAATAACGGTTCGGCGGCTCCGTCTAGTGTCCCGCACTGTCCCAGTAAAGAAAATGAGCGAGAATGAAGAAAAGAAAGAGAAAAAAAAAACACTAGTTAGTTTTATCGTTGCAAGAATTTCACATTCAATAAATATCAAAGCTTATTTTGATCGGCATTATAAATTGTACAGTTTCTACATTAAAAAAGAGATCATTTAAAGTAGCTTTAAAGTTAAAGCTCAGTTCACACTCAAGTTAAGCTAAAGCTTTCAGCGAATATCTACAGCTTTAGAGCTTTCGTTTTGATATAACTTATAAATTTACATGTAAAATAGTTCTGTGTAGTGTTAAAGTTCCTTAGATAAATTGACTTGAAGCTTTCAGCTACTTTTCTAGGCTTTTTAAACTTACAGCCTAATTTAAACTAAATTCAATTGCAGAGTAGATTAAATCTAAATTATTAATGTCTAAAAAAGTGTTCTACGTAAATAAGTTAATGTAGAGTAGTGTTAACTGCATTCAGCTTAATCCAAAGCTAATAAGATTTGAGGCTTTCAGCTACTTTTTAGTGTTTTTTAACACTCTTAACTTTATTCACTAGGCAATATAAATTGTTTTTAACTTGTAAAGTCATAAAGTCGTGCTTTAAGTTTAATTAAAATTAAATTTATCAGCTTTAATCAACTTTTGATAGCTTTCTGCACATTCAGCTGAATTTGAAACGCATTGAAAATGAAAGCAGCCTTTTAGTTTAAGTTTACTATAAGTTTACTCAAAATATGTGGAAAACTAAATAATGTATTTAAGTTAATTTGAATTATTTTAATTAATATAGTTTTTCCTGTGCACTGAATAAGTAGAACTACATATTTTAGCACAACAGCGAGCTTTGAACTTTCAAACAAAGCTTTCATTATCATAAGTTCCCTTTTTTACACTAACTTTTAATGCGCTTTACAATTGAAATAGCATTTAAATTAATATTTATGAGTATTTTGATAGAAATACAACAGCAGCTGCTGCTTCATTTTGCGATTAACAAGCTGTTTAGTTTAATTCGCCATTATTTTGTTTTTGTTGGCGAGTGTATTCATTTAATCATTTTATTTAGTTTTTTTTTTTTTTTTTTTTTTTTTGGCATTTTATTGCCACCAATGCCAACAAAATTGCCGCCCGGGGTCTCGGCTGCTTTAATTAATTAATTTGCTTTAAATTTGCTCAATTTCGCATGTGTCTCCATCTCTCTATTCCTCTCTCTCCCGTTCTCTCCCTCTCTCTCTCTCTCTCTGTTGCCGCCTACATTCTACGCGTGTATTCTATAATTTTCAGTGTTTTATTTCCCACATTTAATACGTTGATTATTTGTTGTTTGTTTCGCTATATTTTTTTTTTTTTTTAAGTTTATTTGTTTATTATTAACGTCTCACCGTTTGTCTCTTCTCTTTTCTTTCTTCTGCTTCTAAAACGTTTTTGAAAACAGCCCAAAAAAGAAAAAAAAAACAAAAAAATTACACAAATTCTCATACAAAATTTCCGCGTTGTTATCGAATGTCTTTTATTTCCTCTATCTATCTTGCTTTTTCCGATTCTTCTTGTTGGCTTCTGTTTATGTTGCTCAATTTATCGGCTTTGACATCGAGACATTGACATATGGCTCTGTCTCTAGTTTAATTCTCCCTTATCGGGGCACTTAAATTAGTCACTATCTCGCATTAATTTAATCCCGAGAGAATTTCAATTTTGTCGCGATATATATATTTAGATATATATATATATATATATATATATGCGAGAGAGATCTTATTTATTATATTATTCAAATATTCTGCGTGAGTGCAATGTAATATGTTTTTATGTTTCAATTTCAAAACGATTTTAATGAAATTGAATGCAAAAACGACTTGATTGAAATATTTATTTACTTCACTTGTCATCGACGAGCAGTCGCCAAAATTGTAGATTAAAAATACACTTTTAATATACTAATACTATATTTAATAAATAAAATCAATTTAAAACGAATTTTAAGCACTGAAAAAATATTAAAAACAATGCTGATATTCAAAAAATTAATTTCAATTGAAAGGGAAAAGATTCAATTTGATGTAAAACAATTATTGTTTAATTTGAATTTTATTTTAGTGTACTATAAAACAAATATACAAATGCACAATTAAAAATATATCATACTGTTTCATTTGAAAGGGGAAAGTTAAAATATTTTAAATAAATTAAATAGAAGTAAAAACCGAATTTTTTATTTGACAGTCAAGTGTTCAAAAATACTTTTATTTAAAACAGCGAGATTGTCTCAGAAAATATATTAACAACTAAAACAATTTATTTTAGTTTATAAATTTGAAAAGAAAACTAATTTCTAAATAAACAATTGAAACAAATGAAGCAACTATAAAAACTTTAAGCAGTTTGTAGGGTATTACAAAGTTTGTTACACAATTTATTGTAACTGTTTGTTGTCTCTTTCTATGCGGTCGTCTTTCTCTTTCTCTTTTTTTTTTTTTTATCATTTTGTTTGTGCGTTTCGAGAAAACAATTGAATTTTCTGGCATTGAGGAAAGTGCATTTGTTGTCTCTCTCAATTTAAGGAATTTAACACTGCGTGCAAATATGTATTCGTACATAAGTCAAATAAATTCTTGCGTGTCGCTGGCGATGCGAATGATTCACAACGATTGCGAGTTGTGGTGACGTTTACACGATATACGTTATACGTTATCCGTTATACGATATACGCTATACGTTATATGATACGTTATACGATATTGTATTGTAGTATTCGTTATCGCCGTCTCGTTGCTGGCACGCCATTCATCAGGCTCTTTGCCTCTTATCACCTTTGACGACAAAAAAACACTCTACAATTAGCTTCTAATTACTTTCTTTTCTTGCAACTGAAACTTATCGTGTTATAAAAAAATAAAAAACAATATAAATATGCGCCTAATAAAACCTTATCTACGATAAACATAAAAATATAATAATAAAAATGCAAAAGGCGAAAAGCGAAAGTAGCGTAAACAGTAGCGTAGAAAATTTGTGACTCATTTGCATATTTAATTTACAAATCGCCTTTCTTGATAACATTTATTATTCCAGAATAATAGAGAATTTTTATCTAAATTTTCTTATTTTCTTAAATACCATTTACATGAATTCTTGAAATTATCTCTCTCTCTCACACACACACACTTGTTAGCTGTAATTGTGATAAGCTTTGTTCTTGTTTTCCGCCACGTGTAAACCTTATTATATTCCGAGAACAAAATAATTTATGGTTTCAAATTGCAACACTTTTTCTGCTTTGTTTTAAGATGTGTTTAAATGATTTGTGGCTCTTGCAATTATTTGCCATTTATTATTAATTAATTGCCTATGACGCAGACACTCTGTAAATTGTTGTTGACGCAATTGTTATTGCATTTATCTAATTTTTTGTAGTTTGCTTTTTCTTTTAACTACATATAATTAAGTGCACATTGCAGCAAATTTATTGTTAAATATCTTTCATAACATTATCGCCATTTCATGCACTGTGTAAACGAGTGTGTACACTGTACATATTTTTATGTTTATGTATGTCAGCAGTTTTGAAATTTGACTTTCTCCCGTCATCGCATAAAAATTAAATTTAAAGTGAAACAAATCACAATCACAAATCGCATACATAATTTAATTAAACTCCAATTAACACAATTACTGCAATTAACACATGAATTATTTGGCACTTTTCAACATTTCTTTAACTAATTAAATGCACTTATTTTGTTTTATTCGCATTGCTTTTATTTTTGACACAATTTCTGACATTGCTTTTTTGGCTGCACGACAAACGATAATAAGAGAAACAAAATCATAATCAAATATACCCAATAATATACGAAGCTATAACAATTTTTAATTTAATTTACGCATGCTTTTTTTTTTTTTGATTGCAGATAAGAGCGAGCTTTTGTTTGTGTGTGTGTAAACTTTGCTATACCCTGTACTTTTGTCCTAATAAGTTGGTAGTGCGATCCCTATTCACAGTTCACCTTTATCTTAGCGGCAGCGTAGCTTTAATGACTCTTAAGATACCCTGTAACTTATCAAATTTACACTTTTGATAAATGAACTTAATAAATGGCCTACAAAGATTAAATCTTTTTATAATAAAGTAAAATAAAACTAACTAAACTACGATTATAATCGCGTTTTCCAATTAAATTTATATTTATTTTGAAAATTCAGTCTTCACCACTTGATATTCTATTTTCGTCTGTATCAACAACTTGATATATGTATATAATTTATTTTTTATTTGGTTTTTCTACTTATTTTTCAAAATCTATCGAATTTACGAGGTAGCTCCTTGTCGTGCATTTTCTGCACCTCTTTAGCGTTCTATTTTTTTTTATTTCACATTTTTTCCCTTTAGTTTTCGCTAGCCTTGTGATGAAATGTCGTTTTTATTATTATTTCATTTTTTTTTTTAAAACATTTGCTAAATTTTTCTTATGTTTTATTTATTTTTTACTACGAATTTCAATGCGAATATTGAGTGCGAGTGTGATTGTGAGTGTACTCACTGCAATGTATTCGTTTTTATTTTCATTTTTTTTTTTTCTTATAATAAATTAACGCTGCAATTTTCACCAATTTCATCAGTTGTATTTGTGTCTACACAATGAATAAACCTCATTATGTATGAAAATGATGATGGTGATGATGATTATGCTGCAGTTGTTGCATAGCAAACACACACACACACACACACACACACACGTAGACACGCAAACAGGTGTATATGGCGTGAATATGCCTTGGTGGCCTAGACAGACATACAGACAGACAGACAGACAGAGAGACAGACGCTGCGACTTGAACTGGTCTCAAATAAAAGTGAAAATCGTTGTTTTTTCTTTTTAGTTTCTACCTCTTCCTCTTCTCCTTCATTTTTTCTTCATTTTTAAAGAAAGAGAAAAACAAGACAACAACAACACTCTACAGTGACTGAAAGCAAAGCTCAAACAAGTGTAACTTAGCAGCTGGCCATATATATATGCACATGTCTGTAACTCCAAGTATATATATAGATATATATGTAAGTAAATCTTTAGGGTGGTGGTAGCATTACCGTTAAACTGGCGAAGACGACGCACCCGCGTTATTTGCTTTAATTTATTTATTTATTTGTATTTTTTCTCAAATTGATTTCTGCGTTTTTCTTATGTTTTCGTCTTCTTGATTTCAATTAAATGATATGTTTTATATACACGTATTTAACACAATTGGCCACAACACAAACACACACAAACACACACACAATTTATGCTTAAATATTTTATTTTTGAAAATATTTTTTAATGCGCCGCGCGTACCGTTTTTTTTTTCTTTCTTCGTTTGCTTGCCAAGCGTCGTGTGTTGCGTTGCGTTGCGCGTTTGAAAACCAAATGAAATTGAAATGCTTATTAGAATATTCGCGAGCGAGCGCAGCGCAGCGACGGCAGCACAAAAAGCTTTTTCAGCAACTGACGTCACAAGGCAGCAGTAGCAGCAGCGGCAGCAGCGACGCGTCGCAGCAGAGCCGCTCTCTTTTCGTAGGCAAGCAAACTGCTGAGTAACTGAGTGCGCGCAGCAACTATGAGTGCAACTGTTTTTGAGTGACTTTCCATTTGAGTGAGTGAGTGAGGAGACTTGAGTTGCAAAGCGAGCATGTTTGCCTGCGAATATATATGATTGTGTGTGTGTGATTTTTAGAAGGGCAAGCATAAGCATACATTACATTGCTGCAGGTATAAATTCTTGACGGTCGCTCGGTTAGTCGGTCGCTCGGTCGGTCATTCATTCGTCTATTCGCTTGTTCGCTTCGTTGCTCTGTCGCGTCGCTGCTCGCGCTGCTGACTGCAATGCGGGCGCTTAGCTGATAAAGTGATCATGCACATTTTAGCTTCTGTATGTATGTATATGTGTGTGTGTGTGTGTGCATCTGTGTGAGCTGATTTTCATGCCTTATTCGTAATGCATTTTTGCTGCTTGCCCACTTTTCGATTTCATTATTTGTTGTTGCTCTTGTTTTTTTGGTTAATTATTAAATTCGGCTAGTTTTTCGCTATTTAACTGTTTTGCTATGTTTATTTTTTTTTTGGTTTGTTTGTTGTCGCAACGCAAATTGCTTAAATATTTTACTTCTTTATGTTCATATATAATATTTTTGTGCTTTTGCCGTACGCTTTGCGGTATTTCAGCTATTTTTAGACTTTTGGTTTGTTTTTCTCGTTTACTAATTATCCGGCGCTGCCCCCTCTCTCTCTCTCTCTCTTTTCCACGCACACTGTCTGCGCAACGTCAAATAACCACAAAGTGGACATTGCTGATAAGAGAACGAGACAGCGATAAAAAAGAGGAGCTAGGCGCGCTGAGCCTAGTTAATAACTCAAAGCTCACTCACTCACTTACTCTCCTGCCTCACTCTCTTCCTCACTCTCACTGTTAAATAGCATAGTGAAAGAAAAGCAGATGCTGAGTTTTACAGCAACAGCTAAGCTTCAAGTTCTTAAGCAACTGTTGTTGTTGTTGTTATTGCTGCTTTTGATCTTACATTGAGACCAAGTTATGTAATAATATGAGAGTTCAACAACAGTTTAAGCGCGAGCTTTTACAAAATGTGATCTGAAATGCAGCGCTCTTAATGATAATTAATTATGCATTGAAATTGCCACATTATTCACTCAGTATTTATGTGCCACATTATTTTTTTTTTTGGAGTGGCCTTTCAATTTATTAATAATAATTATAATCATAAACAGCCAGCTTTATATATACTATATATATATATACTTATATTTTCAGCTACAGCCACATATGGCATGTACCGTTACTTTGGCATTTTGCAGGCAACAGAGAACGCGTCGATGATCGCGCACTTTTTTATATTTGTTGTGGCCTGTGGTTCAATGTTAATCAGCAGCTTAAATCGAAATATACACTCAAAAATACCGCAAAATACAGCAACAATAAAAATAATAATAACGAAGATGCAGACACACACACACACACACACGCAAGCAAGAAACGCAATTCAACTGCCAAAAAAATAAGATTGTGATTTAAAATAAAAAAATTATTAGCCTTAATGTTGAATGCCCCTAACCAACAACAACAACAACAACAACAACAATAGCAGCTAAGCTACAGTTTCAGCTTAAGCGCGTTAATGTATCTTGCAGATACAAACACACACTCAACTACTGCACTGCATTACAAAAACACACAAAAATACAAATAAAAAGAAAAACAACAAAAATATAAAAAAGGCCACAACATTTGCTTGTTTCTGACAGCGACTCCCCTCCCCTTCTCCCCTTCCCCCGCACTCCCACAAGCTGTTCGCTGCCTTTATTATTAATGCCATTTATTGTAGTCTTGCAGCCAATGTATCTGTTACTATATAAGTGTATCTGTATCTGTAGCTGTAGCTGTAAACGTATCCATAGCCACTTGTGGCTGTGGCTAATGATGTTGATGATGTGGTGCTGTATGATCATCATAATGATGGTAATTATCTTCATAATGATGATGCTGTTGATGGCGTTGCCTTTGCGCTCTTTGGCAAGACTCGAGCGTCAGTCAGTCAGTCAGTCAGTGTGACCCTGACCTAATAAGTATGCGCAAGCGTAAATTGTCAGTTTCTGTTGTATATATCACATGTATCTTGTATCTTTCATCTTTGCAACTATAACTGCATGCCTTCTTTATGCATTCCATTCAAGCAGCATATTTGATTACAAATAGAAAATAATCTGCTATGGATTCCTTCAGTTTTTAGTTAAAGAAAAAGCATTAATTCATTTTATTTTTAAGTTCAAGAAAACAGAAATTTTTAGCACTTTTAGCTTTCAATTCATTAAAATATCTAAAGTACCAATAATAAATTGCATTTACTAAAATACCTTTTTTTATTAGTTATATATTTAAATAGTTCATTTAAAATACAATTTTCCATTTAAAATTTCTTGTGTTTCTCAGTTTTATTTTACTCAAAAGTATATTTTATGGTCGACTGCAATCAGGATTAAAACTTAAGAAAACATAGAATAAAATAGCATGAAAAGAAGAAGCTTTTCCTTTTGACTTGGCCTTTAAAAGTTTGTAGATATTTTTTAAACGAAAGTGCAAGACAAAAAGTTCCAATTTCAATTACAATTTCAGTTCGAAATGGAATTGGAAAAGCTATTCATTGATTCATTGATTCATTGCAATATGAATACCAAACTCAAAATCCAAACTAGAAATCCAAATCAAAAACCAAATCAAATCGAAAACCAAATTCTAGCGCGCCTTCAATGCAAATGAAGCTTAATTATTATGCCGGGCCAAGTGCCAAATTGAAACCGGTTCGACCGACATTTCAAATACGTGTATAGCGGCGACTACAATTCAATTATACAACTGCACTGAGAGAAATAATCTACGTCATTTGCTATTATTGAAAAATGAAGTGGAAAATATTTTATAATGCAAATATATTTCCAAAAAATGTTATTAACAACAGAAACTAATAATGAAATAATATATAATTATAATGTAATATAATAACATATTATCGTATTTTAACATTTTATTCAAAGTGTTAAGTTTCTTTTTAATGAGACAGTTTCTGTAGTTCATTTTAAAATGTATTCTCGAAATTGAAAAGTTTAAACAAAATATTATAATAAATATTTATTTATTTATATCAACTGTAGAAAAAAGAACTCAAAATTTGAATAAATATTTAAAATATATACAAATTTTGAGAAAATGTAAAATATACAGCTGCAAAATATAATGGAAAAATTGACAACCTATCTAAGAAAACTAATTGCAACTATTCTAATATGTGAGATATACTAAGCAATATATTCATAAATACAAATAAAAAATCTGTTTATATAATAAATATTAAATAATTTTGGAAAAATCAAAGTGTTTTTCTTTTTGTTTCTATCTGGTGCATTTACTTTTACCAACTGTACATTTGAATGCACGATTTTTTTGTTAAGTGTATAGGATGGGGAGACTGAAGAGACAGTTGGACAGACAGACAGACAGACAGACAGTCGAACCTTGCTTGGCCAGACCAATACAACTAGATTCACTTGCGGTTTTTGGCATAGTTTCACATACCAAACAGAGGTCGATAGCGAAACGAACAGACGAGGGGAAAGGGAGGGGAGAGAGATATAGGAAAAGGGGAGAATGTAGAGAAAGGAAGGAGGGAAGGAGGGGGGCGGTAACGGAACAAACTATAGACCGAAAATGAAAGTGCAGCAAGAATTTCGATTCCAGCTTTTTGATGGAATGACGGAAATGGTTTTCTTTGATAACAGAAAAAGAGAAAGAGAAAGAGAGAGACAAAGAGAAGAGAAGAGAAAAGAAAGAGGGAGGCAGTGTGTGCATGTGTCTGTATACTGTGTACTGATATTGATTTTAGGCACTGTTGGTTTTCGTTTGACGTTTGTTCGCTTTGGTTTACTGTTTTTTTTTTTACCCCCTATATCTTTTACATTTTTCTGTATTTCAATTTCAATTTCAATTTCGGTGTCGGTCTCGATTTCAGTTTTAGTTTCAGTTAATCTTGACCCGACGGCTTAAGACGTGACCGCCATGCAGAGTGACAGAGACAGAGATAGTGACTGAAACAAAGAGAGACCGTTAAATTGATCGATAGACACGAGTCTACAAAATTTAAATAATTAAATTACTTTTCCTTCTATTCATTAGCTTTGCATTGTCTGACGTTGATTTTATGCCTATTTTTAAACCCGAAAAACCTCAAACTGGAAACAGCGACAGTTATGCAATAATATTAATAATAAAATTAAACACAAAAATGAAAGAAAAACCCGATATCAACTAATTGGTCCACACACAATCAACTCCATCAAATGATTTAAAATAATTATTTAGCACTGTGCTAAATTACTTTGCACAATTTAATTGCAGCTTATTAAAACAAAACAGAGTAACACGAAAATTTAAATAATTGTCATAAAAATTAGAAAGTTTTACGCTGAATGCATTATGAAATTCTATATTATATTGCACAAATTAAAGTATCTAATTGATACAGATATTTATGGGAGTCCTAAATATATAAATATAAATAAATGTATAATTTAAAAAAAAAGATAAAAAGTATATTAATAAAAAAAGAAAATACTAAATAAATACCAAAATTAAATTAATAAAAAACCAAATAAATAAAAAACACTTCTAAGTAAATACTAAAACAAGAAATACATAAAAAAGACAAGAGACAAATAATATATATAGAATATATAAAAAAAAGAATACAAACATACATATAGAACAAAAATCATATATAAAAACTTCGAATACATAAATAAAAAATATATAAAACAAATTTAAATAAATAAAAATAAATATACTAAAAAAATGTTAAAAATAATTTCAAATACACAATAAAATTATAAGAAATAAATTGTTTTTAATACAACAAAATTATAAGAAAAATAACATTAAAATACAAATAAAAAAAGAAGTGTATTCCACAACTATGAGATTAGTTCTAAATAAGTTTATATACATTACCAATAACAGATGCAGTCGAGACTACCCGCAAACATTAAAAACTAGGTACGTGTATTTACCTGAAAATGAGAAGAAATCAATAATTTAAATAAGTTAACTGTGTGTTTCATATACGTTATTAGACTTATTTGAAAAACAAAAAGTTGAACAAATCGGAAATCAAATAAAATCAATATTCAATGATATACAAAATTTTATTTCCTTTTAAACGTTTCTTGCTACAAATTTGATAGCTTAAAAATTAAAAAAAATAATCTATTACTTTGAATAATTATAATTATGTTAAAATCTATGAAAGTACTTGACGTTGATAATTCTCAACTTTAGTTTCAATTCAACCAAACAATTCGAACTCAAAACAAGTCTCACTTAACAGACTTTGCAGCAAATGATTTGTGTGTAATTTTAACACTTAACAATAATACATATATTTTCACTTTTGGTTGCATAAAGAAGAAGCTAATTATCTGTGTAAACTGCACAATTTTTTTTCTTTTTTTGTCAATTTATTCGAATGAAAAATGTCAATAGATACACAAATTCTAATCAAATCTGTCCACATTGCGCGTCTGTTGAAACAGTTGTCGCTGTTATTTTATTATTTGCCTATTTGCATCATAATAATTAACATTTCAATTGCAAATTTTTGTGCAAAAAGAACAGCTGTTAAAAGTTTTCGGTTTCGTTAAAAAATAATGAAAAACAGAGGGAAAAAAATACAATCAGGTAATGGCAAAATATAATTGTTATACGGCGTACATTACGTTGATTAGTTTGCCGCTTGACGTGCAGTTTTTCTTGCTATTCTTTGTTTTATTTTTTTTTTTGTACAACGTGCGCTTATCACGATCAGCAGTTATCATGATACTATTTGATTATTGTGACACGGGAACACGCGCGGAAAAATCTTCTCTATGCTCAAACAATCGTTGGCTTAGTTTACGCAGATCCAGCGAATGAGATATCTGCCATAGTATATTAATTTCATTTGAATATAGAGTTTTATATAGAAACTGGATGACGGCGACGTTCTTTATTTTTTATTATTATTATTATTATTATGATTTTTATTTTGTTTGTTTGTCAGGCAGATGTTTTCTCAGGAAGTAATTGATAGTAGCGCAGAACATTTGTGGCACGAAATCATTTATCAATTTTAATTACAATTCCAACTGACAATCGACAACTGCGGCAACAACAGAAACAACTCGGCATTCTCAAGTAGCAATTGTGACCAAAAAAAAAAAATGTACTTAGCAATTGTTTTTACTGACTTGGGGTTACCCTTAATACGCTGGCATATACTTAATATTGATGATGAAAAATTAAGAGGTTTAAAGATCTATTTTCTTGTGGAATATACATTTTATTGCTATTTGGCATCTATTTTGATTCGGCATTTAAATTGGTATATTTAATTTTGTATTTACATCACTATATAATAAACACATTCAAATCAAAAAGATTACAATAGTATTACAATATCTCTGCATTACTTGTTTATACCCTATAATATTCAATTTTTTTGAATGTATTTAGACAACATAACTACAGATTTTTATGCCTTTCCAAATACGAGATTTCAAGGTCTGCAACTGAGCCCCGATAATAATAATAAACGCTTTTAATTGATTTTGAAAACAGCAAACAATATTACAAAGCTCTGCAAGATACACATGTATCTTTTAGCTGATCATTATTACATAGATACAGATACTTATAGCTGTAATTACAAGTTATGTGCGAGTGTTGCATGACTTTTAGCGCCAAGTCACGCTAAAAACAATGAGAAATAAACGTGGCATCGATTTCAACAGAACAGAACAGAAACAAAACGAAACGAAACGGAACGAAACGGAACCGATACGAACTGAATTAAACACAAAAAAACAAAAAACAACACATCAAAAATAAATCCGAGTAATATTATTAATACAAAAAAAAAAAAAAAAACACAATTAAAAAACACACATGAACAGAGGAAACAAAATAATAAATAAATAGTAAAAAGCTATCGCAATTTAATCACTTAATTGCATTTAGTTGAAATAGCCGTGTCGAGATTTTTTTAGACAAACCGGCAGTATTTGGTATATAAATAGATACTTTAAAGAAACTATACAGACAGATCTAAAGATACGTTGTGTCAGTCAAAAACAAAACCTTTTCAAACGGCGCCTTTTGTTGATATACAAAGTAAAACGTAGACAAAAGACGAAAGACAGTCTATATATAAAGATAACTTAAAAAGAACTATATATTTGTATATTTAGAAATCTAAAAGAAAATAAATCTAAAGATACTTCTCAAGACAAAAACCTTTTTGAAAAGAAAAAAGTTATAACAAACACTTTCTGAACGATCCTAAATAAGAAGAGCGCTTAAACAGCTTGAGAATTATAAAACAATATTAATTTTGAAACTTAAGCAAATATACAACATTTAAATACACATTAAGGTATATATAAAACTTAAATTATATACAATTAATAGCTTTTTGTATGTGGCCCGGTTTAAGTGGAATGCTAGTTCAGCTCTATAAAATAATATATAAAAAATACTGTCAGCTGTATTGGTAAACGTCGAAATAATAAAAAAAAAAAAAAAAAAAAACAGTTGTATCAACAAATTGCGGACGTATGTTTGTGTGTGTGTTCTAGATTCAGTTGCGGATTATAATCACATTATACAATGTTCTATATATGATATATACTTATTTATATAGCGTTTTTACTACTCGTCATATTGTCAGGTGTTTTTGAGGCAGCTTTGTTTTCTAGATTTCGTTCGGCTTAAATATGGGATCCAAGAAGAAAACCTATTTATGAGTTAAGCATAAATAAAATTCAAAACTCTAAGTGGAATCTATTAAAAAAGATATTTTTATCTTTGCAAAAATAAATTTATTCCAATATTTTAAAATTTGTGCCTTATTTTTTTTTATGATAAGATTATATAAAGTATTATTTTCAATTGGATTCTGTGACATTTTTTATAGAAGGCTTTAGAAAATTTGACTAACTCTCACCACTCTGGAAAAACTGAAAACATAATCTTGAAGAATAAATTAGGCAACAAATTGATGCTGCATTGAACTTTCGAAGAACCTATTTTTATTTGAGAAATTTTTAGTTATTTTTAGGTAAACCTAAGGAATTGCATTTTCTAAAATCAAAGAAAATCGCATTGCAATGCATTTCAAGCTGTTGTTTACTTAAGTTTTTGCACAGATTTTTCTCTGGGTAGGAACAGAATTCCGTCTGAATGTGTCAGATATATTATGATGACACTGACGATTGCAATTTTTATTTCCTACACAAGCAATATATAATTGAGTTACCCACGCGATTTGTTCGATGCTCTGACGAGAGATACATATCTTTTTCGATCTATAAATATTTTAAAATGCGAATGTATCTATTAATAAGAGAAGAGGCACAAACAGGTGACTAATGCCACAAAATCTGGGGATTGCCGCTTGCAACAAGCACAACACACACACACACACACAAACACACGTGTCTATCATTTGTATCTGCAGCAGCGTTGTGTAGGTAAATGTATCTGTATCTGTAGCTGTGTATCTGTAGCTGTATCTCGCTGATTTGTGCCCGTTAAGTGCCTGTGAAATTGTGTTAAGTGGTTTCTCAGAGTTCTTTATTTTTTTATTACATTTCTTTCACTTGTCTCGGTCTCGCTTTGAAATTGTGCCATCTTTGTGAATTATTTATTGTAAAGCGTTGCGCGATTTTAAATGATTTGTTTAAATTTCATTTTTTTACACTTTTTGTATTATTATAAAACATATATATATATATTTTTTTGCCATATGTCAGCGCAAATGTCAAGACTTGAGTTTAATGCACTCGCCGGCGAAAGAGACAGCGAGTGTGAGAGAGAATGAGATGAAGCTAGACAGCAACAGCTTTCAAATACATATGTCATACAAAATGCTGGCACAAACAATTTTCTTAATACAAATGGACTTTTAAATATATAGTACTTTATATATATATATATGATATAGCACTGGAATCTGACGTGCGCTTTCAGTAGCTTATCACCATCAATCAACAGTCAGTCAGACACTCAGTCAGTCAGTCAGTCAGTCAATCTCATCCCAAAAGGCACAAAGGTTCATTTTTTTTTGCACGTGCAATAAAAACAAATTTTAAAGCACAATTGAACAACACGTTCATTGGCCCCAAACCTTTATTTATAGGGGCCATACTATACAGAAACTACTGTATATATAGACATATATAATCCACACTATACATTGTACACATTTTCATTCACATTTCTAATCGGCAGGTCAATTTGAGGGCCAGACATTTGGAATAGACGTGCTTGAATTTCGATTGTACAACTTGAATGAACTGCATATTTAATTTAGTTGAAATTTATAATAATTTCAACACTGTACTCCCATTTTCTTTTTCTATCTGTATTTCTCTTTCATTTTTATTTTGTGTGGTAATTTCACTTTCTTTGTGAAACGTGCCAACGTTTTTTGGGCTACGTGCCATTACAAATTGGCTATGACCATCAACTTATAACCGTCTGTTACGCAATCTCCTCCAGCGACGACGACGACGACGACGACGACAACGACAATAAGTGCATCTAATTATATTATTACGAACCGCATGGATTTCCATTTACGGTGCGATAATACATACTAAAATATATATATATATGTATATGTATATATTTGTAAGAGATAATGCCAAAAGTGGTTACTAAACGAGTTTGAAGGCAGAACAAATAACTATCTCTGAGCTGGCGGTTTAGCTTCTATTACTACACTGTGCAACACACTTGAGACATTGCTTTGTAATATTTTTTTAACTTCATAACTATATCAAAACTTAACCGATTATTAGACGGAATAACATTTTGATCATTAATTGGCACCCATATTAATTCAACATTTCAATTTTGTTTATCTAGAAAATTTATATTTTTTTTTTTCTACCATCATCCAAATATCTTCATACCTATTTTCAATACCAACCGATTTTCAAGCGGAATATCAATTTCATTATTATTTTGCTTTTATTTTAAGTCTGCATCAAAATTTAAAAATTTAAGTTTGTGTTCCTCGTTGTCGTTTTTTTCCTCAAATCGCAATTAATTTAGTTAATTATATTCGCGTTAAACTCTTTGGATTTCACACGCATTAATAGTTTTTGGCTATCGCTCAGATCTTGACCATAATGTCATCTCTTAATGGATGACCCAAAACTCTTAGCAATTATCATAAATCACATAAATCACAAATGTACAACGAGAGTTGAAGACGCTTCCGTTTTGCAGAAGTTGTTGTGTTTTATAATTGGAAGGCAAAAGGTAGAATCAAATGGCAAATAAAATCGAAATTGAAACAAATTTAAAGAAGACAGGCAGATAATCAAATCAAACAAAAGAAGTAGCAAATAAACAACAACTGGCACTCGAGATCAAAAAAAAAGAGCTGAAAATTACGTAATGCTGTCAAAAGACGAAATCAAAATGAAACGAAATAAAACAAGAAACAAATCGAATTAATAAAAATAAACAACAACCGATTTGCGCATTCTAAAAGTGTAACAGAAAAAATAAAATGTTCTTTTATAAGTTTTTTTAAATTATAAATATAGTTTAAAGATTCTCTTGTTGTCCACTTAAAGATTTGCCAAATTGTTAGCTATTTATCAACTGAACTGAGACAGAGACTGAGATTTAAATGGATTGGACACGAGTGATGACGATGACGATAATAATGACGATGATGATCATGATGCTGTGTGGGCTGCTGTCTAATCAGCTTATTTGAAGTATATGTTAAAGCCACTCAAGCGCAGCAGCTAATACCCCTCCCCCCCCTCCTTTCCCCTTCCTACCTTCCTCAGCTCCTACACACACTGATTAAAAATAGAAATTCAATTTCAATTATAGTTCTGCGACTTGAGATGCGAAGTACTCGAGTGCATCCATCAGATACGTAGATACAGCGAGACAGAGAGAAGGAAGAAGTGGGTAAAGGAGAGAAGGTTTAAGTGGGTAAGAGAAATAGAGTGAGAGAGAGGGAATTAGTGAAGCAAAAAGTGAGAACAATGCTCAGAAGAAATTTAATATTTAGTTTGCTCAATGATTAAGCATTAAATATGTGCATAACTTTAGAATAATTCAAAATGATTTAGCTATCAAATAAAATATAAAAAAGTAGCCTGAAAAGTTTCAATTCAATATTACAAATAATTGACTTAAATACTTTTATCGATTTTTTTAAATGAAATGTAGTTTTTCCTTTGTATAAACGAATAAATTTTGATGCAATTTTATTAATCGTTTGCATCGGACAAAATTGCATAATTTGAGCTTTTGGTTTATCAAAATTAAATATAAATAAAATAAGCATTTTTTCGACTTTTTCTACCCTTCCCCCTCAAACCCTTCTCTCTCCCCGCTGTCCATCGAAAACAAAGAGTTCATTCAACGCAACACGACTTCGTCTCAATCTTCGTCTCAGTTTCTTGTCTCAGTTTTTTGCTTCGTTTTCGTTTTCGTTGCGCTTTAGTTGGTCTGTGTGTCAGTGTTACACTGTCTTTGTGTGTGTGTGTGTGTGTGTGTGTGTGTGTCAATGTGGCAAACATTCTACACACACAAATGCAACAGCAACAGCAACTGCAGCAGCAGCAGCAACAACAACTTTGCTTCGTTCGTTGCCACAAAGTGAAAGGAGTCTTATTTTATCTGAAATATTTTTTCTTTTTCTTTTTTTTTCTTTGCTTTTAATGCATTTAAAAAGTATACTTCATTATTATTACTATTCGATTATTTATTGCTTGCCAAATAATTGGTATTAAAGGCAAGACAAGTTAAATAAGTTAAGAGGCAACTTCCTAGAGATGAGAAAAATATTGTGGCTTAGGCAATTTGAATTTTGGGTGAAAGGCAAAGTAAAAATAGGCAAATAAATATAAATAAAATAGGAATAATAAAAAAAACTATAGTAAAAATTAATGAGCAAACTCCTACACAGTGTGCATTATAATTAAAATGATCGATAATATAGTGAATGTATAAGAAAAAAGAATGAAAAGAAACAAAAGGTAGTTAGGTAAGGAGAGAGGTAGGAGGTAAGGAGAGGTAAGGGAGGTGAGGTAAGGAGTGAGGTAAGGATGAGGTAAAGATGAGTTAATAGTGAAGTAAGGAGAGAGGTAAGGAGTGAGGTAAGGAGTCAGGAAAGGTAAGGGAGTATGATAAGAAGTGTGGTAAGGAGTAAGGTAAGAAGTAAGAGAGAAAGGAGGTAAGGAGTGAGGTAAGGAGTGAGGTAAGGAGTAAGGTAAGGAGTGAGGTAAGGGTAAGGAGTATGGTAAGGAGTGTTGTTAAGTGGTAAGGAGTGAAGGAAGTAAGGAGTGAAGTAAGGAGTGAGATAAGAAGTACGGTTTTAGACAGAGAATTAGGCAGTACATGGAGAGATTTAGATTTAGGGAGTTAGGTAAGAAAGTGGGGGGAGTGGCAGAGGGAAAGAGAGCAGATTGCGTGTCGTATGAAGAGAGCTATAAAAATTGTAAATGTCGATGATGCACATGCATAAAGCTTGTTGAACCTTTAGCGATAACGTCGAGCAATAATTACAAAAGCAACAGCAACAACAACAAAAAGCTGCTGGTGAAAATCAGTGTCCAAACAACAAACAACAACAGTATGAAAACAACGCTTTTCACTTAGCAAACAAACAAACAACTAAACAACAACAATGAGTACAAAAAAATACTATATAAATAAAAAGCAAGCAAAATTAAAAAAAAAAAATGCCCAACCCAAAAGCAACTTTAAAACTCAACCACAAAAGTCGCTGTTGATATTGCAGCAGCATTTGTTGTTGTTGCGGTTGTTGTTAATGTTGTGGAAATTGAATGCTTTTGGACAAGAAAAAAATTAAAAGAAAAAAACTATGAGCATGCACGTACAGTTTGCATACAAATTATAGCATCACTTTGTTTTATTTATTTTAGAAAACATACGAAAGATGCAAGGATTTTTTTCAATGCAGTTTATTGCATTTACTTTACAGATCTAAAAATAAATAAAAGCTGAGGCAATTTTTAAAGAAAAGTTTGTTCAGTATTTAGCATTAAGTTTTCTTAAAAATTATTATCGATATTTGTTTCAAAAATTTTCGGTTAAAATATTTTAAGAGAAAAAACTTTGATTGATTTTAGTTTATTTTCTCATTAGTTTCTTATATCTATTTATATATAATTTTATTTATTTTTTTATTATATATATTAATTTATTTTATTATATATTTAGTTAATTTATTATATAATTATTTATTTTATATTATATATATTTACCTACTTTATTATTAATTTATCTATATATTTTTTTTTAATTATCCAAAAGCAGTTCATAAATTTTTTTAATTTTCAATTTTTTAATCTAATTGTTTTGTTATATATTTTTATAATTTACTATTTATTTATTAATATATTACTTTTAATTATTTAATTCAAAAAGCATTCGGCAAAAAGTAAATAAAGTATTCAAAGAATTCAAATAAAAATAAATGTTTGTTACAATTAAATGACGAAGGTGTTGCAATTTTATTTTCCCCCGCTGTACGTGCATGTGTGTGTCTGTGTGTGTGTTACAATGCCCCCTAGTCATGCACATGCACATGCACATGCCACAGCATTGCGCCACAATGAAAAGCAACAGCAAGCACCACAATCACCGCAATCATCGCAACTGCCGCACCACCAACCACCTGAGTCGTAGCCAGAGAGCTTGCAACTTGCAACGTGTGTGCAACTTGCAACAATAGCTCGTGAGATTCCAGAGACTTTGTGGCATTTGTTTTTTTTTTTTTTTTTTTATTTTTATTTTCGCCTGAGTAGCAGAGTTCAAAATTGTTGCACTTGTTTTTCCGTCTCAATTTCAGTTTTCAGAAGTCACAAAGCAAAGCACAACACACACACACACACACACACTTGTCTCCCGAATGGCCAGAACCAGTTGGGAATTATAGACGAATTTTTCAATTGAGTGTCTAGACAGCATTGGTTTTCCGAAATGAAATTGACCTCATTCCATATCGATTCTTATTGCAATTAAAGTCACGCAAAAAAATTCTGCAATCAAAAGTGTTTGTCTACGAAGATACCCTGTAAAATTATTCTTCAAAACTATTTTACTACTACTCAAGAATATTCACAGAAAGAAACTGCATCTAAAATGTTTTAAGTTCTCGACTTTAGATTGAATTTTTTTTCAGAATGTAATCAGTTTATAACGTTTAAATCAACAGTAAAAAATAGCATTTGGAGTGGCCCAAAAATAAAACTTAAATAGTGGTGTCCAAAGTAAACTATTAAATTTGCTTTCATAATACGAAATATATTTTTATAACCCATACTTTAAATTATAAACTACTTTCTCGTAGCTCATGTAATACAAATAATTATTGATAGCCTACTTTAGACATCACTGTAAGTAAAAAATATATATTTTAAGGAACCCAAAAATATGAGAGAAATAAAAACAATTGAAAAATATTAGATATATAAAAATATAAAATATTATAGAAATAAAAAAAACTTTCTTCAAATATTTTGTAGTTTTCATAGAAAATGCAAAGATTGCTAAACAAAATAATTTGCAATCTGTAATTAATATATTTTCCATCTTAATTTCAGAATTTTTTCTCAATACAAATTGTGGTCAAAAAAAATATTTACATACAAAATGAAAACAGTGCTGGTCAAAAGATTGTGTTAACTATGCGGATGACACTTTGATGATCTTCTGTCGGCATTTGCATTTTCTGTAGGCGCTTTGATGTTTTACGGCGTGAAAGTGAAATCTTTGGAAACGCGCTTTTCCTAGCTGCTTTTTTTTTTTTATTGTTGTGGACCATAGAAAAAAAGAAACGCAACGATCAGACAGAGGGAGATAGCAAAAGCAAGTTTTGTTACATTTCATCTTTCGTTTTCTACTCTTTTTTTATGCGCTAAAAAATAATATTTACAAATGCTCAAAAAGGTGTGTGTAAAAAATTGTTGACTCAATTGTTTACTTACAAATGCAATTGAATAACAGACGAATGATTCAAACTGATTCAAACTGATTCAAACAGCGAATTGGCTTACCTGCAAATAAAAACAAAGCAAATGGAAAAGAGCATTAATAAACAGTTGAATATAAATCAAAATTTCAAACAAGTCAAGATAAATATAGCACTATTAAGATACCCTGTAAATGAAAAATGTAGTAGATAGATTTCAAATCAAATTGTTTTTAGCACATAATGCCCTATGTGGATACCCTGTAAACCATCAAAACTGAAGTCATAAAATGCCACAAATCGTGATCGTTACTCGAGTCATGTAAAAGTCAAATTACAAAAAAATTATAAAGAAAACAGAGAACAAAAACAAAACAAATAAATTTATTTACGTGGCAACAAAGTGAGAAATGCTATTTAAAAATATACAAACACAGCAACAACAAAAACAACAACAACAACAATGCGTTGGATTTAAAATTATAAAAATCTTGAGCGCTTGACAACCATTCAAATATTCTCAAGTGGACGACGAATTCTGAAATTTCGGGGAAAGATGTGAGAAAACAACAACAAGCGAAAAATTTCAATAAAAATTCGCCAATTTTGTTGCTGTTGTTTATGTGGTGCCCCAAGGCAAACGAGGCAGCAACAACAACTAAAAAGTTGTTTTAAAAAAATTTTGATTTTGCTTTCATACGTACAAAAAAAAAATAATTTAATTATGTATAACAAAAAAAAAAAACACCCCAAAATAAGAAGAAACAAAAAATTGGTCGCATTTTGTTATCGTTTATTTTTATTTCATTCTCGATTCTTGTTTTGGGCATCAATTCATTGGGGACAAACACACACAACAAAACTTGTGATCTACTCTAGTTAATTTAACAATTGTGTATACTCTGCCTCCTTTTTTATAAAGGTTCTATTTGCACAGCTGTCACAGCTGGTTCCGTGCCTCATTTAACAGTTCATCGAAACTATGCTCGAAAATATGCATAAATAGAGCACATATGTTGCATTCTATAACAACAGCCTCAACGAACTCGGCTTCTACTTGACCTAGAGTCAAGAAATTAAGAACCTAAACTAGTAATATTAAATATTTAACAATTTTAGAATAATAATTATTATTTATAATATAAATTTATGACTTATTTAAAACAGCCTTTCTCATATAAACTTTGCCTCTACAAACACGGGATCTAGTTAGTTGAGCTAGAGTCAAGAAATTTGGCATGTAAACTATAAAAATGTTTAAGCATTTAACAATTGTAGTTTGCATTTAGTTATTTCACTACTTTTTAGTTTATAGAGTATTCACAAGTTATCAATATTGTATGATATATATAAACTGTAATATATTCTGTTTACATTTATTAAATGGTTGTATCTTTTATTTGCTCAGCATTGCCCAAAAATAACAGAGCCAGACTTTAAAAATAATAAAAAAAAAAATGAAGTAAAGTTGGCTAACTAGCCTGGAGATACAAATGTATCTGCTAGTTACTTTGCTGTCTTTTCACTGGGTCATTGCTATCTAGGTATCTCTCTCTCTCTCTCTCTCTTTCTCCCTCTATCTCTTTTTGTCACTAGCTAGTGAAGCGTCTTTGACTTTGTCTTGGTTTTCGAAACATTTTTCTACTATTTTGTGCTCGTCTTAATTTAATTAGCATTTGCTCTTGTCCTTAACTGACGCATTGGCTTTTGAATACAAAAAAATAATAGAAATACAACTACAAATACTGCGCCCATTTTTAATTAGAACGCAGCAATGCAAATTTTTGCTGACTCGGGTTATAATGTAATGTAATCAAAGTCAAATCGCGCTACATATGTTAATGCCACAGCCCAATGCATTCAGCTGACAACAACAAAAACAACACGACACACTTGTGTGTGTATCTGTATCTGTGTATCTATGTATCTGTGTATCTATGTATCTACGAGTTTAGCTCACAGCTATTTAGCTGTTTAGCTATTTAGTTTGTGCATGAAAAAATACCCGACGGACAACGCACTTGGCGACCTTCGCCGTGTACGCGGCGGCACAAACGTAGCTCAAGGTTTACAATCAATAACAACACTAACAACACTAACAGCACACTAACAGCAACAACAACGTCAACAGTAGCTAACAACAAAGATAAAAGCGCATTAACTAGAGCAAAAGCTGCATTGATATGCGGGCTTAACATAAAAAACTAAAATAAAATACATAAAAATGAAACACAACAACAACACAAAAAACAAAGTCCGGCACTTCAAATTCAAATTCCTAAAATTGTACAACTAATAAAAGTAAACAGTATTAACAAAACTATAAAATTAACTTAAAATTTCAATTCAGAAACAGCGTTTATTGCGTAACTTTTAATTTGAAGTACTTCCGAAACATTCAATTAAAAAACGAAATTTGTATATTAAAAAAAATATATTTAAAAATAATTTGTATGCGCCTAAAGTATAATAAAAACTAAAACAAATAATTGAAAATAACTTGTAATTTTAAGAAATAGAAACGGCTTGCCTTAAAAGTTAAAAAAATAAATAGCTTGTAATATTATAATTATGAAAAAGAAAACCATTGTTTTTATAATTAAGACAATCAAAATTCAAAACCAAAAAAATTGAGAAATTACTTGTGTTATATAAAATAATAAACAGATGAAAATAAAATATATAGAATTACTTCTATCCCCAAATAATAAACAACATTTTTCCATAATAGATATAGATATTTTTTCTAACAAAATATTCCAAAATTTTTCCTATACAAATTATGACACTCAAATCGGGAGAAAGGCTTCTTCTACCCTTTCTTCGTGCTCTTCTATTGCTGTTGTTGTCTCAACAGGTTGCTCAATCTAAAAACAAAAGTTTGCCACATACAACTTGCAACCGCATTGTTTGCTTTGGTATTTGTGGCACTGCGGCCGAAAATATCAAAAAAAAAAATAAATAAAAAAAAAAAAAACGAAAAACTTAATTGCATATTGCTCCAACCAACAACACTCTGCGTGCGATTTTTGTAGTAGTTATTTATTTTCTTGGACGGGATTCGTGACTTGTAAAAAAAAAAAAAAAAAAAAAAGTGGTTACTTTAATCACATACGGAGTTACAAAGATACAGTTACAGTTACACTTGCTGCGTGTTAATAGTTCTGTGTCTATGCCTGAAAAACCTGTCCAGCTTAAAAAAAAATAATAAATACTCCTGCTAAACATTTATTTGTTATGCAACATCTATTATCTGTCAGCAGTTTTCATATTATTATTACAAACTTCCCCCAGCTGGCGAATTTTTAAATTGCACTCATTTACATACGAAATTTTCGTATATTTATCAGTTTGCTCCACTTCTGTATCCACTTCTTCTTCATGTTTAGTCCCCCTACGCTACGGCATTAATTTACATAAATTTCGGCTAGCTGGAAATGCATATTGAATGAGTTTAGCTATTTGCACATTTGTCTAATTTCAACTTATCAACTAATTTGGCACAATTACTTATCAACGAAATGCAAATTCAATTTTCTAAAACAAATTGACACCAAATGAGGGAGTTTTTGCTCCTTTTTTTTGTATTACATCTAATTACTTTTTTTTGCAGGGAAACTCGTGATAGAACCACTTGATAAAAGCTACTCGTTACTATTCACTGCTTATCTAATAATTAGGCACATTTACATATTAACTGTGTTTTTTTAGTTCATTACTCGCTAAATTTTACTCGTCACGATTCAGTTTTCAACTGACATATCTGCTAATTTTGAAGAGTACTTTTTCAATGAATGCAAATTATAGTTACTCGTTACTCATTATCAGTTACTCGTTACTTCTTACTCGATACATTTTCTGTTCAATTAAATGCTTTAGTCTGTGTTTCTTTTAATAAGAAGTGTTTACAATATATTACTCGTTTTATGTCACCCGTTACTCGCTTCTCGTTACTTCTTCAACCCGCTTGGCTAATTGCTTTTGTTCTAGCTTATTTTTTATGGATTCTCTTCATGTTGAATTAATAAACTTTGCGTAGGCCATTTGCCTATCGCATCTACATAGATGTAAGTCCAAAATGCTTCAGGCAACACAATCAACATTATCTATTTGCCATATGCCAAGCTTGAAGATTAAATAATAACAACAACAACGATATAACTCTGAATGGGGTCAGAAGCCAACAAACATCGTAACGGAGCGTGTGGCACAAACAGACAGACAGACAGAAAAGAAAAAAAATACACATTCATCAAAGTTTATTTTTATATATTTCTTCCTCAGGTAGATTGGCTAATTTCGAATGCAGGTTATTAACCTTTTCAAAGAAGCCAAGCGAATAAACAATAAAACAATCGTCAGATCATATATTATAGTTGATCAATTTATCTAAAGATAGATATGCATTACAACTGCACTTGTTTGTCATCTGAGAGGGTTTCATAAGACCAATATACAATATAAGAATTTATTCTATTATGTTATATATGTTTACTCCAAATCAACAGAACTTGAACAGTGTCGTTTATTTGCCTTTTTGTAACTTTGTAACGTGTGGCAACAAAATAAACAAAAACAAGCCAAACAATGGAAAGAATACAGAACTATTGAACTATTACAGACAACCGATATTATCAATTGATAAACAGTGAAATAAGAACAAGTAAACGAGAACACAATGTGGCAATAAAACACGAGTATAAATTGTTCAAAACATTTGAACAGCATTAGTTTTTCTTTAACCTTAACTGAAATTGCCATAACTATAATTCTATTATATTAAAGAGAGCATTTTATTGATATTTAGGAGTGTCAGAACGCACCGAAAATCAACCAAAATCATTTACATTCTGGATTAGATTTCGATTGATCTTAATTTCTGAAACACCATAAACTTTGCTTAGTTTTCATCTTGAACAATTTAAAAGACTAAAAATATTCATACAAAATAATGCTGTTATTTTTACTTATTAGATATTTATTAAAGCTAGTTTTCAACAATTTATTTGATAAGATTTTGGTTCATTTTTTGTTGTTAATGTTTAATTTTTAGAAATCGGTTAACGTTAAATTATTTTGAATTAAAATCTATATCTATAAAAATGTAGATTTTTCTGTTAGTTTATAATCGAAATATCTAGTATTTTTATTTGCATTATCAAGGTATATATATATCTATTTATTTATGTCTAGGGCTCATTGATAGTCCCATTGTGCTGCGTATTTGGCAACGTGCGTGGACTGCATTTAAACGAGACAGACAAACGCAAACAAAATAGGTGCCAAGTGTTATATATGTAACAATTTGTATATATATCCGAATATATATATGGTACATATATGCATACATTTAGAGCAATGCAGTGCAATGTAATGTAATGTAATTAGTGAGGGTTTTCAGCGTCAAAATGTAATTTGCGCTTGTGAAATATGTCGGACTTGGGTCTGGGCCTCACACGTGACCCAATGTCTATTCCCTCAGCCCCCCAAATCCCCTGCTTAACACCTCTCCGGCCCATCAATTCTCCTCCTTTTCCTCCTCTTCTGCTGCCCAAAAGCAAAGCAACGATATGCAAAAACTGACCAAGTCATTAGGTTTCACTGCGCGCCACGCTAATGAACCCGGATATAAGTACAAATTTGTACATATATACATATATAAGTATATAAATATATATATGTGTGTACAAGCGTAAGTGTATATATAACTATGCACATGGCTGTGTTTATATAAATTAGGCATGTACATATATTTCTGCCACGCATTTCTTATCGAAGTGGAATTTCAATTACGTACAGAAAAAAAAATGTTTTACTAAATTTATATTATTTCAAATAAATGTTTTATTTTAAAATCATAATATTTTATATTACAGCATAAAATTTAAATAAAAATCAGAGATTGAGAAGTCTACATCAAATAAAGAATGATAAATATTTCACTTCACAAATTTTGACAAATATTTATAAAAAAAAAAGGATTGTTTTTTGCATATGAAATATATATTGTTTAATTATTTAACAAAGCCTTAGAAAGAAGCTTTTCATTATTTTTGAACATGAAAGTATCATTGTTAAGTTAAATTTATTTATTTTTACTGCCCATTTTTTCTCTGCGTGTACGCTAGTTTTATTGACTTGGAACTGAAATTGAAATCGAAATTCAATTCAATTGTCACGTTACGATTGTCATTGTTGTTGCAGTTGCTTTTCTAACAACATACGTTTTTAATTGAAGAAACTAAAAGAATTCTTCTCATTCAATGAGGCAAAGCAGAAAAATACCATAAACGCACTTCAAGCCACATAAAATAACAAAATAACTGTAGACCAAAAACAAAAAAGGAGAACGCAAAAGAACTAACAGTATGTCTAAAAAGTGTTTTGATAAAAATACAAAATTTACAAAGGGATTATCTATTTTGAAAAATTGTTACATTGTGTTTCTTATTTTTCCACATTTTAAGTGAAATAGGAACCATAGATAGAAATAATAAAATGGGGGAAAAAATAAAAACCCAAAAATATATATTTTTGCAAGAGCAAATAGAAAATTCCTAGACTGGATTTATTTTTCCAGTTACATTTAATGTGCTCTATATTTGGAATATGTGTCTAGACATAATTAAAAGACAGCATAATTATTTTTTCATTGCTTTTTCTTTTGATTTCAAAAATAGTTGAATTCGTTGTATTTTAATTTTTAGATATGAAAATGTAGATAGAAAAAATATGTACTTTAAACAAGAGAAATTCAGCACACTTTTTCGAATTTTGTCAAAACACTTTCTGGACTAAGTGTAGCAGAAAAAGAGTAAAAACATTTTTAACGAGCAACTTTTCAGCGCCATATGTTACAATTGCAAATGGATTGTGGGAGTGTGAGGTTGTGTGTGCCAGTGTGTGAGTGTGCGAGTGGGTGTGGCTGCCACTGTTGCTGCATGTTGTTGTTGCTGTAGGGGGTGGCAGATGGGCAGTAACATGGGCGTGACATTTACCTTAGCATTGTACCCTGTTGCCGATGTCGATGCCGTTGTCGTTGTTGTTGATGTCGCTGCTGTTGCTGTTGCTTTTGTTTTTGTTGTTGTTGTTGCCTTCGTTGCTGTTGTTGCTGCTGCTGCTGACGTTGCAAGCCAATTTTCCGGTTTCATATGAATGCTGTTGTGGGCGGCAAGGATCCGCACTCAAGTGGAGTTATAAAGAGATACCGGAGTGCACTTCAAGCTTTTTTTTCTATTCTCTCGCTCTCTCTCTTTCTCTACTGCACTTGCACTGACAAATGCCCGATTGTTGTTGTTTTCTTTTCTATTTATTTGCTTTTTCAATTGTTTGCTTTACACTGCACAAAACACACACTCTTGCTATTTACACTTTTGTTTCAAATTTACACACTGCACTTCTTTTTTTTTCTCAATAAACTGAAAGCGGCCTCTGGCGGCTTAACATATGTTAGACAGAGCTTCAGGTTGTTGTAGTTGTTACTCTTTCGTTTGCCAACATATGTTTCCTTAGTCAGGCACGTACGCAACACACACACACAGACGCACACAGGCAGACGCACAAACACGCACTCTCCTGAGCGCAGGAGCCAGAGAGTGAGCGAGTGAGTGGGTGGGTGACTGGGTGAGTGGGAGTGTGAGAGAGCGTGCAGGATTTATTTGTAGCAATTGCTTGGTAAAAGCTGACTGCTATATAACGCAAACAAAGCAGCAGAATGTTCTCGACTCTTGTGTTTTGAGCGTTTGATTGCTTTTGATTGTTGTGTTGTGGTTGTGGTTGTGGTTGTTGCTGCTGTCTTCCTCTATTTGATTTTCTGCACAAATTTGGTTGCTTCTTGATTTTTGTGTGTTATCGATATCGATATCTTGCTATGCGCTCAAGTACCTTTGGCATCTAAGTACATGCGTGTAAATGTGTTTAATAATTTGTTTTTTTTTTTTTGGTTTTCTTAATATTTGAGAATTTAATCTATTTTGTATTGTATTTCTTTTTGTGCGTCTCTCCGCTGTGGACTTGTTGAGGCTTTCGTGCGCGGTCACTCTCGTTGAACGACTGAATTCAACGGCAATCGTTGGTGGCATGAAACTTGACAACGCGGCCCGCGGCCAATTGAGTGAAAACAAAGCAGCAACAGCAACAGTAGCAGCAGCAGCAGCACCAGCGACAGCGACTGCGGCGGCAACAGCAAAGCTCTCAAATGTACAAGTGGCTCCAAATTGAGTGGAAATACAAAAACTAAAACAGCAACAAGAGCCAAACAAAAATTCAAAGAAACGAGCACAAAAAGAAGAGAAAAAACATTACAGTTGCTGCTGCTGCTGCTGCTGTTGCTGATCCCATTCGAAAGTTTAATTATATTTGCGCCACCGACACTAGTTGCTATGCTGCATGTTGTTGTTGCTGTTAGTGCTTTTGAATTTTCGAAACCGGCAGACGCCAGCGCCGACTGCGACTGTAGCAGCGCTGCCGCCGTCGATGATCAGCAAAAGAAGCAACAAATTGTACACGCTCATTGTTATGGTGCTCTGCTCTCAGTCTCTGTGTGTGTGTGTGTTTTGCTCCCTCTCTCTCGTCCCTCTCTCATAGACGGCAGCACAATTACGTCAGAAATTGCTCGTACTCCAACACACACACACACACACACACACTCAGAGCGACAGGCCGCAAATAAAGCTTTTGCACTAAAAGTTTTCTTATACGTCTGAATTTCGTGCGCCGTTCTTTTTTTCAATTCATGCGCGACCCAAACATGCACACACACATACACCTCTCAGCACACACGCACACACATAAATCAAGCAAAAACACTCACAAAAAATAATAAAAGCTGCACCGGCGACATAGAAAACATATATGTATGTGTATCAAAAAAAGAAACGAGTGAAAACAAAAATAAATAAATTAATTAGAAATGAATATTGTGCACATGCACACACACACACGCACATATGTATATATGTATATTTAGTAAAAGCAGAATGCATCCAGAATTTTTACGATTTCTCTATTTCCGAAAATAAACATATTTCTAATTTAAATTTATAACTGAAATAAGTACAATAACTCCGAATAAATTCAATTATATTTAAAGCAGAAAATCAAATGACTTGTTTTATTAATTATTTTGTCAGAACACTTGCCTGCCGCACTGTGACTACATGTGTGCGTAATTAATTCAATTCACTTTAAAATGGCATCCACAATAACAACAACAACAAGCAACTGTGAAAATTGCAAATTGAAAATATTTGTTGTTCCTATATTTTTTTACATTTTTCAATTTTGTCGCCTGCACATTGGTACGTATTTTTGCAAAATGTTTGTATTTTTAAAATGATGGCTGCTTGTTATTTTTGGCATTGTTTATTCACATAAATTGCATTGACTTAACTATTTTTATTTATTTGCAGAGGATACTACATAAATATTTGTATTTATATGTTGTTGAAATTATCCTAAATTTGTCAAAAATCTGTTGTGTTCAGACGCACACTGGTTCACACCTAAATAGAATTCCAATTTTGTATTTTTATCTTCTCTTATTGAGCCCCTCAATTTAGTGACATTTTTACGAGACTCAATCAGCGTTTACTGTAATTAATTTATTATATGCTACCTACTAATTTACTATAATTAAAGCTAATGTCAAAGTTAATGGCAATGAAATATTCAACTTTAAATTATTGTTTACCGATACTTAAGACTTGTTTTGGTTAAAGACCTTACTATCGTAATTACACTGTGCGTTCGGCAGTTAAATTTAATTACTAATGTCTGACGATTTTATTTTAAAACGCATCATTTAGACGAAAATTCGTAATATTTTCAGAAAAATATTAAATTTAAGAGAACTAGTCCAAAAATGTGTTGAAAATGGTTTACATAAATTATAAAACATCTTGATAGATAGTAACTTTTGTATAGTTCTCGAAATATTAGTAAGAAAAATGTATTAACAATATAATCAATAAACAGATATATTATGAATATGTAGAAATGTCTACTTAAAGGTAAGCATATTATATATCAATTGTAAATGATTGTCGCATCTTTTGCAGTTGCTTTTCAGCTTGTTCTTTGCTGTTATCAGCAGCACAAAGTCAAATAATATAATAATAAAAAACAAAATAGGAAAAAAAAGAATAGAAAATATAATAAAAAGTAAACAGGATGCATTTTCAGTTATATTTATGAGATGGGGGAGCTGTTTGTTGGCTGCTTATCGAAGTTTGTTGAACGTTGCCCTTGACAACAGAGTGTTGTATAAGTTTTTGTTGCTGCAATTGTTGTGGTTGTTGTTTTTTATTGTTGCGTCTATTTTTGGCAGGGCAAGGGACAGGTAGGGAACTCTGCTAATTGCAATTAGGGCAGCTGATGACGTCGATTGCAGTCTTAGAAACACGTGTCCAAGCAACAGAGAAATTAAAATAGAAAATACAAGTGATACAATGCAAACAAACAAAACTTGAGTTAGACGCACACACAGATAAATAGATAGTGAAAAAAAGGGAGACAGATGCAGACAGTAAGTCATGAAATCATTTTGACAAATAATACAAAATTTGCATTTCATTATTCTACAACATTATTAATTGATTAGCATTTAGAAATGATAGAACTTTATTATTATATTTTATATATTTATTTAATTTGAGTTCATTTTTATTTACTTTTCTGTTATTTAATTTAAATTTTCAATATTTACTTTTCAATATTTTAAGTGTTATTAATTTAATATCTTTTCAGTTTTAACGTTTCAGTTTATTAGAATATAATTAAATTGTTTATTAAATCCTATTTGTATATTTAAAACAAAAGCAAGAATTTAGGAGTTATTTTCCAAACTGAGATTCTATTAAAATAATAAATTAATAATTGTTAGTAATGATAAATCTGGTTTTAAGAGTCTTAATGTTTTCAAAGTATTTCATTTCAAGCATGTGCATTTTCTTACAGTGTCAGTTGACTAACTGTTTGTAGATGTATTCGCACTTGTTGTTGTCTATTAGTATAAATAGTTAAGAATTTCTATTTTTCTAGATTTAAAGCCAAACAAACGCAGATTCCTTTGGTATTTTTTTGTTGTTGTTGTTTGTGGTGTTGTGTGTGGCGCATGTGACTTGGGCGTTAACTAAATATGTTTTATAAATGACGTTCTAAACTAAAAGTGGAGCTTAAAGAATAACAACAAAACTAAAAGCAAAAACAAAAACAACAGCAAAGAAACTGGCCACAGAAATTGTCTGTCTACGTTGTTTGTTGCTCTTTGAGTTGTTGTTGCTTTTGTGTTTGTTGTTGTTGTTGTCTGCGTGTTTGCGCAGAAAAAGACCTTGCTTTCGATTTTCAAAAACGCACATACACACACACACACACAGTCACACTCAGCCGCACACACACACACACACACACTCCACATACACAGAGACAGACAATCGTATCGAGCGCAAAGCCAGAAACGTTTCAATTGCTATTTTATGCACTCAAATCTGACGATGGAACCAACAAAGAAATAATTTAAAATTCACTGCAACAGAAACGGACAAAAAAAAACATTCTAAAATAAAATTTATTTAAAAAAGAATAATTTAAAAATATATTTTATTTTAATAAAAATCAATTTAAATAGAAATCATTTTAATAAAATGAAGTAAAAGGTAATGCAAAAATACTTAATATAATAAATAATATTTCACTAGAACATAATCAAAAAGTTTTTAAATAATATAATAGAAGATTTCTAAAAAATAATAATTCAAAAATATTTTATTTTTATTAAAAACATTTTTCAAACAATAAAATAAAATTAAAGTGACGAGAAAAATCTAATAAAAATTATTTTACTAAAATATAATTTAAAAGTATTTATAGTATATTAATAAAATAGATAATATATTCATTATTTTATTTATTTTATTATATATATAATAAAAAAATATTAAATGACGCTCTAGAGTTTTTTCTCTATAAATACAATACTAAGTCATTTATAAATTGTATCAATGCTTTTGCTCCAGTGACATCCCGTTATAGCATCCATCCATCAATTTCCCCTCCCACACTTCTATCACTCTTTCTCTCCCTCCCACTGTCTCCTTCTTGTATTCTCTTTGCGCCAAGTCTCAGTCCAAGTCAAATCAAAAAGCACAAAAACAACAACAGTAACGGACGTCGACGTCGACGCAGGCGTCTCGATAGCAGCACGCCTGAGTGCGTTGACGTTGACGTCGCCGTCGGCAGCAAACGTCAGCGTCGTTGCTTGTAGAACGAACTTGTTGGCCAAAATGTTTCAGTTTTCTTATTTTTCATTTCTGCATACCCTGTAAAACATCAATGTGTTTCCTAGACGCCAAAACTTAGTGGTACTTTGACAGCTATCGATAACTGTAGATATATGTCGCCAAAGCAACTAACTGCAACATATCGATAACTGAAAAAAGGCAGTAGTTATCGATAAATATTAGAACGGCAGCAATGAAGTACTGAAACCTTTTTGCTTATGGATTTTAAGCTTTATTTATTAACTTAAAAAAATACATTAACTAATAAAAACAAACTTTACTAAACAAGATTTGATTTTACGACAAAAATTATGATTTTAAATTGAAAAAGTTAATAAATCTGAAAAGAAATAACAATTAAGCTAATAAAAACGAATTTTCTATAATGACTACACATTCTAATCAATATAACTATTGTTAAAAAAAATATATCGTATATATAATAATTGAAGTTCTTCTTTTTACGGCATTAGAGTTTTATTTTTTTTGTTGGACATATATATTATCATGGATATTATAAGTTTTGCAGGGTATCTGCTGGGTTGAGCAGTTAAACTATTGCGCTGTTCTGCATTTGTTTATTTTAACTTGTTGTCTTGTTGACTGTTGAGTTAAGTTGAGTTGATTTGAGTTGTGTTGAGAGCTGGAGCTGCTCTTGGTTCGGTTCGGTTCGGTTGGGATCATTCGGTGCGGCCTATGGCCAGGTTACAAAAAGACACCTTTCAAGACTGGTTTAGTTACACACACACAAACACACTGCACACACACACACACACATTTACAGCTGTTAATGTTGCTGTTGTTGCTGGTATTTTAGAGTCTTTGACTGGCTTCTTGTTGCAGCTCATTTGATAGCGACTTCTAAAAAGCCATCAACTAAATAAAAAATACAACAACTAATTCTAAAAAGTGTGTGTGTGTGTGTGTGTGTGGGTGTGTGTATGTATTTAGTTGGGTGTTGGCTGCCAGCTGTTGTTGCGTTCAGTGTTGTTGTTGCACTTTGCAATTGCCAACAGCTTTGAAGAATGTCGTTTACTGTTGACTGAATGCAAAATGTGGAATTGTTGAAATGCCTTCAAATGGGGAGTGTGTACCTATAACTAATAACTAGGCTATATCTTGTAGATGTAACTAATATTTTTCTGTTGTCCTAATGATTATTGTTCATTCCCAATTTTTGACTGTGTAATTTGTTGTTATCCTAAATTTCTCATCTTAGTTTATTGTACTTTTTTCCTTGTAGTTTGTTTAAAAACTAATCGGAATTCATATGAGTTATGTTCAATAGCTCAATCGAATTTAAAAATTGGCCAAGAACCAGACAAAAATTTCCTTGTCTTGTCTCATTGTTCAAAGCATTGAATTATGTAAGAGACAAGTTAATTACATTGGCTTTATGCAAGAATTTCAATTGCAAAAAACAAAAGTGAAAGTCAACAACACCAAAGACACACACACACAAACGCACACACACATACACATGTGCCTCATATACATATATTAAGTATACGCCACGTTGTTGCTGCTGCTGCTGCTGCAGTCGTGAATTGCTCTTGTTGCTGTTGTTGCTGTTGTTGCTTGTTTGTTGCTCTGTTGTTCGTTCGTCTTTGACTTGGCGATAAGACGCATCCTAAATTCCAGGCACGTTGCCACAAATTTACGACCCAAGAACGAAAGGCCACAAACGTGAAACAAGCAACAGAAACGACCTTAATTCTGTAGCAGCAACAGCAACAACAAGAACAACAACATGAACAGCAGCAGCAGCAGCAGCAACAACAACTCCAAGGGCAGCGACAATGTGGCATGCACTCGACTTATACATATCTTGCACCTATACTTTATGCGTACATACATATATGTAACTGTTCTACACTTCAGCAAAAACTTTTATAAAAAAATAATTATACTGTATATAAAAAAAATATTTAAAAAGGAAATAATATAAAAAGGGATTGTGTAAAAAAATATAATTATGAAAATAATGGACAGAGAGGTACAAAAAATGTAATTTACAATTTTAAAGCAGAATAAAAATAATGATAATAATTAACATTCCACAAGGAAATCGGTTAAAATATGCCAAAGTTATGAGAATTTAAAGTTGGTGAAATATCAAGACAGGGAAATATGGAATAAAGAAAATGAAACAATATCAAAGTTGAAAGACAAGATTTGAAATCCTAAATTACAGCATTTAAAATATGAAACTATCCATAAACGATTTAAATAATTACCTGAATTGTTATTTAAAATGCATTTCCCAATTGGAAATAAATTATTTGTGACTATAATAGAAAAGGACTTTAAGTATATTCATTTTTTTCAAGTGTAACTCTTGTATATTTTGAGTTTTGTGTATGGAAAACGCTCACTTTGCAGGCGACATTAGAATGGAACTGGTTGCAGCTGCCATAGTTGCTGCTGTTGCTGCCACAACTGTTGCTGCTGCATTTGCCGCTTAAATTGTGTCCTAACACTTGGCGCAACGCCTCCGTGGCATGCAGCCTCCGTTAGGCGGCGTTAACGAGCTCGTGCTGTTGCCACAACACAACGCAACACAACAACGCACAAGAATTGCCATGAACCAATTTGATAATACACACACAGTCACACACACACACACACATTCATACACACAGACACGCACAACAATTATTTGCTGCTCAAGCACCAAAAATTGAAAGTTGTCTTCGACGCTTTGTGGCACATTTAAAAATCTTTGAGCCGCAGAAACAAAACCAAAAATGTAGTGAAACCAACGAAAGATCCTATACATTTCAAAACCGCAGCCACGCCCCCCCACTATCCGCAACGCCCACTTACTAAATGTCCGTGAAATTGATGTCCTGTCATACAGGGAAAAAAGAAACCCAAAAAATGTAACAGACATTAAAAGCTGAAAAAGTTATGCATACAACTTGCAGATACCCTAGATGATGTTTTAAAAATATGCAGAAAATTAAAGCTATATATATTTTGTAGTTAATTAAAAACAAAACGGAAAAAAATTAAGGAAATCAAGATAAGAAAGAGAAAAAAGAAATCATTTATTATGAAATTCAACAGCAAAAATTTTAAGATTACAAAAAATAGGGAGAAAAACTGGCTTCTCAATTTTTATTTCCATATTAATTGCTTCCTGCTTTAATATATAATTTTTAATTCAAATTTGTGGAATTCTCAATAATAACTGCCCGTTTTTGCGCAGCTCAATTAATTAAATTTACATTTACATTAAAAAATACAATTTTTTTATGTTAAGTAAAACTATTGTTTATAAAGTAAATATAAATATTCTGGGGATAGCTAAAGAATTAAAAAAAGAGAGAAAAAAACCGATTGGTCCAAACATTTGTTGCGAGGCTTGGGGAAAACCAAACAGACCAATATAAAATTAGAGAAATGTTAGTTAGTTAGATTAGTAAGATATAATATAATATATAATAGGTATCAATTTATATTATATATAAACATATTCATATCTCTTTGACCTCTTATGTCCAATATATTCCTTAATTTTCAGGGTATTTTCAAAATGACGCATCAGCTGAAAATCACGGCTACAATTTCCTGTCTGCATTTTGTGTGGTACGCTTGCAAATTGTTGATAAGCATTTAATGTTTATCAGCATGAAACAGACACACTCACACACTTGACTTCACTTGATTGAGGGTCCTCCTTATTGCCAGTCTATTTACAAATTGCCATCTAAAAATAGAATACGTCTAAACTCGCTTGCATTTTTCGTACTTTTATTTTCGTATTTTTAGCGTGGGCAGCTTTCATTGCGAATATGGCCAAAAGGGAAATGCGATTGATAAGCAACAAAAAAAAAAAAAAACCTAATGGGAAAATACAAAAAAAAATGGAAACTAAGACATCGAATTTGGTATATTCTACATTTATAAAGAAAAACAATTTCTAATCAACATTTTAGTTTTGTACACATTTTGAAAGCTTTTCCAGCCTAACAAAAAGTTTCTTTTTATTCAAATTAATTTCAAAGACCCGTCACAAAACAATATATTTACACATTTCGTTGACATTTTGTGGTCGAAATTTGCATTTTGTTTAAAAATACACAAAAATCCCACCCCGAAAAAAACCTAGTTTAATTTTATACAAAGATTGTAAAATAAACCAGATTATCAAAAAATATCATCAACTGGTTTAAGAAAACAAAAGGTTACTTATTTTATATATCAATATTTAAAATATAATTAAAGCTTAATAAACATGTAAAAGTTGAACAAGTGTAGAAATTTTTGAAAGTCAACGTATGTTGAAAATTATTATTCAGAATACGTAAATTCAAAAATAGAAATATTGGAAAACAAAACCAATATTATAGATGAGGTCTTCATTTGATTTGAGTTGCGATGAAAGCGCTAATAAAGTAATTACAAATTTTAACATATACTCAAGTTTGTCTTACTATTTGTGTTTTCTTTATTTTAATTTATTAATCAAAGTTTTCTCAAGTTTAACGTGTCCTAGTTTCTTAATTATTGGTTTATCACTTGTATTTCTAATAACATTAATCCCAAGCTTGCAGTTTATTATTTAATATTATTAGTTGAATTTTCGAATTTATGTTTAATCTTTTATCCTAATCTTGGGTTCTAAAATTGTTTCTGTTTTGTAGTTCTTAAAAAATGATTCCGAATTTGTATGAGTTACCTAAAAATAGAGTTACAGTTAAGTGCATAACTTTGGAGAGGGTATCGAGTGAGTCGAGTATTTGACACGTTAACACTAAGAGAAATGATGTGAAAGAGCTTAAGCTTTAACTACACACACACACACAGACTCATTCACACACACTCACACACACACACACACACACAAAGCTGCCTCTTGATGACGGCAGCTCAACAGCTTGATAAACTTCAATGATGCTTGGCTCTAATGAAAAATCGATGAGTTGCCAACGCGTCGAAATCTACAGCTGCTTTAACAGATTAACTGCCACTTCTGCTGTGGCAGCAACCAATGGACAATGAACGAAGGCAGCCAAGTGGCGCCCAAGCTCAATCCCAATCCCAATCCCATTTCCAATTTCATTTCCACTTTACATCCCAATCCCACTTCTCAATTCCCAATTCCAGCAACAAACTCTGTGGTTACCACCAAGGATGAACAAGTGGCAATGTGTTGGGAATGAGTTGCACATGTGGCAAGTCGCATGTGGCTTCTAGCATGTGGCATGTGGCGACTGGCGTCGGTTAAAAAGAAAAACGAATGATATGGGCGTGGCATATGGCGCCCCTGGCGTCGTGGGCGTGCGCATGACCGCCTCCGGATTCAATTAAGCGCAATTTAAGTTAAACTACACCAAATTGCACCATGTTGCATAAGCAAAGCTACAACAGATGCAACACTGTACAAAACAACAAAAGGTTGGTAGTTTTATGGAGAGAAAAATTGGGAACTTTTCATTTAAAAAATACAATAACATTCCCAATAACCTTAACATTAACATTGACATACATTTTCAGTAACATTAACATTATCATTAACAACGACATTAACATTCCCAGTAACATTTCTAGTAACATTGACATTAACATTAACACAATTTCTCTATGTTATCTTATTTAAATAACAATCTGTAGACCACTTTTATTTGTTTTGAGAATCCCCACAAACGTAATAAAAAAATTTTAGTTTTTTTTCAACAATCTCTTCCTGTTTTCTCACGTAATACTAAATTTAAATGCGAGTAATCACAATAATTTAATCATACAGATTAACGCCTTAGTTTATTGGCTTTAAAAAAAATCAATAACACAGTGTTTGTTTTACTTTAAATTTAGAATATTAGAGAGAATAAAATATCGGATAAAATTTTTTAATTATTTTTATATGTATTTGAAATAATACTTATATAGTATACTCGATCGTTTGGGGTTGGTTTTCTTTTCATTTTCATACATTTTAGTATATGAAAAGCCAAACTAGCAACACCAGTTGCCAACGGAATTGATTCATGTCATATCAAATTCTTATCTCTAACTACCATATATATCTATAACTATTTTTATTGTATATTGTCGTTGTTGTAGTTGTTGTTGATTTGCAACACTTTGTAATATAATCCGCAGGATTTGCAATCACCGTATACCGTATGTTGTATGCTGGTTGTTGTTGTTGTTGTGGGCGGTTGACGCCCACAAGCAACAAATACAGTTGGAAAATTACGCATGCTGACGTCATTGTGAATGACTCGCGAAGCTTCCACAAGCCGCAAACTGCGTCATTCATTCATCGGGCTGTCGTCCCAACAAACAAAAAAAAAAAAAAAAAAACAAGAAGAGAAAAAGAGAGCACACACATACGCATACACAAACACTTGCACAATTGTCGTAGGTTTCAATTTGTGGGTTAATGGCGGGCGGGGGGAGGTGAGGTGGTCGCCTGTTCGCTTGCCTGCATTTCATTCATAAAAATATGGCGAGAGCATAAACAGCAGCCAATGAAACGCAGAGAGAGTGTGAGAGCGCAACGTAAGAGAAAGAGAGTGAGTGCGGGAGAGCGAGTGGTACAGCTAGCTGGAGTCCTTTATTGACCTTTGCCAATGCGCAAGCCGCGCTGCTTTCAGTGAGAGCTTTCACTCAAAGCTGTCAAGCATGCGAATTGCGCAGCACAAGCACAGCAAAGAGAGCATGTGAATGAGAGTGAGTGGAAGTGAGAGTGAGTTAGAGTTAGTGATAGAAAAAGAGTGAGTGGTTTTTTGCAGTTGTTGCTTATACATACCTATGGCATGTATGTAGTTGCAATGTCAAACCCAAATACAGAAATGACCTTTAAATAAGAGTCCAAGTCTAAGACTTCAACGTGGCTTGGCAGACACGAACTCGAATCCAATCAAAGCATATTGTGCATTGGTAATCACCCCATCAACTGTACATTTTATGAACTGGCCAACAATAATCTCACACAAACAACAACAACAGCAACAAACTCTGGCTTTATCGTATTAACAAGACTATTTAACAACAGAGCTCAAAGCACATTTGATTTCAAGGTTAACTCGAAACGAAATGTCAAAATTGCAGATGCGACGCAGCAAGTTTGCACCTTGGTTCAAAAACGAGACGACAGCAGACGAAACGAGACGAAACGAGTTCCCAAAGAGTGTTAGAACCAAACATACAATAAAGCTGCCTACACTTCTATGCATTTGAATAGGAACAAACCTAATATTTAGAATGCCTAATTTTCACTACTTTCTTTAATCGATTTTTGTTAGGCATACTTAATTTCTTGTTAAAAAAAAGTTGTAGAAAATAATTAATAAGCTATTATTCAAATGTCCAATTTTCATTATTTTCTTCATTAAAGTTCATAAATTCTTAAAAAAATTTATTTAAGTTGTGAAAAACGCTAGAAACTTGTCTTAAACAAAAATAAAATATAATATATGTACAAAACTATGTTACTCACTGTACATTGAGAACATACAAAGTTTCGAAATGAGAATATATTGACAATTATGACGATGCGCCAGCATCAGGCATTATTTCAACGAACCTTTCGATACATGGGGAAACTTGACTGACAAACCCGTATTATAATTTATTGTGTAATGACTGCAATGACTTACACAAAAACAACAACAACAAGCAACAAGATCCACAAATGTGCGACAATATGAAGCAAGAATGCGGAGCTGCAACAAAAGGAAGTGGACGACTTGAAAATATCCAAGTTTTTATATCAGAAAAAAAAACCTGATTTTTAAAACAAACAAAATAAAATAAATATAAAATTATTAACATATATTATGGACTGTTTTAAATTTTTCCATGTTACATACACAGCCAGTCGTCGTGCATACCCAACGCTCGTACTAAGATTGCGAGATATAACGAGACGCGGTTCAATGCAATAAGCAAAGCACATGCAAAAACAAATACGAAGCAAATGCAAATGACAACGACAACGAGAAGGAGAAGAAGCAGGGGGAAGAAGAAGACGAAAAACGGCAGCAGCAACAACAATAACAATAACAACGTCGTACACAAATGCAAATACAATGTACCGTTGCTTTTCAAAGCAGCCACCAAAAAAGAACAACAACAATAGCAACAACCAAATCAGCAGCGAACATTACTTTCAAATAAAACAACAACAATTTTGAAGCAGCCGCAATACACAAAAACAAAGGCAACAAAAACAAAACAACAACAAAAAATACACTTGAAAAGCATTACGAGCATTTAAGAGAGCTTAAAAATTGGAAGCTTTTCTGCGTAAGCATCCTGCTGTTCACACTGCACTTTCCCAAGTGTGTGTTATTAATTTCATTTATTAAAACAACTGGGTGGTCGAAAAAAAATAAATTTACTAAATAAACAAAAGTTTAATGTCGAATCAATTTATAGGGCAAATAACGAATAAAATGATATTCCGCTTAAAATTCGGTTGAGTTTTAACGAAGTTACGAGAGTTCAAAGTTTTTGAAAAAACATCAAGGGGTAGGTATGGAAAATTGGATAATTTTTCGAAAAAAATTAATTTTTCTAAATAAACCAAATTTAAATGCAGAATCAATTTAGATGCGAAATCATGAACAAAATGATATTCCGCTTGAAAATTCGGTTGAGTTTTGATGAAGTTACGAAGGATCAAAGTTTTTGAAAAAATGTAAAGGGGTAGGTATGCAAAATTGGATAATTTTTCGAAAAAAATTAATTTTTCTAAATAAACCAAATTTAAATGCAGAATAAATTTAGAGGCCAAATCATGATCAAAATGACATTCCGTTTCAAAATCGGTTGAGTTTTGACGAAGTTACGAGAGTTCAAAGTTTTTGAAAAAACATAAAGGGGTAGGTATGGAAAATTGGATAATTTTTCGAAAAAAAAATTTTTAAATAGAAATTTAAATTGGATCTTTAAATGCGAAACCATGAAAATTTAAATTGCAGAATTAAAGTTTTTGAAAATTAAATTCAAAAATTAATTTTCTAAAAAAAATAAAAGCCAAATCATGAACCAAATGATATTCCGCTGTGAAAATCGGTTGAGTTTTGATGAAGTTATAAGGGATCAAAGTTTTCGAAAAAACGTCAAGGGGTAGGTATGGAAAATTTGATGATGATCAAAAAAAAATTTAATTTTCTTAATAAGACTAATTTAAATGCAGAATTAATTTATTGGGAAAATCATAAATAAAATGATATTTCGCATGAAAATCGGTTAAGTTTTGACAAAGTTATGAGCGTTTGAAATTATGAAGGGTAAGTTTAATAAATTCCGTCTGTTTTAAGTTTTCAATATTACTACATGATCTGCATTTTTTTCAACTATAAGACAATACTAGGGCTAGACAGTCAGTTATTTATTTCGGGTCCAGGGCCGGTCCAGTTTCCAGCTTATGCAAATTCAGTATGTTGGCTGCACAAAGTCACAACCTGTTGTCGTTGTTGTTGCTGATGGGGGATTTCGAGAAGAGAGGAGTTAAAGAGAAGGGAAGGGGGGGGAGAGAGGGTAGGCCGATTAGTTGCCCATGCGCTGCTCTTATGGTCCACAAAGCATTCGAACGGCATTAAATGCAGCTCAGTCAGTCAGTCAGTCATTGAGTGAGTGACCCTCGAGTACGACTCACTGCTTAACATTCACCAGCTTCGATGACTTGATCAATTAACTCATTGGTGAATTTAATATGGAAATGTCGTTGTCGGTAACCACTCGACACTTTCTGCATTACCAATCACCAGTGAATTCACCATAATCTACAACATATTGATTGAAAATATTAAATTACCAGTGAATTCACCAATATTCACACTATACCAGTAACCAGTGAATTCACTACTATCCACAACATACCAATCATCAATGAATTGACCAAACTAAATTCAAAAACAACCCCACCCTACCAGAACCAGTGAAGATGGCAGTAACCAATATACGACTCAATTTACTGACCTTACCTATCATGGGTGAATTCACTGCTTACCAGCAGCAGTACTATAGGGAAGTGAGCGAGTTGAACTAGTCGTCGGTTTAGCTGTTATTGTTGTTGCTGTTGTCTTTGTGGTAGTTCTATGCACCTCTCTGTTAACGCTGTCTTGAAAAGTGAATGTCCACAGAGAAACAGTCCTTGAAACCTGAAACCGATCTTTCCAGTTTACAAACTGACTGCACTCAGTTGCCACTTTGTTGCTGCTTTTTGCTGCTTTTGCTGCTGCTTTTGTGGCTGCAATTTTGCCAGAAAACGAACTCAAAACTTGGACTTGCTGCCAACCAAGATGCTGATGCTGATGCTTTTGCTATTGATATTGATATTTATATTGCTGGTCAGACCAATCTAAACCAATCGAATTTAATCGAATTCTATTCATCTATCAAATTCATATTTGTAATTGTTTACTGTGTAAATCCTTCTGCACCTGAACAAATTTCAAGTGTTGCACTGTGCCAAATTACTTGAATTACGCAACAAACACAAAAACTAACTCGAACTAACTACAATTTTTAAGTAACTTATTTACAAATTACAATTAAAAAAAATGATCTTAACTACTAGCACTTACTGAACTTTTTATATCCACTTTACATTAAAATTTCTTTATATGTACTTTCTTTTCATATGTTCACTTAACACTTTATTCATTAGTTATTATTAAAATCAATAATGTTTTATGAATTTTGAATAAAATTCTTTATTAACTCTGGGAGTGGAAAATTTACTATAGTTTTTCAAGCCACATTTTAGTTGTATGAATAAAATGTTGAAGACCGTATGTACTGAATTTGTTATATCGCTATTCCACTACAAAGTCGGTGTTGAAATCAAATGTTCAGAAAAGGTGAAAAATAATACAGAATAGAAACAAATTAACTAGATTATTTGGGAAAGTCTTAAGTTAATTTATTTGCAAACTTTAAACTTATATTTTCAAAAGTTACCATTATTTTTGTGCAGTGCAACAACTTGTCAAGAATTTGGGTTACTTTTGGGTGCGGTTCGAGCATGAGAATCAAAAGTAGAATGAATTATAAAATGTACACGAACCATATAAAAACGATTACAATATTGACATGGCATACATATATCCTTGCCAAAAAATAAAAAACAAAACAAAAAGATCGAAAAGAACCGGATCTTCCGAAACAAAAAATAAATGCAAATAAAATAAAAGCATAAAAATAAGAACCTAATTATAGATCGATTTACACGCATTGCACAAGGGCGAGACGGAATCGAGATCGAGATCGAGACCGACATCGAGACGAGGGCGGGACAACAAGTATCTGACCGACCATAAATATAAACATAAAAAAAAGCGAGTCACAAATCTCCCCCTCAAGCAAAAAAGAGTCAAAGCAAAGAGCAAACTCAAAATCAAACTCAAAATCAACGTAATACGATTACAAAACAGCCGAAACAATTAACTGAACGAGTCTGCAGCGTATGTTTTTTGTTTTTTTATTATTTTATTTTCCATTATATGCAGTATCTATAGAAAATTTTCGTATCTGTATCTCAAACTGTAGTTGTATCTGTATCGGTATCTGTGTGTTCGCTTAAACGAGCGTTACAGATAAATCAAAGCGTTGTATTTTTTTTTTCTCTTCATATATATTTATTTTTTTCTTTATTTTTGACCAAAAACTGAAAGCTGGGGCGCAGTCCGCTGTTCAGCAGCCACCTGCATTGGATTGACATTGAAGCTGTTTGTTTATTGGATTGTATTGTTGTTGTTCTTGTATTTTTTCCCTCTTTTATAATTTTATATATACAATATATATAAATGTGTATATCACTCGACCAAACCTACAAGTGTCTGGTGCCTTTCATTTCTTGCAATTTGCCAGCTTAACTAAGTGTAGTCAACTGCATACCTGAATATGTGCAGGCATAAATTTAATCAGCTTATATTCCATAAGTAAATGCTTAATTGAACACACTTCTCACATCTGAAATCTGAAATCTCAAGTCTAAAATCTATTATACACTTAAGAGCGTAATGCAATTTGAGATCAAGGGAAGCGAATCGAGATTATTATTATAATTAGACATCAAGCTTATATTTAAGTAATTAATTTTATCAAATCATTAAATATTATTTAATTATTATACAAATATCCCAATATTTTTATACTTTCCCCTAAATGTTTAACTTTAACTTATAACTTGGTCATATTTTAACTGATTTCCTTTTGGAATGTCAATTTTATCATTATTTGATCTCTATTTTGATTCTGCATCAAAAGTGGAAATTCTATTTTTTTTAAATTACAGTCAAACCGTCATAACTTGGTCAAATTTTAACCGAATTCGTTGCGGATTGTAAATTATAGCTATATTTTCCCCCCATTTGATTCTTTTTCAAAAATTTCAACATTTTTTTCATTACGCTTTTTTTAAGGTAAAACTCAAGCAGCTTGGAGTGGATTTAATTGAAAGTTGCACTTAACTCTATCTGCACTTAGTCTAAATAATCTAACTCAGCTTTTACTCTACTTCTCAAATGAAAGTAAAAGTTATCGTTCAATCTCAAATTGTATTCTCACTCTCAAATAAATTTTAGATTAATGACAAATTAAAAACAGGATCATTGATTTTACTTTCAATATACCCAATATATTTAACAGTTTATGTATAAAGGTCGTCAGTTTGGATTTCTCCTTAACACTTGTTTTAATTTAGGGTAAACAGTTCGTTCTCATGGCTTAGGTATTTACCTTTCGAAAGGAAATAACGTTATAAAAACCAATTAGAAGCCTAAAATGCCAACCTGCAAGACACTTTACTCGTAAATACCCGTAATAAAGTAAACCTTAATTACTTGACGCTGCTTTGGCAAGCAAAACAAAGACTAGAAAGAAAAAAAAAACACAAAAAATAACACAAGTAGTCTTTAGTTGGAAGATACCCTGTGTTCGAAATGTCAAGAAAATCTAATTTTTATACCTAAGCATGTAAAAAAGTTTACAGATTAGATAAATAATTTGACTATGTAACTAACTAACTAAAAATATCAACTATATTGACAATATAAGAAATGTATATAGAAAACTTAGTACATCTAGCTCTTCAGTTTTAGACAACGGTCTCTTAAAATGTACTTCATTCGAAATTAAACGTTTTAATTATATTAAAAAATAAGTTAAACTCTATGATAGCATCATATAAAAAATCTTTATCAGAAAATTAGTAGCTCTAGCTCTGTCAGATTTAAATAATAGTTTGCGAAGTTGTAAGATGATGTAAACAAATATCAGAGTATATTTAAAATTTACTATAATCTGATTTAAACTGAAATAAACTTAAACTACGAAAGCTGTAATTAAAATTTAGTAACTCTAGCTCTTTGAGATTTGAAAAACTTTCGTTTAATTTGTGGTTTTCTAGGAATCAATCTTCCCATTCAAATTAATTGTAAGATAAGTAATAGTACTGTATGTTTTTTGCAGTATATAAAAGGAATTGAAAATATTAGAAATAAGTTTATTTATTTCTTTAAAAACAAGTTTAGTTATAAAAACCCTTTGTTTTTTTACACAGTCTACAGGGTATTGAAGATTGGTATGAGGCCTCTTAAAGACGCATACCAAGCCATCAAAGCGAACCACTTGAGATGTTGTTGTTGTTTTGTGTGATGTTGTAACCCTTCAAAATAAGTCTATAAAACTTTGTGTAAATATGGCGTGTTTAGAGTTTTTGCGCATTAAACAGAAAGAAAAAGCCGCCAAATGCCGCAAGGCAAACGAAAAAATCATTTATAAATAATAAATTAATATTAATATTAATATTAATAATAATAATAAATGTTGGTTAAATGCAGAAATAAAAGTCTACAACAAATGTTAAAGGAATTATTGAGGAGCCACTGACAAGTGCCAACAATAAATAGATACTGACAGTTAATGCAGCGCTATATAAGTGTAATTTAAGTATCTGTGTGTGTGTTGTGTAGTGTGATGTAGTATATGTAGAACGACCTTGCCGAAGGCAGTCTTCCGAACTCTTTCTCTTCCAAACACGCTTCATGGCAAAAAAAAAAAAAAAAGCAGTCGCAATAAAAGAATTAGCGGCGCTTAATGCGCAAGCGTAACAGAAAAATCGCTTTAAAAAATTATAGAAAAAAACACTAACAAAAAAATAAATACATTTTTGTTTCTTGGCTTCTTTTTTTTGAATGGTCGACAACAATAGCGGAACAAGCTAAATGATTTCAAATAAATGCGCCATTCATAAGTGGATGCCACACACATGAATACAATGTCGAATGTATCTCAAAGATACATGCATACTTCAGCTACAGATACACTATCTCATAGTTTGTCTGATCACAACAACAACAACAACAGAAAAAAAACAATCTTTTCCACATCCGCATTCTACGTGGCGCTCTAAATAGTTAAATAATACACAAAAAAAAGAATACGAATTTGATTAATAGTTTTTGTTGCTGAAGTTTTATTTCAATGTTAATTGAAGCCTCGATTTTAACACGTGATTTTTCCCTTTATTTAATCATGACTCAGTTATTTATTTAGTTCGAACTGCAGTGACGTTCAGTCTTTAGTACTAAAGAACAATTAGAAACCGCAGTGTAATTATAATAAAAGTTGCGATGAATTAGAATTAGAATTAGTATTTCAATTGAAAATTGCAAAGCTGTCAAGTTCAAGTTGTGTTGCTGTCAGATTGTCAATGTTGTTGCGGAACTTTTGAGCATTATAGAGACGACTTGGATTTACTATAGATAAAACCACATATATTAAATTGATAAATATAAATAATTCAACTGAATTGTTTATTTGATAATCGCATTATTGAATTTTATAATAACAACATCAATTCAATTCAGATCAATTTGTAATTTAATTGTAAATCATCTATTCTAAATGTTCTTGTCTACATTTGCATGTATTAGTGAATCATTCGGATTGCGTTGCATTTAAGCTAGAGCTTTAAAAGCTCGCCTGTACATGTGTCATGTGCGTGAGTTAAAGCTCTCAATTTTAAATTGATTATAATATGTCTGGTATCTTGTCGTAGAAAGTGAAACTTTCCACACTAAATGTCAAGATATCATGATAACAATAATTATGAAAGATACCTGTTCCATTGCGAATATCAATATCAATATGAATATGCATATTCAAATATTTAATGCTAACGATAATTGAACAACATTTTACAGTACATCTTCAATGTGTTTAGAACGAAACACAACTGTACTAATCATATATTAGCCAACAAAAACTGGCTACAATCGACAACATACTGGCCTAATTCGCATCTCGTTTGTGTATAATAAAAATATTAATAATTATAATAACAATAATGATATAATTTGGTCACATTTGCCATGTCATAATTGTTTTCAAATTGCCTTCAATTAATTTTAAATATAGTGTTTACGTGTTTGACTCGAATTCATTTTTTTTTTTTTTAATTTTTTCTGCAAGTCAGACAAAAAATAAACAAGCTAAAAATAAACTAATAATAAGCTGGACAACATATCTTACTATTATTATTATTATTGTTATGGTTGTTGAAATATTGGATTTATAAAAGTTGCTGTGTTATTGTTGTTTGTGTTGTTAGAAGGAAGACACAGCGACAAAAACAGAAAAAATTTCATAATTAGCGGAAGTAACTTGTTTTCAAACACACACACACACAAACACATCTACACTAAAAGATATTCCGCATTTTTCGACAATTGATAAAGAGCAGAACTTTGTCAGGTTTCATTCTGTGTTGACTATTAGAAACAATTTGCCAACACTTTTCGCGTCTATTTTGATGCAACATTTTTCTTGGAAATTCGGTTAACAAATTACAGCTAAAAAATTTCATGCGATAATTATGATAACAGTTGAAACTCCCAACAAAAACAACAAAAACTACACATTTGGACAGCAACAAAAATAGCCCAAATAAAACCAAATACAAACCTGATAAGCTCACAGCACTGATAACTCCAACAGTCCAAGAAGCCACAAAGACAAAAAAAACCACAATGAATTAGTAGTACAAAAATAAAAATAAACATCACTTATCTAAAGTGAAGTTTCAACTTTTAATGTTATGAGAAAGGAAACGCCCTTGAAATGTGGCGATAAGTGTGCTAAGAACTTAGAACTCGAAACTTGAGTCGTGACCCGGACTTTTAGTTGAAGATGGGCCAGCAAATATATCAGCTGCTAATGACATTAGCTTAATGATAAACTACAGCGACTACAGCTCATAACTTTGTTAAAAATTAACCGATTTCCTTGCGGAATATCAGACTTATCATTACTAGTTTCCCTATTTTGATTTTTTGCATCATACTTTACTGTCAAAAAAATGTCATAACTTTGCCAGTTATTTGAGTAGTTAAGAAATAAAATTAGTGCTTTCATAAGTTGTTTAAAAGCTCATTTGGTAATACTGCTTTTTTAGAACTTCAGTTACACTTATAGTTTAGTCGTGGAAATTTAACTTTCAGATAGTTTCAAAGCGAATTTAAGTTTGCAGAAAGCTTTAATGTGCTTTAAAAGCGGTGTGTCAGTAAAAAAAAGACCACTTTAGTTATGTTTTTACGTTATAAAATAAAGAAATCATTCATTATATATACACTTTCTCATAATTCGAATACAATTTTTTTGTTTGCGATTTCACACATTTAAATATAAATTCAAATTATAATTGTATAGAGTTTCTGAAGAAATGATGCGCTTTTAAGCAGCATTTAAACGCGATAATCTAAACCGTTTTTAGTGTCACTTGAAGCTCGTGTCATTGAGCCATAGATAGACTGGCTGCCTGACTTACTGACTGACTGACTGACTGACTGGGGCTTGGGGCACTTGTTTGTTTGGCTTAAATGTCAGCCTAGCCGGCAGCCGTGCATAAATGTTAAATGTCTTTTAAATACCAATCGAGGCGGCTCGTGTAAAATAAAAAATAAATACATAAGTAAGTATTAAGAAGCGCCAGTTAAACTTCAATTTTGAAAGTTTGTGCATAATTATTAATCGTTTTATAGCCGTTAAATAAGTCTTATATAGAGAAAAAAAAAAACATAAAAACGAAACCAAAAAAAAACTAAACACATTTTAAACAATTTACCAATTTGCGATGAAAAAGATGAAAAAAAAAAAAACCAAATAATAAAATGAATGCGGCCTTCTCGCCTCTGCTTTGTGGCAACTAACTTGCAACAGCGGCAACTACAACTACAACTACAACCACAATAAATAGACGATTGCAAGTCGAGCTCAGATTAGGCGAAAAAATTTGAAAGGTGCACACACGAATGCATTGCAAGCATTTCAAACAAAGAACTACAACAACTTTGTCTGTCTGTCCGACTGTCCGACTGTCTGATTGTCTGTCTGTCTCGTTGTCTGTTTGTCTTTTGGCTCATACACAAACATAGGCAAACAACAACATTTGTTGGCAACAACATTGTATGTGGCATACCTTGCATACATTTGTAGGTATGCGATTAAATTGATTGTTTAAGCTTGTATTTACATCCTTATGTTGTCTATAAGAGCTGCTAAATCTATCGAATGCATTGCCAATCGATTGTTTATTAAAGTTAAAAAAAAGTATTGTAAATGTATTTTTATAAAAATCTTAACAATAATATCTGTAAATTTCACTAATATTTTGCATAATTTATTTTTAGAATTTAAATTTAAAAGTTTTTAAATGGAAAAAATAGTTTTTTCGGATTTCAATGCTTCTAAAAGAATTGATTTCACTAAGAGTTCCGCTTTTAGTACCAAAATTTTAAGCAATTCATTCAGATTAACGGTTCCGGTTCCGGTTCAAGATCCAGTTTAATCCCCCGTTTTAAACCTGCTCAAAAACGTGCTGAGCTTTTGAACGAGTTTTTGTGAAATACTCTAGAAATCTTTAAGATCCATAACAATGTCTACTGAGAAACTTTAATTATAACAACTCTTAAAAAATAGCAATAAAAGTCTGAACAAGCTGCAATCAAAGTAGTTTGAATAAATATTGATAGAGTCAAGTGTTGTTTTGAGACATTCAAGTGCATTGTATTCTATTGATAAACCACTTAAAAAGCAACTTTAAGACAAAATCAATCAGAAATTCTGTAGAAGTTGCAAAGTATAACGAAAGTTAAGACGTGTGTATAGCTTATCATATTTATATTATATATTTTAAATACATATAAATATTTTAAATGCTTATCAAAGTGAAAATATGTGTATGTGTGTGTGGTGTGTGTTACACCGCAAACAATTCGAGTGCTATCAGGAATCTGTCGTCGTTGCATTTCTATTTGCTATTTTATTATTATGATTTGATTATTTTATTTACCAAATATACAAATATTTATACCGTACATATTTACTTGCTCATGTTGTTTGAATGTATGAATTTATGCGCTTGCCTTATCAGTACAAAAATGACTTAATACAAGGCAAATACAATGTTGCCCGTCATGTCAACTCAGGTCAAACTCATTCAGACTTTGTCTTTGTGCGTCTTTTGTCTTTGTCTCGCTAATGGCGCTAATTGCACTCATATTGTTGAGATACACGCACAATGAGAAGAAAACTCTCAAATTACCAAAAAGCTTCTAATTAGTCAAAAGGTCACCTCTTTTCAACTCTCCCTCTTTCTATCTCTCAGTGCAGACAGTGCAGCTCTAGTAGCAATTAGCTTTAAATTGCTGCTGTAGCAGTCAGCCTTAAAGCAGCGCTTTCACTTCAAGCTGTGCAAAATATCGTTGCATAGTTTTAGGCTTGACTTGGAAATATATCATTGCATACTTTAATTTGCTCTATTTAAAGTAGGAAATATAAGTTTTATTTTTACAAACTACATAGTAATGATTACATCTTGTTTTTTAAATATTCACTAGAAATGATTATTTTTGAGTAGTTAAATAAAATTCTGATAACAAACATTACTTTCTAATAACGAATTTTGTATTGACAACTACATTTTTTTTATAAACATTTTATAAAAAAATAACAACTGATTATTATATGTAATTATAATTGTTTCACCCATGTATAATTATTATTATCACCGATAAAAATTATAAAATGTTTTATTTCATGTCATTTATACGTTGAATTGAAATAAAAAGGAAATAATCATTATTTGTGATTTTAATTTGTTGTTGTCAAGCGGGATATTTAAGATTAGAATTAGATAAGAAAAATTTATCGATCTTTGATTAGCTGAGAGTATTTTGCCGTCGCATCAGTTGCCAAACAACTTTTCCCCATTGTTTAATTAAAGCTATGCGTCTGTGTTTTGTTTTGCAACTCATTTTTTTCCTTTTAAGACAATATGCTAACAATTTGCGACTCTCTTGAATAACAAGTGATTGTAGATTGTACATACATATATTTTTGTTTAAACAATAACAAAGGCATTTTAACAGCTGCGTGTTAGTTTAGCACTTTCTAAGACTGAATAAATATAACATTTTATGGCCAATTTGAAATACGCAAATATTTTGCAATTTTGATTAAATATTTATTAAATTTATTGCATGATTTTCATTCTTGATTGGCGACAGCCACCGTTCGTTGAACACGTGATAGTAAAAATCATCATTGTCATTATCATTATCAGAATCATTATTATTATTATTTTTATTATTATCAGACGTTCTTCGGCAGCTGTTGCTTATTATTAAATTATCAGAATTTAACCCATACATCTGCATTATTCTCGTCAATGTTTTAACAAATCAGCAATAATTTCTACGACGCAAATTATATGGAAAAGAACAACAAAAATAGACTGCAGATACCCTTTAAGTTGTTAATGCTGGTCAGGACTATGCACATAAATAATTTAAATAGAAACCCCCTTTTATATTGACAGGGTATAAATAAAAGCGATAGCTGTTTTATTTGCAGAGAGTAATTAACGGAGCGAATAATTAAAAAAGCTGGTAACAAATTAAATGGAATCAGTCAATGGTGATGTCATGACTAACTCGACTATTGAGATACCGGAACACGAAATACTCCATAATATTTATAAAGATTAAATACCTAATTCATTTCAGATGTGACAGGACTTGAAACTATCGATAAACCTAATTACTTAAAGTATTATCATAAGTCAGCACTCAAATAATTAATTAATAAAAGGTAGGTCTTGAAATACTTTAAGTTAACAATATAATATGAGATATAGAGATGAAACCACAAATAAACACATATTTCGTATAATAATTTAGTTTCGATAAATTTATGATATTTTAAATTTGTGGAAAATTGTAGACGATAGCATAAAATTAGTGCCAAAATTTCAGATGCAGAATCAATTTGGACGCCAAATCATGAACAAAATGATATTCCGGATGAAAATCGGTTGAGTTTTGATGAAGTTATGGGGGATCAATGTTTTTGAAAAAACTTCAAAAAAATTTGGATGATCGGAAACAATTTAAATATTCAATAAACCAAATTTAAATACCGAATGATTTTAGAAACCAAATCATCGGTTGACTTTTGACAAAGTTAAGAGGTTAGAAATTTGGTAAAGAATTTAACATTTCCTATATGAATTACAGTATTGTAATTAGACTACGAGAAAAGACATTAAATAATTATATGAAATCAAAAAAAAAAAATATACATCTGCATGTAAAATTGTGAAGAGCTGTTTTATTGGAATATGATAATTTTTTTAAAGTACTCTCGTATAATTTCCAATTAGCTTAGTATTCACACATATATACGATTGTACTATATATATTATCAATTGGAGTTATTTGTTTGACGCAAGTGCTTCGTTTCACAATATTTACAGTGCCTGCAAGCGTCATTGCCTTTGCATTATATGTGTTGTTTATTTAATTATTTTGTTTAATTGTTCATTGTTTCGGTTGGATTATGCGACGTGTTTGTAGATTATTAATCTACAATCATCTGGCGTTGAATAATTTGTGAATGGTTAAAAACGGGGAGAAATAAAATCCCCAGAGCGATTGAATATCATATATTTCCATATAGAAACACACTCTATAGTTAATGCCAAGTATTTTTGGCTTTATGATGACAAGTGCCGACTATCTTATCTGAACGTCAACGGTTTCCGTTTTTAGCCACGTGTTGCGCTTTCTCGTTCCACTGTGCCTTTCCCCCCTCCTCCTTCTTTGTAGAATACAAATGAGATGAAGTGATTCTCAAAAAAAAATTATATGGTATATTAATAACAAGTGTATTCTTATACACACCTGTTTATTTGATAATAAAGTCACAATAAGAATGTGTGTTAAATTTGTTTGTAAAACAATATTTGAAGGTCAACAGTTGTTTTTTTCTAAAAGCCTTTTCTTCGTCTAGCACTTGTTTAAGCCTTGTTCTTTTTAACCCAAAACTGACAGTTATAGACGTCTGTTTATTAACCAATATTTGGTGTAAAATTTACTTAAAAATTTCGCTTTCTAAACGAATTTTAATACGCATTCAATTTGGATTTCCGACTCAAATTTGTTCTCTATTTTATTAAGATAACTTTTGAGTTTTTTCGATCCTATTTTGTTTTCTATTTCATTATGCTAATTATTATTTTTTGGTTACATTTTGTGTTTCTATTTGGGATTTATCGAAATGTTGCCATGTCGCCAATGAAAACAAGTTTCCCTTTCGCATACTATTTAGAACTAGTTTCGTTAGTCTTAGTTATTGGCTACTTAGTCTGACATCTGATCGACTGACGTACATGCTAATTAAAACACTTTAAATGTATGCTTTTATACCCTGTAAAAGAATATTAATTAAAAATATACAAAAGTTTTCCGTCAATCTCTGGAGTTATACAACATAAATAGTTGAAATTTGGCATGTTGCATTTATTATTTTTCAACATTGTACCATATTTACCCTGTAAATTTCACATTGATCGTATTGGAAACACCAAAAATTATTTTCTTTGCTGTACACTAAAAAAAAAAACTCCGATTTTTAGCGTAACAAATATTTGTCCTCATAATTATTTTACCGATAAATTAAACAATATTAATAGAAAATGGCAAATATGAAATTTTTCCAATAAAGATCTAATATATTATATCAATAGTATTTGTTTTAGACAATAATTGTTTAAATAAATATTTTTCTCAAAAAAAAAAAAACAACAATTTTTTAAGTATATACATTTTTATGTATTGCAAATACGATTTTTTTAGGGTATGTTGGAGTTTTGATTATATTTTGAATGTTATTTTAGGCAGACACCATTTTTCCACATATGTATGCAGATTAATAGTTTTGTGCTTAAAATACTTGAATGATTAGCATAAACTGAATACGTTGGTTTTTCTAATGCCTATGACTATTCGACTTTGTTTATTATTTATGTGTCTTCTGTTTTTATTTTTATGCAGCAGACAACAACAACATGTTTCAAGGTTTTCCAATTTCCGCAAAATCCAACAGACATATACATAAACGTATGTATCAATCGATCAAAATCAAATGAAAACGAAATTGAAATCGAATACAAGTAGGAAATTTGAAACATGTTCAACAGGTCGTATACTTAATGCGTGGCAATATTGAATCCAGTTGGAGGCGGTTGCGACTAGGTGGGAGGAGGGGGGGGAGGGGTTGGACAGTGTCTTGAGCTTAGTGCAAACAACAAAATGCAAAGTGCAGTGATAACAATGCCCACTGTTAACTGATCAAATAAACAAACAACCCGAGCGACGTTCGTAATGCAATGGAAACAAAACTAATTACACAAACACAGGGGGAAATACGCGATGCGAGGGGTGGGGGGTCAAAAGAGGGGAATTTCCCTTTAAAAAAGAAAAAATGCTGATAAGCCTGTAACTTCTTCAACTAAAGGTTGTAAAGTACTTGTTGTGTTATATACATACTCGGTAAGTACGTATTTCATGCTGGGATGCAATCTGCATTCAAAAATATATTGATGACTAAATTGAGATAATGACAATGACAATTACAATAAAAAAAACACATACTCTAATGGTTTTCTCTCTCATTTCTTTTACTACCTTATCATATAACTGAGTTTCTTTTTACTCTTTTTTGTGCCATTAATTAGAACTGCTTCCTTTGGTAGCTAGCGTTGTGTGTGCTGATTAGAAAGAACTGTTTGAATCTTTATTGATATGTGAGTAGTGTCTGAGTGTGTGTGAGTGTGTGCCAATAAACCAACTTGGACAAATGGAAAGTTACGAAAGATTACCTAGAATATTGATACAATACTTATGTGTAAATTGAAGCAAATGTGTAAAACACTTTATAAGGCAGTGAGTCATTAACTATAACTATATAACTATTTTACTGTGTTTTAATTAAAACATCATCATATTTAAAAATAATTATCATGCAATGACCAAGTCTGTAATAAAAATAATCTTAACTCAAATAGAATCGATTCGATGTTTTATTTAACATATTTATTTTAATACAACCATTGAAGCTTTACTCGTAATTTCTCGATTTCTACGCATTATATTGTTATCATGGAATATATTTAATCTGTTACAAATTTTCTATATTTAAATAGAACTTACTCGATTTTTCTATATATTTCTCTTAGCACATTATCTGCAGAATTGACTGAACTTCCCTATATTGTCATCTACATTTATTATAGTTATCATGAAATGAAAAGATCTGTTGTTAACCAATCTATATATAACTTAAGGTCACTCGATTTCTTTATATTGTTTCTTGGAATCTTGTTTTGGAATTAGAAATCATTTAATGCGAATATATAAAATATATAATAGAAGGATATTTCATCTTTTCAGAATTAAAGAATAGAATATGGAAATTTCCACAGTGCTCAAAAATATGACTAAGCTGCAGATATTATAGATATATCGCTAATTAAACATATATAATATTTATATTTTTACTATCAAACACATTTAATAAAAGTAAATAAATTTTAAGATACCAACCATATAGATTTATCGATATATTAAAGTTATAGTTTATAGCTAATATAAAAAAGAAAAGGTGTTTAATGAACTCACCTGCATTATGGGATAGGCGACGCGTCCTTTGCCGAAACGCTCGATGATGGTCAATTTGCTGGCACTGGCGATGACGCCCGCAATGTTCGATGAGGAGAGAACGGGACGCAGCGGCTGTACAATGGGCACAAAATCACGATTACGCTCAGCAAATGTGCGATCAAAGGAATTGCGACGATCGCTCTGTGATCTTCTATAAGGCACATGATTGCTATTGTTGTTACTGTTGTTGTTGTTAGCTGTTGCTTTGCTGCTGTTGTTGCTGCTGTTGTTGCTGCTGTTGCTGCTGCTGCTGGCATATTGTGAGACGCCCATATAGGATTTCGATTTGCGATATTGCTTGCCTGTATATATAATATTGGTGTCCAATTGATTGTGATCGCTGCTGATGCTGCTATAGCTGCTGCTGCTCATATCCGATGAGCTGGTGGACGACAACGACGAGCACGAGGAGGGGGGGCAATAGTGTGGGTAATATCGATGGCTTGGAGCATTTGGCACAAGGTATGGCCAAAGCGGCTGTTAACAAATCGGCGGGATTTATTTTAGTAGCAGCATTATCAGTGTTGTTGTTGTCGGTTATGATAACAGCCGATGTTGTTGTTGCTGTTGTTGTTGTCAACTTATTGTTAGTTTTGCTTTTATTGTTGCTGACGTCTTGTGTGGATGTTTGATGTTGCAACTGTTGCTGATTGCTGTTGTTGTTATTCTTATTGTTGTTGCTGTTGTAGTTATTATTGTTGTTGCTGTTGTTGTTGTTGCTGTTGCTGCGTGTTAAGGGCTGAAAGAAGAGTTGCTGTCTTTGGGGTCTTGCCTTCTTGCTGCTACGTTGCTGCTGTTGTTGCTGCTGCTGCGACGACTGTTGCTGCTGCAGTTGCTTATTGCTAACGTTCTTTGGACGCGCTGTGTTGTTGCTGTTGTTGTTGTTGCATTTATTGCTTACATTTTTGGTCTTTTCATTAGTTTTCATTTGATTGTTGCTCTTGTTAGTCTGCAGCAACTGTTGCTGTTCCTGTTGTTGCTGCTGCGTCGCCAGTTTGTCCTTGTCCGCCTTCGCTTGCTTGCCATTGGCTTTGTTTACCATTTTCACAACACTTTGTTATTGCTTTATTAATTAATATTTTTTTCTACTTTATTTGCCACTTGTTTATTTACTAGTTTTTATTTATTTCGGCTTCTCTGTGCACTTGCTTTTTATATTGTGCTTCTGTGCTTGTTCTATGCGCAATTGGCTTTGATCGCTGCTTTTTGCTGCTGCCTGCAAACACACACTCTCTTTTGTTCAAGCACTCGGAACACGACACACACACACACGCACGTAAGAGCTAGGGAGAGCGCGAAGAGAGAGTGAACTACGCAGTGAGAGAGAGAGAGAAAGAGCGCAACACTTGCACTTGATATTTCGATACGTCTCGTTTCGTTGTGTGTTATAGTTGTAGTTGTTGTCGCCGCTTTGCCGAAAGCTTTTCGTTTTAGTTATTGCCACGTTTGTTGTTGTGCGTTTTGATTTGATTTTAAATACTTTTTTTTTGGGTTTTGCCGTCTGCTTTTTTGTTTTTGTTTTGTTCTTTTTATTAAATGAGCTTTTGTTGTACCTTTGAAATATTTATAATCACAAAATTCATTAATATCTATTTGTTGTTTTCGTTTTTCGTTGTTGCTATTGTTGTGATTGTTTTTTTTTTTTTTTTTTTGGCTTGCTCACTGACGTTTTGTTTTGTGCATACACTCTTTAACTGAGTCTTCTCATCTAAATGTTTGCCCTGTTGTTTGCTGTCAATTGGAAAAAAAGAGAGATAAAAAGATATAGTAATTATATATATAAAAAATAAAATGTCTACGAATTTCGCATATTTTTAAAGAATTACAAAATAACTCGCAAAAAAAGAATAGGAAATCAAGATAAGCAAGAAAATACCCGAATCATAAATTACGAAATTAAACAGAAAATTAAGCAGAAAAAAATGTACATTCCCAACCTTTTTTTCTAATTTCTAATTTTTTTAAATAGTGGCTTCCTTTTTTTTTATTTCAACTTTCATGTTCTGAATAATACAAAATCCAAAAATAATCTGTTAGTCTCTATTTTTTTCAATTTGAAAACAGTTAAATTCTTAGAATATAATAATAAAAAAATAAAATAAAATAAAAAGTATGTGTAAATAATTTCTTGACTAACTGTATTCCCATTTGTTATTGTTTAAACTCATTTTTCTAACCAAATGCCGTTTGTTTATAATTAAATAAATATTTTATTTTATTTACCCCGCCGCATACATATTTATCAATTTTGTTTTTCACGTTTTCTATATTGCGCTCGCTAAAAAGGAGTAAAAACACAACGGTGAGCAATAATGTTGCTATTTTGTCGGTCGTGCCTCTCACTCGCATCGTTTTCAATTCCAACGCGCAATTTCTATTACTTTCGCGTCCACAAATACAACTACAATAATAATAACAACTACAAAGCATCGCTTGCCATTTTTGGCATTCTCTCTTTTGGTCAGCACTGTGCTCTTTCTCTCCCGCTCTCTCTTGAGCCCACGATAAGATGATGTAAGTTTTTTTATAATGCAAACTGTACAAAAATACGCACATACATATTGAATGTACATTTGTTTTGTATGTAGGTGGTATTGTATGTGTATATTTGTAATCTTCTAGCAGCATTCACAATATATATGGATGCATGTTTGTAAGTCACAATTGATTTTGTTATGGGTTGGGAAATCGGTTAATAAGTATGACATTAAGAATTGGAATTTGTATGCCATAAAGTGCAATATTGTTTGTACATATTACATATGTAAATACGTTCATATTTACATAGGTTAACCCTTTATAAACTTAACGAGTCGGGGAAATGGTTAAATTTGAATTTGTTTAGACACAGTTTCTTGAAAACTTAAACAAATTATATTAATCATATCAACCTGTATACGTAATTTGAAGTTGACAAATGAGTCAAAGAAATGTGATCACAATCAAAATAACCGTTATCCAGTTAAATTACGCATATAAACCAAATATATACGTATATATATGTATGTGTGATTCATATATACATATGCCAGCCATATGAAATTATTATATAAAAAGCAATAACCGTAATAATTTAATTAGGCCCGTTTCGAATTTTAATTCCAAACCATATTTTCCGAATCATATTCAAATTAAAATGAAATTCTTTTATTAAATTGAGAGAGATCATATCTCTAAAAAAGTATGCTATATCTCATTGAATGAATTTCGAATATTGATAGTTATAATTAAATAATTAAACTTTACCTCAGTGAAGACTGATGATGATCTCTGCTTAAATTTCCTAATCTCCTTAGTTGGATAACTTAAACTTGAAATAGATCTTCATGCTGAACATGCCATGGAAAGTAGCATGTAATTCCCATTTGGCGATTGTGTTATGGCTTGAAGCCCGAAAAACGCTTGGCAGCCTCTGAAGAATTCTCCAAGATTCCAAGATCTCCACTCAGAAACGAATTTATTTGAATTAATTTGCTGATTGCATTATGTTTACTGTTAACTGAATGACAATTGTATTGAAGTATTTATATATACCAAGCCTGCTTTGTGAAACATATAACGAGGATATACATTTCTACATACAGTATGTCAATTAATTGTTATAACAATATACAAAATGCGGTTATTTTTTATTTTCCGATGAAAAACAAGTAAGCAAAAGGAATAAAACTATAGGCCATGAAGCTTAAAAATCAATTTCAACAATTTAAATACTATATTTTATTTTTAATAACAAGTATTTAAAAGAATCAGTTATTAGACTTTATATATATTTTTTTGCAAAAAAAAAAGAGAACACATATCCGACTTTTTCTGTCAAAACAATTACTTGCGTAACTGTATTTTTTAAGTGAACCCTGATTCTAAAATCAGAATATAAGAAAGCGTTTACACATTCTTCAGGGCTGAAAATCCCAAAGAAACCGTCTGAAGGTGATATTTCAATCAAGCCGGAAATGATAGATAGTCCACGTGCGACATACATATGTACATACAAACATAGATTTACATATTATATTATAGTTCTTAGGTAGAAAGAGAAAGAGAGCGAGAGAGGGACAAAGAGAGTGATGGGTTTTCTTTTTGGCAAGGTAAAACCCGGCAGCAAAGATTGCAATGCAGTCACGTAGCCACAACAAATTTCTAGATCAATATTTTGATTATTATTTTTCTTTATTTTATATTCACCTGGAGAATTGAGTGATAACTCGTGCTTAAGCGGCCATAATACGTATAAACGCAAGAGAAGAGACGCAATATTCGTTATGCTTTCTTTAAAACACGTACACAGAGAGTGAGTGAGAGAGAGATGTCAAAGAGAGCGCGAGCGATTTGACGGCCACGACGAGGACGACGATGCCAGAAATGAGCAAGAACGATAAACAATGGAAGATGGCGAGTAGCGGGAGAATGTAACGCGTTTTCCGTTATCCGTTCGCGACACGTTATTCCTTTGGATTATTTTTACACGATATAAAAGATGTGAGTACACGAACAGCAGCAAATTGTCAGCAGTAGTTATAGGAGAGAAAGAGAAGGCAAAAATGCAGCGTACAAAGAAAGTTCAAGATCCCAAAATTGATATTGTTGTTGTAAACCAATTGTTTTGTTTAAATATAACGTATACGTGATCCAACAACCCGAGCTGCCTGCAGGCGTTTGTTTTTCCTTCCTTTTTTTCTTTTCTTTTCTTCCTTTTTTTTTGCTACACTACACTACTGACTGACGTATAAAACCCTAATTGCTATGTTGCTTAACAATTATGCTCTCTTCTTGATGTTTCGTTTTCTCCGTTTTTCCTTGCCTTTCACACACGAAGAAGAAACACAAAACACACGCGTTGACGAAAGAAAAAAGCACGTTGCTCAACAGTGTACGCAAAAAGTTTCGAGAATGTTGTGGGTGGCAACAACGCGTAGATTTAACGTTTAATATTGAAAACGCTCGTCTCGTCAATACTTTTAGAACTCACTTTCAAACTTTCCGTTGCACAAAGAACTTAGAGAATTGTTACATATGTATGTATATCGTTATATTTGATTGGCTGGTTGGTGGATCACAGAAAAGATCGTCGATTTCAGTTTCAATTTTCTGCACGATTTCTATTTCTATATAATCAGTTTCTTGATGTGTCTCTCCTCTACTTGAGTGTCGAACATGTGACGAGCAACTGATGGCCGAACGTTCGGTTGCTTAAGCAAACGCGTCGTCCGTCGTTTATGTATGTTTGTATGGTTGAATAAATCGCGGCAGCTACGCGTCGCGAACGTCGGCTACGCACTATGGTCCGATTGTCAAATCCATTGATTAAAATTGTTTTTCGAATTTATTTAATTTTTTTTGTTGTGCAGAAAAAAGTTTGTTGTCTATACAAATTTCATACCATTAATAAATATAAAAATGCATTTCAAAAAATATTGTAGTTTACTACAGTTGATTCACAGTCAAGTTGATTGTGTTTTTTTTACATAAATTGATGTAAGTAAAGTAACAGAAAATATATCGATATTAATTTAATGAAAAATATAAGGAATAGTTTACTGGTTAACGTAACTAAGCTAATTATAAGTTAAAAAATTTTAAACAAAAAGATGCAATTTAAAATTGACTGCTTTGCATAGTTGGCTGCCCACTGTGCGACGGCGACAACAATTCTAGAGAGTAAAAATTGAAAAAGTTGAAATAAAAAGTGAGCAGCGAAAAGTTCACAAATAACTAAATCGCCGGCGGCATACATTGCTACATATATTTGTAAATAAGTATGTATGTACATAGCAACAAAAACGAAACATTTACATAAGCACAAATGTAGGTATTTAGGTACTTATGAATGTGTGTGTACTTTTAAACATTTCTACATACCCATTTAATCGCTGCAAATTAAACAACAACAATTAGATGATTTGAGCGTCGAACTTGCGAGAGAGGGAGAGCATTTTTGGTCATTCTTCTTCACACACACCAACGCTCATTTCACAGCAGTGGGTCAGACGTCGACTGGGCGACCATTGTTTTAGCCGCGTTTTCACTTTTAAGCCCAGTTTCTGCTAAGCAACATGTGGCCTGTTACCGTTGCTCATTCTGGTTGGCAACTCCACACGAACGTTTCAAAATAGTTTCGAAAGAGAGCGAGAGGATGATATAAAAAGAGCGCGCCAAAGCTTGTGACAGCTTTCAGCTAGTTAGTGAAGATTACCGAACGCATCTCATGTAAAGTGAAATTGTTGTTGTTGCGAGTTATAATGAAATACCGGCCGGCGTCAACATTGAACCGAAAGAGAATTGTATAAGAGAAATGAAAATGATAGAGAGCGCACGCGGGGCAAGAGAAAGCGCCGACCTTGCCGGACCGTGCTGCCATTTGTAATAAGTAAGATAATTCATAGCCGACATTCTTATTTTGATATACGCAATAAACATTCGATTCAACACGTGACAAAACACATACATAAAAAATGGTAGAGCATACATTTAATTGTACATTGGTGCGGTATATTTGTGCCTGCGCACAATGCCGCAAATAAACAGAAATAAATAAAATTATACATGTGTCCGTGTGCACAACAATTTAGATTGCCAAAATTCGATGCGTAGTATTTAACAACACGCTAAAGAGTTATTTTGAATACATCATAGCAATGTGTGCATGTAAATTACGTATCATCGCATACTAGACTTGGGTGGCTCATGAGTGAATTAACAAAGTTGCCCTTTTAAATGAGTGAGGGATCATGTTCCTTTAAGTTTGTTAATTTTTTTCAGCGATCACCTTTGAAATCCTCCATTAAAATCGAGAATTTAAAATACTTTTTCAGGGGCTTCCCCAATGCGCTTAAATCTATGTAGTGTACCCACACTTTATTTGTAAGTCGCTTTTCGGCGTTTTTTTTTATTGTCGAACAATATTCGCATTCTAAAGTAACTTGGCCGATTGTAGGAATGCACTCAATCCTAAAATTTTTGAATTTAGATCATAAGGCACTTTGAAATTATTTATAGTAATTCTATTTATTTAGTGAAATTACAAATATTGAAGACAAATATTGGCGGGTAACCGCTAGTTAAAATAGGTTGTTAGCTTTAACCCAAGATAGGTTGGCAGCCTCAGCCCAAAATCGGGCGGGCAGCTTTAACCAAACAACAAGTTGACAGGCTTGAACCTCAAATCTTAGTTCATTTTCACATTGTGATCAATTTCCATACCAATTTGAAATTAGATAAAATATATTGGACCATTTGCGATTATATGTGAGGTCAATTATAATTCAAAACAAATGAATATATACACAGTTTTTATTAGGAAATAAAGGCATTGAAAAAATATAGTCGAACCAAAATTAAATATTGACAGTATTCAGTGTGCCGCTAACGGAAGCGCCTTCCATAAAATGCACCTGCAACGAGGAAGCTTGTCAAGAGGCTGAAACCAAGAGCCTTGTTTAGGAACTTATCCTGCCACTGTCGATTGGCAATACACTGGCTGTAAGGCATGCTGGAGAACGAGACGCTGTTGTAGAGAGGAACCCAAAATCTGGGAAACATCCGATTCAAAGTTGTGTCTAGCAGTTTGCGACAGCGAAAAGAGAGTCGCTTAGTTAGGTCACGCATCTGGAAAGATCCAATGGAGTTTGTTAAGAAAAAAAGAGACAGATATATTGCAAGAGATAACAAAGTTTTTGATACTAATGTTATCGATTTTACGATAATCAGATAGATTTGTATCAATTTTCAACAGAATACCAGAATACAAAATAATACCCCATATAATAAAGAATAAATAATAATGAGCAAGCAACAAACAAATAAATAAAATTATAAATACAGTACAATCAGGTTATAACGACTCCGCTTATAGCGTCAGTCCGGTTATTTCGACGGAAACTCGATGGATTGGTTGGTCCCTTGAAAGTCGCTATAACCGTATTCTACTGTAATTAAAAAAATAAAAAATTAATCTACCCACCTCCAGATAGTTATACATGGCTAGATCACAAATGGCGAATGCGTCCTTCCAGCGAGACTCGGTGAACAGAGCCAAGGCCTCATTCAGCGGCAGTTGCTGGTTGAGAATGGAGGTGAGAAGAGTGACATCCTCCATGCCTGCATTCATGCCCTGGCCATAATACGGCACCATCGAATGAGCTGCATCTCCCAGGATCAATGCCTTATCGTCAAAGTGATAAGGCTTACACTTGACGGACATCAGGTGCTGTGGACGTGTCTTGAAGAAGTCCTTGATGAGCTGCTCTTCGCCAATCAAGGGCAGAGCATCCACATAGTGTTCACGGAAGAAATCCAATAGCTGTTGATGTGTCCTGATCTTGTCAAACACTTCAAATGGCATCGATAAAGTGACAGTAAAAGATTTATCCTGATTGGGCAGGGCAATCATCATAAAGGAGTCGCGTGGCCAAATGTGCAAGTAATTGGGTGGCATTTGAAATTCACCCGCCTTGGCGGGTATACACAACTCCAGATACCCGGTATTGATATACTCCTGCGAGTAATTGAATCCTGGTGTGCGGACCAAATGCTGTCGCAATGTGCTAAAGGCGCCATCGCAGCCCACAATGAGATCCGCGCTGGCCGAGATCAGTTCTTGTTCCTTCGGCACCTTGAACTGCATTTGACCCTCACTGATGTTGGCCATGGCCAACTTGTGCTCAAAGTGGCACTGTATATTGGCAAATTCATCACAGGCATTTAACAACAACTCATTCAATTGCTTGCGACCCACGGAATAAAGACACTCTTTATTGCAAGGATCATAAAGGACAATGCTGGTGCGACCACGTACATTGTGCAACATGCGTCCCCGCATCGGTATCGCGGTGGCAAGCACTTTTTCCTCCAGCCCCACAGCTGCCAGCGCTTTTCTGCCCCGCTGCGACAAGGCCAAATTGATGCTACGTCCTTGTACCAATTGGGCGGTTCGAATGTCCTCCCGATACTCAAACAGATGCACCTCGTTGCCCATGCGTGCAAAGTTCAAAGCCGCCAGAGATCCCACCTGTTAAAGCACCAATAAAACGCAAGTCACATATCTTTCGGTTCTAGTTTATCTCTTGGATTACCAAAATATGCTCAGCACCACAGATAAGATAACATTTTTAAGGTTTATTTAACCAGTTAGCATTTTTAATGCTTGATCTAGCATTTTTTTTTTAAAGTACATTTATTTTATTTAAACTCAAATAAAAATGAAACAAAAAGATAAAAATTTATTCTTCTTTTTCTAAAATCTTTTTTTTTTTTTTTTTGAGCATGTGGTTTTAAAACTCTTTATATTTTTTCCCCTATATTTTTTGCTAAAAATTTATTCTTTTATTTATACTGTTAAAATGCTTGCAACTCAAATAAAAATAAAACAAAAAGATAAAAACTTATTCTTTCTCTTAAATCTTTTTTTTTTTTTGAGCATGTGTTTTAATCTCTAGAAATATTCGTTTTTCCCCTATTTTTCTTTTTGCTAAAAATGGTACATTTTTTTTAAATATTTTAAAATAAAAAATGCATTGACCAGCGATTCTTTCTAAGGTATAAGGAATTTTCGCTTGCAAAATTGAAAACCGGTACAGGTGCAAATTTTTATTTTTCAAAAATATTTAGTATATATTTGGAAATATTGATTGTATACTTACCAGACCAGCACCAATAATAGCCACTTTTCGTCTCACATCTCCGACTCCATTGCCATCGGATTGGGAATATCTGATGCTCTGTGACATTACTTTAAATTCCTTTATTTCTATGACCGTTCGCTTGTCACGTCGCCCGCTTAATGAGTTTGAGATCCAACCTTAATTGTTACCAAGTTGTTACGAAAAGTAGGGAAAAGACAGTAAGTACTGCTATCTTTCTGATGATGATACCTCAAAGACTGACACCGACTTGGGGAAGCTCTACAAATGCAGCCGCAATTCCCTACGTTGGTACAACCACCAAAAGCGCTTTCACTTTTAATTACGAATGTTTATTAAAGGGCATTCCTCTTTAAAGAGTCTTCATCGTCATAAGGTCAGACAAAGATTGACCTTAAAAGTGCATTTCAATATTACAAAATTATTATAATTATATATACTAGCTAATTATAGCGATACCTGATTAGAACAGCTAATATAAGTTCAGCTTTAATCTCATATTATACTAGAAGGTGTCTTAAGAGTTATAATCTGTATGCATCTATCGAAAAATGTAACAACGTGGAATAAATTTAAAATATACAAAAAAACGTCCATTTTATTGGACAATATTTTTGTTTCTGCTGCCATAAATTTATCGCAATGCTGTTTGTGTCACATTCGCGACCACATTACTCCTCAATTTGGAAATTGATCACAATTTGAAAATGCGCTAAAATCCCTGACCCAAGCCTGCCAACCTGTATTTTCTTGCCACATGACTATTAAACCCAGTTGGCAGCACCAGTAGTTTCTGTCGCCAAATAAAATTTTATAAATTAGCCAAAAAAAAAATAGAAATAGGTCGTTGTCGTTAGTGTTTTTATACATTTTTATCTTCCAAGGAAATTGACCACTGAAGGCAATACACAAAATGGTAATAAAATGCGGGCATGTACCCAAAATGAACAAAATAAATAAGAAAAGTGGTTAGCGAAAAATACGCAGTTTTTTATAGGTTCATTTCGATTTTCATTAGCCCATACAAACAGCATTATTTGTTGCTATTTTAAAGCATAAGCAACTTTGCAGTCATTCTATTAGTGGTTTAATCATTGTTTTGTATTTGCAGGGAAATGAATCGTCGCTGCCCATGGAAATGTGCTCCAATTGTAAGTAAATTTTGCATATGTACAATATGCATATATACATATCTACAGTCAATGTCATTTGAACGGAATTTGGCCAGCTGTTTAATAATATGCATATTAAACCACGTAGCTACATATTTATTTCGCATTTACAGTTTTAACTTAGAACCCACACAGTTATCTATGGCATTTGTTTGTCCAACCACACATTATTTCCAATTGGAATGTGAATTATGCTGGCATGATACTTTGTTATTTATGCCTTTGTTAGAGCAAGATGCCAGCACAGTATCAAAGAGCGAAACAACGGTTCATTCGTAGCTCCTATTTTCGGAACTAAGTCATTTCTGAACAAATGCTATTTTTTTTAAATAAAACTAAAATACAAAAAAATATCGAAATTGATGGAGAATTGATGTAAATCTACTTTAAATTTTAGTAACGATATTAAGAAACTTTGTAGTTGTAAATAAGCCAAATAGACTTTGGAAAAATTTGATATAATTTTTTTTGAATTATTCAAAGTCGAAAAAAAAGCACTAAATTATTGAATACTAGCCGCCCTCCGCTGCGCTCCGAGTCGCTCGCCTAGTTGTTAGTTGATACCCGGAGGAGGAGCAGCAGAAAACTTCTTTATAGAATAGAGAGATAATTAGAAAGTATTTAAAATATTGTTTGATTTGTAAGAACAACAAATTTATTGAAGCCAACTTGAGCTGACGTATAAACTTAGAAATTGTGACCAATTAGAATTAGCCGCTATTTGATCTACTTATGCAGTGTGTGAAGAATATCAAATACAATTTTCATTGTCATCTCGCTGATGCTAAAAATAAAGCCATGCGAATTTCTATTAGCACAGAACGAATCACGTGAATTTCATTTTAAATGTGCCCAAAGTAATCTATTATTTATTGCAATATTTAATTGGTTTAAAAATTTAAAAGAAAATATTTAAGAATACATAATTATAAATGTTTTTTGGTCCTTTGCAGTTGATGCGGATGAAATACGTAGACTGGGCAAACGTTTCCGTAAACTGGATCTGGACAATTCGGGGGCGCTGAGCGTGGATGAGTTCATGTCGTTGCCAGAACTACAGCAGAATCCTTTGGTGCAGCGTGTCATCGATATATTCGATGCTGATGGCAATGGTGAAGTAGATTTCAAGGAATTCATTCAAGGCGTCTCCCAATTCAGTGTCAAGGGCGATAAACTGTCAAAGCTGCGCTTTGCATTTCGCATTTATGACATGGACAACGATGGTTACATTTCAAATGGCGAACTCTTCCAGGTGCGCACAGTAGTCTATTTCAATTATGTATATTACATTCGATTACAATTTTATTTGGAAATTTGTAGGTATTGAAAATGATGGTGGGCAACAATTTGAAAGACACGCAATTGCAACAAATTGTGGACAAGACAATCGGGTTCGCGGATAAGGATGAGGATGGCAAGATCTCCTTCGATGAGTTCTGTTCGGTTGTGGGCAATACGGATATACACAAGAAGATGGTTGTCGATGTTTAAAAAGCATATTTGAAATTGCATATAGGTTTACGAGTAACGTGTACTTTTTTATATACGCAAATATTTTTCACTAGTTACTATTTATTGTTCTATTATCAATTGTTTGTATTTTCTCTTCTTAATTTAATTTTGTTTAACTAATTGTTTTTTCTTATTGTTATCAAGCTGTGAGTCAAGAATCAGCTCGAAACGCGTCAACAACAAAAAGGAATCTTAATATTTACACAGCCGTTAGTGAGCCTAATTTAATCACTCGCTTTAAACGCTCCTACGAATAATATATCACATTTTCTAAAAGAAAAAAAAAACACAAACAAACAAAAGAACACAATTTTTTAAAAAGTTGTATCTCTAAGTCGTAAAGTAATCGAAATGAAAAAGGAAGAAAGAAGGAGAAAAGGAAATGCAATACAGAAATCGATGCAAAACACCATATACAATATGTATTTACAAATATATATAGTTATATATACCATATAGGCAGACATAGAGAGAGAAAATTAATGAAAAATGAGCGCCTCCTACTTACACACTTCTTAAAATATATAGTCATAATTTATTATACAAGAAATATACACGTAATGAATTGAAACAAACTGGAAAAGAAAATTTTAAGAAGAACTACGAAAAATTCAAGTGAATAAGCAAATAAAGTAATAAGTTGAGCGTTTTTCAACAACAACAAAAAACTTTAATACCGTTTCCAATTATAATTCCCAAAAGAAAAACACAATACAATCTTAAACTACATAATTTGTACTCTAAAAACGAAAAGCACAATGAAAATGATAATGATAAAAACAATTGCGTGTTCATAAGCTTTAAATTATTTAATCTTTGTGTGTGTGTGTGCGCGGGTGTGCATGTGTTTAATTTACACTCTAATTAATATTTAAACTTGACAAACTTGCACACTAAAATATCTTTACACTTAGCTTTTGTTAATTACTTCTAATTCTCCTGTGATTTGGCCAAAACGAAAGTGTGCATGTAGAAAAGAACTTCGTTAATCTATTTATATATATAATATACTGATATTTATATACTTAGATATACTCTTGATGAAACTCTAATTTATAGAGCTATTAACACACACAAACACACACACAAAAAAAAAACAAAAACAAAAAAATCTTAAGCAAAACCAAACTGTGCTATGTTCTTAACTCTTTTTTACTAATATTTAATGCCAACTCAGCAGAATTGTTTAATGGGAAACAAATAAGATATATATATATATATTATAACATTTTTCAATTATAAGATATATACATATATTTATTATGTATATGAATATTGCATACATACTTACAACTAATTCTAATCAAGTTAACTTAGTAATTACATAAATCAATACACAAAATCGAATAATTATACATACGATGGTTGAATAACAAAACTTTTATACTTAACTTATAACAATATTAAAAAAAAAAAAACAAAAGAGAAGAAAAAAAGAAAGTCTAGTTAAAGGAATTAACGAAATGCATGTTACAAATTTTTACAATTAGCAAATTTTTTGCACAATCGCCATTTCAATTTGTTAGCTAATCCTAATCAATTTTTCATATAATGTTTATATATATTACGAATGCAATTTGTAAAGTCAGCCAAAGATATGAAAACGCTCTTTCCACAGCTGCACAAGAGGAGAGCAAACAAACAAAAGGAAACTCAGTTAGGCGGCTCGATGAAGCAATAAATAAATATATAAATATATACTACAAAAAAGAACGAATAATTTCCAATTTTGTTCCATTCATTTTTATTAATTTTTAAATGTATTGTTAATTAACGGCAAACGCAAACAGCTTGTCCATTGCAATATCCACCCATTCGACCCCTGGCAATGCAATGAGCAGCACAAACCGAGTGATTAACTCCGAATCCACTTAATAGATCGCAACTGGCACGTTTCTGACGAACTCGACTTTCTGCCTCCATAAATGTATCCTTCACTTCCGCAGAGAGAGGTTCAGGATACGCCTGGACCAGAGACACCAACAGGACCAGAGCAGCAAGACACAGAATGATCTTCATTATATTAATATGTATGTGGTTTGTACGGCTACAATTTGAAAACTATTGATGCTTCTGAATGCTACAGCTTGGTTTTTATACTCCAAGACAAGATTCGATTTTAGACTTAAATCCCCAACTGTGTCGCTGATAAGGTGCTGGGACTCCCAGTAGGTAATTTTAATTTAACTTCTTGCTATGTCTGGTCACGTAGAAGGGGATTTTGTGGGCAACGTATGCGATGACAATCGGTTGATTTAAAAATTATCACAATAAAGGTCAAAAGTATATGGATTGCAATTATAGAATCATTAATTTAAAACAGACCTCTCTTTTCATTCTGCAACATTTCTCGGCTCTTTATATCTTCAACTTGTTATAATTTAATTTTGTCAAAGATTAGAGAGCTAGAGATTTGAATTAAAGCCCAATAAACAGATTGTAAACTATTATAATAAAATAGTTTAATTACAATATATAAATATAATTTAATACATTTATATAAATGTAAGTTGTTCTTAAACTTTATTTAATCTGAAATTAATAATCAACTTCTATATTAAACATGGTGCCAACTATTTAAATTTTGCAACTAATCCAAAGTGAAAATTCCAAGAACATATTAAAGACTTGAAAATTCAAAAATTCGTTACTAATAATATCATTCTGAAGACATGGATCAGATTTATAGGTCTGGCAACGCTAAAACAAATAACAGCTTTTTTGTCAGATGGCAGCACTGTCAAGAAAGTAAACAAAGTCGATCGAATTTCATTAATTGCAGCAACAAGTTTTTAAATGATATTTTTGCCAATTAATGGTATAAAAAGAATTAATCAAAATGTCTAGCATCGATGGCATTTATTCTGTGCGTCTGGTAATTGCGGACTTTTATATGGAGAAGCCGGTATTTGGTCTGGATCCCTGTTACTCCGAGTTGCGCGGCAAGGAAATCAAACGCGTAAATACATAGTTGAATTTATTAAAGTTGTTGAGCTAATAATGTAATGTAATTATGATTAATAGGTTCCCATTGTGCGCATATTTGGTTCGAACGCCAATGGACAAAAGAGCTGCATGCATGTGCATGGAGTATTTCCATACTTTTATATACCCTACGATAAACGAGATTTCGAATCCTTGGAACGCGGCATTTTACAGCTTGCAATGCATCTGGATAAAGCACTTAATATATCACTGGGACAGGGTAGCTCCAATTCGCAGCATGTGTTTAAAATACAGTTGGTCAAGGGCATGTATGTATATATGAATCTAATAGTAATTGTAATTTGCATTGTATATACCTATACTTAGTCCCTTCTATGGTTATCATCGTGTTGAGCATCAGTTTCTCAAGATTTACATGTTTAATCCACGTTTTGTACGACGTGCGGCGAATCTACTGCAAAGCGGTGCTATACTCAACAAAAACTTCAATCCCCACGAATCGCATGTACCTTATATTCTGCAGTTTATGATCGATTTTAATCTGTATGGCATGAGTTATCTGCATGTGCCGCTCGAGGTGATCAAATTTCGTCGCAACACAGAGGAGGATGGTGAGTTTAAGCTGTTTATTGGGTGGAACACATCTAATATTTCTACCTTTTCAGTAATACCCTATGCTAATGTGAAGCCACAACAATTGCTGGACATTTCCATGGCTAAGAAGGTCGCTTGCAGCACCTTGGAGCTGGATATAAGCTCAAATTTCATATTGAATCGCTTTCAGCTGGTAACCAAAAGCAATTCAACGCATACAAATCCTGGCATTGAGGCCATCTGGCATGATGAGCATGTGCGTCGACAGAAATTGGTGCAGAGTCTTGGCCCTGATCAAGAGAAACTGAATGCAGTGAGGTTTAATTTAATAAAACAAAACCTGCCACATTATTTAGCTGCCTTCTTATCCTTACAGATACCAGTTTTGGAAGTACCGCCCACACAAGAGCGTCCCAGGGTAGAAATAGCAGAAAGCGATGTCTTCTATCGCACTGCCTTGGAGAGCAAACTGTTGTCCTTGGAACAGACATTGAGTTCAGATCAAACACTTTTGGATCAGACACAAGTCAGCCATGTTAATGTGACGCTACAGACAAGCGTCAAGGAGCAACGTCGCACATTTAATCTGCAAAAATTGCTGGCCAATTTAGTTTATCCAGAGGAATGCTCACAAGAAGCACAACAACAGCTGGTTAATGCATCCTTTATACAAAATCATTTATCCGGCAGCGGCAGTCTACAGAGCTTTGTGCAGGATGTGGAGAGGAAAGAAGAGGAGGATGCTTATTTGGATGACACACTGGTCGATGAGCAGTTGATACTGTCACAGGGTCCAGTGCCACATGATGCCACCTGTAAATCAATTATTCTAATTATTATTTGGCAATATTGCTAATATATTTCCTCTTGGCAGTGCGAGAGGAGGATTTGGAGCTGCTCGATGTGCTGCAGCAGCTGGAGGAGCAGAATGCAAATGAATCGCATATAGATTTGGACAGCTCGCTGGCGCCGCTCTCACAGCAGCACAACAATTGTAAAAAACAATACCAAAAATATAGAGATCAATGATTTTAAACATGTCACTTTTTAGTTGAACTAACGCCGCAGTTGCTGGATAAACAGACGGCAGCTGCAGCCTCTCAACAGCCGCTGTCTGAGGATGAAGCGAGCTCTGATGAAGAGACTGCCACAGGCAACATTCATGACTTTTCTATTGCGCTAGATGACATCGATGAGCTGCTGCTCAAGCTAACCCAAAGTCAGCCCAAGTCGGAGCCGAGTCAAGTGCCAAAAATGCCACAAATTGATGGCGCCGATGATCAGCTGCCACGTACACCGAAAAAAGGCAAAGCCAAAGCTCCCCGTACTCCACCCCGCACACCCACCACGCCAAAGAGTCGTATCAGCATGCAACAGCCACGTACACCCAAGTCCAGTGCCGCCAAGAAATATGCTCCATTGCCGCTCATGATTGTTAGCAAATCCGCACAGAGTAAGTCACCTAGAATTCAGTTTAAAGTGTGAATGAATTTAAGGGACAAACCGTAATTAAAATAACATTTTCCTTTAAAATCGGTACCTTTAATTTAAGCTATCTCTTTGCATTACAGAGCTGGCAAGCGAGACAACTGAAATGTCCCCTGGCAGCAGCATTAAAACTCGACTCAGTCAGCAGCTGGATATTGTGACCAAGAGGTGATTGCTTTAAGAAATTTAATAGAATTTATATTAATTAAATGTTTATCTACTTTTAGCCCAGCTTTAACGCTGCGCAAGAAGTTGGCCATAACAGAGTTGCGTCGGAAAAGCGTCTCAGCATTGCCAGAGCCCGTTGATGCCAATGTTGAGCGGTGAGTTCAGTTTATCATTTACTTTCAACTAGTTTAGTAAAGCAATGTTTAATTACAGCACGCCAGTGCGTCGCAGCTTGAGAAATCGTACTCGAGATTTGGACAAAACGCACATCATTTGCTCATTGACGCCTCGCCAGAAAAATGCACGTTTCTCCGATGTCTTTGTGGCTGCAACCAGCTCCGAAAACACAGTGGATACTTCAACGGAGTCGAAGAAACCACGACGCAGTGCACGTAATCGTGTTAAGGAAAAGATAGTGAAGCCGGTGGAAACTGTACAGATAGCGACAGCTGTCAATCCGACTGTGGACTCACCAGCTGGATCTATAGCCAGCGAGGATGAGGATGAAACCATTGTGTCCGACACAGAGAGCGATATATCGTTGCCAAAACTAAGAAAAACACCAAATTTGCGGCGTTTGCGTAGAAGCTTTCGAGACTCGCTGTTGGCCAAGAGTACAACGCCAACTGGCAAGAGATTAGACTCAGAATTAGCAAGTCCAATGGCTGAGAAGCAGGCGGCGAGTCCATTGGCAGTGCAGCCAGTAGCTCAAACACCAAGTAATGAGCAGGGAGGATGCGGTGCAGGCACCCAGTGATGACTTAGACACTTCACAAATGCTGGACAGTCCAGAGAGATGTGAGAGCAATACACCCGAGCTGATGAAGAGCTTCTATGAGCACTCGTTGATCATCAACAGTCCTTCAGTATTCAGCGAGGACTTGGCAAGTCCACAAACCAATGCACAGAGCAAAGTTACAACCATGTTAAGCAGTTCCTTTGTCATAGCTCCATTGGAGTTGCCGCCTAGCTATGACGAGGTACTGCACGGTTGTCAGAAGCTGGACATACCGGAGTATGAGTTCCAGCAGCCGTTTTATAGCAACCCCTCAGATGTTAGTAAAATGACAGAGGTGGGATTTCTGGTGCTGCGCATACCGGGCAACAAACTCAACGATTTGGAGCCGTTTCAAAGCTGCCTATTGGATGGCAATCAAGGATTGGCGGCTTGGCGTCGCAAACAATTGATTGACATAGGTGGAGCTTCCATGTTGCAACGTTATCGCAACGAGCAACAGATTCGAGAGTATTTCAGCACCGGGCGTGCTGTTGTCATTGAACCAGCGGCGTGTGCGCCAAGCAGACAGGATGCCAAGATGTGGCTAAAAGCAAGAGAATTGCTGAAGCAGCGACAAGGTCCTGGGGAGGCAGAGGAGGAGCGTGTGCAGGCCAACGATGTGGATAGTCCAATTAAAATAAAGCGTCAAAAAATAACCATGATGTTGAACGATGGCAATGAAGCGTCCGCTGCCAGTGGCGATGAGGATCTAGAGCTCAGCTGCAGTGGTTTAACATTGACGCCAGCAACACCACAACCTGCTGGCAAATCCCTATCCAAAGACACTCCACTGAGCAGCAAAGTTCGCTCCAAACGCGGCACAAAGCTACAGTTTCAGGCACCACCAGATGAACCTCCGTGCAGCAGCCAATCCAGTGAACAAAGTGTCTCCAGCAGCGCCGCTTTGGATGCCTTGGAGCGCAGTTCGTTTGTGCGTCAGCTGGACAGTGTCAGCAGTGGACGGAATAGTCATGAGCTCAGTTTTGGACTCACCAATGCCACGTTGGATAATACCTTTGGCTTCAAGGTTAATCTGGAGAATCTACAGCAGGCCAAAGCAGATATTGAGGTGAGTTTCACATTAAAGAAACTGAATATTATTTAATTGGGTTATCAATATATCTGAAAATATTCATTATTATTTTTAATTAATGTGGAAGACAAAAATAATAATTATTTTCCATTATTTTAGAATAAATGGAAGATTCAATGGTTATTTTTTTCATTCTAAGAACTCGGTATGAAAAACTTCTGAATTAAAAGTCCAATTTCAATTAAGATAAAAGTTTTTCAAAGTCCTTCATTTTGTATTATACAATAAACAATTTTTTTTATATTTCTTTTTTTTAATATATTATAAAAGTTACAAATAGGATTTTTTCAGAAAAATTAATGAAACAATATTAAATGATTTTAGAAAGTATATATATTTAATAAATGTTATTTTTGGACAGTGCAATTATCTGACCACCATGACGCTGGAGCTGTTTGTGCCGACACGTGAGGAACTGCAGCCGGATCCGTTCCACGACGAGATCCGTTGTCTGTTCTATGCCATTGAGCACAGTTTGCCGCCGTCAACAGCGGAGGAATCACTGCCCAGCAAGGCCTGTGGTTATATTATAGTCAACGATGCTACAGATTTGATCGGTGAGGGACGTCATCATGGTCTGGATGCGGATATTGAGGTGCAGGTGGTGCAGAGTGAAGCAGAGGCATTGGAAGCGTTGCTGGCACTCTGCACACGCTGGGATGCGGACATCTATGCCGGCTACGAGATCGAGATGAGCTCCTGGGGCTATGTCATCGAGCGGGCCAAGCACATGTGCTTCAACATTGCTCCCTTGCTGTCCCGCGTGCCATCCCAGAAAGTCCGTGACTTTGTGGACGAGGATCGTGAACAGTTTACAGATCTCGATGTGGAGATGAAACTCTGTGGTCGCATCCTGCTCGATGTCTGGCGACTGATGCGCTCCGAGATTGCGCTCACCTCTTACACCTTTGAGAATGTCATGTATCATATTCTGCACAAACGTTGCCCTTGGCACAGTTCGCGCTCCCTCACCGATTGGTTCGCCTCGCCCTGCACCCGTTGGATAGTCCTGGAGTATTATCTGGAGCGAGTGCGCGGCACTTTGGCATTGCTCAGTCAACTGGATCTACTGGGACGCACCAGTGAAATGGCCAAACTAATTGGCATACAGTTCTATGAGGTGCTCTCCAGAGGATCGCAGTTTCGCGTGGAGAGCATGATGTTGCGGTGAGTTTATTTATTTATTTATCCATTATCAAGATCTCATTATTATATGGCACTTATTTAAAATACAATGCAATTTAAACGCAGATTGAATTTGACGGTCAACCAACAATATAAAAATTACGTTTCCGCTCCAAAATCGATTCAGTTTTGAAAAAGTTATAAAAGTTTATTATATTTTTTTAAAGAAGGCAGAATAAATATTTAGACCAAATCATGATAAGAATGACTTTCTGCGTGGAGATAGATTGACTTTTAGCAAAGTTATGCGGATTGAAAGTTTTTGAAAAAATGTAAAGGACAAATTGGATGATGGTCGAAAAAACTAAATTTTTTGAATGAGAATACTTTAAATGTAGAATCAATTTGGAGGCCAAATAATGATTAAATTGACATTCCACTTGTAAATCCGTTGACTTTTATCGAAGTTATAAGAGCTCAAAGTTTTTGAAAAAATGTCAAGGGGTAGGTATGGAAAATTGGATAATTTTTCGAAAAAAATTAATTTTTCTAAATAAACCAAATTTAAATGCAGAATAAATTTAGAGGCCAAATAATGATCAAAATGACATTCCGGATGAAAATCGGTTGAGTTTTAACGAAGTTACGAGAGTTCAAAGTTTTTAAAAAACATCAAGGGGTAGGTATGGAAAATTGGATAATTTTTCGAAAAAAATTAATTTTTCTAAATAAACCAAATTTAAATGCAGAATAAATTTGGGCGCCAAATCATGAACAAAATGATATTCCGCTTGAAAATCGGTTGAGTTTTGAAGAAGTTAAGAGGGATCCAAGTTTTTGAAAAAATGTCAAGGGGTAGGTATGGAAAATTGGATAATTTTTCGAAAAAAATTAATTTTTCTAAATAAACCAAATTTAAATGCAGAATAAATTTGCAGACGAAATAATGAACAATATGACATTCCGCTCAAAAATCGGTTCAGTTTTGACAAAGTTATGACCAAATTCTCCGTCTCTCTCTTTCTCGCTTGCAGCATTGCCAAGCCGAAGAATCTGGTGCCTCTCTCCCCGAGCGTGCAACAACGAGCGCACATGCGAGCTCCCGAGTATCTGGCGCTGATCATGGAACCGGAATCTCGCTTCTATGCGGATCCATTGATTGTGCTGGACTTTCAGAGTCTGTATCCCAGCATGATCATTGGCTACAACTATTGCTTCTCCACGTGCCTGGGTCGTGTGGAGCATCTGGGCAGCAGTACAACCTTCGAATTTGGCGCCTCCCAGTTGCGTGTCTCCCGTCAGCTGTTGCAGCAGCTGCTGGAACGCGACCTGGTCACAGTGTCGCCATGCGGCGTGGTGTTTGTGAAGCGTCAGGTGAGGGAGGGCATTCTGCCGCGCATGTTGAGTGAAATTCTGGACACACGGCAGATGGTGAAGCAATCGATGAAGCTGCATCGCGACAGCTCGGCACTGCAGCGAGTGCTTCACTCTCGCCAGCTGGGATTGAAGCTGATGGCAAATGTTACCTATGGCTATACGGCGGCCAATTTCAGTGGACGCATGCCCGCCGTCGAGGTGGGCGACTCGGTGGTGTCCAAGGGCCGCGAGACGCTGGAGCGTGCCATCAAGCTGGTGGAGGACAATGAGAAGTGGAAGGTGCGTGTTGTCTATGGCGATACGGACTCCATGTTTGTCCTTGTGCCGGGACGCAATCGTGCCGAGGCATTTCGCATTGGCGAGGAAATTGCCCAAGCTGTCACGGAAATGAATCCGCATCCCGTCAAACTCAAGCTGGAGAAGGTCTATCAACCGTGTCTGCTGCAGACGAAAAAACGCTACGTTGGCTACATGTACGAAACGCCGGAGCAACTGCATCCCGTCTACGAGGCCAAAGGCATTGAGACGGTGCGACGTGACGGTTGCCCGGCTGTGGCCAAAATGTTGGAGAAGGTGTTGCGCCTGCTCTTCGAGACGGCGGATGTTAGCCAGATCAAACAGTACGTTTGCCGGCAGTTCACCAAGCTGCTCTCCGGACGCGCCAATCTCCAGGATCTCATCTTTGCCAAGGAGTTTCGCGGCCTAAATGGCTATAAGCCAACGGCCTGTGTGCCGGCGCTGGAGATGACGCGGTAAGTGGACTACTCTGCTCATTAAGATAAATAACCATGGGAATTTTCGAAAATATTTCTAGTATTTGCCAAACTGTCGAAATATGAAGATCTCACATATTTAACACAAAAAATAACACAGGTTATTATTCGAAAAGAAAGTTTAGAAAATGAAAACTGAGTTGAATAAAATTTATATGTAATTTTCATAAATTTGTCGATTTTAATAATCATTTAAAATAATTTTGAAAACAACGAAAATTAAGGAAACAAAGTTTTAATTCGAAAGGAACATTTAGAAGTTCAAAATAAAGATAAATACGAAAAACAGGAATTTTTTAAAACATTTAAAAAAAAACAAAATAGGAATGTTTTTAAAATTGAGAATTTTAGTAATACTTTGAACTATTTTTAAAAAAGGAACAAAATGTAGAAAACAACGTTTTAATTCGAAAGGAAAGTTTATAAAATAATAAATTAATTTAAAAAAATAATAATGATGTCAATTTTAAAATAAGGAAAAAACCAAGCTTAATGTAGACTGTTAATGAAATACCACAACCATTATGTTGCAGCAAATGGATGCAGAAGGATCCGCGACGAGTGCCGCGACGTGGAGAGCGAGTGCCCTTTATCATCATCAATGGTCCGCCGGGTATGCAACTGATACGCCTGGTGCGTCATCCTCACGAGCTGCTGGCCAACGATGGCTACAAAATCAATGCCATTTACTACATAACCAAGGCGATAATTCCGCCACTGAATCGCTGTCTTTTGCTGATTGGAGCCGATGTGAATGATTGGTAAATTAGCGATATAGATTTTGAAAGAATTCTCTATTAAACTGCTCTTGTTGTAGGTTCAGCAATTTGCCGCGCAAGCTGCTTCTGACACCCGCACTGTCCACAGCGGGTGAACTGATGAATCGTGGAGGCGGCGCCAAGTCAACAATATCCCAGTATTTCTCCACAACCAGCTGCATCATTGACTGTGGCCGCCAGACCAAGGCGGGCATCTGTGCGGCTTGTGCCAACAACTCGAGCAAATGCGTTGTCACCTTGCACTCGAGATTGGCACAATTGGAACGTGGCTATCGACTGACCCAACAGATATGTCAATCCTGTTGCGGTCGACTGGGTGAAGTGCATTGTAATTCCCTCGATTGTCCGGTTCTCTATGTGCTGGAGGTGAAGCGACGAGAGCTACAACAAATTCCACATATACGTAAACAGATCGAGGAACGTTTTTGATATATGTTTATAGATATATTTAACTTTCTGTTTGACTAAAAAAGTTAAAATTGTATTGCAGCCCAGTTCATGTAAATAGCTTATAAACTATTCAGTTATATATATAAGTGCATATATATGCTTTGTTAACTATTGATATTTTTTGTGATTTAGAAACGCTTCAAACTATAATTTCACTTATTTATTATTTTATATTTGAATGCATGTGTGTGTGTATAATAATGTATAATAATATTCCAATGAAGTGCATTTTACAAATAATTTAAAAGTGTTTTTTATGAACGTTGCTTTTAACAATTTCCAATGAATTTAACCAAATTAAATAACAATCATTATTTGTATGTATAATTTATAATTTATATGTATTTAACCATGTACATATGAAGGTGTTCATGCTCTTTTTGTTGCTTTTTGATTCGTTTTGTTGCCCTGACTGTACCTAAACAATTTGCAATTGTGTATGGTTATTATTAAATTGAGCGCATGTGTTTTTGCTTACAATAATATAATAATTATACAAAAAAACACTTGTTTAGCAAAAAAAAAAGCCATTCGTACAATTAAAAAGTAGTTTCAAAAAATTGAAAACATGCCTCGAAAACTTGTTTATGTTTTTGTGATTTCAGCATTCCGAACATTTACATAACATCAACATTATCATCATCATCTTCGTCCATTTCAAACATCATCGAGTTTTTAGCATCTGCATCATTTCGTTTATTGTTCATTTCCTCTTCGTTGTAATGGTTTGTTGTTGCTTTTAATGGTTGTACCACCAGTCAAATCCAGACCGCTATCATGGAAAGAATGCTTCTTACTATCCTTGCCATGACGATGGTTTTGCTGCTTGAAATATTGTGCACTGCCAGCAGTCTGAAAAGGAAACAAATTTTAATTGGCAATTGGAAAAAAATTCATGAATATATATTTTATTATATATCTGACTTAATTTACATTTTGATAAGAATTCAAAATTCTCGGAAAAACATAAAATGGAAATTGAATGGTCAAAAATAAATATATATATTTCGAATAAAATTTAATGCAGAATGAATAAGGAGCTGATTGATTTGACAAAGTTATGAGAGCTCCAATTAGTCCTCAATAATATAACATTACTGCTATCTATATATCTGTTTATATTTTATGTTATCCATTAACTTTACACATACATAATCTCAGTAAACTTGAAATCATTTGACCTTCCCAAGGAAGAACTTATTTAATTCAATTGTCAGTCGGAACAAAGCGGTTTCAATTGTTGCTAATATTTCCAGCAAATTCGCAATTACTTAATCATATATAACAACCTCAGACTCGTCGTATTAAATCTAAACAATAGAATCTAGCACTATATAACTACATAATCAATATTTGCGTCTGCTGTTCAATTTGGCACTAATTCAATTATGAGTTTAGCAAATTGTCGTAAATCACAAGTTTACCTTGTGCTGATGGTTGTTGTTATTATTGTTGTTGTGATGTTCCGTCGTCTCCTCGTAATCCGCCGAGTCACCCTCGCTGAGGCGACGCTGCTGGGCACGCAATTTGCAATCGCGACGCTTTTGATTCTTCTTACGCTGCCCCAGAATGCTCGAGTCGAGTCTAAAAATACGAATAAACAAAGATATTAGTTTCGGCCATTTAGCTTCAATGGAAATTGGACACTATTTATAGCACTATCACTAAATCTTTCTACTATTCAAATATACATTTAAAACTATATAGGTATATAATTTTCAACATCGCTGACTTAAAAAAACAATAAATACACAGTTTTCTTGACCCATTACATTATTAACTCATTACTCACTTAAGTTGTAGTAAATGAAAAATAATGAAGAAAAATTATTTAGCTTAGGCTTAAAAACATATTTATATATATTTTTTCATTGAATAAACAATTGTTTAAAAAATTTGCAATACGTTAGTGTGTTGGGTTTAATAAGCTGGCAGTCTCTTTTTAAATTAAGTTATAATTGTATTGTTTAATTGTTCATTCACAAAACTTATTTTCCAATTTGTTTTTTGTTTCGAAAGAATTTCTTTTTGACTATGAATAAGTAAATATTTTTGACGCACCTAAACACTTGTTTCATAATGTGATCATTAAATCTAACAGTCTTCTTGCAGCTCTCCGAGAGACCCGCATCATCTCCATCTCCCTCCTGCTGCTGCAGCTCGTTCCTCGGGAATGCTGCCGAATGATTGTGAGAAACCAATGCCAGGCGCATCCACCGAGCAGGAATACGATGAGGAGCAGTCGTCAATGGATGAACAGCTATCGGACATGGAGGGACGTGGTCCATAGCGACTGAAACGCTTGAGGATGCCACGTTGCACGCTGCTGCTGTCGTTGCACTCGGAAAAGCTGCGCTGCTTGCGCTGTGGCAACTTGAGTGTTGCCATGGGCTGTGAGCTGCTCTTCAGATGATTTGCTGGAGTGGAGATATTGGTTTGCACCAGCTCCTGCTGCTTCTCCTGCTGCTGCTGCTTTTCATGCTCCTGCTGTTTCGCCTTGATGTCTTCGCAGGCGGATTCGGAGAGGGAGCGTTTGTTACGCTTACGTTGCTTTTTGTTTGGCTTCTTCTGCAGCTGCTCTTGCTCCTGTTGCTCCTCTGCCTCCTCCTTCTCTTTTGGCTTATCAGTATTAGCCTCATCATTGCTGCACTGCGGTGCTATTATCACCTCCAGTGTCTGCTCCAGCTCATGGTGTGCCATATCAACATGCAGCGACTTTTCCGACTCATCATCGCTGTTCTTCTGATCATTGTACTGACCCAACGCGTACTCCTTGAGATCATTGCTATCGGGTCCAGCCAGATAGCTTGTTGGCATCATCATCTTACAGCTCTCGCTCATGTGCAGCTTCAATACCACATTCTCATCGGATGCATCTGCCTCAACATGTTCGATTTGTAGTTCAGCATCCGTTTCCTCGGGCAACTGCACCAAGATGGCATAATGTGTGGGATAATAACCACTGCCCATGGAGGCAAACTGCAAATGGAGACTGCGTGGCAGTTGCAACATCTCTACAGAATCCGGCTGCACATTGGGTACATGCAGCACAAATGCCATCACATTGTCGAGCACATTGCAATCAAACTTCGCTGGCAGCTGATAATGCAGATGACGCTTTAGGAACGAGCGGGGTGTAACATTGACAGTGGGTGGGACTGTCGAGTAGAAAGGAGAAAATAATATATTCAAGTATACTGTTATTGATCAAACTTTCAACAACAAAAACCAATTATTAAATCAAGTACAAATCGTGCCTCAACTGAGATAAATTGTTTGTTTTTATGGTAGCTTTGGAAACTGACAATAAACTCTAATTTTATTTATTATTAATAATAAATAACTTACTTTACTGATCAAAGGGTTTATTATAAATTTGTCTATATTATTTCTAATTGTTTTAAATCATTGATTTTGATTCTTTCATTAAAAGAAGTCGATTTTACTGAAAACGGCGCTGCAAAGAAGCGTTACTTTCTGTATATTACTTACATGCATTGGAATCGTCAGTTGCTTGCTGCTCCGTCAACTCAACGATGGCATCGTTAGCTTCTATTTGAGCTTCTGCTTCTGCTTCAGCTCCCTCCTCCTCCTCCTCGCCGGGCGACTCGCTATGGGAACTAAGTTCCACGCCGCTGTCCTCACGACTGAGCAAACGCAGAGTGTCGTGCATTTCCCGCTGTTGTCGAGCCGTGGAACGCACCACGGGTAATGTGATGGAGAGACGTCGATGCTCCGTATCGAAGCGAGCATTGCCCGCCTTGTCATCCACCTGGTAGGGCAAATCTAGCTTCAGTCGATACTTGGCACCATGACGCTCGCTGAGCAAATACACGGACTTCTCTGTCACATCCAGTTGACAGTCCGCCGTGGAGCTGAGCAACGGCAGCTCGATCTCAACGATGAGAGCACTTGGCACTGTTGCCTGTAGCTTGGCATCCAGTTCATCTGTATACTCGGACATTTCCACAGAGTGACTATGCTTAATGCTGTGCTTGGGTACCGTAAATGTTGGAGCTGTCGTAGGTTTAGTCTTTATGGGCAGCACTTTGGGTTTTCCGGCATTGGCATCCGGTTTCTGGGGATACAAATGCTCAAGGGGATGAGGCTCCTGCTCCTCGGCAGTGGGATTCTTGGCCAGCTTACGTATCACAGTGGGACGTGCGACGCCCTTGTAGTCGAGTTTGGGAAACTTGAGATTCGCTCGATCCAATTTTACGTGGAATTCCCGTTCCACACCATCGAGTGCGGTATCCAAAAGGCATTTCTTAAACTGCGCATTACGCTTACCCAGATGCAGTGCATCCGGATGGAAGACGACATCAAAGACTTTACACAGTTTGTTCTTGGCATCGAAATCATCTCGTGCTGGCGTCTGGGCCATTGGAATGGACCAGCTGAGACCCCGTTCTCCGGTCTGCGAATTGACGGATACCTCATTCTTGGGCCGTTCCACTTCCACGGAACTCGCAATGTTTATGAAACATTTGAGCTCGCCATCAATTGCCGTCTTGACCACAAATCCCGGCTTGGGATGTATAAAGGTTACATCCACACCACGCTCCTTTTCCAGCTGCGCGATTTCCTCCTCGTAGATTTTACGATTTGCCGGATCTTGAATTTCTTCGACGTAATCAAAGAATAGCTTGCGGAACTCTTCCTTGCCGAATGCTTCACGAATTCGCTCAAATTCTTCCTTTTTTATGTCTACTTTTTGATTGCCATACTTTGAGTGTTTATTACGAGCGGAAGCGGACATAGCTCAATTTCTCACTCACAATCACTCTCTGTCACTCACTCACTAATTATACTCACTCCACTGAATACTGAAATTTATAGAACACTTGTTGCACTTTTTGATTTGTTTTACAGTTAGTTAGGAACACGTAGCCGTATTAAATGCGATTATGTGTTTTTGTTGTTTGTTTGCTTGCTTGTTATTTATTATGATCTAGTTTTTTCTGCAAAAGAGAAAGAGAAAAAAGAAAACACATTCAATTAAACATTTGACAGCTGATGCAATAACACTAAACATTGATTTTCTATGGAAGCCGTACTTAAACAGTGTTGAGTTTAAGTTGTATAAAGCTAAATCTAGCGCATTTTTAAATATTTAGATTTAAATTAGTTATTACGTGTTCTAAAATCTTATTATCTATATTTAGTACTCATATTGTGTATTTTTCTAAATTCTGGCAAAACTGATTCTAAGGGGGTGATACCGCACCCACCACAACACATACAACGCAAACATAATTGTCGTAGGTTTAAATTTGTTTTCTTATCAAACATATACATAATAATGTATGTACATATATTTATCTGCACAAAATTAAATCAAATGCATAATCAATGACGACTTTTTTTTACTCATCTCTCTTTCTCACTGACATTCGCTCTCTCAGTTTATTAGTCTCTTTAGCACAATTTGCCGGCAGTTATTTTATTTTGGCAATTGCACAAAATTTATAATTACAATTGTTATGCAACATTCACAAAATCTAGATGTAGTGTAGGAAAACAGAAAGTGTCAAAGAACACGCTATAAAACCATGCGTTTTTGTTATTGAGCCAAATTGGAATAACAAACGTACTGCGTAGTTTGCTGTTTTGTTTTGACCGTTGCTTCGTTTGAGTTTTTCGTTGTTTGCGGCACGAGCGAACTTTTACGAATGAATAGAAAACGCCGGCAAAATGCCTTGGTAGGCAGAGCAGACCGATTAAAGATGAGAGAAGAGAGTGAGTGTTGGCGGGGGCGCTCTTGATAAGCAAAAACAACAACCACTTGCCCTCAATTGTTTTTCCTTTGCTATTGTTGTTGTTTATTAGCGAGGTTCTATTATATCAGTATATGGATGTAAGTATGCGTGTGTGTTGCGCAGACCAGACGAGATGCGATGTATACAGTGTATACTATACACACGTAATGTGTAAATATGTAAAGAACGATAAGTTTGATAAAAGAGGACAACTCTGCAGGATAGAGAGAGGGAGGATACAGCAACAACAAACACATGTTTAGGCGCCTTGGCATGTGTTTGTTTGTGCGTGTGTACACGCGCAACGGAAAAGTCGGGAAATATTATTAAAGTTACGTGATTGAGGGAAGCACATGCGTTTGATCAATATATCGAAATTGTTGACAATAAATTGATTGGTTGGCCACAAAGCGAAACCGGTCCAAATGAACTTAGGCCTCCTCGTTGTACACACACGCCCACTTCTCTAAGAATGCACAGGAACGCTGCAAATTAAATAAACTCTTCTGTTGATTTTTGCTACTGGTGAGGAAAGTCCGTCGACAGTCAGGTTTTTGCAACAGATGCAATAAAATGAAGAAAAACAGAACTTGCTCCAAGACTGCATTTTCATGTCTTCAAACTCAAACCACACACACACACATGTGCACGCAGAGGTCAAACTTACCTCAAATAAATATATAAAAACGTACTTGTGTATTCTTGAGTTATTTATTAAATGCACAAATTATTTTTAATACTATTTTTTAACAATATTTCTGTGCAACTGTCTTTGACGTTTTATTCAGAATTTCTAGAAACTTTTCAGCTGATCAATTTTTTTCCAGGCGAAGCAAGCTGAGGACCGGCTCAGGGTTGCCATCAGGTCCAAAAAGTTGGTCCCACAAAAAATTTCAGATCTGGCAAGCCGTACAATTTTAGTCAAAGTGCAAAGATAGTTGTACCTTAAATGGGGTATATAGAAAAACTTTCCTTAATACTTAAGTTAAGTTTGCGGGGTGGCGAACTTTAAACCATTTTCAATTACTTTTATTTTATTCTATCTTATTTGGAATCTAATTGGACTCGGCATAATTACTTCTAATTCTTTGTTAAAGAGTTGATTGTTAAACTTTTAAATAGCGTGCCTGTTTTTGAAAAATGCCAGACCGTTCTCACATTTATTGAATAGATATGTTGCTTGACAGCCAAACTATCGGTATTTTTTGGGACACGAGGCTGCCACATTGTTTTTGGTAACAGAAACAGCTCTTGGGTCCTCTAAAGAGTTGGCAACACTACTCTACAATGGAGTCCAATTTATTTTTAGTTTTTCTGTTGTCATTTTTTCTATATAAAAATGCAAAAGGTGTGTTAAAATGTGTTTAAAAGTGTAATACAATATATGTGCATCACTAGCATACATTTGGAAAATTAAATGGATGACTGTATTGCGGCAAATTACTCTGAAAAAATGATGCTAATGGTGCTTCCAATTTGTTTGTGTGTGTTCAGGCCACAATTTGTTTTCATATGCTACTGTTCTGACAAATTACGCCGCGTACAATAACTTAAATATTATTCAACTGCAGCTTGATGCATTATCTGAAATGAAAACAATGCGCTATTACAAAAATATTCGTTATATAAACACATTGCAATAATAATGTGAGCGAGTGAAGCATAAAAGTGCATTTAATAATCAGAACACGCATACATATGCGTTTTATTTGTGTATACACAAAAATATCAATTTGTGTGTGCGCTGAGTATTTCTGTCTTGTTTACATGTGTGCGTGACTATCATTTCCTTTATTTTTATGTTGTTTATTCTTTTAGCTGAAATTAGTGGATTGTTGCTGGACGAACATCCGGAAATAGACATGGAAATACCACCCCACGTAAATGGAAAAGAGTTTCCGGCAGTTCCACAAAACTCTGTGCTAACACATCCCAGGTAATAATCACTCCCAATTGATCACTACATTTAAATGGGAGTCTACTCAAATTAAAAACAGCTTAAACATCCACAAAATAAGCTAAACTGTTAACACTGATCTATATATATATCTATGTATAACGATTGTAATAAGAATCGTTATTGTAGCGAAAACATTATTGCTATTGCCTAATCCCCCTAACCCCCCCTACTGTTTACTACTACTTCCCCCTACATTTCACACGCTGCACTTCCACTTAGGAGGCATGTTAAGAGTAAGCGACGCATGAAAAGAAGGTAAAATCATAAACACTTGCCAGCATATGCCCAATAACTCCACAACACTTTTGTATATCACAAACTTGCATATCATACTCTTATATCATTTTTTTTATTATTTATGTATGCACAGAATTAAGTGTTTTGCCTGCGAGCCGCCTTGTCTTGATCCCAATGAGCACGCCCATACGTGTCAGAATGCCATACAGGTGAGTGTATAATTGATAACACTTGGTAATAATCAGACTTTAAATTATACCAGACCTACCTCTTAATTTGAATAAAAAAAATGACTATCTTCCATGGTACATTTTATAAAGTTTCCAAAAAATGTTGTTTTATATGTATTTGGATTTGAATCTGTGCAAATCTTATAACTATAAATGAAATATATCTTAGACAATTGTTATATTTTGGTTAACTACTAAAATAGTCCTTATAAAATATTGATTTCTTGTTGCATATTGAAATTTAACGTATATTTACTTCTGCAGTGCTGGAAATCTCGCACACGTGATGCACTTGGCCAGGAGAAGGTTTCCCGTGGTTGCACAACATCGCCGGATCAAGTGCAGTTTACTTGCCTGCAGAACTCACTAAATAAGTTAAATGGACCGACAAAACGCAACACAGACAAATTCAATATCGCCTGCTGTGCAAGCGATTTTTGCAATGGCGGTGAATTCCCGGAGCTGGCGCCCATGCACGATGTGACTGTGATTACCGCTGATAGCAGTAATATTAGCAAAATGACAGCTGCCATTTTGGGACCGTTTCTGATCATTACTTTAATGGGTGCCGTGGCCATATACTTTATGCGTCGTAGTCATCGCAAGCGACTGGCGGCAACGCGCATTAAACAGGATCCCGAATCATATTTGGTCAACGATGAATTACTTCGTGCTACGAGTGCTGGGGATAGTACATTACGCGAGTACTTGCAGCATTCGGTGACATCCGGTTCCGGCAGTGGTTTGCCATTGTTGGTTCAACGCACACTGGCCAAACAGGTGACACTCATCGAGTGCATTGGCCGAGGCAGGTTTGGCGAGGTGTGGCGTGGTCACTGGCACGGCGAGAGCATCGCGGTCAAAATATTCTTCAGTCACGATGAGGAATCCTGGAAACGCGAAACGGAAATCTATAGGTAACAATTTTTTTGTTCAGTTAGCGGATTATCTCTAAGTACTTTAAAATAGTATATAGAATATTAAAATAAAATATAAATTAATTATATTTATTATATAAATCGGAAAAGAAAATAATATTTCAAAAAAATTTTAAACTAAAATTTAGAAAAATTCAAAATGAAATATTATTTTTTCCAGAATCTGCATGATATTTAACTTTTTAAACATATTTATAAATGTATCATTTTCTTTTCAGCACCGTGCTGCTGCGTCATGAGAACATCCTTGGCTACATTGGCTCCGACATGATCTCACGACACTCCTATACGCAGTTGTGGCTTATGACAGACTATTATCCATTGGGCTCTTTGTTTGATCACTTGAATCGTAATGCGCTCAGTCACAATGATATGATTTGGATTTGTCTATCGATTGCCAATGGATTGGTTCACTTACATACCCAGATTTTTGGCACTAAGGGCAAACCCGCAATGGCTCATCGCGATTTAAAGTCAAAGAATATATTGATCACATCAAATGGCACCTGTGTTTTAGCCGATTTTGGCTTGGCTGTAACTCACTCGCATGATTCGTTACATCTTAACTTGGGCAACAATCCGAAAGTGGGCACAAAGCGTTATATGGCACCCGAGGTCTTGGATGAGAGGTAACCAAACTCCAACCAACTTCAAACTTGCATAACTTTGTCAAAATATAACCGATTTTCATCCGGAATATTATTTTGTTCATGATTGCAAGTTGCATATACAACTTAATTTCAAAAATTTTATAATTCTTTATTACAGCATTGACATGGAGTGTTTTGAAGCGCTGCGTCGCACGGACATCTACGCATTTGGTTTGGTGCTGTGGGAGGTGTGTCGTTGCACCATTTCGTCTGGCATTGCTGAGGAATACAAGGTACCCTTCTATGATGTGGTGCCCACGGATCCGAGCTTTGAGGATATGCGCAAAGTGGTCTGCATTGACAACTATCGTCCATCGATACCGAATCGCTGGAGCTCAGATTCGGTAAGGAAACCTGCAACAGATTTTTGAAACATATATAGACAATTAATTCTATTTTATTTTTATTTATAGCTACTGGCCGGCATGGCCAAGCTAATGAAGGAGTGCTGGCACCAAAATCCAAATGTCCGTCTGCCGGCGTTGCGCATTAAAAAGACTATACATAAATTAGCTTCCGCTGATGAGAAAATACGTTTAGACTTCGATGAGGTTTGCGTTTAGTAGCTTTTAGTTAGAAAACTAAGTTAGTATTACACTAGGCTAAGCGACATTAGTTGAGGTTCATTTTTGAATAGAATCTAAGTTACATAAATTGAACTTTTATTATGATTTTTGATTTCATTTCATTAGTTTGTAGTTTGCATAATACACACATTTAGTTTTTGTGCCTTTAAAATTGCCTTAAACGTAATTTGAAATTGACTAGAGGGAAGTATCATCTTAACCACATATTTTCATAATCTATTTTCATTTTTCAAGTGCCATTACAATTAAGAATTGTAAAACATTTTTACACTAAATGTAAGCTCACTTTTTACACCAACACACTCAACACAATACAACTGAATATAAACAGAGCTATATACGAATATCTATATTTCCTTTCCTTAACAAGCTATGATAGAATTATAGTATGTAGAAGAAAGAGAACGTAAGCAATTGGCGACTCACACCTAAGTAGTTAAGAGCATATGTATGTACATGAATAGTTCCCAACTAAATATGTATAGGGTATATCTATGTATATAGATATAAATATACAAATACTTAACGAGTATTCTTTGTATAATGTACAAATGCGCGCTAATTAAGCTGTAAATGACTAAGATATATACTATCATCAAGAAATAAAAATACACTTTATAATTGTTAAGCATAAATGAAACCAAGTTTTATTCTTTGATGTTTACCATTGGTTAATAATGAACAAATGTAACATTTATATGAATGTACATATATTTGTAGTGAAAGGCAGATATTGAACCACGATTTATGGTCTTTGGTAGGGTATGAGTTAAAGTGATAGATGCTGAGACTTATTGACCATCTGCTGTGAGCAGCCTGAAGCTCTCGTTGTTTGGCTCGTCGAGGAAGAGCAGCTTGAAGATGTCATTAAAGAAATGGGGATAATAGTCACATGCACGTTTGCAATCGGGCGTCCAGTTGATCTCCAGTAGTTTGGGTTTCATTAACTTATGCTCACTGTCGTTGTCCGACCAGCTTAGCATAATATCCGCTGCATAGAGTGCACGCGATTGGGCACAAGGCGCTAGACCACATGGAGGCGGCGCTTTGCTGGCACACTGCAGCACCTCATACAACATACGACAGATTTGCTGCTCCACCTGGGTCCAGTCGTTGGAGGGATACTGCTGCTTCCAGAGTTCAAGGAAATCATCGCACTGAATGTGATGCAGTTGCGCCTGCTCCTGGTAATTCATCACCGTGTAGTGCTTCTCATAGTCATCAAAGTGATCCAACGAGAAGGGACGATTGGCAAAGCGTAGAAAGAACTTGCGATGCACATACGCCTCCAATGGTTTCACACGCTTCAATAGAATCACATAGCGTATATCGAACTTCACCTGAGCCTGCAGCTCCTCACGCTGGAAGAGCACAGGTCGTTCAATGTATTTTTGTGCAATCTTTGGTCCCGTTGCCGGCAATCGAACAATCTGTTTAATGTTGTCCGTGATGTGTGTATCCAGGCCACGTGCCAAGTTCCAGGGCTTGATAATCCAATGATTGTCCAATCCTTTAGCGGAACGCCTTTGGTAGTAGGCAACAAATTCACGTAGCTCCGTGGACAGATTGTATGTGGTGGGCAGCCAGGCCGGATACGTGTCCAGCGTCTCGGCATTGTGATGTTCCAGCGCAGCACGACGTCCGACAATGCTCAGTAGATCCTTGATGGTGATGACATACTCAAAGGGAAACTGATTGATGAACTTGTGAGGAGTTTCCAGTGCAAACTCCTTAAAGTTCTTATAGTGGGAAGTGAGCCAAAGGACATCCGCCTCCTCCTCGTTATCGACCAACACGAATTCGGCAGCTGTAAGATTTGCACGCAACACATCGTACTGGGCGTAAACCTTGAGAGGATTACAGCGAGAGGGCAACACATTGCCGGCAGTGTCAGCTGTCTCCGGATAAGTTTCCGGTATGTGACCGCTTGAAAAGTATTCGGCACTTGGTTCCACTTGCAGAAAGCTCTCTTCACTAAGATCCGCCTCACGCCAAGGCAACAATAGAGCCGAACGTTGAGGCGCATCCTTGGAAACATATTCGACAAAGTCACGGGTCACAGGACATCCCTGTTCACAATCCCGTATGGGGAACAGTATGCTGTATGTGGTCTGAGTGTTCAGATAGAGTAGCGGTACCAAACGGAAATTCGGTGTATCCGAATGATTGACAGCGGAACCAACTTCATCCATGACATACCAAATGGGCATGCGTTCCTCATCCGACAATCCTTCACTGGCAATAGAGTAGGCATGACAATACCTCCACAGCCGGCGTAGTATCTTGTCAATGCGTTGTTCATGCTCCAGATCCACGCCGGTGATCGCCGACAGACGATCGGTCAGCTGCGAATATTGTTCCAGCTGTTGCCGCGCGTTGTTCATGCGGAATGTCCAGGCATGATCTATCAGATATACAGCCTGTGGATCATTTGCCTTGATACCTTCGCCACGTGCCACTTCCAGAGCGAACACTGGCCTGGCATTGTTGTCATCCACATCATTCTCTTCTTCCTCGTCCTCGTCGTAATCGATAAGCATTAACTGAAGGGCTTCACCGGCATCAAAGCAGTCCGCAGTCAGTTTGCGGTACAATGCCGGCCATAGGTGAACCGGCACACAGGAGGATTCCAGCTGCGGCTTATGGAGTGCCACAAATTCATTGTATTTATTAATTCCATCCATTCACGTGCAATAGACTTGGGTTGTTCTTGAGTGAGTGAACAAAAAAGGTTCCTCTATGAAATGAGTGAGTGAACAAGTTCCCTTATGTTTGCAAATTTTAGCTCAGGTGTTCATCTTTGGTTTGCTGTATTTCTAAGCTTTTTATTATACTTATTCGGAGGCGCTAATAATTATTAAAACGTGCTGATTTATTTGAAAAATTAAGTTACATAATAAATATTTAATAATCAGAATTTTATTATTTATTTGATATAAATTTAAAAAAAATCACAAATGATCTACATCAGACTTATAGGTCTGGCAGCGCCAAATATAAATGACAATTTATTGCGGACAGGTGGCAACGTTTTTCAAGAAACAGCTGCTTATAAATAAATGACAACAAAACACAATTTCACCATTAGAAAAGATAATTCATATAAGGCTGGAGGCACGCAATCAGCTGCCTAGCTTAAAACAAAAACTCAGAGTCATCACTACTCGACACGAATCAAGCATTACACACCAAAGGGGTATTTTAGCTAATGCTGGGCTGACGAAAATCGTGTAAATGCTGCAAACGTTTAAGTAGCAGCAGCTCGTCTAGTATTGTTCTAAATTTTCTCTCTCTTTTGGCAAGCAGTCAACAAATTTAAGAAAAACAACATTAACTAAATGAGCGGCACATTGTCACTGCCAAACGCTGATGGCGTTGTTGTAAACGCTGTCGAGCCACAGAGCATGGACATCGAGGTAAGATATTCAACAATAACATACGAGGATTAACAATCCCTTTTTTCTCTTTGTGCAAATTGTAATTAACATGGTTGTTGTACTGTGTTTGCACAAACAACAAAAAATTTGTTGCCTAGAAAATATAGTTTTTCATTATTGCGCAGTTTCTAGTGGGCGCGATCGTTAGATAATCCACGCCCATTTACAATTGTTTCCTTGTTTATTTGAGTAAGGCTAGAATAACGCATAAATATTGTTTTTCTCTGCATTCATGGAATTCGAAATATGTATATCAATTACTTGGTTAGTGAGAGAACAAAGTGCGTCATCATGATGACATGAAGTAACTAGTTTATACGACAACTAAAACGAAAATTTGTTGGTATATTACAGACAGTATGTCAAGTACGTATTTTGACAAATTAAAAAAAATTTTCCTATTTAAGTTATTCTTATTTTATTTGATAATGGTTTTTTATATTTTTTAAATCAAGTTAAAATAAAAACCGTTTAGAAAGTTTTTAAAATAAAAGTAAATATTATTGAATAAATTTTTTTCTTTTACTTGTCATACTGTAAGTATAGTTAGTTAGTCCAGTCCTCCAATCTTTTTAAAAGCAATGCTTTAATATTAAAAAGTATAAGAAACATGTTATTTGATTTTATCATGTCATGCGTAAAATTCTCGTAAAATCGAATTAAATTAATTTCAGGTTCCGAAAAATAACGGTTTCGGGCTCTGGCAATGGTTATTTAACTGGACATCGACATCACCGACAATGCTGCGTGCCGTTGAGAAGAAGATACTATCATATCTGAAGCTGCCGTATCGCGGCTACTTTGTGGACATTGGACCGGCTGTGGGAGATACTGATAAGATCTGGACGGTCAGTATGAACACAGACTCCAAGGAGGTGCCACTGGTGCTGTTGCATGGCCTCGGCGCTGGCGTGGCACTGTGGGTGATGAATTTGGATAGCTTTGCTAAGGATCGGCCCGTCCATGCGATTGATGTGCTCGGCTTTGGCCGTAGTTCGAGACCAATGTTTGCCAAAGATGCGTTGGTCTGTGAGAAACAGTTTGTGAAATCTGTCGAGGAGTGGCGTCGTGAAATGAACATTAATGATATGATTCTATTGGGTCACTCGATGGGTGGATTTATTGCCTCGAGCTATGCGCTTAGCTATCCAGAACGTGTCCGTCATTTGATACTGGCTGATCCGTGGGGATTTCCCGAGAAGCCGCCCGATTCGACGACAACGAAACAGATTCCCCTATGGTTGCGTGCCATTGCTCGCGTCCTGACGCCATTGAATCCGCTGTGGGCACTGCGCGCAGCCGGTCCATTTGGTCAATGGGTGGTGCAAAAGACAAGGCCGGATATAATGCGTAAATTCCAGAGTACGATCGAGGACGATATCAATTTGCTGCCCCAGTATATACATCAGTGTAATGCACAGAATCCAACTGGAGAATCTGCATTTCATAGCATGATGCAATCCTTTGGCTGGGCCAAGCATCCCATGATCCATCGCATCAAGGATGTACGCAGCGACATACCGATCACATTCATCTATGGATCACGCAGTTGGATAGACTCGTCGTCGGGTGAAAAAATCAAATCGCAACGTGGCACAAGCATGGTCGATATCAAAATTGTAACCGGTGCCGGGCATCATGTGTATGCGGACAAACCGGACGTATTCAATCGCTACGTGAACGAGACCTGTGATATATACAAAGTCAGTAGTGGACATCTGCCGCCTGCTCCGGCATCGTTGCAAATACCACGAGATGCCACCGAATCAGATGAGGAACACGAGTTACCCAATCTAAATACAGCGGACTCCGTGGAGATTAAGACAGATGCGAATGTTTCCGAAGGTGCACCGACAACGACAACAGAGCACCATAACGAACCAACAACAACTCCAACTGTTAATCTGGCCGATGTCAAGCGAAAATGAAAATGAATCCAATGGAGGAGAAATTTTCAATGGCCTTAAATCTATCATTTAATATATACTATACATATATTAAGCAATCGCTCTACTAACTTTGTTTTTGCCTAGTATTAAATGTTGTCTTATATTTAAATTCATAGTTGTTATTTTCCTTAATTTAAAATCGTTTGTTATTCTATTGTATATGTACATAATCTTGTTTTGATTCGATACTCGTACTCTGTGCCAGTTTATAGGGTACAAAGTGCAAGTGTTGTCATCACTTTTTTGATAAATCAATGGTTCTGGCTCTACGTCAACTAGTATGTACACATAAATACACATATATTTAATATTGGCGCCCAAAAGTGTTCCATATACGGCATAATTCACCCTGATCCAATTCATATCAGTTGCTAGTGCTGACGTCTGTTGTTCACCCTCGGAAATCATCGACAAAAATATTGTTATGATTTTAGTTTTAGCTTAGCTAATCACATTCAGCATAACTAGTAAATAACAACCAAAAAATAAAAAACATCAGTATCAATTATTTCTATTTATATACATTAATTCCCCACAATTTACTTCTTTCTAATGCCTTAATCTGAATTTAGCAAACTATCTATTTTTATTTATTGTAGCAAACAAATTTGTGTAGCATAGTGTAAATAAAAATAATATAATATATTTGAGCACCGTTTTTTTTCCTATCAACAAAACCTTTTTTAATGATTGCGGTTTCACAATAACAATTAAACATGCATAAAAAATTGTGAGCAAAAGAGTAAAATAAATCTTAACGCTGGGAATTATTTGAATTGAAACGTTAGTTTCCTACTTGTGTCGTTGGTAATCAATAAAACTAATTAATCTCTGTTGCTTCAAATCTTTAAAATCAAAGTAAAAATTAATTAAAATTTCTAACATAGAAAAAGATGTATTTTATTTAGAAAATAAACAATTGCCTATTTGCTTTTTTAAGTTGTTAAACGGGGAGTTCCACACTATTCATATCTAAAACTCATCTATATTTGATAATAATTTCACTTATTTTACTCCGAAATTTACATAAAAGATACAAAAGAATTTAAAACTCTTTGCAACCGTTTGAAGCACTAAAATTGTATATAAAAAAATAATATACTATAATTATAATTAAAATAATAGTATAAAAACCGACTCCGGCTAAATATTTTTGTAGCTTACTGTAAAAAATATGTATATTTAAATACAACTTTTTGCTATCAGCAAAGCTTATTTTGATGATTGCACTATATACTTGTATATAAAATTACACATGTATATATATATATGAATTGTTTTTATTTTTGTGAAACTTGATGGCCTCTGTTAACTGATTATTAGTAAACAAAGAGAGGCGACAAAAGTAAAAGCAGAATAATTGACCGCCTGATAAGTAAACAAAATCCCACTCGCATGACTAACTGCAATAAAGAACAAAGCAAATTTTTGTATATAGTCTAAAATAATATTTGCCTTCATTTAATTCACAGATGAGAAAAAATAGTCTATCGGATTGCAAAATGTTCACATTTGATATAGCATATAGTACAAGTATAATATAATTATTAAAGTTTTGGTTACATCGCTCTAATTGGCATTGGCGAATCCTACACGATCGTTGCCCATGTCAAATTCGGTGTAGTATTTGCCAATAAAGACATCGCCTAGAATCCAGAGAGGTCCATTTGGTGGCGGTATGTCCATGCCCATGAAACCAGAAAGGCAGATAGTTTTGCCCATCTGAGCAACACGTAGAATGTAATCCTTGCCCTCCAATTCAAAAGTTTTGCCAGCGAAGACAAACTTAATAACCGGCAGATTGGGAATCATATCACAGGAGACTACGTACTAAAAAGGGAATTAAATATAAGTATTTCTATAGAATTTTTGTAATTATTATTTACCTGTCCACCCATAATTGGTGTGCCACCGATGGCCTGATTGATGGCGGTTGCCTCAGCGACTGGTGCGGCAATTAGAGAAGTACCTGTATCGGCAATCACCTGGCAGCCACCGTTGCACAGCTTCAAGTTATTCATTTGCGCTGAATCCATTTGAATTTGCCAGTAACCCTTGCGCGTAACCGGCAAATAGGTGAAATCACCGTGATAATGATTAGGATCGGAGCCACCGAATATGATTTCTCCACCCTCGGGCGCCTTGGGATCACGATTTAAATAGAAGGAGAATACCGGCTGTGAAATGAGACCCTGTTCGTACATGGCATAAAATGGAGGCTTCACACCATCCACCGAGATGGAACTGTAGCCCAGTCCGAGTATACCATCGAATTTGGCGGCGACAAAGACTAATCCTGGCTCACTCAATGCTTCGGCAAATGTTTGACCCTTGATATCTAGTCCAGCAATGTTGACCGTGTCCGTAGACAAGTAACCAGACAAGCTGCCCGAACCATAGTGTATATCGAATGCGGTGCCGTTCTTGGCATAAGTTGATGATTTGGTGGCATCATATTTGTTGTGCATCAGACAGGCAATGTTGGTCAGGTGACATTTCTTTGACGGCACCCACAAGTTGGAGGAACCTGTATCGAAAACCACCTTGAAATTCTGTGGGGGCGAACCAATCGATATGGGTCCATAATATTGAGCGTCCAGGTAATTCGACAATGGTTCAGGTGCAGCGCCGCCGCCATATTTAATGCGCAATTGCTGCAGTTCAGTTCCTACATCAGCAAAATGCCGGCGAGCCGATTGAAATTTATTTAACGGCACACGTAAAAGTTTCGGATTCGAATCCGTGGCCCAGGCCAGGGCCAAACAAAGGGCCAACAGCAGCAGAGACTTCTGCATGTTCACTGCAAGCAACTAAAACGCAAAAACTTGTGAAATTAACTCAAGCACACAATTAGACAGATAGACTTGACTGAATCTGTTTAAGTTAATTAACTGTTGTGGCGTTGCGAAAATGATTCAGCAAACAAAATACCTTAAATTTGCCAAAGTGCGTCTGGTCTAGTGATGTCAATACATTTCACAATCGATAAATAGATTCAGTCAAGGCGATGTATCGATGCAATTAATTTAAAAAAATAATGATCAAAAAGTGCAAAAGATTCAGTTAATCTAAAACATCTAAAATATTGTATATATGCTACACAAGTGTAATGCAAATTAATATTAACGCAGAGCAAGCTCTTAGTTTGTACATTATATTGTTCAAAAGGCTGGGTAATTGTATGTATATTTCGCAAAAAATGGATTAAAATTAAGATTTAAAATTAAAATGTTCCAAAAACCATAGCATTTGACCTAATATTACTATTTGAAATTAAGTTAATTAGTTATACAACAAAAGTCATCTTTAGAAGTAAGCAACCATCATTTCCAACATCAATAATTTCGTTTTATGTATGTGTACCATTTTCAAAAATGCATTTAAATTGCTTAAAGTACGCTCAGTAGATCCAATTACATCATTTTTGTTTTCATCAGTACTTATAACGATAAATGGCGACGCCAGCGACACCAATTAATATGGTACCCATCAAAAAGCCAAGAAGTTTTAGCTACAAATATGATTTAACAATGAAATATTGTTAATGTAATAATATTTATGAGTATACTTTCATACCTTGGAGTTATCCACCAATGGCGTTTTTTGCCTAACAGCAGTCGTTTGTTCCATTTTCTTGGCCTGTCCCAACATTTTCTGATACATCTCCTTTTCGTTGTGTTCCTCACGACGGGCTTTAATAAAAAGTCGTGCCAGATCCGATTGGACAGCGCGATTGTCTGGTTCCAATGTGGCCACCTTCTGCAATAGCTTAATAGCACCCTGCGTATCTGCCTGCCCCTCGAGAACCTTAAGAATGGGATAAATAAAAGGTTAAAAACAAGGGATTTGATCTATCTGTTCGGATATAAAGTCTAAGCTTTACATATTCTAAAGGTGAAATATAAGACATAAGCTGAGCATATGCCAAACTTACTCTGCCCTTGCGATATAATGCCTTTGGATTGTTGGGCTGGCACCGCAGCACATGCTCCACGGACTTAAGCGCGACATCAAATGCGCCGATTTTGATTTGGGCCATAGCCAGATTATTATAGACAATGAGACGATCGTCCAAAAGTGTTTGCAAATCACTATTACTGAGCTGTACGTTTAAAAGCAAAATGAAATAACTTGAATTGATTTATGATAATGCAACATTTGCCTTTAAATCTTCTTTGTCAAACTCGGCATCCGGATCACCATCGCGATTATCCAAGTAGTCTAGCGCGCGTCTGTAGAGATGTATAGCATTATTGTATTCTACACGTTTGTAAAAATAATTGGCGCGTTCTTTTTTCCGGGCCCTGTGAAAGAAGTATCTACGTTAGCTATTGTATACGAGGGGAAGTATTTATATTACCCATATTTGCGTAGTATATCGAATGACTTGAGATCTTTAAAGTCTTCATATTTGACATCCAACAGTTCTACATCGTAGATAAGCTGAAATAAGTAAGTTTCCTGTCAAATATATATATTTTTTTGTATGTATTATATTGCCTTACATGAGCATTTGGTGCTATGATGGTTTCAGCAGAATTTTCCTTTTTAAGGCCCAGGGAACCATAACCGAAACGTGGATCAACAGAAATTTGCGCCTGTTCGCCCACATGCATCATTGGCAGCACCATGTCCAGTCCCTGAATTACCTCATAGTCGCCCACGTGGCATTGAAAGTTCTCCTCCTTTTCCACAACGGTGCCATCTTCCAGTTTGCCGGTGAATGTTATGGTGACCAAATCACCTCGATTGGGACGCTCTGCACTGGCGGGTGCCTTTTTAATGATGCGCTTTATCAGCTGCTTATTGCCCAAGATATCACACTCGTTTTCCTCGACTTCCCCACTCTCTTTCTCTTCAGCACCCTCTTCATCATCCTCAACTTTTACTTCTTGCGTCTTTGCGTTGTCATCGTTATCGTCAACTTTTATTGCAGACACACTTTCAGCTAGTGCTTCGGATACCTGTGCCGCACGTATATCCTTCGTATCCTCGGCATTGGTTAGATCCTCAAAAGAGCTGCTACTTGATTTTTCCACGTCCATTTTTACCTGTCGTGTAAAAGTGTAAAATGTTGAAACATGGAACAAAGGGCAACAAATGAGGCGATACTCGCATAAAAAAAAGCAGTACTATTTGTTATTTTGACTTACAGCCCCACAGCGGTGTCACGTTTCACGTTCAAATCTTAAAAACGGGTCTCACACCGATTCAGTTTGACAATTTTCGAAACAAATAACTTATTTTAACAAATAATGTAAAAATTAAGACTAAAATGTCTTACTTGTAAACTTTTACAAGGGCTGCCACCTTTCCCAGAAAAAAATTTGGGAAATCTGGCAAGTTGTATAATTTAAGGTCAATAACTATAAAAATAGTAAAATTTGAAAAAAAAAATATCCTAACTATTAAAATTTTCTTAATTGTAAGCTAGAATTTCCAAGTTTTTCATAGCAAAATTTATGTTTGAATTTTTAAATAAAATCTGTCGATTACATTTGATTAGAGCTACAAGAACTGTTGAACCGCGACCATTAGTGTTAATCGTCACACTATCGATATCGAACATCACTTTTTACAAGGTGGCACGCCGATCAGCTGTTTATCTTTTGTTTGTTTGCGGAGCATTTGTAAGTTGAATTTATTGCTACTATTTGAAAAGTATAATGGGTAGAAGGAATAAAAACCGCTCAAATAAAAAATTTAATAACCATAAGCATCGTCAAAAAAATCAAAAGCATTTTAATACTTCGCAAAAGTTGAAGAAAGCGACAGTTCTGCTGCCAAAGGTAAGCACGTGTCAAGCAGCAGCAACAGGACCTGCAATTTTAAATGCATTTCCTGTTTCTACTACACATTTGTGTCATATCAATGTAAGCATTATAAATGTCGTGTGATTGTTTATAGTTTCAAATTATATGCGTCGGTTTATTTTGGGGACTTGGGGGTGCCACGGTAAGCTCTGCAGTCGGAAGACTGCGCAGACGCCAAATCCCCAAACCCACAAGTAAAAAAAAGCTGTGAAAATGTATGCGAGTTCCAGATACAATTTCCAGCAAATTGAATCATCGCGAGTTTTTGTGTAACATTCAAGTGGCCAAAAAGTGTAACTAGTCCCACCAAAAAAAAAGAGGAAAAATTAAATCAAAGAAATGGAACAAATTTGGAGAAATATCTGCGCTCATTATGATGTGCCCGAGGATGTAAGCAACACTTGGTATGCCCGCATCGAGGAGCATTTGAGTGTGGACAGTCCAACGCGCGCTTATCACAACTGGCACGAGATGATGCAGCGCAAGCATTCCCATCTGTCCGACTGTGCGCCCAGCATCGCATTGGCCGCCTTCTTTCAATACTATCACTTTGATGGCAATCGCAGCTGTGTGCAGGAGAATTGCGAGGTATTTGAGGAGTTCTGTCGCGATGCCATGATCGAGGATGTGAGTACCATACATATATATTTATACAATATGCCCATGCTTAAGACTGTTGGTCACAACTACTAGGATGACGCCAAGTCGCTTGTGTGCAATTTGCTGGGACGCAAAACTCCAGATAATGAAGTTACATGGTCCCATGATGACGAGGCCAATTTGCTGCAGGACGTCGACCTGGTTGTCCTTGCGTATGTAACTCAATTAATCACCTGAAAAATATAAACAAATAAATACTGTAATGCACTTTGTAATGCACAGCGCACCACCGGATGAGTATAAGCACTATACAGAGCTTCTGCGACACGAGTATGCAAATCTGGATGATGAAACCTACAAGTCGATGAGAGTGAAGGTGCTGGAAACTCTACTGATTATACCATGCATATTCTCCACTCCCGAATACCATGACAAATACGAGGAGCTGGCACGCACCAATATACGAAATGAGATAAGGGAGCTGAAGAAGTAAACAATTCACTAAAGGATTGCAGTAGGTCGACAAGGGCTATGTCTGCACCATATAATTGGCTATTAATCTAACATTTTTATATACATAACACAGATAGATATGCATGATATGTCTTGAGATATTCCATTTTTATTTAATTAATAAATAGATGGATGAATGTGGCACTGTGATCGAACGATTAACTCGTTGATCAGCTATAGAAAGATATTAATGAACTTAGCTAGCCGAAATAACAATCAATCAAACACCATCGATTATTTAGTTAATCGCCGTTTTTTAATTCAATTAAATGTCTACACATAGATACATTTTAGGTAATACATTAATGTAATCAAAATTGCATCAGCTTTTATATAAAATATAGATATAAATATAAATATAAATATACGTAAGCAACTGGCCTGTCAACACTGCAAATCAATATTAATAAAATCGATGTGTATATATAACCAATAACACTGTGTTTTACTCAAAAGCAACCAATATGAAATCAAAATCAATCAAAAAAATATAGAAAATCGCAGTAAGTACCTAGGAAAAGTGACAAATTTTTTTGTTCTCTTTTCAACATTTTCATAGTCAAACATAAATCACAGTCAATAACATATATTTCTTATCTGGGATTAGCTTGAAAATAACACCGAAGACAGTTCCACAATGGCGCCGCAACATCAACCATTTCAGAAGATTAAAGATAATAATCTTAAGGTATGCTATGTAAATATGACAAATATGCATTAAAATAACATTTTCTTTTAAATTGCAGAAACATGTTAAGCGACTTAATAATAATAAAAAGAAAAATAAAAATAAAATCAGTTACACACAGAAGCTGGCAAACTCATTAAAACGTCGCGCATTAATTTCACCCAAGAATTCTTCAGCTTGCGGCACCAAAAGGAAGTTAAACTTTAAGAGCGCTGTGGAGCAGGGAAAACAACTGGAACTGCCAAAGCCAAAGTTTTATTTAAACAAAAAGGTAATAAAGTGCACAATTTTGTTCATCTGCTCAACTTAGCTGTCATTCAATTATAGCAGGCTCGAGGATCTAAGGAGCGAATGAATGAAACCATTGAGGATGGTGAAATAATTGAGGAGATTGTGAGCAGTGACGAGGACGACTGCATCGTATTGGATCCAGTAGTGGAACAAGTAAATATTGAAGAGGACTCCAGTGAGACTGAAACGGAATCTTCGCAATCAAATACGGACCTTAATGATAATATTCCGACAAGTAGTCGTTTTGTTGTGGACAGAATTGGCGAATACGGTTTCTCTTGGGAAACAAGAAATGGCTTCTCTTATCCCATTAGGAATAACAGTTTAAAGCCAAATGATAATAAGTGCATTATAATTGATGATAGCTTCGAATCTTCAAGTAGTCCGATAAAAAAAGTAGAAGATCGCAAATCCATCATTTCGATAGATGATAGTGTTATATTCGTGCAAGACTGTAAGACCGAAGAGGACTTTATACCACTGCCAGCTGATGAAAAGCCTTGCCTCAAACGTGGTAACAGAGGCAAAGATGTCCAAGTAGAACCAACGCCAAAGATTATGCGGCGCATGAATGAAAGTCTGTTTACATCAACGGAACGGAAAAAATTAGATAGTTACAATAGCAACACATATAATCCGGGCACAAAGGTCTCCAGCACAGCCAACTCAAATAAGCGTCCCATTATCATCGATGGCAGCAATGTGGCATTTGGGTGAGCAACCTGACATCTATGTTGCCATATCTTTATAGTAATTCCCATTTACTCAACAGTCATGGCTGCTCCAACATATTCTCTGCGGAGGGCATAAAATATTGTGTGGAGTATTTTATAAAAATGGGACACGATGTTAAGGCCGTTATCCCACTGTTCCGTCGCAATAATCACAAATCTTCCAATCCTGCGCTGCTCGATCAACTGCATAAGGATAACAAAATAGTATTTACACCTTGTAAAAATTTACCCAATCAACAGAGCATTAGCTACGATGATCGGTAAGCTATCAAATTCATTATCAGTACATTATTTAATTTTTCTGTTGCAGTTTCATTTTGCAATTGGCCTATGAACGCAATGCGGCTGTTGTATCCAATGATAACTATCGTGACCTGATACATGAGAATCCGGCATTTAAGAAGATAATTGAGAATCGTGTTATTGGCTATTCGTGGTGTGATGATATTCTTATACTCCCCAAAGATCCCTATGGCAGATTCGGACCACCATTGGACGAAATCTTACGTTGTTAGTTTTACAAATTTATTTCTTGGATTTAATTTAGTTTCCCACTTTTTTAGTTGAAAGTTTATTTTTGTTTCTTGTATAAAGTATAGTTTATTGTGAAGAAATTAAGGATTTAAGGAAAACTTTAATATTGTTCAATTAGATTCGGGGCAAGGGGCCACTAACCACAACCGTTGTGGTTGTTGTTGTGGTGGTTGTAGCACTTGCTGTGGGCTCAACATAATCTGGTGGCGGCTCATTTAAAGCTGCTGCTAGATTCGAATTGCTGCACTCCAAATCGGTGTTTATGGTCAGCATTGAGACTCCAAGGCTACCCGGTGGCTTCATATTGTTGTTGTAATTGAGTTCATCATAGCTGGGCGGTAAATCCATGCCCTTGGGCAATATGCTCATGTCGTTTTCAGTTTGGATGGAAACGCTGCCATTGCCGACAACTGCGCTGCCTGCGATTGGATTATTGTTGGTTATGCTAATCTCCATTTCTCGGCGAGCTTAATAAGGGAGAGAATAGAAAATAAGAGTAAGAAAAGAAAGAAAGTAAAAATTGAGTAATTAATTTTTTGAATTTATTTTTAAATTTGATAGTCGATTTATTCTGTATAACGTGTGATATCGTTATCTAGCAAGGTGGCCACACCGCTATCGATAGCACAGCTCACGTGCAAGCTGCGTACGTGCCTGAACAGCTGATTGTAAAAAATTTATAATTAACCATTTCCAAAAAAAGAAAGGAAAAATATAAAATAATTAAAAATAAAAAGCACAAAATCCACTAAACACAGGCATGCGTTTTACAGCACTACTGTTCTTTTTGTTTTCTATTAATAAATCGATGTTTATCCCACAAAAATATTAAGTAATCGATTTTAATCGACAACATACATTTTTAAAAATCGTACCCAGCACTATCTAGTTGGCAACAGTGGTTTAAAGTTGTTTTTATTAACTTAGTGGAAACGAAAGTGTAAGTAAGCAGCAGCTACTAAGAAGCGCGCACATTTAACTTTAGCTAGCATGCAACCTTAAAGTGAAACTGTTTGCACAAGAACCTTTGAGACACAAGCGATCGAGCATTTATGTAATGAAAAGTAGTTCACGTTGTTGGCCCCATTAAATGGTGAAAGTGATGTTCACATGTAAATTATGACTCAATGCAAGCTGCATCGGGTTTTGGGTCACATAAAGTCCATTGGTTTTTGTTAACAAAGTGCCAATAGCATAATAAATATATATCTCGGCCTATTGGCAGTGACGTCTCAATAAGTGAAAGCTGGCAGTCGAGGGTTAAGTGCTAAACTTCACCGTCATGTATTTTGGGTGGCTAAAAGTGTCAGCTTATGAATTGCTTATCTGTTTCTAAGTGTTTCTAATAGGGTTATAGGTTAATTGACATTATAGCTTGTGACAACCTGTTGACTTAACGGTTCAATGGCCACAGGTTTATAGTACAAAGTGCAAAGCACACTTGAAACTAATTATGTATGTTGTCATTTATTCGTAACAGTTCAGAGCTTCCAACTGCCATAGATGCTACGACGCGTGCTTCTGATTGGAGCCCTTGGATCAGGCACTGTCAGCACCGCATTGAGTCTACGCACCAACGACTATGACCTCAACTCTTTGGGAATTGTGCGATTGTCGCGATCCGCTTGCGCCGTTTTCGATGTTGCCCTCACCTATAAACGGCAGCTCTATTATAAGGAATGGGACAAAACGACGCCGGAGTACAAGGCGGAGAAGAGTCGTGTGCATAAGATTGCCGCTGAGAAGCTACTGGAATTGATATGCACCAATAAAGGCGTCTATATCAAGGTGGGACAACATATTGGCGCATTGGAATATCTGTTGCCCAAAGAGTTTGTCAACACAATGAAGGTGCTGCATTCGGATGCGCCACAGAATCCCATTGAGGATCTGTACAAAGTCATTCGACAGGATTTAAAGCGTGATCCGACTGAGCTGTTTGACAGCTTCGAGCGAGAACCACTGGGCACCGCTTCATTGGCCCAGGTGCACAAGGCTCGTCTGAAGACCGGCGAAATTGTGGCCGTCAAAGTGCAGCATCCATATGTGAAGGGAAACTCACTGGTGGATATGAAGACCATGGAAATTGCCGTCAGAATACTGGCGCGCATATTCCCTGACTTTAAGATACAATGGCTCGTGGAGGAATCCAAAAAGGTGAGTACTAAAATCATATTGAGATATAACATTTAATTAAATATTTTCCATAGAATTTGCCCATTGAATTGGACTTTCTGAACGAGGGCAGAAATGCGGAGAAGGTAGCAAGTCAGTTCAAGAAATATAGCTGGTTGCGCGTGCCAAAAATTTACTGGGAATTAAGCTCATCCCGTGTGCTGGTCATGGAGTATCTGGAGGGTGGTCATGTCACCGATTTGGATTACATTAAACGTCATAAAATTGATGCATTCGCGGTGGCTAACAAAATTGGCAAACTCTATTCGGAAATGATCTTCACCACGGGCTTTGTGCACAGCGATCCACATCCGGGCAACATTCTGGTGCGTCAAACGCCTAAAAATGAATTGGAAATCGTTTTACTCGATCATGGCCTGTATGCAAATCTGACCGATAAGTTTCGTTATGAATACTCCAAGCTCTGGCTGAGCATATTGAAGGTCGATCGCAAGGCGATGCGCAAACACAGCGAACAGCTGGGCATTACGGGTGATCTGTACGGTTTATTTGTATGCATGGTAACGGGACGACCCTGGGAGACACTAATGCAGGGTATAACCAAAGTTAAATATTCCAAAGAAGAGGTAAGAATTGTTTAAGTGCAGTAAAAGTCTATAGACAACAGACTATTAAATTAAATATCACTCGTCACATTTTTGAACTTCAACCTACGTTCGTTACTAGACTTTTATCTCGTTTAGAGCTATTTTTTCTTTATAAAAGCTATTTATGGGATACCCAATGCTACTTGATCAAAGAATATTTAGTATTCTACTCAATGTGCAAATTTTTCTAATCCATGTTACATTTTTGCAGAAAAACACGCTGCAGAGCAACACGTCACTGGTGTTGCCCCACATTTCGGACGTGCTGGAGCAGGTGGATCGACAGATGTTGCTCATACTGAAGACCAATGATCTGATACGTAGCATTGAGGCGACATTGCGTACACAGAATCGCATGACAGCCTTTTGGGCCATGTCCAAGTGCTGCATACAGTCAACATTTGCGGAACAGCGCCTACAACAAACGGTGGCATCGAAACGCTGGCGTTTAGATCTTGCAGAGCGTTGGGAACAGTTAAAACTTGACATTAAGTACCTCTACTTGGGTCTGATTAATTTTTGCTTTTTGGCGGCACTGAAGCAGGTGCTTTAGCAGCCCAATGATGAATGATATTGCATGACATTGATTAAAGTACAAATGTGTTGGGGAAATTTACCTCGTTGCCTTTGCTCGATTAGACGTCGTGCATTCTCCTGACGCTTGCGCTGCATCGCGCTCTTTTTTGAAAAGTATTGAAATTAATTAGGTTCATTTTATAGAGATCACCAAGGATTATATTACCATTATTATAGCAAATGGCAGAACGATGACAAAACAAAAGAAGATCACAATGTAGAAAGCGTAGCCGGAGTAGAAATAAACATACGGCTCTGGATCGGGATAGTAAATCGTTGAATTGTACAAAGAACCACCATAATTTAAGTATGCTTCTGTGGTGCTAGTGGTGCTTGTGGTGCTATTTATATAAACGGAGTTTAGCTGAGTGCTGGCCACAGTGGTAGTTGTCACATTTACTGTCGCTACAGTGGGTGCCATTCTTTTGTAATTGCCCGGTTTTCAGGTAGACAGGAAGTCACTTCCCAAATACCAAAAATAAAAAATACAACTGTCGTTTCGCTCGAAGTGTCCGCTAAAAACTGAATTGTAGCCCAAAAATTGATGGGCCTGCTTGGATGACTAGGCCATCCACGGGTCACATACACTCACCCGGACACAGCTACAAACATACATAGTACAGCTTACATATTTGCTTTGTAATCATTAGCTGATAAAACTGACAAAACCACTGCCTAGCCTGGGCTTAAGTTCCGTATGGGGTTCCTTCTCTTCGACCACATATCGAATATAAGGTGTGCAAAATTGTTTTTTGTGAGAAAGGAAAGGGGTTGGAGGGGTGTAGTGGTGTGGGGTGTGTGGTGGTTGGCCATTGTCTTTATCTAATGAGACACTATGATAAATGTGTTGCAAATGTCGCACAAACTACGTGAATTTTTGTTCCTCTCTGATTTATTGCGACTTTTCTATTTCCAAAAAACGCAACTTTTATTTTTATCTTGCTTTCGTTATAGAGATGGTCTTTGGACATATGTAATAATAATACTCTACATATGTTTTTTTATTAATTGCTTTCCCCTGTTGAAATTTTTCTTTATAGCAATACAATTTCACTGAATTTATATTTTGTACAAAATTAAGGGCCTCAGGTAAATATCTTAATAAAAAGTTCCTAATCATAAGTGCAACTGAAAGTGAACTATAAGAATTATTTAGAAAAGTAAACAAATTGCACAATGCTAAGTATATTTTATAAATACAGAACAAAGTCAAGAAAATGTCAAATATAATTAATTTAAATTTAAAAAAATTCTATGAAGCGCTAATAAAATATTTGCTAAGATAATAAATATACGATATCTATGCTTGTTGGTGGTATTTTGTGAACTTCTTAGAGAGTATAGAAAATTGATGTAGAATCAAACTAGAGACCAAATAATGATATAATGCTGCATGGAAATCGGTTAAGATTTGACAAAGTTTTGCCAGTTTGAAAGGAAAATGTGTGAAAAAATGGACAGGGAATAAAAAAATTGCAATTTTAATGCAAAATCAAAATAGATGGAAATCGGTTGAGTTTCCACAAAGGTATGTCGATTTTAAATTGTGAAAAAGTAACGATTGATCGTTAGTTAGTCGGGGGAAAAGTTACGAAAATTGTGACATCTCTAGTTGAGTGGTTCAAGTAGAAGAAACTAGTGTAAATATTTACGATAATGTTTGCTCACCTTGCTCGATGTGAGCCACCTCCTTGAGCTGTCGGAGCATATAAAATCGATATGCGATCATCATGGTCTGCAATTGAATGTCAATGAATTGGTAGCATATGTGATTAATATAATGATGTAATGGTAATAGCAATAATAATTGAAATTAACTCACGCGCAGAATGAAGAGACAAAAACATATTATGGCCAAGGAAATTAGCAAAGGACCCGAATCCATTTTAAGCTCTTTTATTAAATCTTCTAATTTCGATAATTTGGTTTAAATTATTATTTCTTTCAACATATGTAGGTATGTAAATCGGTGTATTTTCAGTTACGATGATTCACATTAAGCCCTCGCGCATGTCCCGCGATAAGATATGAATGGATATTTTCGTAAATGTATTGATAATATTCGTTCAAAATTGCATTGATTACAATTTAATCAGTTCACAAAGAATACACAATGAACCATTTCATATTTCCACGTAATATAATTAATATATATATTATGCCGGGTTAAAACAGCTCCAAGTGGCTGGCTAAATGCGAATGGACCTCAATAACTCCGCGTATTATTATACTCTTCACCCATTGAAATTAGTACAAGTAGGGTATGATCACTCTCTGCTCAAATATGTGTCGGACTTAAATTTGTACGATTAGAATTACTAATTTAGTAATAATAGTAAGAGGAGGCTTTTTTAAGAGCCCTTAATATCCCATTATTGAGTCGAATCGTTAATTTTATTAGTTTTAGTTTAATAAGTGAAATAAAACAAATATTTAATTATTAATTATACATATTACAAGTTTTATATAATTTTTTATTAAATTAAAAAAAATCACTACAATATCACGCATACATTTTACAGGGTATTCGCCTGTCGAGCTTTCTCGAATATTATTTTCTGGCATTGCGTTATCGCTGCTGCTCCGGCCTCCACTTCAATAGCCAGATTGCATTTTAGTCGCTTGTTTATGACTTTTGGTTATCACTGTTCAAACCCGCCAACAAGCGAGACGTTCTGTCTGTTTTACTCCACACATTTCACCTCTCCACGTCAAATGTCCCATGAAGTTAAACCACCCGTTGACAAACCTCAACACAATACCTTAATTCAAGTGAATGACCGCTTGACTTTTGGGTTGTTAGCATGTGGAATGCCCAATCTTTGTTTTGCACCTTGACCTCCGTCACCATCATTAAACACACAGACATACACATACACTCATTATGTACACATACATATTGCACTTTTATTCTTTGTGCTTAACGTACCTTTTACATCGACCAATCGCTAATGATCAATGAGAGAGCCACTGAGCGGGAGAGCGATAGCGAGGTGGATTTATAAATTCATCTTGAGTAAGAGCGTAGCGAGCATCTGTAAATGGTTTTGTTTCTCTCAGACTCAACGCATGGCAAGAACTATTTAAGCTGTACCGCGCTACAGCTACATATGTACCAAAAATGGGACAATCCTTACTGTTTGGTACATTGTATGTATAGCTAAGGAAATGAATTAATATATTTATAATTTGTAGTAGAACACTTGAAATAAAAGACATTTTTAGATTTTTAAACGTATATTATGATTTGAAATCAGTTGAAACTAATCAAAAGCACCACACACGTAATAATTTCCTAATTTCAATAAGTACAACATTTGAAAATGTTCAAATTTAATTAGCATTTCGAACATCAAAATTGCATTTTAACTAACAGACATATTGTTTATATTTTCTTGTATATATATTTTACATTACATATTATATTGTTGTTGCTTGTAACATTTATAACTTTTCTATAAGTTTCATTAGTTGGCACAGTTTTTTTTTTCCAATATAGTTTTTTAACATTATTTCCTTGCAGAAGGTGTTACAATTTGTTAATGAATTGTGTAATTAAATCATTATAGTAAATTGAAGGCTATCTCAGTAAAGGAAAGATTTACATTTATAAATTTGTATACTTATTTTGATCATCGCATAAATTGTAGGTTTATTATGAATTAAATTATTTATTTATGATATTTAGAAAATAAACTTAGAATTAAAATGCTTTGCCGATTCGGATCTGCTCTGGGAACGTGAACAATCTGCAAGGGTATTAAATCTTCGGCCTATCGGAGAAATTCAATGATTTTTATAGTTTCATATTTTATCAATAGATTTATTATTAATCCGCTTCTTTTGCTGACACTTTGCCTTTGGCGGTTTAACAATTTACCATAATTGAATTGGAATGGAAATTGAATTAAAACGCAATAAAACGAATACAATAGAATAGTGTGTGCGTTTACGCTTGGCACACACTGTTTGCGTGGGTGTCACATACAATTAACATGCTTTATTCAATTTAAGTTTAATTAGCTGCAGTTTTGTTGACGTGTTGTTTACCTTGAATAATTCAGTTGATTTTCCCCATCGTCGGTTAAATACTGAAAATGGAAATGGTAAATGCGGTCGCATGTTATTATAATTGTTTGTCAGCAGGACGTTAAAATCATATACACATTATATTTGTATTTATATTTATTTAATCCTTTACATTCTCATACAACATTTATTTAAGTTCTATAGGTAACATTGTCACACACACACACTCAGTTATTGGGTCCTCAAAAATTCATGTGACTTAAATCATGGCTGGTTGACTGCGTCCAAAGAGTCGTTTTGACCAACATTTTTTATTTCGTTGCCAGCACTGGCATAATTTATGATCTAAGCCATAAAAAAAAAAAAAAAAAAAAAAAAAAAAAAAAAAAAAAAAAAAAAGAAAAAGAAAAAGAAAAAGAAAAAATAACACATATGACACCACAAAAAAAAAAAAAAAAAAATTTTTTAGTTTAAAAAAACGAACAATTCCCCACGTTACATCACATACATGCATACATATTTTCCCTTTTGAATAATATTTAAATACTTGAAGTTTCCCTTGAATTTTCTTCCTTTAAGACGCATTTCATTTGGCAAAACTTTAAAATGTAAGCAAGAGCATCGTAGCTAAAATTGACTGACTATGACGTAGCCATTAATAGAGATTAATTTTAATTTTAATATGAACATAATATATATTGAAAAATGCAGCATACTTTCTTGGTTTTTTTAATGTAATATATGATTAAAATACAATGATGTCTTCTTATTTAAAAAATAATTCAAAACACAATGTGTAAAATTGCAAAATTTAATTACTTGGTTTTTGAATATACGAATTTAGAATAAAATATACGAATTGTTGAATAAAATATTATTTAAAAAATAGTAAAATTAGTGAATAATATTATATTAATATCCTTCGGGTTAATTTATTTAAAAGAAACTCTTTAAACAATATGTAAACTTAAAAAAATCGTTTCAACATATATGAACATGTGAGTTTTAATTTAATACAATTTTTTGTTTATTATATTTAGATATACATTGAAAAAAATACATTTGCTTGATTGTTTATTATTTAATAATCATATTCTATGTACTTAATATGAATATTTAATTTTTATGTGTGTCTAAAATATTCCTTGCTCACCATATAATTTTAATTTACATCTATTTAAAACAGCAATAACAAATTCAATTTATTGACAGCATTAACCCAGCCGCAAGGGAATAAAGGGTATTAAGATGACAAATAAGCACAATCAAATTCTTGGCTTGTAGTTTTGGCCAACAATAACAATTCTAAAATTTACTGAGAGAATTGTTGTTGTTTGTTGAATGACTAAAGATAAAGCCAAGTGACAGTTTAATTAATTTAAATGAATATTTCTTGTTAATAGTTGCGTGTTGATTTTGCAGTTTACAATGTAAACGAAAGTGTCAGACATGTAAGACCTTTATCAAATACGAGGAAAACACAAGCACACACACACACACACACATACTTAAATAGGGAAAATTGTAAGGTAAACTGCAGAAATTGAAAGAGGAAACATAAGACACAAATCAATTTGCATGGGAAAAGAAACTTTGCAACTTCCAACAACGAAACTTTGTTTGGTTGTCACTATGTAGTTGACTCGAGGTGTGTGTTTGTGTGTGTGTTGGGGTCTTCAAGGTCTTGAGCCTAGTGTGTGTGTGTATTAAATTTGAATTTCAAATTTATGAAGCCGCAGCAGTCGTAGTTCACAGATTTTCCCATATATGAGCTAACAAAAATTTGTGGCATTTGCTTGATGCCTTAACAATTATATGGCCTACTTTTTGGGGCACCATCACACACACACACACACGCACACACACATACACACATGTCATAAAAACCTTTTATGTGGTGCAAATTTTTCGGCTTGACTGTGAGACTTTTTGCGGCCAATCGCTTGTTGAAAGTCGTTCAGCTGGAATCAAGTTGTTAGCACAATTAGTTTGGGCGTGTCCTGCCCACCTCCCTCCCCCTTCACACACAGCTTGCCACATGCCTCATGCCCCAGTGTCTGGGCGTTGCTGTTGCGGCTTTCATTATCGGCTACGTGCCTCATTTTGTCCATGAATGTTAAGTAAAATTAATTGCGTAGCCGCTGGCACAAAAGTGTGCGAATTGTTGCCGCTTTGTTTGCTTATTTTGATAACAGCAACAACACCAACACCAACAATAACAGCAACAGCAACAATTGCTACGCTCGAAAAGTTTTTGAATAATTTCATTAATATATCTGGAAAATTCGTCTGCGTGTAAGAAATGCAAGTAATTTTCACACACACCACACACACACAGACAGACACACACACATTGCGTTGGCTTATTAGAATTTATAATTAGCTTTAAAGAGATTACAATAAAATCGCTTTGTTTGTTATTCCTTAAGTATTTCCATTGCCCAAAAATGTTTTATTACTAAAGTTTCAGTTGGACAAACAAAAGTTAAGAAATTTCATAAATTTTTTTATCTAAAAATAATACGAATTGTAGTATAATTCAAATAAATCTGTGGCTAAAATACATTTTTGGCTACATTTTTATATTAGCTTTCCTATCAACTATAATTTTAGTTCCTGCAAACTAACAATAAAATAGTTCTTATTATTTGGATTCTTAAAATAAACAAAATACAATAGAAAACAAGTGAAAATAATTTTCTTATATACCACGAAATTTTACCAAATATAATTATTTCACAACTTGTTTTTTCATTTGTTAAATACTTTAATAATGCCAAAAAGTTCCTTTTATATGTAATTTATTATAACTTATATATTACTTACTATGATTTTTAATGATTGATTTTTAGGCATTAAATATTTTAATAATCATAACAAAATAGCGAAAAACATGTGAGAAAATAAACTAGATTTTTAATTATGAACAAAAAGTTAAATGTAATTTTGTGTTTGACTTGAGAGTTTGTTACAGGGTATTTTCTAGTTGATATCTATCGCTCTTTCAGTGAGTTTTGCTTATCAGTGTTGAGGCAAAAAATTTGTAATTATACTTTTAGGATATTGGCAGCAATAAAAAGTTGTTCACTGACGTTGTTACAGTTTTGTACAGCAGATTGAAGCCATAAGTGGAAAGTGGAAAGAACCATCGAGTTGTGGCCAAGACCCAAAAAAACAGGTCAACGAAAATGGTGTACAATAAACTTTAATGAATTACAATTTGCCGTGGACAGACGGATGGCAGGAATGAATGAGATGGGAAGAGAAGAGGAGAGAAACTGGTAAATGGTTGAGCAAACAGGGCAAAAAAAAAAAAAGATGTAGCGCAAAACGAAGTGAATGTAAAAGGAAATGAAAATATGTCGACGGAAATGAGGATTGACGCCATTTCTCTGGAGCAAATTGAGAACTGTGCATTGAGCATCGAGCATTGAGAATTGCGAATTGGGAATTGTGGATTGTTGAATTGATATTGGACTTGTTGTCTGGTCAAGACACGAAGACACGACTCCTTGGCGCTGATTTTCGTTCAATTGGGCGTGGCTTTCTCGGCATTAAGTTGCCGTTTCATCATTGTCAAGCAATGTCGCAGTCGCAGTCACAAACAATAAATATTGTAAACAATTTGTTGTGTCTGAGTAGCAGCGATGCCACAGCAAATATTTGAACTTGCCCCAAGGAGGAAATAAGAATCGAATGCGAAATCCGCAAAAAAACCCTTCGGCCATAAATTATCCACATCATTATCAACATCCACATCATTATCATCATCATCATTATGAGGACTCGACTTGCAACTTTTACAATTTCCAATTGCCGCAGTTCCCCACACCTTTCATCCCTGATCCCAATCACCAAGATTTCCTTTCTAATCCCAAGTGGCGTCCACGTGGCCAATGCGGCATTAATTAAATCAAGCATCATTAAGCGAATGTGGCAGTGACAGTGCCACCTAATACGGTGGACATTGTGTGCTGTACGTTCTGCATTTTCTAGATTTGCACAAGTGCACAGTGTTCCTAAATTATTATCATCCATTCGAATTAGTTGTTGTATTTCCAGAATTTTAAATTTCTCTATGTTTGATCTGATAATTATATACGATAATTATTTAGTGATCAAGCTGAAATTTTTACCAAACTTCCGAAATATATTATAAATTCGTTATGCCAAATTTCAGTGCTGTACCTTTAAATTTGCAGTATTTACCGGATTTTTTTTATATTTACAGGAGACGGAAATTTAAAACAACTATTTCTTTCATTCTCTGAGATCTTTCTGTTCGCATAGAGATATTATACAAATTTTCTATAACAATTGGTCTACGATATAGAAAAGATATTTTAGATTACATGCGTCAACTTTATTATTTATTTATGTTCATAAATTTCGTATATATGTAAAAGTTCTTTGATAGAATGCAAATATTTAAATATTTATTGAATTTTTACACCACAGTGCAGTCGTGTAATTGAAAATTCTCCCAATTGCGCATAAAATTTCATTTGCTGTAAGTGTAATTTTATTGCAATTCCTGTTGGTTTTTTCTCGTATTTAACGGACTCTTAAAGTGAGTGTTAAGTGCTGAATTGGTCTTTAAAAAAGCAAAGGCACAATCATTATTCATTCTGTCTTTCACAGTTGAAAGCTACGTTTGTATTTGCATTTAATTTATTTCGTTGTCAGTTAAATCGAGAAAAATTAATAATGTAATATTAAATTTTAATACATTTATTTAACTATTAAAAAAACATTAATTATAGTATAAATATAATTATTTAATGAGAAACAAAAACATTTATATTATTAAATATTAAGCAAGAACATTTTAAGTTAACTTGAAGTAAATTTAAATTCTAGCACTCAATACACAAAGAATATTTAATTAAATTTTACTTCTATATATATATTTCAAAATAAATTAAATATAAAGAAATGCAATTAAAATCTGAAAGGTTTCCATACTAAGAATATTTTTATCTCTAGTTGAATCAATATTAATATCCTTAAAACTTTAATTCGAACTTTTTGTTGCTTGCTAAAAGAAAGTTTTTCAAGCAAGGAAATAAGAAAAACGATATGGAAAAAGAATTTGATTACATGCTTGCATTATGTGTTCTATGCGCAGTTGCATTTTTCTCTTTTTTTTTATTTTTGGCAATTGCTTTGTCTTTGGCCCTGGAGTTTTCTGCAAGCCTGGCAGTTGGCCAAGTCCAGAAAACAAAAGTCGAGCCCAGTGTGTGTCGCCATAGGAGAGGGTCAGGGAGAGGGAGAGGGAGAGGGAAAGGGTAAGGACACCAAGTGCAACGGAAGAGATGCGCCAGCTGTGCTTGTTGGTTTAAACAACAGTAAATGCACTTCGACGATGCTTTTACTGGCACACACACACACACAACACTACACTCACACATATTGTACACCCTCCCCTCCCGCAGTTCCCGTCCCGAACTCCCACCATTCCCCTTTCTTGGGCTTAAATGGGCTTTACATACACAACGTCTATTTATTGCCACGCTTGTTGAGACCATTTTTCACTTGCGAGGATTTTGCGCGAACGCTTGAAATTTCATTTGCTAAATGTAATTCGATTTGAGTTTAAGGCATTTATTCTTCTTTTCCATTTGGCATTCTATACCCATTTATTAGGCTTACAAATGTGAAAAATTAAATGTCTAACAACTTGTTATTTCCACTACAATAAGTGCTGCTTACTGAGCATCTGCTAGTCGAGCATGCCCTATACTATTTGTTTTCTCGTTTTTATTCATTTTTGGATTCACAGCGCATTCTTGTGAAAAAATAAATATATATTTGTATTTAAAATGCATGCTGCTCTTTTCATTTAATTTTACAAATGCTCCATAAAAAGTAAAAACTACACAATACCTTTACTTATTTTTATTTAATTTTTTTCCGGCTGTAACTGTCATTCCCTCATGTATTATTCATAATAAAATAATTAAAAATTCCATTTAAAATGGCAAGCACATGAAAAGCTTTAAACAAGATTAAATGCTTATTTCTGGACAGCAACAACATGTGTTGCATTAAGACTAAGACTGAACACTTAAATTAAGTGGTTTGTAAGTGATATTTTTTGTCATGTTATTCGAGTTTATATTAATGTTATTGTACAGGAATTTAATTTAATTGCAGTTAGTGATTGCCTTGTGATTGATTCGGTATTGGAAATTTAAGTGAGAATCCAATAAGTTAAAGTACACATAAATAATAAATAATTAGTCGGGGATGTGCAAAGAAAATAAGTAAACTTTAAAAATATATTAAGAATATAAGAAATTAAAATTATATGTAAAAAACTATAAACTTAAATATCAGGAATATCAGGAAAATATAAAATTAAAAAAAAATAAAAACTAAATCTATCAAATTCAAATTGAATAAAATTTCAAATATATATATTAAAATAATGAATAAAATAATATATTTGAACGACAATAAATTACGAAGAGTACCAGAAAAATGTTAAACTTTGAAACTATAAAGATAATATATTAAATTTAAATATATATTACAAAAAAATATTGGAAGCCAGTTCGATTTTTATTTTTTTATATACTATTTTTTGATTTACTATTTCCGACTTTTTGTTGATAAAGTCATTTATAAGAATAATCCAATGTAGAAAGTTTTTTTTAGGTAGTGAGTGACTTGAATATTTACGTATACTTTTTAATATGCAATGGTTTATATATTTTAAACAATTTATGGTTAGCATTTTCATCAATTTCCTGACAAGCTCTGATTTGACTGCTCTCAATTAAAATGCATATTCAAAAAAGGTTTTATTGGCAGAGAAGAGCACAGCACTACACAATTTGGCTCTTGTGGCACTTGTGGCACTTGCAACACTTGCAATACAACTACAAAAATATACAAATTATTTTGCAGATTGCTTTGTGGTGCCGCACAAAATATGGAAATTGCAATTGTCCAATGTGAAATGAAACTGCAACTACAACTGTGTTGAATCAAATGTTGTTGGCTTCCTTGAACCCGCTGCGTAGTGTTGGCCATCAAAAAATGTTGCGCCAGCGCATTTGGTATATGCAACAAACGGCGAACAATAACAATAACAACAACAACACAACTTGGCCAAAAGCAATAAACTGGCCAAGTTGTGCAAGTGGTTGGTTGGCATTGACAGTGTTGCGGTGCCACAAACCGCTCCGCTATCCGCTCCACCGAGCCACCGAACCACCACCGAACCACCGAACCACCGTTACCACTACCAACAGCGCCCACTTGCCACTTGCCACTAACCACGCCCCCTCGCCCAGAGTTAGCCTATTCAGGAAGCTAGAACGAGATTTGCCAACTCAGCAGGCATTTAGTTTTGTGTAAAATGCAATTTGCTGCTTTTGCATAAAATTCCCATTGTTGTTGAAGAGCTCTTGATATACACTGAAAAGTTTTAAGGGTATATATATTTTTTAAAGTGCAATATATATTAGCAACTGAGAATATTACATTTATCAATGTACAATGATATTTTAATAAATACGAGATTAAAAATGGCATTAAAATCGGATGAACATTTTGGAAAATATGTCAAGAATTTTTACTATAAGATTGAGTGATTAATGACTGATTTTCGAAATTTAATTAAATTCTTTTTGAATAATATAATACTATGCAGATATTAATTTTGTGGTCAAATCATGAAGAAATTGATATTCCGCTTGAAAATCGGTTGAGTTTTGACAAAGTTACAAGGGATCAAAGTTTTTGAAAAAACATTAAGGGGTAGGTATGGAAAATTGGATAATTTTTGGAAAAATAATTAATTTTTCTAAATAAATCAAATTTAAATGCAGAATCAATTTAGAAGTCAAATAATGCGCAAAATGGCATTCCGGATGAAAATCGGTTGAGTTTTAACGAAGTTATGAAAGCTTAAATTTTTGAAATATTGTAAAGGTATATAAAATTGGTGACAGTTGAATAAAAAATGGTTTTTCTAAACGAATGAAATTTAAATGCCAAATCAGTTGAGTTTTGACAAATCTTTTTCAAATCTTACATATTTTTAGTGAATTTAAAAAGAAAATTACTTGATCTGATATACGAATGTCCGAAGACTTTAATGAGGCAGTGTAATGTAAGAGGCAGCACGCATTACATATCATGTTTCTCTGACTATAAACGTATTTTAAATGAATTAACTTCTCGAATGTCTGCTGGCTGCCATACAAAATGTGGTTAAATGAGGCAAACACGCATGCCTGAGTTCTCGAGTTTCTATAGAATATACTATAGTATATAAGGGTAAATGTATGTTTGACCCACCTATAAATATTTACGTAAATGGCTCCAGTTGCCGTTCGACATCGAGCAAACTTAAATCGTTGAAGGTTCGACAATTTTGCAGGACTTGGCTGCTGGTTGCATTAATTAAATCAAAATCAATGGCCAGACGATGTTCAGACTTGGCTGCGGACACTTCCTGGGTTTGCCCATCATCTTCATCATCATCATCATCGTTATCCTTGGTATCTGCACTATGATCATCACTTTTGCTGTTGCAATCAACTGCATAACAAATGTTCAACTCATCAGTTGTTGTTGGTTTTGACCTGGCCGCTTGTTGCTGGCCAACATGATGATGGGCAGTTGTCTCCTGCTCGCAGCCATATCCATTGTATGAGTACTCATACTCATACTCGCACTCGTATTCATCGTACTCATCCATCAGTGATTGTTCCGAGTAGCTTTCATCATCGTCATCGGCGCAATCAAAGTAACCGCTCTGTGTGGATGTTTGTGTTTAGAAATTGTCCGCTATTCCCAAATTTGCAGTCACTGTAAATACGCACCTGACAGTCCAAGCAACGGCAATTATCACAGAGACTGCAGCTTAGTCCCAAAATGTCCGCTGCTTCCTGGTACAACTCATAGCTCGACATTCTTCTCGCCTCTTTATTCCCATTCAGCTGATATTGATGTTGTTCCTGTTTCTCGTGTTGCTCCTCGTGTTGTTCCAACTTGTTGTTGTTCTCATTATGCATGCTCCAATTGTTCAATTTATTTTCTTGACTCTTGTTGTTGCTGTTGTTGTTGTGGTTGTTGTTGTTGTTCTTACCGCCCGAGTGAACCACCAATGATGCTGGCGACTCCAACTCATTGCTGTTTTTGGACGAGAAATGAAAAGTTAGTTAGTGAACTCTTATTTAGCTTTTGGTTGACTAAACTAAACGCACATCGCACAATTGAAAGTAAAGCTGCGCACAGTGGGTCAATTGGCCAAATTAATCACTTAAATATGCTGAAATTCTTTGCAACTCTCAATTTCCTGTGCTTTGTTTTATATCGCTTGAATCTTTCTTATTAAAATATTAGAATAAATGTCTTGAACTTTGAAAACCACACGTTTAACATACCAACTTTAGTAATAAATATAATGAAGTTGTCACCAAATTATTTATGCTGAACTTCTATCCAATTCTTAAATACTTTGAAATGTTTAATATATTTGTGCATTATGTTTCTTTTTTTCTGATTAACACCCTTCTACCTTTTGTAATGAAATTATCAATTTCAGAAATAAACAAAATAAACTTATTTCCAAAAAATTAAATATGATCAAATTCTTTACAATCTTTGTATTGATTTGTTTGTTATAATTTTTTCAAATACGATAAAAAACGTTGAATATATTTAAGAATTTAATTCTTTGTTTTTCTTTCGATTGAAACTTTATACTTATTGCAATGTTAAAATAAATTCTCTAAAGCTTACAAATGTGACTTTAATACAAGTTTAAAGTTCAAATTTGTCTCCACTAAATTGAACAGATCAGCCACTTCGTTTGTAAATTGAAATTAATTGACAGCTTGCATTTTTCACATATTTCAAGGCTTCTTTAAAAGTTGTTCATCACTATCAATGTGAAATTTGAAATGAGAATGTTGTTATTTAAGAAAATATAGCAAACTTTTAGTGGCAGCTTTAATGCTTATAGCTTCACATTGTAAGTAATTTGAACAATTTACAACACTCTCTCCAAACAAAATGAACTCCCAACACAGCAAATTCATGTTAAAATAAAGTGTTGCATACTTTTCTGCGGCAAGCAACTTACATATTGCAGTACAGTTGTCAGGCCTCATTGCGAAGTTGCCACACTATAGAAATTGTTTGCATAGCTATCAGAGTGAAATTTAAACCCTATTCAACACGCTCTCTCCCTCTTTCTCTGTCTCTCTCTTCAGTTGGGAATGCAGGCCATTAAAAGAGCTGTCTACCGTTGCTTCGGGAAGCCGCTTATCAGTTGCTAAGTGACTGACAGCGAAGCGAGGGCCTTAAAAAATGCAAATAGTTGCAAAGTGTGCGACAAACTTTTCCAAAAAAAAATAAAATCAAAACAAAAAAAAATTATACATATTTCGCAAGTTATTTTGTCACACTTGAAGCTCTTTGATGGAGTTGTTCTCGCTGGCAACTTTGATTCCCCTGTTTTCCATCCTGTAATCAACTGAAAATGTTAATTATAATAATGAAAAAAATGTAGAAAGAAAGAGGTTGACTGCAGTTCCCAGCTGACGTTTTCATACTAATTAAAGTCGCTAATAAATCAAAGGGCGCAGTTGCAATTAATGAAATATTTAACATTCTGCACTTTGACAACGTTATAATGAATATGAGAATGGGAGCAGCGGGGAGTAGAAGGGTGGGAGAGTGGAGAATGGAGAGTGAGGAGCAGGAAAGTTCTTCATTATTGGCACAAAGTTAACGAGAAATTGTTGGGCTCATTTTTATATGCCGTTAAAAGTGAGCAGTTCTCTACACTTGGAAAAAAGTTCGTTTCCTTACTGAAAAGTGGAAAATTGAAGACTTTATATTTTCGTAAGCTGACTGAGCTCGAAATAAAAAAAACTATGTAATAAACTCTTCGCTTTTGGCAATTATCAAACTTAAAATAATAATTTTCTGGAATACTTTAAGTTATTACTGCCATTACTTAAAGTCTGTAAGAGATCGAAAGCTTTTAGTATAAATGCTCAACAATTTTGAAAGAATTCTGAAATTTACTTATTTCTAGAACGAAAAATTCTAATTTTTAAATGTTATTTTAATCTTTAAATAAGCTTTTTAAGCACAAAAACAACTTAAGCTAATTTTGTATAGAAAAACTCTAGTTTTTCTATAGGTATCTCAAAAAGGTATCCTGGTTTTGTATATGTTAACTAAGTTTGGTTATGATTAGACTATTATATCATTAAAATTTTTGATCGATGCGCATAAAATGACGGAATTTTGGATCACAGCAATCTAACTATGCAAATATGTTAGGGTATCATATTTTTTCGAGTGTACGATTGCTGGGAAACTTTGAGGCGAATTTTAATACGCGTTGCCACGCCCACCAGCCCCCTTCAAGTCGTTAGCTATTGAAATATGATTATTGCAGTTCAATATGTGCAGTGGCAACGTCTCCTGCTGCCGTGTGGCATGCATTTTAATCAACTTTATGGCACGAGGGGCAACTGTAAACTATTCTCCTTCTGTCTCTCTCTTTCTCTTGCTCCCTCTCTGTTATTCCCAAAGTGCAGCGGCCTTTTGAGCGTTGAACGCTTCACTGAATTCCTGTTAGCGCGTTGTTTGTTTTTTTTAATTTTCTTCGTTGTTAGCGCGTTAATTTTTCAATTTCGCAAATGGCTGCGCCAACAAAAGCGACTAACCGTCGACATTGCCACAAAGTTTGCACTCGGTGATCAAAACTTATGACTTTATGAACAATGAACGAGAAACTTGCACAACTAAAAGCTAACAAAGTACAATCTATATACAGATATAGAGCGGGAAGAGAAAGGAGAGAGAGAGAGATAGAGAGAATGGACATTGAATGACCTGGGCAGCTAATTGAATGCACTTAACAAGCAGAGGAAACAGAAGCAAGTATACGCCCCGTTGAGCTGATTTTTGTCATAAAACTGCGACCAGAACATAAATGTGTTGACGAGCCCAAGGCACCAAAATAAATAGCAGGACTACCATTAATATTTAAAGCCAATTTCTGGTGCAATCAGCAGCAATGCTATTTAGATTGCAAATTGGCAATGATAGCTGTTGAAATGTGATCAATAATAATATAATATTTTTTTGTATCAATCTATGGTAGTAACGAAAATCGCATGAAAATCGGAGTTAATGCCATATACAGGATTAATTTTTTAAGCTCATTTAAAATGTAAGAAAATCAAGAGAAGCAACAAATGAATCGTTTATATATATAAACCGATTCGTCCACACTTTATAGAATACATTTTCATATAATATATAAAACTTATTAAGCGAAAAATTCTTCAGAAAATACCACCTGTCGATAAGTTTGTCACTCGCACGTTTTCGATTAATTAATTCTTGAAAAACTACCAGACTGCCGATAAGTTTGTCATTGTCCACGTCTTCGATAGTATTAAAGTGAAACGGCGATTTTCCTTGACTCACAATCGCTTGTCAAACTTAATGACAAAGTTGTTGTCATGACAGCGAAGCAGCTTCTGGTGGAAATGGAAACGTTTGGAGGAGGTTAAGGGAAAGTATCTCTCGCAAAATTCCGTTGGCCCAATAAACTTGTGGGCCATAAAAACTTGGCCACAATTTGAGCAGCGCAATATGCCTTATAACATTTATGTGAATTTCTAAGTTTTTGCTACATAGTAGGGGCTGTTGATAGCGTGGGAAGGGGATGGGAATGGAAAAGAGAGGAGAGGATAGGAGAGGAGTACACCTACCTGCTGTGCGCGTTGCTGTTGTTGCTGTTGTTGCTGCTGCGCCATTTTTCTTCTTCGAGAAATTTCAAAAACTTTGTCTTCTTGGCAATAAGCGTTGATTTGACATTGGTGCATTTTTGCCGATTGGCAACGGTAGCGCCGAGCAGCGGTAGTGCAGCTGCTCCTAGTGCTCCATCCGTTATTGCTGCCGTTGACGTTGCGTTCCCGTTGCCGTTCCCGTTGCCGTTGCCATTGAATTGTCGTGCGGATCACAAATGCGACTGTGCGAAGATGTCGCTGACAGGCAGCTATTGTTATGGCTGCCAACTGTGCAATTGTTGTTGCTGTGGTTGCTGTTGTTGCCACAGTGCTGCTGCTGCTGCTGCTGTTGATTTCTGTGGCTGACATTTTGGCAGTTGTTGCCACCAACGATGCTGCAATCGAACAGTTTGTGCAACGCTGCCGTTGCCGGTGAACACATTGTGGTTGACATTGATGTAGCGACCGGATTTATGTAGTTTGTTGTTGTTGCTGCTGTGGCAACTGTTGTTGTTGTTGTTGTGGTTGCTGCTGCGATTATTGTGGTCGCTGCCGCCGAGTTGGCATTGCCAAAACTTTTGAATTTATGCTGCAAACTGCAGGCAGCACTCGAGCAACTTGCGCCAATTGAATTGCTTGTTGTCCTTGTTGTCATTGTTGTCCTGTTCGTCCTGTTGCTGTCATTCATTTCACGCCCAGTTGCTGTCGTCGCATGTATGCCAAAGTCCTGCCAAAATTCAAAAGATTCTTGAACTTTAACAACAATTCCAACTAAATGCTTGAAACTTTCTAAACTTACACCATACGACGAATTGTAACCGGCATTGAGCACGTAAATGGAGTTTTGATTGCTGCACTGATAAACCATGTCGTCCATTTTTTGCACAGCTATGGAAAATAGAACAATTAAAGAACTTACAATTATTATTTACTTTTTAAATCAATGTATTAAAATAAATATAACTCTTAAAAATATTAAATCGGTTACAAATAACTGCTAAGTTTATCAATTGGTTTGTAATAAATATATTTTCTTAAGGTTTTTTGATACCTAACAGTATAATAATAATATGATAATATATATAGAATATAATACATCACGTTACATATTTCTAGTTTTCTTCAACCACTTATTTTTTAAGTTTCAAGGGAAATAAATGAAAGAACTGAATTGTGTTGGAAAAAATTGCAATTTTAAATTTGGATGTAAAATTAAAATAGAGGCAAAATATTGATAGAATTGTCTATACGCAATGAAATCGGTGAGAATTTGACAAAGTTATGACAGTTTGAAAAATAGAGAATCAATGATTAAAATAACATATCCCAATTTTGATGCAGATTCAAAAAGGATGTCAAATAGTAACAAAATTTACTATCCGCATGGAAATCGGTTTAGTTTTGACAAAGTTATGTTAGTTTATAGTTCTTGAAAATGTGTAAAAGTTTTGAAAAGTGAGAATTTAGATACAGATACAAATTAGAGTTCAGTTGTCGTTGTTTTTTATAGTGAACATCGATTTTCGTATGTGGATAGATTTCGATTTCACAAAATTTGATTTGTCGATTTTATGATGTATATTTACATCAACCAAAATTATGGTATTTTTAATTATATGAAAAAGATACTGCAACACATACAAAATCCGAACTTTAAACTCAATTAAGGATATAAATATTGCCCATATCATACTTTTCAACCTCCACAAAATTCGCTGTACAAATTATATAAAATATCGTTGCCTACTTTTGAGCGACGCTGTAAGCAAAAACCAAGAATCGTTTAATTTGTGTCTGCCAATCAACTGAAATGTTCCAGAAATGTCAAAATCAACCAAAAAATGGTAAAATTTTGTAGGTTTTCGGTTGGTTTACAAATCTGTCACACTTCTGAATAAAAGTATGCAAATTTTTGTAGCTCAACTGAAATTACCGCCTGCTGTTCCATGTCTCATTTTAACTTGCGAATGAAAAGCAAGAAAATCGAGAAAATTAATTTCAATTCTGATTGATTGAAATGCGTTGAAGCGTCCGCTGTGATTTTGCGTATTGCATTTTTATTTTATATATAAAATTTTTTTTTTGTGTGTTTATTTTTTACATTACCCGCTGAACTTTCAATGAATTGCGTCTCGTAAATATCCGATGAGTTTCTCAAATGTCGCCGCTCTCTTTCAGTCAGCTTCAGTTTCAGCTTCAACTTGAGCTTCAGCTGCTCTAGGGAAAGTGTTGATTGAACTTGAGCTGTTGATGCTGCGCTGTGGAGTTGAAGTTCTCCTTGTTGCTGTTGTTGTTGCTGCTGCTGTTGTTGCTGGTTTCGGTAATGGCCGGATGGCAGCTCGTGTTGTTGGTAATCAAAGCTGCAATTACCGCTGTACACGTCCAATTGAAGCGGAAATTTATGCGGCTGTTGTAGCGTGTAAACGCCAGCATCGACAGCTTTGGTAATATTATTGCTCCTGTTGCTGTTGTTGCTGTTGTTGCTGTTGTTGTAGCCAAACCAGCTCGTTAGCCACAAGGATTGTAAGTCTATCAAGTGAAAGAAGAAACGAAACGAAACGAAATGAGTAAGAGAAACAAGCATATTGAGCAAAATAAGCAAGTTTTGCGGTTAACATGAAATATAGACCCAGATTTGTTTAATGCACAGGATGAGCATTTCTTCCATGTTTACCAGTTATTGTTCTTGTCATGGCTCGACATGCAGAGGGACTTGTTTTATATTGTTATATTCATGTTACAGCCTTTGATTTTCTTTTTTCATTGGCTGCGCAGACTTTAAATAACTTAGCAAACTTAATAATGCTTACTGAAAGTTGCTGAAAGCTTCTTTTAAAACTTCAATGCTTCAAACAATTTTCTTTTTAAACGATAGAATTTGAAGAAACTTATTAGACTGACAGAAAGCTGATGAAAGCTTTCTTTAACGCTTTTGTAAACTTTAATGAGACTATATAAATATATAAATTGCAATACTATAATTTTTTAGCATACAAAACTTTGTCTTAATCATATTAAATCCACTAAAAGTTGCTGAAAGCTTCCTTCTAAGCTTTTATTTTTTAATAAGTTTCTAGTTAGATTTTTAAGATATACGAACTGACTGTTACTTAAAGCTTTTTATGAGCTTTCAGTTAATCAGTTTTGAATTTTCTACTTAAATTTAAGGAAACAACAAATGTTTAAAATAGTAAACAACCCTTTGAAAATCTCTGGCGGTAAAAGCAACAGTGAGTTGAGGTCTCGTCTGTCTGGTCCATGATAAAATTACACTAAAAAGGAGGTTCATTGAAATGAACAGCAGCAGGTTGTGGTTCCTGGTCCCTGCACCATTAAAATCCTCACTTATGTGCGACTATATACAATTGTATATCTCTCTAATTCTTTTTTCTTTCTCTGCTTTGGGCACTGACAATGCGTTTGTCAGTTTGAATGTTATCTCTGTGCGCTTAACCACAGCAACAACAACAGCACTAACAATGGACCAAGCTACAAATTTGTTTTGAGGCACGCAAAATAATCAAAAGTAATCCTTTTTCCTTCTTTTTTATAGCTCCTTTATTTTTTTTTTTATTTTCTGGGGTTAGAGCGGAGCTTAGTTATAGATGCCATTGTTGGTTTGGCTGGCAATCCAGTTTTAAGCTCGTTGATTGTTTTCATTCAGTCAAAGCTAGAAGTGCAAAAAATGCTTTGAGCAATTTGGTGGCGTATACGTAATATTTGTAATACGCACTCACACTTTATGGTTGTTAATTATATAATTTATTATGCAAAATCTTGTGTCAAAATTGCTGAGGGAATAATGCTTCTTCACAACAAGCAAGATAATTTAGGAGTACGTTGAGTTTGAATATGCGAATACGAGTACAAGTATTCGCAATCATTTGCTCACTAAATCCGAAATGCGAGCTATAAGCCAGTGCGACTCGGAAATCATTTCATTCATCAAAATGTCTCGAATAAATCCGATAAAGTCAGACAGCGAAATCTTCTGAATGAGCTGTCATTAATCGCAGCTAATTCTCCTCCACATGATATGGCATATATAGGGGTCAAAAGCTAGCAAAACTTATATGTGCGGAAGCCAAAAATAGCAATACCCAAAACACTGCGAGAAATCGAAGAAGAATGGCAAAGCTCTTTGTCAAAAATTTATAAATGTCTTTTTTCTACGTTTTTAATATAATAAAATATATCTATAATTTAAATTTTCTGTAATACAAATTGGTTAAGGAAATTGTGTAATTTTTAAATCGGCGTAGTAAAATTAGTACATATAATTTTAATAATAAAGTGTTGCTAATAAAAATTGAAATATAAACTATGTATAATACATTTCGAATAATAAAACTTTATTCTTGAAATTTAAATGATAAAAACTCTATAATAAAATTTGTATAACCCGAGTTGCAATTATAATTAATATGATAAAATTATGTATATTATAATTTTTCTGATAAATATGTGTAATATAATTTGTATAATAAAACTTGAATAATAATATTGATAAGATAATATCTATATAGTAAAATGTTGCTTTCTCCTGTTAAATTTGTCCGGTAAAATTAATTGACTAGACTATTTTATTTTATTCTGACTTTACTTATTTGTTTTCAACTTGGGATTTTCTCACAGTGTATCCCTAGTATTACACACATCAACGAAGCAGCTATTAATGAAAGGTGTGATTGTTGTCATTTATCGTCGCGTTGTTGTTGTTGTTGTTGTTGCTTGGGTCTGCATGTGTCATGTGTCATGTGTGTTCTTTGTTGCTGTTTTTTCTTTGACATCCCAACTAAAGTTGCCTCATTTCTAACGAGCGGCAATAAAGCCAATGTGGCAGGTGACATGCATCAAACAATTTGCACATTATAATTGTTGACACGCTGTTCCAGACAACAATCCCAAAGCTCCGTTTCTCGACCTCGAGGAGCGTCATTAGTGGCCCAAAAAAATGATATATATATTTTATATATAGAGGGACTGGCTTCGTTTTCTAGCACACAAAATGCCTGACTTTGGTTTATTTGAATTTATTTTATTTAATATTATTTGTTTGGGGCGCGCGTCGTGTCCTGTGCATGCTAATAATAAAACTTGTATTTATTTTAGGATTTGCATAAAATGCCCGAAATACGACGAAAAGGCAAAGAACAAGTCAAGCGAATCACAATAAGCGCTTTTCTGGGTCGATTTTCGGGTCGAGAATATCCCTAGAAACCCCCCGGCTCTCTCTCTCTCTCTGTCTCTCTCTTACACTCTCTCTTTCACTCGCTCTCTGCTTCACTCTCGCCACAGGGATGAACACATATCGCAGCCACTGAAGCGTGGCATATTTGTCATAATCAGCGCTTAGACAAAGCACATGCATTGGAATGAGTGTGCACATATCCAACGCACACTCACACACACACACACACACCCAACACGCACACACACTCAGCCTGCTGTCACATCTGAGCAGAGTTTGATTGTCTGACTTTGAGTCTGATTTGTGACTCAAACCGTCAAAACTTGCTAACTAACTAACGACTAGTTAAATGATCCATCTTTTTTATTTGTCAAGGATTAAGAACTTTACCATAGAACTTCATCCATTTGAGAGTTCAAAGTATAATTAAACTTTACTGTCATTTAACGCTGCTTGGACAGCTTTGTAATGCTCTAAAAAAATGTTGTTCTAAATTATTTGGCAAGTTTTCAATTCAAATTTTTGCAACATTAAATAAAAGTATTTTATTTTCATCTTTTTACTCTACATATTAATTTAATTATTATTTTTTCACTGTCTCCAAATTAATGTAAATTATGGGGAATTAAAAAAAATAAGAGTATTTTTTGGCAATATTAATTTGATAATCCACTAACTTTATTTAATTTATTGGGACTAATATATATACTGGAACTATATATTATATTGTAGTTGGTATAAGCTTAGAGAAAACTAGTTGATTTTCTTAACTGCTTTGTATTTTCCTTTATTTTCCCTGCAATATTTAAAAGAATTGAACTTCAGATATTGATTTAAATATTTATTAAATATTTATTTATTATTAAAAAAAGAGCAAGCTAAGATTCCAATTCATTAACAGGGCCCAAAACTCTAAGCCAGTATTTTGTATTATTTTATTTTTTTTGCTGGGGGAGCAAAAAAACTCGAGCAAAGCACGTGGAAAACGCGTTATCGCCAGTTCCGGGAGGCAAATATTTGTCAGACAATTTTCGCGAGCTGCAGGCAAAATCCGATATCGAATTCGAGAGCTGGGAGTGGGTAGAGTGGGAGAGGGAGAGGGAGAGGAATGACAAAGTGGAGGATATGAGGATATGAGGCTGCCACAGACATGTCCATATACGGAGGGAAGAAAGTCCTGCGACTGGTCATAAATTTGATGCGGGCATAAAAAATGTTTTCGATTTGCTTCGATGCACACATAAATTGAAAGGTCACGTATACGCAGGTGTCTCTCCCTCCCCCCACTCCTCTGGTTGTGGCAGCAAAATGCAGAAACACACATAAAAGCAATGTCATTAAACTTCCATTTATGAATGATATATATATTTACTTATTTTAATGCAGATGTTTTATTTATTTATTCTGCACTTTGAATAGAAAACTACAATACAAAAATAATGTGTTGTGGCTTTTGTTTGCCATTATAAATCGAATGCCTAAAATGCATATCAGCATTTTAAGCTACTGCCAGAATTCCAATAACAATATCAATAGCAATAATAACATTACCTAATATATAAATTCGTTGAAATTGGCAGAATGCCAATAAATTAACATTTTATGCAAACAAATCCTGAGATCTCAATGTGTGTGTGTGTGTGTGTGTGTGTGTGCGAGTAACGGAATTTACCCCATTATGCAGTTCTCCGTAAGCCTTTGATGGAGCGATTATCAAAATATTTTTGGCAGTCCAATAAGCAGTTATTCAAAGCGGATTTAGATTTGTTGTTGCCATGGATATGGCCATTATCCCAGCTGGTCAGTTGTTCAGTTATTCAGTTGTACAGTTGTTATTTCCGTTTTATTGAGCATCGCACAACTTGGCGTATACGTAATGCGCTCAAGCCGATAAGCGGCGTTTGCATTTGCAATGATAATCAACAAAAAAACATGAAATACATTTAGCCCAATCTGTTCGCAATGCTTTGGCACGTGTCCACAAGCCAACAGAATTATGTTTGCTCTAAATTGGCTACCTTAGTTACACTGAGAAAATGTTATTTCCATACAACAATAAAGTAAAACTTATTGTTAAATATATTAAACAAAAATAGAAATTTTTACGTTTGTTTTGGTTCTTTATAAAAAATATATAATTTCTTCTTTATATAAAATAAATAGTTTATTTATTTTAAAATATTTTTTATTATAATTAAATCATTAGGTTTTTGCCTTTCATCTCTTACCCAATTTTTAATTCCAAAAATATAAATTAAATATAGTATATTTATTAAAATATTACACATTTTTTAGTAAAATATTCTTAATTATTATTAAGAGTGAATATGGCTTATTAAAATACTTTTTGTCTGTTATATTTACTTTCCTAATTTATATTTCCTAATCACATTATTTATTCATAACTTTGGTTTTTAAATAATTGTTTTTTATTATAAAAGGAAACGAAGAATTATCGTCAAAGAGATTTTCTTCAGTGTAATAAAGGACCTGCGAGCTCAGGAACTTACGTAGTAGCCATAACTTAGAGGTTAGGTTACAAAATACCCAAAATATTTTACTTTCAAAGATCTGAGGAGTTTGAAACCCAAAAAAACAGAGATTTTTGCACACTTGTAATGAAAAGCTAGCGAATAAATTCTCCAAGGGTCTGGCTCGCAACTGGAGAATGAGAGAGTGAGAGAGAGAGAGAGAGAGAGAGAGAGAGTGAGTGAAAGAAAGAGCGCGTGGGGAACATTTGAAATGTGAGGCATTTATGTTTAAGGCCAGCTGGCACTCCAAAAAAGAAGACAAACATTATTTAAGAAATATGCCAAGTGCGTGTTTAAGCAACAACAACAACAACAACAATCCACACACACACACAAACACACACGCAGATTTGACAAAGGACAAAATTTACATGAAGCTAAACAAATGTTGTTCCTGTCACATGTTTTCTTGTTGTTCCTGTTGCTGCTGCTGTTGCTGTTGTTGTTCTTATTTTGTGGTTTCTCGTGTCCTGTAATTGAAGAGCATGTATTAGTCGCAATTAATGAAAGCAAAACATTGACACAAATTGGCAAACAACGCCATAACATTTGCTTTGATTCGAGCACTAAAATATTGAATTTGGCCAGACTAAAAGTGAGCAGCAAACAGAAGTACAAATAAAACAACTAAAAATATAACAAGAAACCAACAAAGAAATGATTCCAAATTGCGAGTGAGAAATGCAAGCACGATAAGGAAGGACCTTGAGGACCAGTTCACTTTCAAGTCCTGCGGCACACTTCAATTCTAATGGAAATGGCACATAAAACAGAAAGCAGGATGGAAGGAACAGGACAACAGAACAGAACAGCCAATTCAACAGAATGTCTGACCCCAAGGACATGGCCAGCTGGCAGCAGCTGAAGACAGGACGAGATAGCCAGGACATCGGGACATCGGGACCTCGAGACACGGCGATGAAGTGTACAAAAAAAAAAAAGAAGAAAAAAACTTCAAGTGCGTGGTAAAAAAATATTCTCTTTTTTTTTGTCTTTCCTCTATCTTTTCTATCTTTCAAGTCTCGGTTTTGTTTTTTCTTTTTCTTTTGTTGGTTTGCTGCCAATGTAAACACATTAGATATCTCTCAGTTCCATCTATTCTGCTCCTATATCTCATTCTCTTCACTTTTCCACAACTTTCGTAGTTTGTAAAGTGCTTTTAGCGCAGTTTGAAAATACCCTGTACTGAAGAGTACAACAAGTTGGTGTCCAACAGACAGACGAGGATTAGCTAATTTTACAGAATTTCTGTCCTCATAACTTTATTAAAACACAACCGATTTTTATGGGGAGTCTTGTTTATATCATTATTTGGCTTGTTAACTAATTCTGCATTTAAGTTTTGATTTTTTTAAATATTTAATTCTTTTTTGAAAAATTATCCAATTTTCCATACCTACCCCTTGACATTTTTTCAAAATCTTGGATCCCTCTTAACTTCTTCAAAACTCAACCGATTTTCAAGCGGGATATCATTTTATTCATGATTTGGCGTCCAAATTTATTCTGCATTTAAATTTGGTTTATTTAGAAAAATAAATTTTTTTCGAAAAACTATCCAATTTTCCATACCTACCCCTTTACATATTTTCAGAAACTTAGTTTTTTCACAACTTCTTCAAAACTCAACCGATTTTCAAGCGGAATATCATTTTGTTCATGATTTCGCATTTAAATTGATTCTGCATTTAAATTTGGTTGATTTTGAAAAATTAATTTTTTTCGAAAAATATTTTCCAATTTTCCATACCTACCCCTACTTTACATTTTTTTTCATATGAATTTGGTTTATTTAGAAAAATTAATTTTTTATACTTTGAACTCTCATAATTTTGTCAAAACTCAACCGATTTTAAAGCGGAATGTCATCTTTTAATAATATTGTCTCCAAATTTATTCTACAATTAAATTCTATTTATTTAAATAATTTGATTATTTTCGACCTTCATCAAATTTGTCTAATAATATTTTCAAAACTTTGAACTTCCATAACTTCGTTAAAAATCTGCAGATTTTCATGCCAAATGTCATTTTATTCAAGATTGATCTCCGAAATGCAATCTGCATCTCAATATTGTTCACTTTCAAAATGGAAAAGGCAAATGATAGAGGGTTAGGGCAACTCGTAGTCGCGCCACAACTGCGATTGTTGTGTCACTCATTCGCCGTGTTGTCGCTGGCTGTTGAAAACATATTCTAAACAATAAAGGCATCTGGTGTCTTCTGAATGCCTTCAGCACGCAAAAAACAATCACTCATTGCCGGTGAGTTGAGCACACTTACTTTGCGTTTATTCGCATTTCGCTTTTCAGTTTGAGATTGCGATTGCGATTGAGATAAGCACGCTTCAGCGATTGAGTTAGACAGAGATGAACAGAGATATATAGACACATATGCATATATATAAAGAGATAGATATGCTGTCTTCAAGTTGAAATAAACTGTCATTTGCATTTGTGCAGATACATTTGATTTTTGTGCGCTTTCATCTTGTTTTCATCAACTCGACTGCAATTATTTCACATTTCTCCAGAACTTTCAACTGCTTGGCGCGTGCTCAAATACCACACACACAAACACACACACACAGCCTCACAAATACACTCATTGAGTCACACTAAATATTCACTAAATGCAACCAAATTTTGTCATTTGTTTCAGACGTGATCTGATTGCACAAAGACTTCTGAGACTCACTGTCCACATTCTGGCCAACAGCATTTGAACTTGCTGTTTAGAGCTGAACTGAAAGCATTGCCAAGTTTTCTAGCCGAAATCATTTTCAATATGCGAGAGCTGCTTGAAAAATTCTCAAGGAATTGTCGAAAATTGGGCGATGTCCAAACATTTTTTTTTAAGAAAGATAAATTATATTATTATAGTTTTCTTTGACTTTTTTTCAAGTATCAATCAGAATTTATCTTATCAATTTAGTATATTCGTAGTTGTGTAAGTTCTGTATCTATACTTTAATAATAAAATATATGTATATTTTTGTTGGACAACTTATTAAGCTACCCTCTTGAAGGCCTTAAGTACAGGAATCAGTTTCAGAGAAAAGCAAGTGACAAAACTTTCACTTGATTTTAGTTGGTAGTTTGCCTTGGCAACGAATTTTCGGTACTATATCCTCGTACTTTCGATTTTGTGGGACACGTAGTCATCGCACCACCGAGTGGTGCACCTGCTGTTGTCACTTTGCACTTCAGTTGCTTGCGTCTGGGTATGTGTTTTCATTAATATTTATTTTTGTATAAGCTTGTTTGGCAAGTCCTTTATTATAAATAGTTGAGTCACTTAAGGGGATTAATGTTGAAATTAGTTTGTGCCATTGAATGTGGTTGACAGTCTCAGTTTGCGATGACAAATCAGTTGGGAATTTGGAAGAAGATGGAACACATGTGGAATATTAGATTTGTTGCAGACTCGCTCATTAATTTCAATTAATATGCACATAAGAAGTCTCATTGTCAACTGCATGATATTTCCATATATTGTGAATTTTACTTTGACGTTCAATTTAATCAATGCAAATGAAATGTTGGAAAAGCTCTTTGAAATTCGTTAGGGATTTTCCTTAAAAGCAACGTATTTGTTTCAGAAATATTAGCACAAGCAACTAGCAGATACTCTATTTAAAAGATAGATTCTAGAAGTTAAAAACTTAAATTTGCAAGCAGTCGCACTGCTTGAAAATAATACACGCAGCAAGCAGTGAGCTGCTCTCAGCGCTAAAACTTCTGCTTGCTTAAATAATTGGTAAATATTTATTTTAATACAACCATAATATGTAAATGATTTATACACTTAGCTGTACATTTTCAAACTCTCTATGTACATATTAGTTTATAATTTATCACAGCAATTATTATGTCATAATCATATGATGATATCTCTCTCTGATGAAATGCATGTGACCTGGCAGCAGAGAGCGAAAGAGTGAGCGGCTGGAATGATCACTCACACACACGTTCTTAAGCATAATCCTTTTGCTAACTACATGTAGTCAAATTTGTACATTTAGCAGTTATTTTGCTTTGTTTATATAGTTTCATTTCACTTTGTGCTTATTTCAATAACTTATTTAATAAATACATATGCTTCATATCTGTTTGCTATTTTTAAAGTCAAACAGCATTTTTTGTTCTTGCTTTGTGGGCACTCTGTATGTTTATTTTTTTCTTCACGTGCTCGCGCTCACGCTCTCAGCAGTATGACAGTTGCTGGCGCTCTCTGCCCTTGTCAAATTGTATGTGTGTTGTATAGTATATTTCTGGAGAGCAATCAGCTGCTTATTTCAGTGGCGTTTTACCAGTCTGTGAAGTAGGACGGTGTGTTGTATTCTTCTCAGTTGCCGGCGCGCTCTCGCTCTCTGCTTGTGTGAATTTGTTAGTGTATTGGGAGTGAAGAATATTTTTGGAGAGCAATCAGCTGCTTGAGTCAGTGGCGTTTTACCGGTCGGTGAAGTTAGACGGTGAGCGGAATTCTTGTAAGAGTTGTTTTGTTGCCGTGTTTTTGTACCCCCCACCCTCCCCGCAATGGCGCTCATTGAAGTATTTTTTTTGCTCACGATTATTGGTGCGTTGCTGTACAAATGGACAGTCTCGGGTTTCGGTTACTTTTCAAAGCGGGGTGTGGCACATTTGCCGCCCAAGCCGCTGGTGGGAAATGTGCCGCTATCGGTGCTGATGGGAAGCGGTTCCTACGTGCGTCACAGCATTGAACTTCATCAGCAGCTGAAGCAGCACAAAGTCTATGGAGTCTACAATCTGAGCGAGCCGCTGTATTACCTGGCAGATGCGGAACTGATACGCCAGGTGGGCATTAAACATTTCGACAACTTCACCAATCATCGCCAGGGAATCACCGATGACAATGCCACGGGTAACCGTGCGGTCATGTCGAAATCCTTGCTCTCCCTGCGGGATCATCGCTGGAAACAGATGCGTCACACCTTGACGCCCACATTTACAGGTGCCAAAATACGCCTCATGTTCGAACTGATCCGTGAGTGCAACGTGGAGGCGGTGCAATATGTGGAGCGTCAGCTGCAGGATAAGAGTTCCAAGGGTGTCGAGCTGGAGCTCAAGGAATTCTTCACACGTTACACCAACGATGTGATTGCCACTGCCGCCTTTGGCATTAAGGTCAATAGTTTTGTGGATCAACAGAATGAATTCTTTACTCTCGGTCAGAGGGTTTCACAGTTCAGTTTCTGGGGTGGACTCAAGATCCTGCTCTTTATTCTTTTACCCCCGACTTATGAAGGTAATTGGATAACATTATTTAAGTAAACCATAAAAAATATTAAATTTACAACAAAAAATATAAAAAACGTACGATGAATCTCGTGAATACTTATAGATTTACTTCAATCAATCATTTCACTGATCAAAAAAGAAAAATTTAGAAAGATCTAATATTTTGCAGTTAAACAAAGTTAGAGATTTCGTAAAAGTACAAAAACTGAACTACGTTAACAATCTTTATATTGAAAACCATGGTTTTTAATAAAAACCATTATTTTAGACCCTATATTTAAAATGCGGGAAGTGTCTATTAAATATATCTTATTTTCCTGTATTAAAGTATTTTTTTATCTTTTATATGAATTCTTTGAGATTTTCTAAACCAAAAGAATATATATTTTTGGAAATGGAATACTAAAACTAATAATTCATTCCATGTAATATTACAAAATCAATTTAAACGTGTTCAAATAAAATGTGTTTCAAAATTCTTTCTCTATTCTTAACCCATTTTTAGGCGCTCCGAGTGCCTCCCATGGACATGGACAACGTGGCCTATTTCAAGCGTTTGGTTTTTGGGGCCATAGAAGAACGTCGAGAGCAGAAGATTGTGCGACCGGACATGATTCAACAGCTGATGGAGGCACAGCGTCAGTTTAGGGAGCAGCAGGAGAAACAGAGCGAGGAGGAGGGAGAGAAGGAGCAATCAATCGATGGAGCTGAATTCAATGATGAGGATCTGTTGGCACAGTGTCTGCTATTCTTTTCGGCTGGCTTCGAGACAGTCTCCACCTGCCTGAGCTTCACCAGCCACGAGCTGCTGATGAATCCGCGAGTGCAACAGACGCTCTACGAGGAGATCTTGGAGGTGGAGCAGCGACTCGAGGGGAAACCATTGGACTATGACAGTCTGATGGGCATGAAGTATCTGGATTGTGTTGTCTCCGAGTCACTACGCAAGTGGCCACCAGCGATTGTCATCGATCGCATGTGCTCCAATGACTTTGACTTGAAGGACGAGGCGGGAGAATTGGTGTTGAAGCTTCGCAAGGATGAACTGGTTCACATACCCGTTATTGCCCTCCACTACGATCCGGATAACTTTGAGGAGCCTCATCAGTTTCGACCCGAACGCTTTGATGATGACCACAAACACGAGATTCGGCCATTTACGTATTTGCCCTTCGGTCTTGGCCAACGCAGTTGCATTGGCAATCGCATGGCTCTAATGGAGGTCAAATTGCTCATCTATCAGCTGGTTCGCCGTTTCCACCTGCTGCCCGCAGAGCGTACAACACTGGACATCATGGGCAACATTACCGGTTTCCGAATGGAGCCCCGAGAACTCTTCTGGTGTCGCTTTGAGCCACGGCCAAAGCTTTGAGCTGACTGCCAAACCAGCTAATTAATTACCAATTTCACAAAGGCAACTCACAGTTCCTGAAGTCTTTTTAATTTTAAATTGCTATAACTTCTTAAATTTTTAATTTAATAAGATAACTCAAATGTTCTGGAAGCAAAGAATAACGAATAAAGCATATATTTTAATAAGTGGAAAAGCTCAGAACATATTCTTTGATTTTTCATCACAAAATTGTAAAAAACTAGTTTTTTGATCTAAATAAAGAATATAGAATACAAATTAAAATTTTAAATTGCTTTGAAAACTATAGCATAAAAAATAGGTTAAAGTACAAAATAAATACATATAAATTGCCACAATAATTATATGTTAAAGTGTATTAAATAATTTCTCTCCAAAAACAATCGATAAGTTTTATTAACTATTAAAACATTTATAATTATACAATTAAAAGTAAATACAAATAGTAAATAAATATAAATTGTAAATTAACAAAAGTGGAAATTAACACCAGCTTTGCATCAAAAATATTAAGTTTAGAAGCAACTTTCAGTTAACCAAAAAATTTTTATTGTTTAAAGCTTTTAATCAGCTGTCAATTCTCTTCAAAAAATTAATGCACTTTTAATACTGCGCTCAATTCCAGTTGAAGCTTTTATGAGCTTCCAAAGCTAGTGTCATTCAACTGTAAACGAAACGCATAAAATTATGCAAAATACGTATAAGTGAGAGGAAAAATGTGACAAAAAATAAAATGAAATGCCAAAAAAGCGAAAAATCAGGTAATTTATTTTAGTTTGTTGTTTTTGCCTCACGTCGCGATGAAAAGTTGACAAATTTGCCGTGGCAATTTTAATACATTGTAGGTGGCAGCGACGTCACAGCACTGTCACAACACGATGGTCACAGCAACAGCTATAACCACAGCAATAGCAACAACAACAAATATATTTATGACTGGGCCATTGTGGTTACAACAACAACAACAATAACAACAAGTCAAAACAAAAACAACAGTCGCGCTAAACGAAATCGCAGTTGCCAACATACAAGCACAATATATAGTACATATAGGTATAGAATACACCTATGTAGATTAGGGTGCATCGATTTGCAAATGCTGGAAAAAAATTGAAAAAATATTAACCCAAATTCCTAATCTACGGTCAATTCTAAGCTGCTATCAGTAAGAAACCACAGTTCGAAAATCAATTCCTACTGTTCAATTCAATTTGAAAAATTAACTTTTTTCTTCATTTTTAGCATATTTTATTAGCATAAATTTATTTGTTTTAGTCTGTTACAGACTATATTTATATACGAACTCATTTTGAGAGCAGAACTTTCAACACAATGCAAAATCAAAGAAAGAATTTCAACTCACGAGCGTTATTGAATTTAGAAATTTCGATTCTGGCTAAATTCACATAAATTACGAATTTGCGTTGCCAATTTTTGTGCAAAAAAAAAACAAATATCGATGCACCCTAGTGCGCATATACATATACCATATATGTAAGAAAGGAGTTGGGTGTCGAAACACACGGCAGGACATGGGACACAAAGCCACATTAAGGATTATTTATTGGACCTTATTTTTCAGGCGGCATTAAAATTTTTGTACATTATGAATTACATGTCACTTGTGTCATAAACCGCGTAAAAAATGTTACTCCGAGGATGGTAAGCATATAAAGAAGAAGCACAGTGGGTTTATTTAGAAGAGGATCTGAACATAAGAAAACTTACTATAAAATATTTTAAAAAATAATTGTTATTTAGAGAAAAGAATTAATATCTTGAATATTATTTTATATAATAGGAAAAAGAATTTTATACTCTACTTTATGCTACACTGATCTTGATTTATTGTGCGTGTAATTAAGAACAAGAATTGTTTTAATTTCTCTAATTTACTATTTTATTTTATCAAAAAACATCAATTTCTACATACTGGTTCAATTTCCATAAATTTATTGAATATGAATTGAGTTCTGGATTTATTTATTCTTTCTTCTTTTCTTTCCAAAAATTGTTAAATGTTATTTTTTAAAATATTTTTGCACACATTTAACTGGCTAGTTCGGAATATTCCCAGGTCGGAATTCATAAATTGCAGCTTTAACTTGGGATTTTGCTGGGACTAAAGTGCTTTGCGTTTGGTCATTAAAGAGTTGTGGAGCGCAATAAAAATGCTATTAGCTTGTAGTGTATGCACAAAGATACAGGACAAGAGAGAGATGGAGGGGGAGAGAGAGAGGTAGAGAGAGAGAGAGAAGGGGAGTCGCATTATTCACACAATGTAACAGACGTAATTAGCCGCATTTTTAACTTTCGCATGTGGTTCATAAAACTTGCAACGTGGGTCAAATTAGTGGCAGGTTTTTTATTGGCAACATTTTCAAGTTTGCTTTGTTGTTTAATAGCCAGTAAAAACAGTAAAACAACAGTAACAACAACAGCAATAACAATAATAACAAGCACAACATGTTTGCTTGTTAATGTCCTTAAGGGTCAAGTATACGACACGTGGTCCCCTCGAGCAGCAGTGAAAGCAACCGGATGGGAGCAGTCAACTCATGTGAAAGTTGCAACACGCAGACACAAAAGTCAACGACAGCAGCTGCTGCAACAATTGTTTGATGTGCACACTTAATGCCAGGCAAATTTGCGTCGAACATGGCGTATGCGTAATCTCTTGAAATGTAAGCATAAACAACATAAAACTCAGCGACGAGACAACAGCCAACAAACCACAGTGTTCACAGCTAGCTTATCAATCAATTTTGCTTACCCACTTGAAGAAGGAAGAGGAGGCGGGAGAGGGGGGATAGGGAGGAAGTCAGCTTCTTCTACTAGCCGCCAGAGGTCATAAAGAAAACTTTGGCGCCGCGACCGTTAGACGCCAGAAAACGCCCTCAATGCAAAAACACCCTTCAACCCGCATAAGCGGCTGCAACATGGCCAAAAACAAGAACTTGGCTTAAGCCACAGCAACAACAACAATAGAGACAACAACAACAACAACAAACAGCTATAAAAATGGCGTGTCAGGAGCTGTGGCAAGGACGATACAATGATAATGCCAAGCATAATAGCAGCCAAAGCGGCGTCATCACAATAACAGCAAATACAAGCAGTACACTAAGAAAAACCAGCGTATCCAGGTTTTGAAAAATCATAACAACAAATTCTGTAAGTTATCAAACTTAAATAATATCAAATTCTTATAAATAGAATACCAAATTCTTATATTAGAAATGTAAATGCTCTAAAATATTAATTCATATTAAATTTCTAATATTCTTGTTATAGTTTTCTATATAATAATAATAATAATAATAATAATTTAATTAATTACTTATTTTAGTAAATATTCATTTAAAATGAATATCTTTGACAAGTTTGATTTGAACAAAAGATTTATTTTCTTACATTTCAAACCGCATTTTGTAAAATCAATATGCTTAATTTTTTCTTCAAATTGTTTTATTTTAAGAATGTTTTTAATTTCAAAAGTTAATCTTATTATTTCAGTGTAAGAAAAGAGGAAAAAGCAAAGGCAAAAGCTGAGAAAACGTTTGGCTGAATGGAAATTGTCACAGATTCCTTCGACTTCGTTTCTTTGTCCTTACGCGATGCGTTCGCGATAAACACGAAGCGATAACATTTACCAATACATATGTGTGTCAATTTCTGTATATATATATATATATATATATATATATATGTTTTTGGAGCGTGTCTGGAGTAAAAATGACAACATGCGCCTTAAATTGTGAATTGTGTGGCAAAAAATCGGCGACTAATGAAAATAAATGCTAATTGCAAATTTACAGGCCATTCATTGATTCATATATATTCAGTTTTTCATTAGCCAAAGAGCATTTCTTTAGCGAAAACAAACGCAAGAATTCTCTGGAGTTTAATACCTTTTCTTCTTAACAAAGGAAACGTAAATGTTTTCCTGTTTAATTTCAATGACAAATGGAAATACTTTGCAAACGCTTGCAGCTATTCTAATTCAAAGAAATCTTAAGCTGAAATGGAAAATATTAATTTTCCGTACTAAAATTCATCTTCAGTATTGTGTTAATAAATTATATGAAAGCAGACAAAGAGCTTCAATTATTCAAAAGTGCTCTAAAATGTAGCCATGTATTTGCAGTTTGATTATAATTAATAAATATTTAGATTACAATTGAAATTCTATTATAAAAGCAAGAAAAATAAAAGAGGAAATATGTTTCTTACATTTAGAGGTAACATAAATTTGTTTTGGACCGAACTTTGCATGGTTTAATTTCAACAAACTATAAATATTATTTTGCAAATATTTTCGCAATTTAATGTGTTTACAGTTAACTATACTATATGTTTTTCGATCTCGCATCTATAAAGAAACTATAAAAGTGAAAGAATAAAATACAGAATTAGATAAAAATGAGTTTGAAAAATATTCTGATACATTTTATTATAGTATAACTTTATTTTTAATTTTTTTTCACATTCTTGCCAATTTTATTTATTTTTTAAATTATTTTCCAGTGCTCTGCAATAATTTGATAGCTTTTATTTGCGAGTGAAACTGAGTTAAAATTATAATTAATTTAAGTACTGTCATCCTTTGTGTATCACTTTGAGTTGCTTGCAAATGTTTACACATATATATCCTCTTGAGACCCAAGGAACTTGCCTGACTATATAAATTGTATGAGGAGAGTGTCTTTCCCGCAGTCTCTCAGTCTCTGCCTCAAGTCTCTTGAGTCTCTCGAGTCTCTTGAATTGCAACATTCAATAAGTACGCGTTGTAAGCATGAACATAAACTTATGTGAAACGAGCACAAGGAGCATAATTTCAAATATCCTTCAAGTACAAGTTTTCCTTACAACTTTCGCTGTTTTCTTATTTTCATCTGCTTGAAAACCAACTCGAGCAGCAAAATAAACATAATTTTATTCAGAAATGCGGCTGTTATTATTGCTTTAAATTTTCTGAAACATTTTTAAAGGCTTTTTTTATTCATGCCGCACACATTGAAAATGTTGCCAAAACTTTTAGCTGACAAATTTGTGACTGCAATTTACAGCGTTGATTGTGTTGTTGTTTGGTTGCTTCTGGCTTTTAATTATTGTGTTTTTATTATTTATTTTAATCACAGAAAGAGACTGCTCGACTTGGAGATCAGTCAGATTAAGTCAGTTACTGCAATTAAATGTTGTTGTTTGAATTTTACAAACAATTGTAATTTGTATTTCAAATATACCAATTATTTTGTTACTTTAATATTTCATTTAACAGTCAACAAAGTTATTTTTAAGACTCTGATTTTTATTTAACAGCAAATTTAAAAGCCGATTTTTATTATTTTGCTAAAATCTTCTATAAAGATTTAAAAATCTTTGAAAGTTGCTTTCGAAAAAATTTTCTAATACGCTTATTAAAGACTCAAAAATGAAAATCGATTTTAGTTTTATTTATCTTAATCTAACTTAATAGCAACTAATTTAAGTCTGTAATGTTGATAGATTTCAAATATCAATACTTATAATTATTTATCATAGATTTTAGATATCAATAATTATTTATCATATTTTTTTTTATTCCAAATTTTATATAATAAACATATAATATTATCTTCTTCACAAATAAATATTAAGTTGGATTAATAAATTGCAACTACTTAATAAGCACGAAAAATTATTTATTTCCTAAGCCCTTTAATGGAAAAATAAGGTAAAAATATTATAAAAATAAAAATTATTACGGAATATCTAATTAGAGTTGAAACGAAAAATAAATAACAAAAAAGTGGCTAACATAGAAAAGTATGAGTTATAATTAAATGTTTGGCTGTTTGTGTTTACAGGGTATTGCTGCGTATTGTGCAATGCATTGTCAGTTTGACCAAGCGTAAGTTTGTGTGTGTGTGTGTGTGTTTTGTTGTTGTTGTCATTGTCGTGGCTGTTGAACAGATGAATCCGTTGAATCCTTTTTGGCCAACCGTGATGATGATGGCTTGGATTGTGATACTTTTCAGCTGTAGTAAATGTGCCACATATTTGTGTGACACTATATTCTCTGTATTTTTTTCCCTGGTCACAGTTACGGCACGCGTAGCATGTGGCATGTGGCATGTGGCAGCTAGCAACTTTTAATATTTCTATTTTCGCAGCCCTAAGCTGCCTTAATGCCACCTGCAGCAGCTGCTGTGCCCGCACATTTATGCAACAACTGCTGTCTGCGTGTGGCATGTGGCATGTGGCATGTGGCATGTGGCATGCGGGGGCTGCCGTGTGATTTGTGTGTGCCCGCGGCAATTTGTCAGGCGAAGAGCGGAACAAGCGACACGAGAGGAACGAGAGGAACAGGAAAAATGCATTTTGTGTGCTCCGCTTTTGCCAGCGGCGCAGCCGCAAAATATGCAACAAAATGCCAGCAAATAAATAGTATATTTATTCATTTATCTGCTTGCAACCACGCGGCGCATGAGTAACGGTTCATGAGATATGGTACAAAGAAATGCAAACGAATGTAATTCAAATATTTACAAAATCTATTTTAATTCGCAGAAATTATACAGATAATTATAAATATAAATAAATTATCACAAATAATTAGTTTAATTTTTGATGACCATATTTTACGCACAAGTTTTTAATTAACTTATATTCTTTACAGTTTCAAGTTTATACTATTTACAAATTCTATTTTAATTTACAGCAATAATAAGTAAAATAAGAAATAAAATAACCAAAAATTATCAATAACAATTTGTTCCAACACAAGTTTTTAATTAATTTATATTCTTTAAGGTTTCAAGTTAATGCAAATTTAACTCTTCACAATACGTTCTTTACTATTTTTTACAAATTCTATTTTAATTTACAGCAATAATAAGTAAAATAAGAAATAAAATAACCAAAAATTGTCAATAACAATTTGTTTCAATTTTGATGACCTCATTTACAGACACAAGTTATTAATAATTTTATATTCTTTAAGGTTTAAAGTTTATACAAATTTAACTGTTCACAATACATTCTTTAATGATGGGTATAAAAAGTGACAGAGATTTGCAGAAATTTTATCGTTTTGTTTTTAATAAAAGTGAGATAGAAAGTTCGTTTAGTGGCTTAGTTCACTCCTAACTAATTCTTATGATTTGCACATAAAATTCTTAATTTTCTGCACCGCAACTCAGACAAATACTGGTGAGCTGCATACTTTGCTTAACGCACAGCAAATTGCAATAATTTCAGGCATTTATGGAAATTGCGGAAGGAGGCGTAGGGAAAAATGTGAAATTTGTGGAATTTGCGAAGCTCGAGTTTAAACTCTGAGAAGTCCGAGCACTCTGAAACACTCTGAACACTCGGCACATCCGGTCGGCACAACAGTCAACGGTCAACGGCAACGGCAACGTCAACATTGCCGGAAGTCACCTAGTTGACTTCTTTATAGTTGTTGTTGTTGTTGTTGCTGTTGCTGTTGTTGCCAGCTGGCGTTGTTTTTTGAACATCATCCGAGAGTCGCGTTAATGAACAGCAGCCTGTGGCAGGTGAAAGCAGAAAGCAGCAGAAAGAAACGCAGAAGTGCCAAGAAAATAACAGAGGGAGGTGAGTGGCAAATGCCTTGGGGTGGGAGAAGCAAGGGAAGGAGGGGAGGGGGAAAGCTACACTCAGAAAAACAATCACAACTTAAATAGAAAACTTTCATCTTCTATTTAACTGCATTTGAGTTTCAAATTACTAAGCTTACAGAAAACTCTATAATATATAGCGATTTTTAATGTAAGAATAAAAATTGTTAATTGCTAGAAATGTATAAATATGGCATATATTTTATAAGAGAGGATATTTTATAATAGTTTCCTAAATAAACATGTTTAAGAAATATTTAATACAATTAGTAAATATATCAAGTCAGAAAAAAATGTTTGTGCATATATTAAAAATATTTATATATTTCAAATAGCAAAAATATAAAATGTAACATTTAGGAATCTAAATAATAATTTATTTGTTTGCTGACTTGACTATATATTTTATGTTGTTTTTAAAAGACGACAAGTTTTATTGGTATTCAAAGAATGCCAGAAAAGGTGGTCAAAATGTGTAGAAAACAATGGCCAATACTTTGTGAAAATGTTTTTATTTTCCATTAATTACAGGTGTTATATTAAATAAAAACCCGCTAATTTCATTCCGGCATAGTCTTGTATTAAGTAAATTGAACTAATCTGAAATGCTTTTAGAAGCAAGATATGTTTTATATGTTTAAAAATTGTATTTTTCGACCCATTTTTTTTATATCAAAAATTAATTTTTTATAAAGAACCGTTTTTTTTTTCTTAGTGTAGGGAGTCTTCAACTTACTTTTTAGCAAATCCGCCAGTGTCGTAAAGTCGTTTATTTCAACTGTGGCGAGACGTAAATGAAGTTAATGTTGTCGTCGTTTTACGGTTGTCCTTGCCACTGCCACAGTTGCACAGATCTTTGCCCCCTGCCCCTTGCCTCCTGTTTCTGTGTCTGTTTCTGTTTCTTTTCCAGTTGCTCTTGATGTCCTTCAGTTTTGCTGTCTTGTGTTCTTATCGTTTCTCACTTTGCACTGCTGTTGCTCTGAATGTGAATGTTCTTCTTATTTTTTTTGGCTTTCACAATCGTATTGTTGTGCCGCTGTGTGTGGGTTGAGGTGTGTGTGTGTGTGTGCGCCAGAACAGGTGTGATAATAAGTATAATGACTCTGCGGCAGCTGAGTTTTCTTCTCATTTGCTTTAACTACAAATATTCTATGACATTTTCCAGTCGCTTTTGTAATGCGCCACTTTTTGTCAACCCTAATGACATTAGCCTACACTAATTGATTCACAGTGGACTGGATAAGTCTTTTAACCGATTAAAGTTTGCCACTTTTGGCTTTCATTCTTTTTATACTTTCTGATTATTTATTTCTTTTCTCTAACTCTGTAAACTGTTAAATTAAAATAAGATAAAATTAAAAAGAAAAGCAAAATAAATGGTTGATATTTAAGACACCTTTTAATTCAAAATAATAAATAGTTCATTTCTTTAAATTCAAATTTAATTAAAATAATTGATTTATTTATTTTTTAAAGTTTTTTTCTTTTAAAAGTTATTAATATTTTAAATTGACACTTCTAAAGGTTTTAAAAAACTAAAGAATATAAAAAGAACTTGCGAAAATAGTCATGATAATTTGATTAGCTCGCAGTCTTTAAAATAAGTTAATGTATTTTCTCATAAAATGATTAAAATACGAAAGCCAATATAATAAGAGAAAATAAAATATATTTGATACTTTTTAACATTTCAATATAATTAAGAAATGTTAGGAAAATTATAGCACATATATTATTTAAAGTTAGTTCCATTATTTTAAAGTCTTATCTTCTTTTCGAAAATAAGTTTATGGACTTGAAAATCCTATAAAATTGAAAACAATTGAGTAAAGAAAGCAGTTGCTCTGTGTAGTTTGTGGAATTTTGTAATTTTAATGATCATTTTGTGGCATTTCCTATAATTAATCTCAACTAGTGACTGACACTTTCAGCTCGTGTCATTTGTGGCTATTAAGGGCAAAAGTTCGAGTCAGCGAGTGAGATAATTATGCCAGAGTAACATTGCGACTAACTGATATTGTCTGACTTATCCAGCGCTGCTTTATTAAATCTAATGACGCTACGAAGAAACAGGAGAAAGAGACGAAGAAGGGGGTGAAGGCAGAGAAAGAGAAAGAGAAAGTGTTGTAAAGGAGGAAAGGGATGCTGCTGTTGTGGCATTACAATAAATAACAAACAGAGTCCAGGAATAGGAAGAAGCAGCCCACTTAATAGTTGCTTTGCGGACCATTATATAAACATGACTGTGACTCTCTCTCAGTCTGGGAGTCGACTGAGGATGTGAATGCGGATGTGAAGGCGTTTGCGGATGCGAATGCGAATGCGGAGTCGGATTCGCAGCTAACAGTGCTCGATGTGAGTTTAGTTATTGGCTCCACAGCGCAAGTATCTTTTATTTTTTTGTGGCACAGATAATCAGGCAGTCAGCTGAATGTTTATGCATTTGTGTGTCTGTGTCTGTGTGTGTGAGTGTGCGTTGTGCACACACACATTGTATCAGTTTGGCCGCATTGTCAATATATACACACGCTTTTTGGCACTGGAGCCTAAGCTCAACAACAACAACAGCAACAACATCAAAGCCGCCCGACAGTCGCCAAGGACTTCATAATGTGCCAAAGGATGAGAGACTGACAAGCAGCAGCAAGAGACAGCGACAGCGACAGAGACAGCGACAGAGAAAGAGAGTGGGGGAGAGAGAGATAGCAAGACGCAGAGATTTGCGAGAAGGACGCACGAATGCGTATAAGCGTTGAATATTTAATAAATGCAAAAAGGGATAACATAAAAAACGTGAAACGCGCCAGGCAAAAAAAGCAAAACAAAGCTTGCCAAAAATACCCTGTAACTCAGCAGGAGAAAAATAAAAATAGAAATATATTTCATAACATTTATATTAGTAGAATAAAGTAAAGTAAACAAAAATGTATTTCATATTTTGCGAATTCCTGTGAAGTTAAAGTACACATCAAAATAAACAAAAATATAATGAATTTGTAAAAAATATAATATTTAAATATTTTGAAATATCAGTTCATTCAATATATGCTTTTTCTCCATATTTTATTAGTCAAGTAATTCTTTATAATAATGACATAGATATAAATTTTAGTTTTTTAATTTAAGAATTTAATTAAATTAAACTATTCTATTTACGTAAATATTTTGAATTTTATTTGTGATTTTTATTTAATTTTATAATTTAGAATTAAATTAAATTATGTTCAAATTTACATTTTAAATAATTTAAATGCAGTTGTAATTATATTACTAAAGTCAGAATACTTATTTAAATTTAGAAACAATTTCTTACATTTAAAATGCACAATTGAATTTAAAAATATTTTTAGAAATTCACAAAATCAAAACAAAATTCGATTGAAGTTCCCGTTAAAAATACGTTTACTTTTAAATGGTTTTTAATTGGTTTCAAGATGTTTTGCTGATAAATTCAAATACATCGCAGTCGTTTTACGTTTTCCCCCTTAAGTGGGGGAAATACCGAAAAACCTCAACATGTCTGAGAGACCATTGAATTTGTTTTTATTTTCTTAGCTTCTTTGTATTTTCGCGTGATAATAAAAAAAGAAACGTGAAAACGTTGAGGATGCAGAGTTTTTTGGGAAAAGTGCTTTTGATATTTTATTCATGGAGTGCGGCGCCTCATGTTGTTGTTGCTGTTGCTGTTGCTGTTGCTGTTGCCGTTGCTGTCAATTGGCATTAAGCCATTATAATTTATTGATAAACAACAAAGGGAACTAAGCGGCTTTACATATTACAAATCAGACACAATGGACAGACAATTAATGTGGATCTGTGAGGAAGCAGAAAGGCAGCAAATGAACATGGAAATGCAAATGCAAATGGAAATGGAAACCATAGAAGGTGTAAGTGAAATACTAAAGGCGCGCAATTAACGTGGCCTAAAGCCAACCACGCTCACTTTGAGGCTAATGTGTTTAACATACACACACATCTACACACACCTACACACAACATATAATCACACGCGCGAGAACGTAAACTATGTACCGTTGGGAGCGTAACGTAAAGCGTAACGTAAGCATTACGTGCGTTTCCTTTGGCGTGTTGCCTTCAACTGTTTGTTAGAAATTCACAGAAATTATGAATCTGGATGCTGCCTTCAATGTTTTTCGGAGTTATCGTTGTCGTTGTCGTTTTCGGACTCACGTCTCGTCTCGTTGCATGCAACTCGTGGCACTGGGGCACTGGCACAATCACATTCTGCGCATGCCTCGTGAGCAGCCCATCAAATCCTGACAAGGCAACTGTCGCCAGTAGAGTGAGAGTGAGAGAGAGAAGAGAAAGGAGAAGGAAGCAAGCTGAGAACATATTCCCACACTAGATCCGCTGATATATTATAATGTAATGCAAATTACTTGTAAATATTTTGCTGAGTACATCTATTGAAGCTGCATTGGAGTGTGAGTAAATCACAGGCATTAACGATATTTATTATTAATATGGTATATACATTTACTATAGGGCCGGCATTTGCCTCCTCGCTTTGCTCGGACGCAGACCCACACTTAAAGTTTTAGAAATATTTATATTAAGAGGTTATTATTTATATTATTATTTCAACTATTTCATCACTCCCATACCACTAAAGAGGGAAAAATGCATATTATTATTTCTTGCCCTTTTTCAACCTAGTGGACTCATCTGTTGTTAATGGCGCCAACTGACAATAAGCCCATAATTCGGCATAGATCGGCAAATAGTACATGGATTTAGCGAACAGGCATTTTTAATTCGGTTTAAATCAATATTTTTTATTTTCAATTCTTTCAATAAAAATGCTTTTCTAATTTCTTAAGCTACGTTCAGTTCGAAAATCAATTTCGGGTACCCGGTTATCTAAGAATTGAGCTTAGATTTCGAATTTGACTTACCATTTTTAAATTTTTTAAAGGCTCTTAAAAAATCGATGCACCTTAATTTTCATAGCTTAATGTGCTTTAGTTATTCACGACTTGTTTTTACCCTATTAAATTGGCTCAATCTAATTTTAATATATTTATAATTTGTTGACAGCTGCTTGTGTTGTCTGGCCCACTGTGCGCGCTCCAGCTGCAAGCTGTGCCCATTTCGGAGTAAACAACAAACAGGACTGCTTAGGCGACACACACACACGTACACATTCACACACACGCACACATCTACAGCACACACTTAAAAATCGTCATAAAACTGTCGTTGAATTTTGCGCTTAGTTTGAATTGTGTTTGGTTTAAAAACGCATCAAATGTGACATTTCGAATGCCAATTGCTTAGAATAACAATGTGAACTAGTCGCAAAGCTAGTCATCAATTTAAATGCCAAGGAGTTTCGAAAATACCCTTTATAGTTAAGCTCTTAAATACACCCAGAGAAAATAAGGCATAGTTCAATTAAATTCCACTGTTATTTTTATTGCATTAGAGATTTAAAATAAAAGGTATTCATTCTTCACATAAAACATTTTAATTTAAGTAAAATAATACTTAAACAATTGGAAAATATTTGTTATTAGTATAAAATATTTTTGATTTAAATATCTTTGCACTTTATTGCAAATGAAAAATAAGTTAATGGAAATGGGAAAATTTATTATTTATGAGCAAACAATATATTTAAGTTAAATATTCTTAAGCAAAAAAAAATTAGTTAAAACAAATAGAAATCAAATTTTTTTAACTACACGGTATTTATAAATTGTAGAATTTTACTTTAATTAATTAAGATGTTAAAATTTAATATGAGAAAATGTCAATGTAATATATACTATTGAATATGTTTATATTAGCTTTACTATCTTTTTTAAATAATTACACTTTAAATTAATTGATTTCATATTTAACGCAAAACCATAAGGGAAACCATTTAAGTAATAAAAATAATAATGTATATCTGAAAATATCAGAACATTTTCTGTTTTACGTGCTATTTAAATATGGCAATAAATGTGAACTCTTTAAATGTGTTTATTAAATCGCAACTGCCTTCAGTTTTCAGCTATGATATTATCACTTCTATAGAATATTTATGGCCGAAATAAGACATATTTGTGCCTCGCCATAGTGTGATATCCATCGCAATAATTGCGAAACTGACATCAGGCATTAATAATTGGCGTTCTTTATATTGTCATCGAAAATTTATTTATGCGCATTCTCCGGGCGCGACAGGCTCGTAAATCTCCCCAGATGGCCAACTCGGCAACTCTTGGTCCTTGGTCCTTGGTCCTTTCCTCATTGGCCACTTCCACTTCCACGTATTTATGACATTCAGTACTTCGAATTAAAAAGTTTATTATTATTATTAATATTGCGATTCATTTGAGCACAATTGAGTGAACTCAAACAATAAATTGCATTTATTTACAGCCGATTGTTGTTTTCAATTAAATTTCATATGCTTGTCATCAAATATTTGGTAATGTGACAACAGGATATATAATTGCTGTAATTGAATGTAGAGTGTGTCCAAAACGTCGTTATAAAAATTTACCCAATTTAGATTCAAACAAATAATTTGACATGTTATACCTTCATCAAAACTCAACCGATTCTCATCCGGAATATTATTTTCTGCATTTAAATTTACTTCCTGGAGACAAATTGTTTCTCCGATTAATCATCCATTTTTCCATTTTTACAAAAATTTTGATCCCTCATAATTTTTTCAAAACTCAACGATTTAAGCGGAATGTTAGTGTTATTATGAATTGTCTTTGGAATTGAATATAAAAAATATGTATTTAATTTCACACTCATTAAGGTTAATTACATCTTTTTAATTAATTTGTTTAATAATTTTTAAATGTATTCGTGTGGCATCCAATAGAAGCGTGTTTCGCTTCTAGATTCTTTGCGTGAATTTCGCCTTCTAGGTCTAATCATCGTTGTTGTAGTTGTCGGTTCGAATTCTTCATTCTCAAGATTGTGTTTTTTAAACAAAGCACAATCCCCAACAGTTTCCTCATTGCTGCAAAGGTTCTTAAACTGTCGATCCGAACCACATTTGCATTTAACGCCAGGCAAATGGCCGACAGCATAAGTTACTTGATTATGCGGTTTATTGCAGCCATAGAGACATATCATTAATTGAATTTTCCACTTGTCCATTTCATATTTAACAATTGCACAGCCCACACGATCATTGAGTCCAGTGATGAGTTGGATAAAATGTGAGATGTCATGACTGCAAAAGATTTGCATTGAATTATATGATATATATATCTATTTATATATATATCTCAGCTTACCCATTATTGGAACGACCCGAAAAGAGACTTTCGCTGGTCGCATGTCTATATTCATCATACCAGGCCCTTAATTGAGACAAAATTATCTTAATTTCATCCTGCTGCTGTTGCCTCGGATATTTATTGTAGATCGCATTAAAACCGGGCTTAGAAGCCATCGTTGTCGAAACTGAACTCGTCAGCGATTTAATGCTGCATTTTTTAACGGCGAGTTCCGCCAATTTAGCCAAATTCGTATCCCATTTCAGTTTAAGCATTCGAGATGCTGTTGGCAACAGATGCAAAGATTTCTTGGCCACAATATTGCGATAGACATTATGTTGTCTGACTATAATCCGTTTCACATTGTCCGTCATTGCAAAGATCTCGGGATGCTCACCACATGCAGCTGCAAATTTCTGCCATAAATTGTTGTTAATTTAAAAGTAATATTCTAATGAAATATATCAATTTTAATAATAAATTCCAGTGCATCTAAGACTTACATTTTTATTATTACATCCCAAGTGCGGTTGTTCTGTTTCCTCACAATAGTCAGAAGTGGGTTCATTGTATTCTGTCTTTGTCGTACAAAAGTCTGGCAAAGCATATACATATCTTACCAATCCTATGATAACAATTATTACATAAAGAAGACAACGACAACGACTTATCATTTTAGTGGCTACTTCTCAACTAAAGTCTGTTATATTATGTATAAATCTCAATAAATTTCTCCGAATTCGTTACGAATTGTTAAACGCTGTAAATGCATTCGTTATTGTTACGCTAATATTAGAATTATTTTTTCTGAATACTCGTATCAAACTAGTTCAAATAAATAACAAAACTGTCATTTTTCATTGTACAGTAGCTCTGCTCTAATCCTAAGGAAACTACTAAAAACTAGAATTAATTGTCTAAAATATATAGATAAATAAACTGCCCTCAATGTTTACATTTTCAACAGAATATCTAAAAATAAGAGCTGTACGAATATCAAATCGTTACAGTCATCGGCTGAGGAGATAAGAAATAAACGGAATAGATAAGCTTACTTCCAATAATGTTTACGGTGTGATATTGAAAGTATACTTTGTCACACTAAAAATATTGATTAGAATACAAATTTTATGGCCATTTTACATGACTGAAATATATATGTTTATACTTTGGCATTGTTAAAAGTAAAAAAGGCATTAATTTAGTGGTTATAATAATAAATATTCTATAATCTAATAAGAAGACAGCTAGTAACATGCAGCTCTGCTGTTAATGTTAGTGAAAGCGTGCGGACTGTTAAATAACAGAGCAAGAATATGTTAAATGTCAATAAACTTGCACTAACATTAAATTTGGTTAGCCAAATAAAACTAAACTGAATCTTATTTAACGAAATAAAATTGGTTAACTATTTAACTTTAAAATTGGCTCAATTTTTTAATTGTGTAAGTATATATACTTTAAATTATAAATTTTTAGTTTTTTTTAATTTATTGGAGTTATTTATCCAACTGTTTTGCCTATGAAAATAAATAATTTAAATATAGCCACCTAATCGTTTTTTAATAAATAAAAAGAGACTTGGATTTATAAAATGTATTTAATTTATATAAAAAACTAACACAGACTTAAACAGTATCAGGTGTATTATAGAAGAAGAATAAGAAGATAGAGGAGAAGAGGAAAGTCTAATGGACATTCTCCTGTCGATTGGGCTCGATGGTGACGCGGGCATAAGGACTGCCAGCGCCAACCTTTCTTCGCATGGTGACTCCGCGATGTGGTCGCAGTCCCATCACAATTAGATAAACGCCAGCGGCACAGAGAGCAATTAGAGCCAAGATGATGAGGCTATAGATCCAACGGGGCCACATTTCGCAGCTGAATTCGTCACGACGCACGGAGGTGATGAGCATGCCACGGATACGGGCCGGACGGAGGCAACGTCCGTTCGTCTGGATGCCCAGATCCTTGAGCCAGACTAGCTGGCAATCACAGTTAAGCGGCACACCATTGAGATCCAGATCGGTGAGATGGGCAAAAACCGGCGACAAACTGGCATTGAAAGAGCGCACAAGTGTGCCGCGAAAGATCAGCGAGTGCAGCGGTGGCAAGGTTAAGTTCCCAGACTCTGTCACAAAGGCATCGCCATCGAGATGGTTTAAACTGCGACTGTTCTGGAAACTGATGGACTCCACCATCCGCAGACTGGACAGTGCATGGGCATTGATGCCCCTCAAATTGGGCATATCCTCCACATTAAGTTGCTGCAACTCGGCCAGATTACGTGTATCCTCCAGCTGCAGTTGCTCCAAACGATTCTCACTGATGTCCAGGCGCTGCAATCCAATGGGCAGCTGACTCGGCACACGCTGGAAGAGATTGCGACGCACTGATAGCTCCTGCAATGGCGCCGATTTGGGCAATTGCAGTTCCTGCAGATTGCAGGCATCCAGATGCAGTGTCTGCAGTTTCCGATTGATGCCAAGGCTGCTGTAGATATCCTGTTGAATGCTGTGATTCAGCTGCCTGTTCCACGACAAATCCAATGTGGCAAGGATCAATAAAGGAGCAAAGATCTGTGCGGGCAGCGAGTGTAGATTATTGTGCGCCAAATTCAGCACCTGCAGATGTGGCAGACCGGCAAAGGATTGTGCATCCAATTGCTGGATGCTGTTCCAGCCCAGAAACAGTTCACGCAGACTCACCAATTGCCCGAAATTCTGGGCCAAAATGGAGCTAATATTGTTGTGCATCAGATTCAATTGACGCAAACTGTCGCTGTTAAAAACTGGAGCACGATTCAAGCCATTAAACGACAGATCCAGCGTGTCTATATAGAGTGGCAGCAACTCGGTCAGATCCTCCGTCTTGAAGTCCTTGTAGCTGCAATCAATGAGCAGAGCACGCATGCCCCATGGGGCAGCACTCACATTGCTGCACTCGCACGAGTGTCGTGTATTCCGATGCTTGGCGGGATAACAAAAGCGATCCACCTCCTCCTCCATCTGGTTGGCATCGATCACTTCCATTCGAATGCCATCGAGAAGTAGCATCAATATTAGTAGATACAAATTCCATCTCTGGCTAAAGTTCAATCTTTTGCTAGTTCTCGTCATCTTCCTGGGAAGTTCTTTATGGCAACGTGCTGACTTTCATACTGCACAGTTGCTGACAAATCGCTTTTGAATTTCTTTGCTGCGACACTTGGCTATGATACCGACAACAGATATGGACTATATCTTATCGCAAGCAGTGAAAAAGCTTTCGAGCTTTAACCCAATTAGAGATGGCCGACTGCACAAACACAAAACTATCGAAAGACGCAACTTTTTGACATTTACTCCCAATTTTTTAATGCTTTTAGTTTTTTATTATATCTCTTTTGTGAGTGAAAAACTATTTAGTATTGTAAAATGTCTCTGCTATTTGTATATTTGTATTGTATTAATAATTTCTAATTTTTATCCTTTTGCATATTCATCTCTAACTAGAGATGAGACTTTTAATAAACCGGAGAGAATATTTTTTTAATCTAACTCATTTTATTAATAACTAAAGCACAAAAGAATGTTTGCTATTCCATTTTTTCCCCTTATTCATTCACAAGGTTAACTTAAAATTAGATAGCATCGAATTCAAGATATTTATGTGTGAAAAAAGAATTTGATAATTCCTCAAATCATTTTATAGTAAGCTCAAAAATATTGTGATATTTCTTACATTCTTATTTCTATGTAGATGTTTTAGAAATTGCAGCCATAAAATTATAGTAAGTAAAATTATAATAATTAATACAATATATATCTCAATAAACTGAATCTACAATTGATTAAAACCTATAATTTGTAAATGGTTTTCCTTAATTATTTATATATAACAAATAATATAGACACACTAAAAAACAGGTTGTGAGTTTAATAATGTTTCAAATCATATTGTTTTAAAATCTAAAATATATTTATACTTTTTCCACAGTGTATTGTCGTCCTCTCTCGTATATTTCATATGAATTTCCAATTTAATATTATTTGCATTTTATTGCACTCTTTTTTCTATGTGTTTGCTTTTTACTTTGCTACCCGAGCACATTTCTCATATTATTTTCCCCTTTATTCTTTGATATATTTATATACACTATACAATTTATCAGCCTTATCCCGCATTTTGTTGAACGGTTATTCGGCATATGTTCACATTCATATTCATTTCCACTCATCGCACTTATTTATGTTGTTAGTCATGACTTTTGTTTTGGATAGGTGTGCATTCAAATGTTAAGATAAGATAAGAGCGAGCTTTTACACTTCGTCTCTTTCTCTTTCTCAATTTATTTCTGATTCCATTTCTGTTTCTGTTGCACTCACAGTCCCATATCATTTATCTAGTTCATTAATCATTACTAGTTTTAGTTCTAAGCTCTGGCATAATCAAAAGAATTGGACTCGTTGACACACATAGAATATTGATGAAAATTCTTCACTGTTTGTCTGGCCTAAAACTGAATACATTTCTTTTATTTTAATACCTCTCAAAAGTTACGCTTAATCCTAAGAACAGACAGCGATTTACACGCTGACTTGACATCTCGACTCATCCAGTGGGATTTGTGAGCCCAAATTCTAATTACAGCAGCTTTTGCTGGAGATTTGGCTTAAAGCCAACTTTCAAGTTGGAAAACGAGTCTTTTTGGTATATATTAGATGGAAGAAATAACCTTTCAAGTTAAGCAAACTATTGACATGAATACTAATCACTTGAATTAAATGAAATGTTTGTTCTCGACTTATTAAAAATTGTATTTTATAAGATTTTTTTAATTCTTGTTAAAAAAAGAATTTATAAAGTAAATAGCTGCATTTTAAGTTGGCTTTCTTACTAAATTTTTTTTCTTTATTATAATTTATCAAAAAGAAAATTGTAGATTTTCCATCAGATTATTTTTTATAAGTGTTTGGAATTGTCTTATTATCTGACAATTATCTAATTACTTTCCAAAATATAATTTTCTTTCAAAGAAAACAACTTCTGGTTTGTAATATTGTTTTATGATTTTTTCCCATTTATTATTTTTTCCTTATATTAGTATATAAAAATTTATGTAAGAATATAAGTAGCATCAAAATCAAATAAATAAGTGTTAAGAACAATTTAATTTATGAAATGCATTATTCTATTTTTATAATTGTCTTTCCCGCTGATGGTTTTAAAATGGTCTTCCAATCGACTCGAACAAAATATGTTTTAGTAATTATGGTTTTCCATGAATATATGCAATTGAGATTGAATTTCGATTCCACAAAGAACTATCTAATATCATTGCATGCAGTCTATGAAATTTTTTGAATACTCTGTGAAAATTGATGCTGATTTTCATTTAATTTGCTGGCGCAACGAATTTCCTTTGTGTGTCAATGGAAAATTGATGAGGCTCGCAGGCATATGAGTACACATACATTTACACTCACAACAGCCACACACTCACACACACAGACACACACACTCACGCAAAATTTACATAAATTAAAGACTCACATGGAAAACTGTTTGCCGCTCTTGACTTTTGAGCGCAGACAGAGCATCAAATTACATGTATAAAGAGCGAAAAGGCGACACGAGAGGAGGATAAAGAGCAGTAGAAATAGGAGGTAATAACAGAGGGGTGAGGTGTGTGGTGCAGGGGAAAGGAGTTCACATGTAAAGCATTTAACGAGCTGTGTGTACTGAAATTTTGGAAAATGCCAGGCACATGTTTTCCCCTCGAGTCATTATTACAGACAAATTTATTTTCAACTTAAAACTCATTAATAACAGCGAAAAGTTGATTAGATGTGTGTGCGTACTTAACAATAATTATGCGCAATTTAATTAAACGAATTTGTTAATTAATATGTGAAATAAAAAGTGCATTTGTCAAATTTACATTTAAATTTACATCATTCGCTTTGTGGTCGTCAATTTTCTCTAGTTTAATGGTCAGTTATATAAAAAAACAAGCTAAACTTGCAACAAACACACACAGATTCACACACAGACACACACAGCACAAGCTGTGCAGCGAAACGTGCTGAATATTTATGAAAATTTTAATATTAAATTGTGGAAATGCAGAGCAAATGGGTCAGCGGGATAAATGGCTACGAATGCGTCAGTGAAATCAGCAGCAGTAGCCGGTGAATCAATGCCACAGGGCAGTGAAAGGGGGAGAGTGGGTGAGGGAAGGATGGGGGGGGGTAGGGAGGGACAGGAAGTGCAAATGCCAATGCAAATGCCAACCTACAATGGAAATCATTAAAAGCGCGTTCGTTATCCTGCAATTGACTTTAATGACATCTGATTGCCTGTCAGTGTTGTGTAATGTGCATGACACAATACTATTACAAAAGCAGAGACTTAGACAGTGCCTCACAGCACACATGAGCCACTACAATTCGTTTTAATTACTTAAAATACTTAAAGAAAATATTTGGCGTAGGTTAAAGCATTAATTAATTGCAATTTCATTTATATCTTTTGCTTATTAAGCGTTAAATTCATCTAATGTTTGTAAAATGCAAGAGTAGTGTCTCACAACTGCAGAGCGCCACTGTAAGTAAATGAAATGTCATCAATTGCTGTGCGACTTGAGCTAATTGAATCACTTGTCAGCCAAGTTGTCTAATAACAATGCATTAACTTGCAAATGATGATAATGCATTTGGTAATGAAGAGATTTTCGTAATGCAGGCACTTCCGTTAGCCGGATGCGGAAGTGGCTCTGCCACCAACCGTCACTCAGACACTCACAACGTGCATATGCATTATGCACACGAGGCGTATGCGTAATTTTTGTGTAAGTGCCGCAAAGTATGCAACACAAAGTGTGCAACAAACACAACGACTGAATTAATTGACTTTGAAAGCGTTTCTGGCATTTTTCGTTTCTCTGCTTTTAAGGAATGCCAACTGCTCTCAACGAGCAATCAAAAAAGGCCACAACACACAGACAGACTGTGAGCAGCATTATTTTAGCACTCACTGTGTAACAAACGGAAGCCTCTTTCAACGGATTGCTCGTGCTATTTATCTAACTGAAAGGGTATTTTGACTTCGACTTGCTGTAATTAATTCTCATGTTTATTTACTGCGCTCAATTAAATATCAAATTTAAAGAAAATGATTGCGTTTAATGGTAAAACGTGCCACAAAACGACCTCGTTTCCCACTTCAATGTGCCTTAAATAAACATTTGCTGGAGCCCAAATACACATACGAGTGTGTGTGTATGAGTGTTTGGGTTTGTGTTTGTGTGTGTGTGTGTGGCAGACAAGGCCAACGATTTAATACACACATTTGATCGAAATGATAAAAGAGAAGGGAAACGCAGACTTGAACACTGATAGCACATCTTTAATTAGAAATATAAATCGACTTCTTGTTTTTTAACATTTACTTACTTATTTTAATTGACTTAGAAAGTGGAAATATATTAGCGGATGATTATATTTATTTACTTACTCAACGCCAACTAAGAGATGTTAACAAAAGTATTTAAAAATTAATAAAAATAACATAAAATGAAGCAATTGAAATTACGATCTAATAAAATTATAATGGTGTAAATAAAGTGTGTAACTAAAACTTATAACTAAAGAGCAAATAATCATAAAATCATCATAAATTAAAGTCGTTTGCTTAATAACAATAATTCTAAATAAAAACTGTATTTTATTATTAGTAAAGCTTTAGTCTCTGACTTTATACTTTTCTGTATAGTCAGTATGATTAAAATTTGAACGCCGAGTAGTATAAAAATATTACAGATAAACAATTTATGATATAAAACAGTTTAAATTGTGTGCTTCTATATTTGATATGACAAAACTACAGCCATCTAATGAACTAATTGTCTCCTTAACATTTTTTATGTTTCTTAATCATTTCAAGCACAGCAGTTTATACAGTTAGCATAACATATATATAATATATATAAATATTTAGTTGTATGTTCATTTCGAAGTTAATTGCTTCAAGCGTAATGAAATTTACAAACCTTTGACGGCTTTGCGGTGTAAGTGAAATGTAAATACTGACAACATAAAGACACACACACACAAGCACACAAACACACACATAAGCAAACACACACACACACAAACAAATCCAGACAAAGCGAAAATGTTTAAAACCAAAAGCAAAAGATTTACCAACGATATAAAACTTCACAAGTGACGTGAGTGTCTGTGTGTATGAGTGTGTGTGTGTATTTGTGTGTAAAGCATGTGTGTGTGTGTGTGTTTACCCAAGTGCATGATATGTCAAATATTTACTATTCGCCGTTACCTCTACACTAACTCAACTCAAAAGCTAAACGTATGAGCAACAAAATTACGTATACGCAGTTGAAAGTGGCATTTAATTAAATAAGTTTCTAGTGCAAACAATTTGTTGCAAGTGTCTGTGCATTCTACTAATCGTTTACTGATGACTTTAACGAGATACAAACAAAGCTTCCACAGATTGAATTGCACTCGAGAATATTACCAAAAACTTTGAATACTTAGCATTAAATACTTAAAAAATAAATTGGAACTGAAGAAGCAACTTTAAGTGCCGAAAATTGATGCTAGGCAATAATTTTTTTTATTTACAGCAGTTATCAATTAAAGGTAATTGCTATTTTGAGTACTAATTTATAATTTAAATTATTATTTTTTACACTTTATGTGGAATAAAAATAAAATAATATGACATGAAATAAATAAAATACAGGGCATCTCTTAGTTGTGCACACTCTCTTCCTCTCTGTCTTGTTTAATTTTTGTTGTAAGTTTTCACATTAAAGGCAATTTGCTGAGGACAACATCAACATGTTTCCCCTTCGTCCTTTCGATCCTATTTGACATCCTTGGCTTGCCAACAATTGCATTGCAGCGCTGTTGTTGCCATTGACGCCTTCACATTGGCCAAAATGAGAATTCAGTTTCATTTGCAAATGTTGTTCGAGTGCCATTCATCCCTCCCCCTCCCCCTCCCCCTTCCCGTATCCCTTCCCTTCCGTCCAAAAGTTCCTTCAGCCAGACTCTCATTCAGTTGTTTTTCTTTCGGAAAAACTCTCACTTGCAGGCTGACCAAAGTTGAGAACGCCTTTCATTTGCTTGTTGTTGTTGTTGTTGTTGCTGTTGTTGCTGTTGTTGCTGTTGTTGTTGCCTTTATTGTTGACATTGTTGTTGGCTTTGTTGTTGTTATTGTTGTTACTGTTGCAGCTTCGCTTCGTAGTGTAATTTGATTTGTTTGGTCCATTTTGCTGTTTGCCCTGGCAATTGTTCCAGTACTTTTTATATCCTGTATTTACACATCTCAAAGGGTATATTCAGTTTATCGGAACAATTTAAATAACATGCAATTTAGTAAAATATTATTTTAAAGAGCAACTGATCAATTACGTGAGTCAAAACAATATTGTGTAAAGATAAAAAAATCAAAGAAAAATATAAAAATACCCATTTTTATCAGTTTGAATCCATAGATCAAGGACACAAAAAGATTTACATCGAAAATGATAAAGAAGTTTGCAAGTATCTGAATAACCTAAAAGGAAAAAATCCCTTTTTGAAATAATACTTTTAGAGCATTATTTTAATAACACTTAACTAAAAAGTTCGTGAAATATATTTCTAACAAAATCTTTATTGAAAAATGTTGGTTATTGTATTCTATTTTAAGATAGACTCAGACTCTGTTTAGACCAATTTCCATAATTTTAATTAAGTAAAAAGTACAGGGTCTCTCAAAGTCGATTTTCTTTAGCTGTAGAAATTCCCACAGTTGTAGTTTTTTTGTGTGACCTTCTTCTCGACTGTGGCTTGAAATGAATTGGGTTTGAGTTTTGTTCTTGCCTCGTGCTGTTGCAGTTACACTAATTAATTTTGCGTTCATTGTTCTTGTTGCATGTTGCATGTTGCATTGATTGAGACTCAATTTGTCGAGCGACTGGCCATAAGTGTGTGGACATTGCAATCATATGGATTACTCAGAATTGAAGTTGAACCGAATCCAGCTGTCAATCCGTGTATCTTTGTATCCTTGTATCTTTGCACTGCGCATGTCCCTCACATTTCGAGAAGATTTATTGCCGCTGGCCTGCTAAGCTGGAAATTAATGTACTTCACAGTTGAGTTTAGCAGCTGCCAAAAACGAACCTTCAGCTTAGCGTAGGCCAAAACAGCCAGCTGTCAGTGTAGGTGGATGTGTGTGAGTGTGTGTGTGTGTGAGTGTGAGTGTAGGACTGTTTGTGTTGGAGCCTAATGAAGTTGTTAAAGCGTGTGTGTCGTGTGTCTTGAGGTACCAGCATGAAGTACTTTACTCACTTGCACTTATGCTTACATCCAAAAATACACACGAAAATCTAATAAGACGCTTATGTCGGTGTGTGTGTGAGGGTGTGTGTGGGTGTGTCAGGGTGTGTGTGGGTTGACCAAGGACTTAACACTCTTTCAAGTAGCTGACGGCCTGCGGCTTCTACCACAACCAGATCCTTTGAGCTACGTCGATGACGATGACGATGACCATTAGTCGAGGACAGTCAACCGAATACCCAGCAGGAATGCAAAGGGAGACAGACGTGAAATGCGAGTGACATTTATCTGCTTTATGCTCTAAATTTTATTGCTCTGTTTTTCGAAGCTTTACCGAAAGGATATTGGAGTATTATAAAGAATTGCCAAGCTATGTAATCGACTGAGTTTGACTTGTCTTTATTTTCTTTAATATTATTTTTTATTTAAAATATATTTCTATGTTTCTTATTTCCCAGTGAAGTAAGGGAATAATTACTTATCACTTATCTTAATAATTTATTCGCAATAAAATCACATACTCAAAATAAAAACACTGTATTATATATCATATTAAATTTTAATACTGTGTAACAATTTTATTGATAACCTAATCAAAATTATCAAAATATATTTGGTTTATATAATTTATATATATCGCTTAAGTTGTCATTACTAAAAATATTCGTTACACTTAAAAAAAGTAACACAGAGTTGTCTAATTATTATTTTTAAAGCAATAAAAGTTTCTTTAAAGTTTGTTACAGGTATTCCTATAGTCGAGTTCCCGACTACAGTCGCTCCGATTAGTTTTTTTCCCATTTTATGTGCTGGCCAAAACTCGCGTTTGCAGTTGCGATTTAAGGAGTTTGGATTCCACTTTCCCGTAAACTTGCCGGCATTTTTTTTTGCTGGGACAGCGTTTATTTTTATGTCCGTTCTTGATTGGATCGTAAAATTTGTGCACTTCGTGGTACTTAAATCGGCACTAGCGTCAAGTAGCTAATCATGTGCCCAGCTGAAGCCTTTCAGTCTGGATAACATTTGGATAGTAGTCGGAATTGAAGTTTCTTAATTTACCAATTCTACGAATTTATTGAGTCTCCACTTCGTTTATTTATCCATCTTTTAGAAGTTGGTAGTTTAAGTTAAACTAATAAATTACTTTTTTACGATCAAACAAGTTAAATGAATCGATTTTTCTAAGAAATCGACAACTAAATTTGTTTAAGCTTAATATTTGAATAATGCAATAATTTTTTCATTCATTGTCCATATTTTGTAAACTTTTTTTCCCTTGACGCCGTGTTGAGTGTTTCAAACTGACATAACTTTGTCAAATTTTAACCGATATCCTTGCGGAATATCAATTTTTCATTATTTCCATACTTTCCAAATTTTCTATACTCTCTTTTTTCTCTTTCAGACAAATCCCGAGTTCGATTTATCATATTTCTGAGCATTTATCTGAGCCTCATTAATGCATGACAATTAAATTAAATGCCTGTGGCATGCATCGGTAGCAATTAAATCAGCTGCAGTTAAATTACTGAGATAAATAACGAGTGAGCGATAGGTAGACAGAGAGAGAGAGAGAGAGAGAACAGAAAGAGAGGTAAATTACGGAGGTGACACAGTTTAAGCTAGGCCAACTTGAAATTGGCTTAAATGACATTACAGCATTTTGTATTTAGTATTAGCGAATGCTGCAAGTGAATAAAGTCTTTATTTTAGTGAGGGGTGGGGGCTGAAGAATTGCCAGTGTTGCCAGGATAGCCAGGGTTGCCATTGTTGCCAGGGGTGGCACGTTGACTGCAGGCGCTTAATTAGATAAGTGAAAGTGGCGCCAATGCAAAACAATTGAAGCTGTCAGACGGCAGAAGAAGTGGGTCAATTGCCATGGGCAAACGGTACTCCAAGCGGATGCCACTTGCCACATGCCACATGCCACTTGCCACTTGATCCATGGACTCTCTGGCTCCGTGCTCGAGCATATTTTGAAAAGGCGAAACAGGGCGGCATAAAGTGCATTTGTATTTGACATCCATATCAAGATGGTAGCCAAGGCAGCAGAAAAGAGAACGAAAGTGTGAAAGAGGGACAGAGAGGGGAAAGAGAGAGAGAGAGAGAGAGGGAGGGAGCGTGAGCGGGTGGTCTGATAAGTGCAGTCTAATTTAATTATGTGCTCAAATTCTGACAGACAGCCCATCAAAGTGTAATAACAAAAGCTGCAGCTGCCTCTGGGAATCACTTCAGTCTTCAGTCTTCAGTCCTCCGTCCTCAGTCCTCAGTCCTGAGACTCTGACACGACAGAGCTTCAAGAGGAGAATGTGTGTAATTGACAACACTAAGCCCACTTCGCAACACAGGCACACACACACTCTGACACACACATGCCGAGAAGTACGCTTCACTTGTTGTGTGTGCAATCAATGCGAATTATGTGGCTAAAATGTCACAAGCTAACAGATTGGATTAATCTGAACTAGAAATAAGCTAAAAAAATCATTAAACTGCAATCTAAATATTTTGGAGCAGCTTCTCAAGCAAATAAAGTACTGACTGCACTTAAATTAATACATCTCGAAGTGTTAATTAATTAATCTGCACAAACAATAAAGCTAGAAATTTTCTGTTTAAAAAGTGTTGAAGAACTTTTCAAGCACATATTGTGATGATCTCACTTAAATTAAAAGCCTTACTAATTAGCTTTTATTAACTTCTAGTCTATAAAATAAGTTTATTAAGATTATTATTCTACTTTAAATTTATCGAACTAAGACTGAAGCACTGAGACTTTACTACTGAATCAATTAGTTTACCTGGCTTTTAATATACTTTATCCGCTCAACAAACGAATACAATTTAATAGGATTAAGTCGAAAGCTCAATTAGCTAAAAGTGCACTGTTATTTAATACTTTCAACAGCCAAAAATAAATATAAAACTTTCGGCAATTGTAAATTGAAGTTTATAAGAAACTTAAGATAAACTGACTCGATGCTTTTTGAAAGCGCATTAAATAAAGCAAACTCACTTTCAGCTGGTGTCATTGGCGTTGGTTTGATTGCATATTAAGCATAATGCGAATACGTGCAATGATTTCACAAATTTAATTTAAATGTCAAAGCCGCAGGTTGCACTCGACTCTTAATTGTATTTATGCCATTTCCCACCATCTCGCTCTGTCTGTCTGTCTGTCTCTCTCACTTGCATGCTCTGTCCTGCTCTCTTTCAATCTCTTTGTATGATTTTGCAATTTGGTATAATTGAAATTTTATGGTCGCTCAGGAGCTGCACTTAATTTGGAGCAACAAATCTTATCAAAGAGCTGAACTTTGACATTAGGATGAAAATAATGGGAATAAGTGCCTTGTCATTTGATCTATATATATATTTATATATAAGTATGTGCTCGTAAAGCTGCAAACTGTCAATAAAAGTAACATGAGCCAAGTCGACTTTGCTGATAATTTATGTATCCGAATTCTTGTCTGGCTTCTTTTCATTTGGAACAGATTTGGTAGCTGTCTGGAAGCATTCTCATATAATGTATTATGTATAGCGTATAATGCACACGCGACTATTTCAAGTACTTCATCTGTATCTACAAGGCATCGAGGGCGTCTACAAGTTCAAGGACCAAGGACCAAGGAGAACAGCAAACAAGAAACACATTAGCCGAGTTTTTGTGGGCGATGAGATGCGACTTGGGAAACGGGGAAACGGGGAAGCAGGTGGAAACAGGTGAATGCCGTGAGGCAGGCAGTTAGATTTATGCACTTGCTTTATTGAATGTTGGTCGCCTGTTTAGGCGCTCATAAATATTTTTACGCATTTCTATACTGCCACCCAATGAACAGCTGTAGGGTATGACAGACTATATACTGTACTACATATATATGATAACTGCCTTTTTTAATGTTCCAAGTAAATGTTCTTTGTCTGTTTCAATAAATTCACTTCCTGGCAAACATTTATTTACCTAGTGCACGTATAAAATAGTCGATCACTTAAATTCTAAGTCTTAATTTATGTTTTTTATACCATAAAGCACTCTTCGTACATTTTGAAGTACTTTATGAATTATAGAGTTATTTGTTGCGGTACGGGTATAACAAAGTCGGACAGTTTACTTGGTTTTATGTATTCTTCTTTTAATTGCAAATCACTCAATGTATTATTTAGCAACGCTCTCTTTGGAGAACGTTTTGTCTTGGTTAGGGTATAACATAGTCGAGCAGTTAATTTGATTATACATTTTTCTCTATCTTACAACTCGCTCATTTGATTTTTCAGCAAAGCTATAAATATTTTCCTTTCAATAGGCTGCCTTATTTATTTGTTCGGGTATAATATAGTCAAGCAGATAATTATAGTTGTTATTTTCTTTGTCTTCAATTGATTTTCCAGCACAGCTTCAATAATTTCCCCAAATTTAAGCAGTTTTGTCTTGGCACGGGTATAAGCAAGTCGAGCAGATGTTGCTAACATTTTTTTGAGTGTTTTTTCCTATCATTTTTATTGTTGTTGACAGCGAATCTCCCGCTGCTCGAGCATTAAATGTATTTTGTGATTTGCTAGTTTCGTTTGCCTTGCAACTGACAGTTGTTCCCGTGTCCTTGACACGCCCCTCAGTCAAACGCCCAGCTCCCATCGCTGTCAGGGAACATGTAACATATACACAGTCATAAATATGTGCGAGCAAGGTAGGAGAAACAGGAGAAGTAAGACGGAGCAGCATCATAAATCGTGGCATATACTCGCATTGTACATAAATATATATATATGGTAAATATATCATAAATGTAGACGATGCCTAAAAACAAGTTTTCAAATTGCACATGGCAAAAGTTTTTTATGATGCATTTAAAACTTCTTGATTACGCGAGGCGCAGCAATGTTATCTAAAGCTATCTGTGTGTGTGTGTGTGTGTGTGTGTGTGTGTGTGTGTGTGTGTGTGCGACTGACAAACCACTTGAATCCTACAATCATGTAAACTTATTTCATTTCCCTGCAAGCAAAGTTAATTTAAAGTTGCACAGCAACAACAAAAAATGTATCTAAAAACATAAGTTGTGAATTGTGAACTTTCAATTCGACGCGACTGTATGATACCCTCTTTTGAGTGCCTGCAACGAAATAAATTTTAGGCTCTTGGCACTCGTAAATTTGCCAGTCGTTTGCCAGGCAACTGTATCTGTATCTGTATCTGCAGTTGTAACTGCAGATGCATCTGTATCTGTATCTGAATCTGTATCAGATTCTGTCGTCTAATTGGCCTTTTTATGCACACGAGCAGACACTCGACATCATTTCTATTTCCAGGGCCATTTCCGTGGCAAAGCAGTTTATCACTAACTATGCACATTCAGAGCCTCGTCCTGTTGCCCGTTTGTCTTTCTATCTTCCGCCTGCAATTGAATATTACGTATACGTACACTCACAAAAATATTACGGTTCTTGCGCCCAAACCGGAAATATTCAAACACAAATTATCTCAATAGCTGTCGGAGTTAGAAATGTGCTGAACTTACAATCGGTTAATCTTAAAATTAAATATTTCTGTATTACTTAAAGTATGTTTTGTGTTGAGTTTAAGTCAATTCTAAGTAAACTTTGACTTTATATACTGATTTAATTAAAGGAAGACATATTTTTCTGAGTGTAGCCTGCGCCGCTTTAGCCCGCAGCTGCAGCTGCAACTGCAGCATGGGGCATGGGGCATGGTGTATGTGGCATGTGGCATGTGGCATAGCGTTGTGCCACAGCCGCTGGCTAACGACGCTGCTTGACAAAAACGTCGAGCACTTGACAAAGCGCACGTCCAGCCTACAAACAATTCGGATTCGCAGCACCCGCATCCAGTTGCGATTTCCCTGACTCGCTAACTCCCTGACACCCGGACATCCAGACACCAAGACACCCGGGTTGCTAATGGGGGACAACGCACAGCGACATCCTTGCTGTATCCCTGTTGCATGCCTGCCACATTCTAGCAATGCTGCCACATGCGAGGCGCTTAACTTGTCGGCTTTAAGTGTCCGCGGTGAGCGTCGTTCAGCTTTTCCTCTCTCCTCTCTCCTCCTCTCCGTCTCCTTCTCTCACTCTCTCCTTCTCCTTCTCTCTCTCTGTATCTTTTCTGCCTCTTTTTTGTGCTGCCGTGCATTAAGCGAATAGCGTTTTATTAGTTCCATCAGCTCAGATCTCAGACCTCAGACGATTGACAGTTCTTCTGAGATGCTGCACAACTTTTCGCCTTCTATGCAAATTGGCTTAATTGGTAGTTTTAGACGGCTTTATGCTGCAGAGGAAGCGACAACTTGTTAAGCCATCAATTATATTTTATATGCAACAAGATCTTCAATTAAATTAACATTTTAGGCAACGTTTTTGCAACAAAAACTTGAAAAGAAGTTGCTTATTTCGATGAAGTTTTGCTTAGAATTACTTACTCTTATGAAAAATAGGTGATCACTCTTCAGATTAGCATAAAATAAAGTATTATCATCCAAAAGTAAAAAAAAGCAAATTATAAAAATATATAAAACATTTTTGATTTAAGTTCACTTATTACCTCGTTACTTTTTGATAAAGAAATCATTAAAAACTGTTTATTAGTGTTAAAAATATTTTTGCACGCAACAAAAAGGATTTTTTATAATCCTTACTTATTTTCTTTCCGTTCAGCGGTCTTGATAATGACAATTAAATGCTAGTTTAATAAATTCTTTGATAGCTTTTATTTACATGCAAGTTAACTAAATACATTAAAGTTATCTATGGAACTAATTAAATTAAATATATAAACAGATTATTTCCTATTCGCTTGTTAGGATATTTCTAGCAACAGCAAAAAAATCGATAACAACTTCGATTAATCGCAAGTGACAGCTTCGTTGCGAATCGGACACTGGAATGTAATTTTAGAACTTAGCTTTAATGTGATATAATGATAGGCGACAGCTTTCAACTTGTCCAGCATGCCACGCCCACTAATTAAGTATGCAGTGTGCTAAGCAATAAAAAAATTGCCTTGTCATGCTTTTTTTACTACTTAACAAAACGAAGGGAAAGTCGATTGTAAGTTCTAGTTCTGAATATTAGAAATTCTTAAGGCGCACACAATTGAACACAATAAGGCGACAGCCTCATTAAATGCTCTTGTCGATGACAACAACAGCAGCAACAGCAACAGCAACAACAACAACAACAACAACAAGGGGAACAACTTGGAAAGTCGTAGATGGAGTAGAAGAGAGAGGAGAACCAGAAGAAGAGAGGCCAAAAACTTGAACGCCTTCTCATGTTCATTGTTCGACAATAAAAAGGCTGTTGTTCATTTTTATGGAGTAACGCCTTCTTCTTTCTGGCCAGGATTCATTCAGGATGCGATGTCAGAGTCACGACAGACGCCATTGTTGGCCATACACCAAAAACAAAGCCAGCTACAACAGCAACAACAGCAACAACAACAAAACAGCAAAGGAAACAACAGAGAGATCACGGCAGCAGAGCAAGCTCGACAGTGAGATGCTCGGTAGGCATATTTTTAATAACTAAATAAATAATAATAATGCATTGACAGCCTCGAAATTACATTTAATATTGAAATACAATGACATAGAACTTTTTTATAGCTCGATAACATTTGATTATCTTTGCACTTATAGTCAACAATTAATTGGATTTTGTAAAAATAAATACTTAGAATTGAAAAATGAAATAAAGGTATGTTTGATAAATTTGAATATCTTTAAAAAAGCGCATTTCAAATTTATTATATAGTTACCTAACACTTTTTGGGTTTTCAATAAAGAATTTTGTAAACAATATTTCAGGTTTATTATATAGTGAACTAGTTTTCATTTGTATTTAGTAAAAATAGATGTAAATTAAATTCTTTTATATGCAGAGTATACATTTTTCAAATATTAGAAATAATATACTATATTCAGTTGTAAGATTGTATTTTCTTTTAAATGATCTTAAAATGTCTTACTAACAAAAAGTGAATGTATCTATAAAGTTTGCTTTAAAGTGGTTTAATCACATAAATGTTTAGACAATATTTTTCATATCAGAAATTATGATATGTTTTCAAGTGTTGCAAAGATTGCCACAAATTGATATTACTTTAGGTAACGAGTATTACAATAAGCACTTGTTGTCGTTTAGCTCAGCCACAGGCAGAGTTTAAGTCGGAGACGGAGTAAGAAGTTGAGGCAAAGCCACAAGGCAACGCCCACAGCTGCAGCAGCGAGGCGACACGAGCGGAGCGGAGTGTGTGACGCACATAATGAGTGAATGTATACCCCTCTCTTCTCCCCTCTTTCTTCTACCCTCCCACCGCTGTTGAGAGCATAAAAAGTTTATGAATATGATGGAATAATTAAAACTTGGCGCCAATTTGAAGGGGCACGCGTTCATTTTGTGCCGCCGCTTGTTGCCTCGCGTAGGTGGCACAATGTCAACTTTAACTAAGAACATGCCATGCCCACTTTTGTGTCTTTGACGCCTACACCTGCGTATTCGCCGCGTTCCCCTTAACTTGATCCCTCCTCGTAGTTGAGGCCTTGTTTTTGGGGCACTTTGTGGCCTTTGGTCCCCGTATTTTGATCCTTTGGCCCTTTTTTGCTGCTTCTAAGAGTACCTACAAATTTTTGTAAGTTTTTTGTCCTTTTTTCTGTTATGTTTTCTGTTTTCATATTTTTTTTTTAGATGCTTGGCAAAGTTTTTGTTTTACTTTATTTTTTTCGTAACCTTTTTTTTTTTTTTGTTGTTTGTAGTTGCTTGTCTGGTTTTTAATTATGCAACATTAATTAAGACATGGATCGGACCTTAAGACCTGCAAATGTTGTAGTTGTTATTGATGTTTTTGTTGTTGTTACTGTTGTTGTTGTAGCTGCTTTAAACCTGTTCAAACAGAACTGAATAAGACGTTGCCATGTAGCGTATGTTTGCTGAAGCGCAATTGCCGCACTGCCACGCCCCCAATCCCCCTTTTACCCCTTCCTCCCTGCTCAGTTCATTTCCATTGAGGTGACAGCGTCTTCAGCTTACACACACACACACACACACACACACACACACAGAGATGCAAACAGTTTGCTCTTTGGCTGAGCGCATTCAAAGGATAATTATGTGCACATTTATCATGGGTCTCAGACCAGGCCAAGTCTCCGGGTGGCCACTCAAAGAGCATCCTGGCGCATCCTCATGTTAACAGCAACAGCAACATAATCAGCAACAACAACTACAGCAACAACAACTACAGCAACTGAAGGGTGAAAGTTTATTTGCCTCAAAGTCAAATGCAAACACGGAAATGCGCTCGGCATTTGGTTCAATGAACCTCAATGGCTTAGAAGATGGTGAGGAAAAGCAAAACAGAAACAACTACAGAGCACAAAATAACAAAAATAATAAAGTGAATAAGTAGCTGTCACATATAAAATGCATTTAAATCATAATTAAAAGAGCTTAATAATGTAAAATAAAATGCATTTAGTTAAAGAACAATTTATTTCACAGCAGGTAAACAAGTTTCTTAAATTAATACAATAAAAATAAAAGTTATTTTGAATTAAGTAAAATGGATATTTTGTAGCACAAGATGGTATGATAATAATATGTTAAATGAATTAGATTGTCTACTTTCTGCTATAAATAAAATACAGATTAGATTTCTCAGCGACAAAGCAGACTAGTTTCATTGATTAATGACATCTCTATAAAGCTAATTAATAATTTAGATAATTCCAAAACGTTGTTCAGTTAAAGTAGTAGATTTTTCGCTCGGTGCACGATGATCCCAGCAGTTGAACTGCAATCTGAGGCTCCCAATTTGCCAGTTGGCTGTCTGAAGCGCTTTAAGTTTCAGCGTCATGTTTTAACTGTCTTGTTGCTTATAGTAGCCATAAAAAATAAGAATACGAATAAGAGCAAAAAGCAAAAAAGCAAAGAACGAGAGACAAGCAGCTGCCGTCAAGAGTTACGACCTGGTCTGGACTGGTTTGCTCTGGTCTGGGCCATGTTTGAGTTAATGTGTGATGTGTGTGTGTAGCATGTGAGTGTAATATATAACTCCGGGTTTTTCTCAGCACATACGGCAGCATATGGCAAGTAGTTTATTTAAGGTAAACCAACCCCTCCAAATACTCGTACAACATGGACATATAAATTTGAAAACTTGTAACTCGAATTTGTTTTATTTGTTGCCCGAGCTACGCAACTGAAAAGTTTACAACATAATCCAAAGTCCACAAAAAAGAAGGAGTAGAAAGTGGGCTCCAAAAACTTACAACACTCCACATTTTAGATTTAACGTCTAGAGATGTCTAGTGTGTGTCTTTTGCGTAGGTGTGGCAATAAGTTTTATGTTGCAAGTCCCTTGATTTTTAGCTCGTCACATTGCCACAAACTGTGGCAAGCTGTGTCAAAGTTTGCATTTGCAGTCAGACAGAGGAGTCGGCATCAAAACATGTCAATTTCCAGGCGAATGCATTGCGAATCGTTTGTATTTCGTGTGGCCTTTGACAGGGCGCTGAAAAGCAAAAGAGATGCAAAGATTTTCATCCAATTTGCAAAAGTGGCGCGTCGTGTTACGCATACGCCACGTATGTTGCTCCCCTTTTCTACTCCCCTTTATACCTTTCCCTTTGCTTTGACTTAGTGACTCTCCCGACTTGACGCGCTGCGACATGTGAACAACGAACCTGTAACTGGCAAAGGGTGTGAAATAGGGTGGCAAAAGGGAGGGAAAAGGGAGTTAAAAAGGCAGTCAAAAAGGCAGTGAAAAAGGCAGTGGAAAGGGAGTGGAAATTGTATTGTAACTGGGCCTGGATCACGTGCCCGTTGGCAGCTCAAACATTACAACATTACGCGCTTTCCAATTCACCTGTGAAAATCATTTTCTTCTTGTTCTTTTGTTGTGAGTTTTCCTTGTATATTATGTGTAATACCCTTTAATTACCTTCATAACTTCTTCAAAACACAACCGATTTTCAAGCGGAATATCATTTTATTCATGATTTGGCGTCTAAATTTATTCTGCATTTAAATTTGGTTTATTTAGAAAAATTAATTTTTTTTCAAAAAATTTTCCAATTTTCCATACCTACCCCTTGACATTTTTCAAAAACTTTAAACTCTCATAATTTTGTCAAAACTCAACCGATTTTCAAGCAGAATATCATTTTATTCATGATTTGGCATCTAAATTTATACTGCATTCAATTTTGATTATTTAGAAAAATTAATTTTTTTCCAAAAATTATCAAATTTTCCATACCTACCCCTTGACATTTTTTCAAAAATTTTGTTCCTTTACAACTTTTTCAAAACTCAACCGATTTTCAAGCGGAATATCATTTTGTTCATGATTTGACGTCCAAATTTATTCTGCATTTTAATTTTATTCAATTTGAATTTTTAAATTTTTCTTCTACCATCGTCTAATTTTCCATTTACATTTTTGCGAGGAATTTCAACTATCATAACTTCGGCAAAAGTAAACCCATTTGAATTCGGCATATAGTTTTGAACATGATTTGGTCTTCGAATTCATTCTGCAATTAAATATTTTTTTAATTGAGGAATAACAATTCAAAGGTTTCTAAGATTCCTTATATATTATTTATTACGATGACGCCTTGAACGACATAATTTATTTAAAATTCCGTTTGTTTATAGTAAAAAATATTTTCTTTTGATACAATTAAATATTTTTGTTTATTATTTATCATTACGAACATTTTTATTTAATGTTCTATGTTTCACAGAGTATTTTCAACGTGTGTTGTAGATAGATTTTCCAACTTGTTTTGTTTTTCGTCTTTATACTCTTTTTGTACTTTTTGGTATGTTGAATTTGCCCTGTCAAATGCTGAAGGAAACGTGACAAGCATTAGCTACAGAGCTACAGAAATGCCAACATGTCTTCATATATACATACACACACACATATATATATATATATATATATATATATAGTATAAAAAAGTGAGAGGGGATCTGGAAAATGGAACTGGTAACTGGGAAATGGTAACTGGCGAATGTTGAATCATCAACGTGCGTAGTTTGGCATATCACTTCGTTGGCAATTTGAAAATCGTTGATACGAAAGAGACAGCACGAGAGGGGAGAAGAGGATGGGTGCAAATTGAAGGGGTTACATGTAAATCCCATGTATAAATGTAATCTAATGTAATATAATGCTGATATATACGAGTATGCAACAAGAACTGTTTATGTTCTGTTTGTCAAGAGTTTTTCAAAGTTTTGCGCATCCATCAAAGAGAAATGTGAAGGAACGACTATAAACAAAGTAAGTTTTCCTATTTGACATTAGAATTCATAAGTCAAAAAGCCACATATTGTAGAAGTAGTTGATGCTTAGAGCAATATGCAAATGTGAGTTGGGGAAATGTGAAACGGGAAATGGAAAATCGAAAGTAAATGACATTTGCTTATTGTGCAATCAAGAATTACTACAAATAAACTAGTTGTAACAATTGTGTCGCATTTACATTTGCATTGAATAAATTGCTAACAAATGCTGGCATGAGTATGAGTGCGAGTGCGAGTTCGAGTACTCACATTGCTTGTGAATACTTGAATACTGTAAATAAATGCCATGCCATCCAATTCATTCTCCACTTGCGCTTGAGAAAGCATTTGCCATTTTCTAAAAGTTGTTGACTGTAGAAATCACATAAAAATACACACACTCACACACACAGTTATTCCATATGGTATATATATATATATGTGTGTATGTGTGCGTGTCTGTGTGTGTGTGGTTATTGCACACAAGTTGCAGACAATGCGAAACAAAAACGTTACATTTTCAATTTTACTTACTTAAATTGCTTTCTTCTTTCTTTCTCAATTTCGAAATTTTCACAGCAAATGAGTTTGAGTTGCTGTTGTTGTTTTTGTTGTTGTGGCTCACAAATTTGTTGTGGCAATCGAGTCAACTTATTATTAGCATTATCACCTCTCGATGGCAACCTGCCAGGATGAGCTGTAAAAATTGCCAGCGTCTCCTCGATCTGGGGACAATAAAAGCAAATAAAAAAATGCAAATTACCCTCGACGCATTCAAGCGAAAATGGCGATGAAATTGAAAACCAAAATGGCTGCGACTAGCAAATAGCGCTATGAATACAGATACAGATACATACAAGCACAGTACACAGCCAGCATACAGATACACCTGTAGATACAGGTACACCCATAGATACAGATACAGATACACACTCTGTGCATGTGAACAAGAAAACTACACTATAATGCCCATAGATAGATATCTATGTATGCAATAGGAAAACTGATTACTCATTACAGATGCCATTCGACTATTTTATTAAATAAATAACTGTTAGAATATTCAAATTAATACAAATAATCTTTCGAATTAAACTGTTGAAATTTGACTTTTTTTGATGATTTTATTTATTTATATACTTTGAACGTAAATAAACAAGTTAGCCAACTATAGTTTTATATCTCGATAATAGATAGGCGTGGCTGTGAGGCTCCTCAGCGGGCAATGATTTGACATTGGCATTGCCATGAGTTGAGGTATCGATGCCATGGTCATTGTTATGCTTTGGGAGCACAACACCATCATCAGCTTGGACCAGACAGACGAAGGCCACCAACAGGAAGCAGGCACTGTAAATGAATTTCTGTGGGAATAGAATGAAATGAGAATTCAGTTGCTGCATTTAAATACACTCGAATAAACACAGCCGACACTCACATGATTCAACATATTCTGTTTGTTCTGCGTTTGAGTTCTACGAATTTCTATAAATATTAGGAGAGCATCCGCTTTTTATACTCCACTCTGAACTGCAGAAGAAGCCGCTGCTCCGGTTGTAGCCTAACGGTAACTCGTTTTAACTAATCGCTAATTGTTGCTAATGATTTGCGTCACCACTTGATATGAATATCCATATAATGTTTTTTTTCGAGTTAAACATTTCACAACATTCACAAATAAATCATTCTATACACCAAACAATATAACTATTTTGTATACCTTAGTATTTATTAGTTTTCTTATTGAATTTTTTTGTACTGTTTAAATTTTAAAATTACTAACTATAAAGTTGTAATCTGTATATAAAAATGTTTGAAATTTGTAAACTTAATTAGTAATTTAACTTACAGTCAATAAGTGACATTTCTTGGCAGTAAATAACAGATAAAATATTACGATATTGAGACTGTTATACTTTGCCTGCACATAAAAGTGTTATACCTTATAACTAAGCTACGCATTACAGTTGTCAATATTATTCATTGTTTATAGTACACACAAGAAATGGAAATATAAAATGAAAACTTTGCACTTCATAAGTTTGGCATTAAGAAGTTTGACTGTACAGCAATTTCTATAGATATAGATATATATATATGTTGAGTACTATGGTGGAAAAGCAACTTAAATGAAGTGTCCATGTCCTGGTTGAGTGAAACTTTGAATGACCCTTTTGGTTACACGTTTTTGAGTGGTTCAGTCAGTTTTAAAATTGCATCAGCCGTAACTTTCGGCAACTCATAAAATATGTATTCAAACGGGTAGACGGTTAACGGTAAAGCTACGCCCATTTAGCCAAATCCAAAGGTAAAAAGGTAGCGTAAATTACTGAAATATGCATGCGACGCACAGAGAGAGAATCGAAGGACAAAGGGATGCGGGTTGCGGGTTGCGGGTTGTGGGTAATGGTCATTGCCATTCCATTATCAAGGCGTTGGTCTGTCCAGGAGCTGCCTCCATGCCCCAGTCAACTACGTGTCCAGCATGCCAAAGTTAACGAAAAGCAGTTCACAGACAGTGCGTGAGGAAATGGACTATGGGCAATAGGCAATGGGCAAAAAGGACTATGGGCATTTGGGTCTCTTCGGTTTCTGGGCTTTGTGGTTTTTCAAATTGCACGCATTTGATTGCGTTATTGAAATTGACTGTGGCTTCATTACTATAATGCCTTACATCAGTTGGGAGGGGTGGGAAGAGGGGATTGCCAAGGCGTATTAAGGAATTCAATTATAAATGCTCCCCAAACTATGTAAAGTCTGACAGAAGGCATCTAGAATTCTCAGGGCCACACAGCTGCTTGGCTTATGAATATAAATCTGCTACCTGTGTGCGGTTTCTCTGGTCTCCGGGTCCCACACAATTTAGTTTAATTGCCACGTGGGGCTTTCAGATCAACGGACCTAGTCTAAGTGCCACAAAATGGCTGCTAGTGAACTGGGATTGCAGATTAGTGCCGCCAGTTAATAAATGTTGACTTTTCTGCCTATTGCGAGGACAACTCCTGCCCATTCGACATATTTCTTGCTAAGCTTTTAATTAACTCCTTAGGCTTAATTGTCCATCTCATGCATTTTGCCTTAAATATTATGTAAATTATCAAAAAGAATTAATTACCTTTGTAGTACTATAATAATTGATGATGGTCGAAAAGGTATTGTTTTGTAAGTGAAACAAATTTAAATGCAGAATTCACTTAGGCTACTTGATAAAAGTATGTAAAATTAAAGCGCAGAATCAGTTTGGTGGCCAAATAATGTTTAAAATTATATTTCGCATGAAAACCGATTGAATTTAAATAGCGCGCCGTTAAATGATCTTTCCCCAGCGGTCGCAACAGTCTGGCAACCTGACAAATAACCGTTTCGAAGCATAACAGCTGATTCTGGTAAGAGTTGATAAGCAAAACACTTTCTGCTTAGAAACTGAAGTAGTTAAGTAAATTTGGCAAAGTGCGCTAAGAAAAGTATTTTCATTAGTTGAGAATCAATAATTAACTGCAAAATGGCCTTACGTCGCTGTCACTTGAACCCAAAAAAGACGCTTTTCCTGCTATGCGATATACAGGAGAAATTTCGACCAGCGATGCCGCTTTTCGACAATATGGTCAAGAATGTGGACAAATTGGCAAGTGAACTTTGTGCTTAACGTTAATCTGAAACAGAATCTGGAGATTAAACACGTTCGATTTGCAGAATAAGGCGGGCAAAGCGTTAGATGTGCCATTAATTGTTACGGAGCATTATCCCGAGAAATTGGGAAAAACCGTTGCCGATTTGGATGTGTCTCATGCCAAGATCGTTCAGGGTAAAACCTATTTCAGCATGATGACGCCCCAGGTGAAGAGCGTCATCAAGGATCTCTTTGGCGAGAAGCCGCAGGATGTGGTGCTCTATGGTCTGGAGGTGACTTTGTTGTGGTATTATTCCCTTTAATTCTTTACTATTCCAAGTCCATTTCTGCCCAGTCTCACATCTGTGTGGAGCAGACGGCCATTGATCTGCGGGAACAGGGTATTAACGTATATATCGTGGCCGATTGCTGCTGCTCCCGTCTGAATCAGGATCGGGACTTGGCCCTGGAACGCTTGCGTCAGGCAGGTTGTGTGATTACCACCAGCGAGAGCGTCATCTTTGATCTGGTGCGTGACAAAAATAATCCCCAATTTGATTTGATTCGCAAACTGGTAAATCCCACCTCCCAGGATATGGAACTCACGCGCAGTCCATCCAAATTGTAAGCCTTATTTTCTGTATATTATTTACACTCAGCTCAAGATATATTCGTACATTTGCTTTAAAAAATTCAACGGTTATTGTTGATCAGCTATTCATAGTAAAGAAAAATTGTTGTTTAAAATAAGAGCATTTATTATAAAATAAAAGTTGTTTCTATGTAAACAAAAAATAATGCGATTTCTAACAGAAAAAATAACACTTGGTTTTAACCATTTCCAAAACTGTAATTGTTTGCCTGTTTTAATTGTTATTAATTCCATGATGTATTGAACAAATTCCTCAATTGGCCTTTTATGATAAAGTTTGTTCATTTTCATTATCTTCGATTTTTAAACTTATTTTTTTTAGTTTTTCTTTATCTTTTTTGTAACTACTTGAAACATATTCTGAATGCATTTAAGTTACCCTTTTCTTTAAACTTGGTACGTGGGTCCGGAAATTGTAATAGAATTAATAGAAAGGAGTAAATGATTTTCCAGATGCAAGACAATTCAATTGTGTCGATGAGAATGTTCTGTGCTTACTTTAAGAGAGGAATTTCAGAATCCCATTAAATTGACGCTTCCGTAACATGTTCAAATGGAGTCCATTCAGACCATACAATGGACTCCTCACATTTGAATTTAACATTTACAATGGCCATCCCATCCGGTCTCCCTTTTCCTACTTAATATGACAATGCGAATTTTATGGACTTGCCACATAGCGTAAAGGGTAGAGGGGAACGGAAAGGGGAAAGGGAAAGGGTTGAGAACCCAACGAACCACCCACTTTACATTGAAATTTGTGAGAATCTTGCGTCGTAAAGTTTTATTTTTATGTCCAACTGATGGAGACGCATCCAATTGCAATTGAGTGCGCGGGAAATGGGAAATGTCAAGAAATTGGACTTCCCATGCGAGCAGGAGTCTAGTGATGTCCATGTCCATGTCCATGCTCATGTGGCTCCTCCTTGTGCGGATGCGCCTCAATGTATGCCAATGCCCTGAGAATGGCCTCGGGTGTCGGCGGCGGAGTGGGCAGAGCATCGCCATGTGGATGATAGCCATGCTCATCCGCCGTATAGGATATGCCCACGGGCACACCTTCCTTGGAGACAAAGTGGAACTCTCCCTGCACATTATTGTGGTCATCTCCCGACTCCTGGGCGCCAATTCCATTGGTTATCTCGAATTTGTAGTTAAAGTTGCCATGACCATCCTCCTTTTTGGACTCCTCAGCGTGAGCATGTGCATCATCGTCGTGGGCAAAGCTAACGGCGATCAGCAGCGTCAATAGCAACACCTGCAAAGTGGGCGTGGCAATGAAATAGGCGCCAGTTGAATCGTTGACAACTTACGTGTTTGTACATGGTGAGTTTTGAATTCAACTGTTGATCGAACTGTGCCAGACTTAAGGTATTTATACGAACTTTTCTGAACCAGTTATAGTTACATATATATTAAGTACTCCCAATCCTACCTGTATATTACAGTATATTCTGGTAACTGGTACTTAATTCAAATGTAGAAACCTCATTAATTTCAGCTGTAAATTGAATTTTGACTTTTTTTATCATTTTATTAATTTATATATTTTGAACGTGGATAAACAAGTTAGCTAATTACAGGACAGATTAATTATTCGATATGTGGATGGAAACCAGTGGCGTCAGCCACATAGGTGACGCGCTTGGGAGGCTCACCCTCCTCACCGGGCAAAAAGTATTCTCCCGTAATGCCATTGACATTGCCATCAGCTGAGATATCGATGCCATGGTCAGTCTTTACTGCATACTCGAATCGACCTGCTGCGTTCAGATTCTGGTTATTGATATGCTTAAGGAGCACAACATCATCATCAGCTTGGACCAGACAGACGAAGGCCACCAACAGGAAGCAGGCACTGTAAATGAATTTCTGTGGGAATAGAATGAATTGAGAATTCAGTTGATGCATTTGAATACACTCGAATAAACACAGTCGACACTCACATGATTCAACATATTTTGTTTGTTTTGGGTTTGAGTTTGAGTTCTACGAATATCAACAAATATCAGAGGGGCATCTGCTTTTTATACTCCACTCTGAACTACAGAAAAAGCTGCTGCTCCGGTTGTAGCCTAACTCGTTTTAATTAATTGCTAATCGTTGCTAATGATTTGCGAAACCACTTGATATGAATATGCATAGTTTTTTTCTTTTATATGTTATTTCTCAAAGCTGTCTGGTATTGAAGGGCTCGTCAATTTATCCACAAACGTAAACAATCAAAAACTCTTGAAATGCATGAAAAACAATTGTCGATTATTGTGTTTTTGAATTCTCTTCAGCTTCAACTAACGACTTTTTTGACTCTTGGCCTTGCACTGGATTAATTAAGGGTTTAACCTTACCCATTAACTCCTTGTTGGTTAATAACTTGGCAATGCCATTAAGAAATTTAGTTTCCTTTTGTGCTATCATAGGTTGAAATGATTCCTTCTTTTCCTCATTTTCTGTATGGTCATTGTTGGGGTTGGGAATAACCGATGGATAAAGTTGTGCCACTTCTTTATCTATATCCGTATTCCCCCTCTAGCTGCTGTCCCCTAGGCACTTCTTGATTGCGTTTGTTGTAAAACTTATTGAAATACTTGTGTGCCTCATTACGGACCGAGGACTTTAGTTTATCCATGTCCCATGCCACTCCCAGTTTTGATTTGATTTTGTCCGATATGCTATTATCATTTGAGGAGAACAGAGAGCGGAACATGTGACTCAGATCGTTGGTGCTTTCATACTCATTATTTCCAGCCATCCGTTTGGATTTTTCAACATTATTGTGCTCTTTGTATTCATCCTTACCCACATCTTTCTGGAACATACCAAAGTCGATCTGAGGAGCTCTAAAATATCCACGATTTCTCAAGTACCATATCGGTGAGTTCCAGTTAGTTATGAGATCTTTAACAATCTCCCCTACGGAACTTCTAAAATTTAGCGTCTTGACGGGTCCATTTGATGTCTCTTCAATTGGTCCACTTGGCTTCGATGCACAGGCAGCCAACAATGTAATAAATACCAACGTATTAAATATAATAAAGTTCATTATTGTACATAGAATTTAAAATATATTATTTGACAAAAATGTTCTCAATATGCGTAGTATTAATACAAAAATAGGAATAAATATTTTTTAGATTTTCAAATTCTGAAATTGACGGTTGCAGCAATTGATAGGAAATGAATATATGAATGTGTGATACTAGTTATCAGAGTTGGCAAACACGATTGCGTCAAACGGTTATGCCTATCGATAGTCCGATAGTTTGACAGCTCGATAGCAAACAGCTGTTTTTGTAGCTGGAAACGAGATTTTGACACGAAAAACTAACAATTCGTGTATTTGTTTAGAATTCACGTCTTTGCTGCATATTGAAACCAACGGGCAGCACTAGGGAAACGCCATGGTCATTACAAGCAATACAACGCTGCCCGAGGAGTCGGAGCTAAACATACAGGAGTTGAATTTATCGTCGGCTGCTTTGAGAGCTGGAGCTTTTCACCTGGGAAAGCAATGCGAAAACCCCAATAATGTTAGTATTTAATTGATATTGAGATAATGAAGAGTAGGTTAACCACTGGCAAGAAAAGTCTTTACGTTATTGTATACATTTTATGTACACATTTTGCGGCCAAACATTGTCTAGTGTCAGTTATATAACCTAACCTCAAAACCCGTGGTTGTTTTGTTTACGTTTTCGGTTTGTGCATATTTTGCAGGAGTTTATGCTGTGCCGGCAGGAGCTGGACGATCCCCGTGCCTGTCTGTCCGAGGGACGCGCCGTCACCGGCTGTGCCATGGACTTCTTTCGCAAAGTGAAGAAGAGCTGCCATGAGGAATTCATGCAGTACGCCACTTGCCTGGACAAGAGCAGTGGAACAATGGCCTTCAGCCAGTAAGTAATTACCACAGAATACCTAATGCAGTCCACATTCTAATGCCTTACACATTGCAGCTGCCGTAAGACTCAGGGTGTCTTTGACAAATGCATGAAGGATAACTTTGACTGGGATCGTCCATCTTATGGTTACTTCTCACGTGCCAAGGTGAGTAATGTCTTTAGTATCAGTAATGTTTGTAAATTGATGACATTTCCCCGATGCAGGTCATAAAAACAGCACGCGAGGCGCCAAAGAAAGAGGAGCTCACATCGTATCCCGATGCTACGCCCGGCCTGCCAGAAGATTATCCTACGCCACCAGCCAAGTATGGTTCTCGCTTCTTCTGGCTGGAATAGACTCGGCTGCTTAGTGTAATTGGAGTGGCTCTTAGCCCTACTTGTAATTTACAACATGCATAAAATCTTGTTTCCATTAGTACACAATGCATTTTATTATCGAGGATCATAGCCTTATTGACTGGATTCCAATTCCAACAACGACTTCTATTAGTGGGCTCCCATGAATACAAGCATATACAGTTTGAATTATTTAATTGCTAATATATTGTACATTACAGAGAAGTTAAGCTCAGTCCGCGTACCACTTGGTGCGCTTGGGTTTCTTCACTTTGCCGCCTGTCACACCGCCGCCGCCTTCATTACCACTGATCATATTCTTGTATTTGTTAATCATTGGCCTCAGATCATCCTTTTCATTTTTGCGTCCCTGTTTCGGTCGATTGTTCGCCTTTCGCTCTGCCAAATGCGTTTCCCGTATCTTTTTATTCTTTTGCTTGCGCTTCTCGGTTTTGACTCGTTTCATGTGATCCTTCGACTGTTCAATGATCTTCTTTTTGGATCGCATTCGCAACGATGTGCCTGGCTTGGCTGCTGTACCCACATAATCGCCCTCGACATCGCTGCGTTTCTTCTCCTGATTCTTTTTCCCTTCTGCTCTGGCCGCACGCGCTGTCTCCAGCTTTTTGATATGCTTTTGCAGCTTCACCTTGTTGTCGTCCTGAGGAGCTATTGTTGTCGGTGTCGGCTTTTGACCCTTACGCTTCTGATCTCGTCGCTGCTTGCGCTGCTCCAACTTGGATTTGTATGTAGGATTGTTGATCTTTGAGCGCTCGTCACGCTTCTCCTTTATTTTGTGTACAGCTCGATCCTCAATGCTGAAAGCAACAATGGGTCTCTATTGGGCAGATCATTTATTAGTTAGATAAAATCTAAAGTTGAGTTTTTACTACGTACGTGTTGGGTGCCAAATATGCTGGGATTATTGTTTAGTTTACGAAGTGCCGTCAAAGCTCGTTGATGCGTGTCGAAGGAGAGAAAACCAAAGCCCTTGGATTTACCATTTGGATGTTCCGGAGTAACCTTCTGTTCGCGCATTACGCGACATTCGTGAGGACGAAATCCCGTGTAGGTAAGCGCCATCTGCTTCAGCTTCTCATTGTCATAGTTCTGGGGCAGATTGTGGATAGAAAGTCGATTGCGGGAAACGAAGCTGAATATGGAAACGTGATTAGTTAGTATTAGATATAATTATTTATTAGACGTGATATTTCTTACCGATTCAGGTTCTTTAGCACTTGCGTCTTCACCTGTTCCAATTCATGTCGCTTGGACATGTCCGATGCGGAGACGTCATCGGCTGCCTTGGAATTGGCCATAATGAGACCCTCTCTGGCCAGATACAGATTACGCGAATCCTTGCCGCTGTCGTCTTTTGACTTTTCCGTATGCCTTGTTTTGATCTCATCGCGACTGAGTGCGGGATGTGGATCCAGCACCTCGTCCATTAATTTAAACTCAGTACCAGCCTGCAGACACAGATCCGCCGACTCCTTGGCCTTAAATTTGACAAAGGCTGTGCCCTTGGAGTGGCCCGAAACCGATTCCCGGTTAATGATCGCATAGTGCAGCAGACCGAACTTGCGACAAACCTTCCGCAGATCGTTATCCTCCGCATCGAAGGGAACATTCTTGATGAAAACCGTGCAGCCTTGTTGAACGTCATTAGAAATGTGTTTCTCCCGCTTTACGTTCTCCATGTCCAGTTTCGATTTTAAATCTTTCTTATCCTCATCATCGTCATCATCTTCATCGTCATCATCTTCATCTTCACCTTCTTCCTCTTCGTCATCATCTTCACCGTATTCTTCTTCATCTTCTCCATCAATTTCTGCTTCTGAATCCGTGGCATTTTCCTCTTCATCATCATCTTTTCCTTCAACTTCAGCAACATTTTCCTCCTTTTCACTTTCCTCCTTGACTTCTAACTTTGGTTTCTTGTCCGTTGGCTCATCATTCTTCTGGTTCTTTGTCGCGTACTCATCCTTGCCAATGGCCCAATCCACAAACACCTTGCGCCCCAGCATCTCCTTGCCGTTGGCTTGCATTATAGCTTTTGTGGCCTGGTTAATGGTCTCGTATTGCACAAAAGCACAGCCCACGAGCTTGCCATCGCCTCGCTTCAAAATGTTCACATCCTCAAGTGTACCCCATTGTCCAAAATGCTGACGCAGTGCATCATCTGTTGATTTGTAGCTTATGTTGCGCACAATGAGACGTGCTCGCTTCTTCTGTCGCCGTTCCTTTTCCTCCTTCATGCGCTGTGTGTTGAATGGGTTGCGACGCTTATGCGCCTTTCTCTCCTCCACATTATCTGCTGATTTCGGATCCGTATCTAACAAGGGTTTCATTTTTTTAAGCTCCATTTTCCGACCGCATAAATATTGTTTTCAACGCACGTGTACTATCGATAATAATGATAGATCGATAGCTAAATTGTGGCGATATTTGAGGGCTGCCACACTGCAGAGTTCAATATATTGATAACCATACGGCAGCACTGCACTTTTGTTTACAAAATGAATGTAATGAAATTTGTACAAAAACAATTTAAGTTTGCTTTTCCTCAAACAATTTGTGGAATTCAGCTGGTGTCTTAAAGTAGTCAATTAAAAGTAACGACGATCGCTGGCCCAGTTTGTACATTATATGACTCCAAGGATTCAACACATTTTTATACTCCGCAATTTGCCCTCTATCAAAGTAATGTTTAACGGTACCTATAGGCAATTGTGAGCCATATACGGCAACATATCTGCAATAAATTAAAAGATTATATAACTTATCTTCGTAGGTAAAATGTACATACTTATCGGCACTTTTATAGATCCTTAACGGATACTTGGCCACAAATGCTCGAATTGCGATGTTAATTAGCACAAAGCCCACTGTAAAGTAGTACAAGTCTGTTTCATTTGATACGAGCAGGGAAATGTCAATTTGCTTGACAACACCCATAAAACTCATTGCTGTGGCCAGCTGATAGCCCGCAATTAGACCTAGAAATGTCACTGTCCCAGTGGATATATTTTTTGACCATGTCACATAGTTCTCTAGGGGCGCTCTATAAATCAATTGAAAATGTTCCGGCAAATTGTCATCCGTCTGCAGCTTGCGCTCTACATCAATCGAAGATGTTTTACGCCAATTGCATCGAAATGCGCTTGTGCTGAATTAAAAAGGCTTTTTTAATCTTGAGTTTGTAGGAACAAAGCTAAAGTATTTACCAGATATTTCTATTTGTAAACGTAGTTGGGTTTATTTTTAAATTTATGCATTTAATGCTGTTTCGTAAAAGTGCCGCACACATTTTATTTGTTATGCTGCTTCTTAGGGACGGTACGCTGGTAAACTAATCTGGAAAAAAAGTTTATGTATTGTTTGTTTATAATTATATATTTTCATAATTAATCTTTTGCATATAATTTGAAATTATTCAACATTACTAAATTTTTTTTACAACAAACAAGGCACTCTACTGTTTTGTAATCAAAAACAAATTCAGTATGTAAACAGCATACTTTGCTCAACATATGTGATTTTAAAGGTTGCCTGAACATCTGTGTGCTAGGCGTTGCCACACATTCAGCAACACAACACAGTAGCATAATTATATTTGTTAGAAAGCTGATATTTTTGTTACAAAAAAATTGTGATTTTAACGCAATTCTTTTTATACGCAAAAATCTTCAATAGTCAGTGATCGGATTAACAAGATATGGACATTAAACGCGCGACACAGAAAACGGGTTTGGGGGATGGCCCGGATGCCAAGCGCGCGATAATTATAGGTGAAGACGAGCAACAAGAGCAGGATTCAGGAATGGATAAAGATACGAGTGATATTCAGCAAGAATGCATGCAGTTAGATGTATGCAAGGACACGGACTGTGATAGCCTGCAAGCTGACCATGGCAGCTTGTCGCCTAGTAACCATGTGGCCCCCTACACTGGAAATGGATGTGCGCCTTCATTGGAGTCATTTATGTTTCAACAGACGCCGGCTGGAAGTCAGCTGTGCTCATGGATGACAAACACGGAATCTCGTACCTCGGCCAACGATCCCTCAACGTTGTCCGAGGCCGACAAGGATGTCAAAACCGTTGTACAAAGTAAGTTTATAAATTTCTTACCAGAGTAAGACTCGAATCTTATCCACAATTAATATTTAGCTGCCAAACTTAACCGTAAGGAGCAGACCAATTTGCGTCGTCAGAATGCATTGCGTGCACTGGCACTGGAACGTGAGCTGGCTACAAAATCGGCACAGACCCCAACGTTGCTGATACGCTTTCCCGATCCCAAAATTAACGTTTCATCCGTCAGCGAATATTCGCAGGCCATAAGGGATGTGGTATTTCCAGCGAACGTAACACAGCGCTATTGTCTGGTTCATCTAAAGCCGGGATGTAATGTCGAACAGACCATACAGGAGATAAAACGTGTGCGTTTTGGCCAAGGTCATCTACACGCCGAGATTAAAACGTTTACCGACGAGGAGCAGGCGGAGTGCATCGATCCATGTTCACTGTATGTGAGCAATATACCCTTCACTATGAATGCCGCTGATATAAAAGCATTTGTGAATTCAATGCGCGTTGATATTGGCGTTATGAAACGCCAAAAGCGCGCACGTTACGCATTTGTACGCTATGCCAACGCTGAGACGGCAATGGAAGCTTTTAAGGATCTGGTGCGCAGGACCGTTAACAATCGCGTACTCACAGTGCGTTACAGACGTCAACGCAAGCGCCTTGTACAGCCAACTCCCTCGTCGCTGTGCGGCATCTCCAATCTTACCATCGACACAATTCCATCGGATGACGATGCTGCTGAATGTCGTGTCATCTCACCACCGCCCGTGGAATCGATTACCATTATTGACAGCGATGACAACTGCTCCGACACAAGCCTTAGCAGAGTTCCACACAAGAAGAAGAAACATGACAACAAATTGAGCGCTAATGATAAAGAAATACAAAAACTAAAGCGACAAATGGCCGAACATGAAGCAATTATAAAGAGCTTACAGAAGAGGCAGATCAGCATAGGTATGTAAAAATTATATGTTGTAGTTTATACAACTAATCCAATTCTCCTTTTCAGTTACCAGTACAAAAGTGGAGCCACAATCGGAAAGAACCACAGACAAGTCTTCTTTGATGCAACGTTCACTCTCGCCCTGTTCCAGCTACGATATTAAAATGGAAAATGAATATTTAGGCATTGCTCAGAGTACACCAGAGCCGGAACCCGAGTCCTTGGCCGAGATCGATAATCAACTGAATACACCCTACAGGCCAACAACTTGTGCAATTGACGGACTAGAGGATCCAATCAAGTGTAAAGTTTTAAGTCTTTAATTTAATCAGTTATTTTGTTTATTACTGCCCCTGTCTTACATAGCATCCGATTGTTTTGGCTGGTTGATTTCAGGTCTCGGACGTCGCAAGATTACAAAATCTACAACGCACACTATAAATTCAGGAAAGAAAAGTCCAAAAGACGACAACGTGGAAGGGCTTTATGCGCAGCTAGAAAAGGATTTAGATGCTTAAGATAGGAGTTTGTATACAGCAAAATGTTGCTCCTCAAAATTTCGCGTATGAAGCTTCAGGGGTGTTTTTTTTTAGTATTTATTTTTATTTACTTTTTTTCGATCACTTTTTCACAATTTTATAAAATTGTTATAATAATACGTAAATAAAATAAAATAAAATAATAATAATAATCATAATAATATTTCGGTTTTAAATATTAAACCCGAACAAATATCGCTTTAAGAACTTAAAATCTTACATACACTTAGACTTATTTAATAATCAAATGTATTTTACGATTAACTCAATTGGATGTTTTTCTTTTTAATCTTAAGACGCTAAATTCTTAAAAATTGACATCTATAGTTCGTAAATGTAGATAATTGTTACAGCACCTGGCACAAACTAAACAATTTCCAATTTGTTCTTTTAGTCAGTGTAACAATTTGAACTAAACTAAATTACATTTAAATTAATTGTTTAATCGCTTGCATTCTGTATTACACATTCTATTCTTTTTATGGCTCGTTATAGTTAATATCGCAAATTGTCATATTAAACATTTTTCAAATTACATAACATACTTGTAGGTTCGGCTCTGATATGATTTATAATTATTCCTGATATCTATATCATGTTCAGTGTTTTGTTTATTTTTCATGTTATGTGGAATGTTAAAAACTATTTAAGTTTAATTATCTTTAATGCTGGGTTTTGTTTGTATTTACTATTTACACAACAACGAATTGAAGGCACCTGTTTCACATGATATTTTTTTGTTTATCGTTATTATTATAATTATTTATCATTATTCGAATACACAAATCAAATATTGGTTGGTAGCCCACAAATTTAGCAACGTGCGGTAAAATTTTACAAACTTTACTCGAGTTGTTTTGTTCCTGGGATAATAAATCCCCAAACTGTTCTCAATATGTGCAAAGTATTTTAGCTAATTATGAATTTTGAAATGCAGCACAACAGAATCGTGCTAAAGAGCACGCTCGCAGCCGAGTTGCTGGACAGCTGGGATATGGACATCGCACCAGATCCCTTCCGTTCCGAATATTCAGGTCCGACGGGTTCATCATTGGTTTGGTGATCTCCAACGGCTGTTTATTTTAAAATAGAAAATAATGAAGAACAAATTAGTATACGTTCAAAAATAGTTTTTAATCCTTAACATAATCTATTACTGTGTAAGTTTAGAGATCTCTATGTGCATATCTGTACAAGTTTTTTTGTGTGAACGAATTGTAAACAATTGTAGATTTTAACTGCCAAAATATGTATATGTGTAAAGCTAAGCTAACTTAAAAGATGATTAACAAAAAACTATGTATAAAATAAAAATAATTATTGCAACATACTGTTCCACTTTTGAGTACAATTGGCGTTTCTTGATTGTTTTCTGGGCGTTTTTCAAAGGCGTTGCGGCTGCAGCGTAGGCTTTTATGGGCGTGGCATTATTGTGACATTATTTTCTGACAGAGATCACTCAAGCAGGCATATGTATATAAATATATATATATATGTATATACGTTTGCATATGTATGTATAAAGACAAATTACAAATTAAGGCGCGCGATTTAAAAAATCGTTACAAATACAAGATTAATACAGTTATAGTTGATGTTGCTGGTGGACAGAACACACGAAACGATACAAGACTCTGAAGGAACTGCATGGCGTGCTCTCTAAAAGTATCTGTTCGTTAGACTCCACATCCAGCCGGGCAGGAAACTCGTGCCCGTATTTGTACCCGTATTCGTATTGAAAACTGGAGTTTGCGGTACTGATTGATCAATTGAATCAAAGATCGCACGTCCAAAATAAATGAAGTGATAGATACATATGTAATAAAGAAAAATGATAGATAATCGCATAAATAACAATTGAGCAAAACGGTTATGAAACGGTTGGTTGGTGCATCTACTACGGGAGCTGTGCGATGCGATAGCAAGCGATAGGGATAACTAATGATCGGTATCGATCAGCTACTATAGATACATACAATTCTAAGTACAGTGAGCCAAGCAAACACACACACACACACACAGTCAGGGGGGTGGTTTATTGTGTGCAGCTCAATTAATTATTGAGAGACAGTTGCAAAGCAGTAGGAGCGGCAGAGAGAGAAAGAGAGTGAGTGGGCGGAAGAATACAAAGAAGCAAAAGCAGCATAAGTTCATTGCCAGCAGCGGGTGTGGGAAAGGCTTTTGATTTGCTTATTGAGATATGCGCGCGCGTTACTTTGTTTTTGTATTTTGTATTTTGTTTTTGTTTTTGCATTTTGTGTGTGTGCTTTTCGAGGTTCGTTGTTATTGTTTCTTTGCTTGTCGGTTTTGTTTTATAATGTTTTGAGTGTGTTGCTGTTGTTGTTAATTGTTCTGTTTTCGTTTTATCCGCGTCTCTTAAAGCCTGCAAGAAATACATATACATACAAAACAAATTGAAGTTCAGCTCGTTTATGTAAATTTAACGGTTTATGGGTATCAAGCACGTGCATGCAGTGTTAAATATTCAAATTGGCCGACCGTTGAGTCAGTCGTGCAATCTGGGTCATAACATAACGGGTGTGGACCACATACACATACATACATACATACATGTATGTGCTTCTATTGTGCGCGTGTGCACGTGTGTGTATATGCATGTGTGTGTAAGTGTATATTCATGCAATTCGTGAATTTTAGTACTATTGATATAACATGCAAATAAATGAATTTTGTTTACAGGTGTATTATTGTAAAAATCTTCAAAGAAAGCGCAACCCAAGAAAGCCTTTAGCCATTTTGAATTTTTGGTGCCACAGGTGCCAAAGGGAAACAATTTATTTAATTTGGATTCAATTTCAATTCCAAATAAAACGTTGTACGCAAAAGGTGTTGGAAAATGCCATAATTACTACAGTTTATACATAGGTTTTTAGTGTTTTGCAAGGGGGTAAAGGGGATTCACATAATATTAATAATACGATAGATTTACATAAAAATAAATACTTAGTTTAGATAAATTCTACATTTAGACTGAAAAGGAAAGGGTTGTGAATTTGTGTAGATCTACTGCTATATAGTATAGTTAACGGGTGGGACTTTCCCGATCACTTGTGGTGTTTAACAAATAGTGTTGTAAAAGTGTGGATTTCATTTCAGTTGCATAGTTGAAAGTTGTAAGCGTAGTGTGTGTTAGTAGTGTTGTAAATTAGTTTTAGTAACTTCAAATGCCAACTCTTAAGCTATATTAGGTCAATTAAATATCTAATTAGTTAGGTGATAGTGCATGCAGAGTATCGAATGCATGTGGCGACTTAAAAGGTAAATCGATAGTTAGGTTTTATTGCCTGGATCCGCCCCAAGTGGAAGCGGGAGGGAAGTTAGTGAGACCGACTGACCAGTAGTTTGTTTTTTGTTTGGATTTTCTTTTTTCGTTTTTTATGTTTCGTTTTTACACTGTAAGCAAGATATTATATGATTATTATATTATCGTATATTATTGGTCCTAAATTTGCTTCTTATCGTATTTTATTCCATTTTTTTTTTTATTATTTTTGTTGTTTTTTTTATTTTTACATGGTATGCTAAATTGAGTTGGTTAGCGAGATAAAAGTTAGGATAGATCAAAGACCAAAGACGCAAAATACCCATGTTAAAAATAGTGTGAAAAATTATTAACAGAAATCATAAAAATAAATGAGTTATCAAAATAAACCAGATCCTTAAAAAATAAAATTATGTTTTAAATGGTTAGTATTAAATAAGAGTTAATTCATATTAAACCTGTCCCAAAAATATAATAAATAAAAATAATGATATGATGATAATAATAATTGAATTTAGTTAAAAACGTGAAAATAAAGTTAGCTAAAAATGTAAAGTTAGGCGGGTTAGAAGGTGTACAATAGGTGTTGAGAAGAAAGTGTAACCTGAAGCTGGTTCAGTTGGAGAACACTGAAACAAACTAACGTAAAACACCACAAAATAGATAATACATAAATAAATACTAAAATTTTTACAGAAATTATAAAAAATATACAAAAACTAAAAGGACTAGGAGAAGAAATTCGACATACACAATTCGAGAATTAGTTTTCAATAAAAATTATATTGTATTTTATCATTTCTTTTTTCAGGTATTCGCTTTTTTCGTTTTCTTTTTGGTAATTAAAACAAACACATTGAGTTCAGTAATAGAATGGACTACAATACGAGTACGATACATACATATAATGATAAACTTAATTAAACATACCATATTTGTATAAATTCATTTCATTGATTTCTCTCTCTCTCAAATTCAATATTTCAATATTTAGAGTTTTTGTTTTAAGGATTTTTAAACATTTCTAGGCTTGTAAGTATAACAACTCATACATGTTTATGAGATCTTTTTGACTTTGCTTCGATCTAATCGCTGATTCGATAACATATGTGCATACATATGTATTTTTCGATTATCCGGTCTGGATTCAAACAAAACTACCGCCGAGTCGATCCCACTCACCTGCGTCTAGGTCAATATCACCGTTACCATCATCAACTCCATGCAGCTGCGATCTCTGTTCAGATTCTTGTGCTTCTTCTTCAACAATATTACCTGTGGATGAGGGCGTGTTCTTGCAACCGAACCACCAATGAGCTGTGGGTCTGGGGAATGCCGGCGTGGCCGTGTCCACCTAATGGGGAATACAAGAATTTTCAGATTATTAGTTGACTAATATTGGGATTAGTTTTCTTTATTTATTTTTGATGGGATCTGAGTACTTTTGTTCCTCAATTTGCTAAAATTTTGTGGTTTATCTTTGTTCTAAAAACTACAAAACTACGAACTGAATTTAAAAAAATGAATTTGTTGCTTCAACGTACCGCGAATCGTGCATCGTGGAATCGATAGTACTTGTCACCCTTGAAGAAGTACGTATATCCATTGGTGTAACGGAGCGCTGCATCCAGATTGTTAGGCACACCCTCCCAGTTGGAGATGGGCTTGGGGTAACTGGCCTTAACCGGCGGCCGCTTGGCGGGATCAAAGCGCCAGAATTTGCTGCCCTTGAAGAAATAGATCTTGCCATTGCCGCCCCAGACCATGGCCGCGTCCAGATGATCGGGAATGCCGGTGAAGCCCTCGCTGATCTCTTTGGGATAAGTGCCATCCATTTGACTGCCCTGATAGCGCCAGTATTGAGTGCCCTTGAAGAAGTACGTCTTGCCATTCTTGTAGGTAAATGCAGCATCGATGTTGCCGGGCAATCCTGGCCAGCCCTTGGAGATGAGCTGTGGATAACCCTCCTCCACGGAGTCCGTGGTCAGCTTGTAGTACTTGTCGCCCTTGAAGGCATACGTATCACCATTATGCGAATTGAACAACGTGTCGATCTTTGAGTCCTTGCAAATGGAGTCATCCAGTGGCACCCGGGGTGGTGTGAACGCCGGTCTCTGTGTGCTAACTGCCGGATAGGTATTGGTGGGTGTATACTGATTAGTCTTGCGTCCATACAGCGACTGAATCGCCGCCTTGTCGTCTTCGTCCAGCTTGAAGACCGGCTCAAAGCCTCGATAGAATGGCGCCATCAAAGCCGAACTCTGATCCGAATGCGAGAGACCCAATGAGTGACCAAATTCGTGGGCTGCCACCTGGAAGAGATTCGTGCCACGTGGTGAACCAATTGTCCACAATTCGGCGTCATCAAAATGCGCATCGCCGCCAAAGACCGGGAAGAAAGCGTGAGCCAAAGTGCCGCCCTGGCCATCGAAGGCATCGCCATCTCCATGTTCGCTCTCAACGAATCTGCGGAGAAAAGAGAGACAGAAGAGCATGAGTAACGTTTTTAAAAGAAGATCAGGGAATGTGGCGATTATAATTTCAAGTACAATAAATGTTGAATAAATATTTATATTTTAATAAAAATTAGGCTTCTTTTCTATTTTAAATATCAGAAGTTCCACCAAAGATTTAAGCTTTCCAAGATATTGAAATTATTACTATTGAATTGATTTTCATTTTCTCTTCAAATTCAATTGATAATAAAAATTATAAAATGGGTATTATATTTTATTTTAAATCAATGAGAAATTAACTAAATTTTATATAATAAACTCTTTATATTTTTTTTATTGATTTTGTATAACAGTTTTTGTTGTTTTTTTCTATGCAACACGATAATGTTATTTGGTTTTTCCTACTTTAGTAATCCTCCTTTAACTCACTTATTTTATTTTAAAAGAATGAGAAACAAACTTTAAGAAGTAAACTTTATTTTATGTAATAAAATCCTCTTTTTTTTTTATTAACTTTGCATAAAAGCTTTTCTGGTTTTTCTCTAAGCAATACGATAATGTTATTTGTTTATTTAATTGAATTATAATTCTTCTCAAACTCACTTGATTTCAATATGCACTGGGCCCGATGTCTTCCTGGTGAAAGTTAGATCCGTATCCTCGCTCCAGACGGCAAAGGCACGTGCAATTTCCGCATCGACATCGACGCGCTTCAATCGCTTGGGATACTTGGAGATCTTATAGGTGAGGTTCTTCACACGCCAGCGACTGCCCTGGAGAGCATATCGCTTGGATCGACTATCGCCAGTTCCCACACGATCCCTAACACCGCAACGTGGCAGTGACATCAATTTCATTGTCTCCTCATCCAGTTCACCGGTGATATTGAGGCCGGCAAAACTCTGGAATTCCTGTATGGCACTCACCCAGGTGTGTCTGTCCTGGAGTCCACTATTGGCCGGATTACGTGCCGAGGCGGGCAGATAACCGAACTGCGACAAATACATCTGCAAATGCAAGAAATTTGAGACAGTTGAGGTGAGACAGTGAGAATGATTGATAGAGAATTGCAGAAATAGAATACGCAGAGAGAGAGAGAGAGAGAGGAAAGGTAAGGATCAATGGAATGTCTGTTGCCACCTGGTGGCTTGGGAATTGCCTCTGATTTATGATGATCCGATAAAAGCCGTTTGCTTGCATTGTAATTGTCCTGCAATGCAATCCCTCAACTAAACACATTTCCCTCTTTTCCTTTCCCCTTTCCACTCGAACACTCGCAGCAATGTTGGCATTTTAGCCATTTCACCGCTATCTGTAGCATTTATCACCACAAATAGCTAGAATCTAAAAGTCTAGAGATTTTAATTTATGATTTAGCTATTTTATTATATGCATTATTTTGCCAATTATACAAATTTTAAATAGTAAAATCTATTTTATTTATAGAAACAAAAATTAGACACCGCAAAAATGTTTTGTTTTTCCAAATATATAAAGATTTCGTCGAAAATCTTAATGATATTGCATAAATTACATTGTTGCTGTTGAAAGCTAAGAAATATTTGAAACCACAACAAAATAACTGAATCTGTTCCAGAAACTCTCAATTCTTTTTAAGCATTCAAAATTTGCTTACTTAGCATTGTTTTTTAATTAAATTTGCAATCTTAGCTCTCAATATTCTGTCAACACTGGTGTGCAGAAATATATTTACCGCATGCAGCTGGCAGAGAGCAAAAAAAAGTAACTAAAACTATCTGACTTGCATAATTTATGACCAAATGCTTGGCATGGCAATGTTTTATAATTTTTGTGTGCTACATGGCGTATACTCAATACCAAGCGGGAGTCACAGTTACGTGACGTTTAATTATGCGATTCAGGTGTGAAAAATGCTCAGTTCTATTGAATCAGAACCTGAGTCTGAGTCTGAGTTCGAATCGATTTCGAATCGAGGAAGTGTTTCGCATTTTATGGCGATTTCAGTTAATTGAACGCATGTAAGTCAAATTAAATTGTAACGCGAATCTTTATAGACAATTGACTAGGCAACTAAGCATCTCACTAACTATCTATATCTTTTCCAGCATTATAGGAAGTGCTGTGCGAGGTTAAAGACAGAGAGAGAGTGTGAAGAGGAGAGAGAGAGATAGGCGTCTAACGGTATAAACAAAGCCCAAAACAATTAAAAGCATTCGCTTTATTCATTGTCTAATTACAAGACTTTACTTAGTTTTTGCTTGCACTAATTGCAGCAATTATTTAGTATATATACTCAAGTTTATATATATATATATTTATTATCATTTTAAGTCGCTTATTTTTGTTGTTTATAGCTTCTTTAACGTAATAAACAATTGTCATGTGAAACATGTTCGTCAACTCGATGTGTCGCACATTTTAATGGTGTATGAAGTACATGGTATATATATATATATATATGTATGTAGTTCTGCCAAAATAAAAAATAATAATATAAGACGAGACTGAAATTGGCGGCTCAGTTTTATTTATTTTGATTATTGCGCTTATTTTATTTTTAATTTGATTTGATTTTGTATATAGAATCGTTTACGATATTGTCGTTTATTTAAGTAGCCGAGGAAGTAAACATTTCGGTTTAGTATTTAGTATTCATGCTAAGTCACATACTTAATAATCTAGGTGGTTGGCGTGTGTGGTAGGCACTGTGGATTACGCCAACGCCTTAAAGGTAAATGAACTCGCTTTTGTGGCTTTGTTGTGCTTTTCCTGTAAACATGACTCTGACAAGCGACAGCGACGGTCAGATGGACAGATGGACAGACGGACGGGCAATCAATCTGTAAAGTCAGTGGGATCAGAGCTACAGAATCGGCAACACAAAGAGCGATACGATATGTATACTATATATTTTTATATATTTACATGCAAATCATTTGCGATTTGCGTTCCGCTTTGCTGTCAAAATTATTACACAATCAAATTAATCTGCGTCTTCTCTTCAAAAGCTTCCTTTGCCTTCCGCCCTTCTCCCTCACTCACTCTCTCCATCTCTTCTCTCTCTCCCTCTGTCACTGTCTTCCTCATGTCATTGTCTTTAAAGATTCAGATTAATGAGATCAATCCATCAACTGTTGCTTAAGGAAATCGGTTAATAAATCGTATTAAATAAAAATAATCAATTTTATACTTTTGCAATTTTTGTTGTATTTTTTTTTTTAAACTTGCAATTAAAGTGGATTTTCGTTTAAAATGTTTGTTCTTAGTATACCAATAAGTTACTTTAATGGAATTATAAAAAAAGTGGGCAAATTATGCTTAAATTAAGTTCAAAACTATAAAAATGCTAATATGAAATGGCATTTGAATTATGTTAAGATATAAAAATGAAATAACTCTTTAACATATTTTTAAAGGGTTAAAAGATGTTAAACCGAATTCTTTTTTATATTTACAACTTTGCAGCTCTGTAGATTTATTTTTTATATTTCTGTACCTTTTTCTTAGCTATTAAAATAATATAGAGCATTGCGACTTCGTTGCAGCTCAGTTGAAAACTGATTGTTTCTTTTGCTATGCAGTGTACTTGGCATTGTGGCAAGTGTTGCGTTGTTGTTGAGTGTTGCAGCTTGCCAAGTGGCAAGTGGCACTTGAGTATTTTGTATGTCTACTTTTTGGGCGGTTCCCATAAATCGACTCATCGCCTGAGTCTTGGGGACAAACAGAAATCATGTTGACCTTGTCGCAAAGAGAGACAGTAAGAGGGAGAGTAAGAGAGAGAGAGAGAGAGGGGAGGGAGAGGGGAAAAATGGAGGAAGCTACAGTTATAGAATAAAGTGAATTGCAGTCAGATATTGCAGTCAATGCTCGTCTTATGCATTATGTAATTAACATAATTGCTGCCTTTGAAATGCAACAAATGAAATGTTGCCACTGCCACTGCAACTCGTGGGAAACACATGAAAGTTGCTGTTGGCGAGACACGCGCATTGAAATTTCAATTTCAATACCAATTCCAATTGCAATATAAGTATCGTATTATTTTCAACATTCAGTTGCGAACATGTTTATGACATGGGTTTAATAAATCTTAACTTGACTTGTCAACGGCAACTGCAACTACCAATGAGTTGGCCCAGTCACAGACACAGTCACAATCACACTTACAGTCACACTGACAGTCACACTGACAGTCACACTGACAGTCAGAGGTCGCGTTGGCTTTATTCCCGATAAGATACGAGCGCTGTCAATGTGAATGCGAGTTAAATATTAGAACATTTCGATGAGTGCTTTATGAGCTTATCATTTGACTCGTGTCTCACCTGCACAAATGATTCATTTACGGCGCTGACAAACCTTACGAGTACCCGTAAACGAAACGAATCAAATGCGTCACAAAGTGTTGATTTTTGAGAACGGAAGTGCAAAGCGGAAATGGCTCTATAAACTGTAGATACACGTACTTAGAGATACACAGCAAAAGAGTCGAAAACTTAAGGATCCAATAAATGATATAGATTTAAATATATTGTAATACTCAATTAGAGTAATGTTTAATTAATTCTACTCTTAACAAATGTTTAATTATCGTTGCTTTCTCAGAATTTTATACCTCAACATTTGTATTCTGGGTCATTTAATTTCAACATTGAGTTAAGATAATTGTTTTATTCTAAATATATCTAAATAAATAAAAAAACTCAAATGATGTACAGAATTTGAAGCTACAATTTTAGATTCATTATTTGTAATTTATGCAGTTTATTTTAAATAAATATTTAAGTATGTCAAAGAATCTAAAAAAATTAAAGCCTGAATATTACAATAATTTTGTATTGTGTGAAAACAGATTAAACTGCAATTGTTATCGAAGAGTGTAACTATATTTAATTTGACATTTGGCATTAGAAAAACTGATCAAATTATAGAAATTATAATGGAAATAGTACATTTAGTTGATTCACTGAAATTGCACTTCAATTTGCAACACTGACACAAGAGACATTGACACAAATTGCCACATACACAACTAATGGCAAATGTGCCACCATTTTCAATGTTAGAATGTTGCAAAGTGCAAATGGAAAAAGGAGAAGTGGAAGTGGAAGTGGAAAATGTCAACAGGCAGAGAGAAGGGAAGGAGGATGAGGAAGAAGCTCAAAGCAGACACTTGAAGCGAGCACTCTGCATTTTGTCTATCACTGACCTCTTTGCCTACTTTGCCAGCTCACTAGGCTGCCCCCGAGACCCGCTCGCTGCTTGCCCCATGTGGCACACAAGCTGTTGTTGCAGGTGGCAATTGCAGGAAACGCCTAAAGAACTTTACATTTCAAAGCCAGGCCAAAGAGTTAAACAAAGTGCAAGAGCGAACACCTTTTTAAACTCACTGTGCATTTAAAAGTCGACTTCACTACTGATTTCTATTCTGTCTGTTAGATAAACCATATACACTTAAGGATTCTAAGCAGAGCTGGCTAATTAAATAGGAGTTGCAGGCTGGGATCGTTGACCTGGTCAAAAGGGAATGGTGTAAATGCCGTCAGTTTGCGTGCTTGACCCTTGACTTGAAGGCGGTGCTAAGTTCGTATATTTCCGGCTAAACAAGACCAGGACATGCATAAATTATAAATAAGCGCCGTACGTTTAGCTTTTTTCCTTTTACACTTTCCACTTTCCACTTTGCGCTCTTTTTACATTTTTTACATTTTACTTGACCGGAAATTGATGAGAAAATTGTATTTGCCCGGCTAGAGGGTGGCTTACACCCCTAGTATGTGTGTTTGTGTGTGTGTGTGTGTGTGTTTGGATAGCTATACGTGTCTAGGTCTAGATATCGTTAGGGTGCGTTACTGACGCTTTAAATATTCAACTGGTATTTGGGTCAAACAGCCTGAGGTCAATGACTCAAAACTGAGAACTGCGAGAACTCCGAGCAGGAGTTAACTCCGTGTTCTTATTTAAGACTAGACCCAATTTCAAAGACGCACTGGGAAAGTGTTGGCAGTCAGCGAAAGTCAGAGATAATTGTGATTATACAACTGAATAGTATCTGCCGATTTTAACAAATGTTCTTTTAATATCATTTATTTATGGCCAGAAATATGGAAATTAAAATTGAAGAGTTTTTACTATAATATAGTATATGTCAATAAATAAAATAAAACATTGACTATATTAATATTTTTTTTTATTTGAAAAGCATAGTAAACCTATTTTTTAGAATAGTAAAGTTTCATATATACAAATTGATTGCATATTTTTGAAGTGCACAAAAAATGGAAATTTTGTGTTTTTTATAAAATTTTGTTTGTTGTGTTACTTATTATTTCGTATTTTTTTTAATAATTTTCATTTTTGGTATCTATTATTTAGTATTTTGTATTATATTATGTTTATTTTAATGTTTACTACTAAAATTAAAAATGAGTTATTTATAAACACTCTAATTTTAATCTCAAAATTAACTTTGTTATACTTGTTGTATTATTTAAATAAATATGCTATCCACCAGCTTTTATGGTTTTTAGAACACGCCATTCAAATATTGTCACACCTGAGATTATTCCATTCATTAAGATAACTATTTTCAGCTCCAATTTTTTGAAAATCATGTCTCTCTCATGTATAAACACCGCCAACCAGTTTGTCTCGTTTTCAGCTTCAGATTACATCATGGAAGAAAAGCGAAATGCGAATAGCGAAAAGCTAAATCAAAGCTGGTCTTTAAATGGCCATAAAATAAGGAGGCAACCAAGTGACTGCCAAGTGAAAAACTGGGCCAAATCCGTCTTTAAAAAGGAGCCGAAAGTTGCGCAACTTCGTAATCAGGCTAATGTGAACAGGTGCCAAACAACAGCAACAGTAACAACCACAACAAACAAGTACAAAGAGGTGGCTAATAACTTTGTCAGCTGCAAAATTCCCTTAAAAAAATTTGACATTTGACCCCGTTGAAGGTGGATTTAGACTCGTTTTTTAGACTTTAGACGATTAATTTATGGCGCGGTAAATAAGCTGCTGATGCTAAGATAACAAACGTGTTATATGCTAAACTTATAAAACCTCCTGCTGCTAGTTGACTGGCAAAAAAGGATTCACATTTTGCGTTTTTTCACATAAACTTATACCCTGTAGGCAGTGCAAAAATAAGAGTTGTTTGTTTGAAATACTCGTCAGTTATGTTTTTTGATTAATATATATTCCTAAGTCAAATGATATTCATGTGATATATAGATGCTATAATTTAGATAGTATATGGGAATAAATAAACGTGAAATTAATTAAACAATTATTAAAAAACGTATCTATTCTTCTGCATATCCTAAAAATGATAGAGATTCTTAGATATATTATAAATATGAAGTATTTCAAGCACATTCCTTTTATATTAACAGTTGTGTCAACTTGAGCATCAAAGCATTGGAGAATATTATTCCTCATATGGCACTTTTAGTGAGTATCTATCAGTTATTCATTTTAGAATTGCTTTTTTATGGCGCTATGACCTTAGGATTTTCAGCACAAAATATCATTTGTTTGAGCTGTTAACATTTGCTTTCATACTTTCCACTTTCCATTTTTTGCATACGATGCTTGCCTTTTCAAAATGGCAAGGTTATCCTGTTTAGTTGTTTACCTGTTTGACTGTTTGACTGTTTACCCGTTTGCCTGTTTACCCGTTTGCCTGTTTACCCGTTTGCCCGTTCGGCATCCTTTTGTTAACACCTCATGAAGGTCGCACACGCGCCACATGACTTTACATTTATTTCTCTCTCACTTTTCACCTTTTTTCCCTATTTATTTTTAGTTTTTCAGCAGCATTTTGTCTGAATAAGTGATGTTAATACAAAATTTAAATCGTCTTAGATATCGGCAGAAAAATGAGACGACTTATTAATATATCGCTTAATAATATATCGAGTTGAAAATATCGAAAACAAAATTTACTTGGAAATGTGACAAAAATAGACAGTGGATGAAAATAATTAAATTTTCCAATTTGAATGCAGAATTAAATTATGATAAAATTGATATTCCGCAAGGAAATCAATTAAAATTTGACAAAGATATGACTGCTTGAATTTTTTTAATGCAGAATAATGATAAAATTTACATTCCCAAAGCAAATCGGTAAGATATGAATAAGTTATGACAGCTCGAAATTATTGAAAGAGTGTCAAAGGGATAACTTTACTCGATGATCATCAAAAAGAATTATCGACATTAAGTAGTTGAAAATAGGTTTCGCGGAAATCGAGTTGTCGATATTTCGATGTTTTTGTTTACATCACTAATCGAAATCAATCAAAAGAGCAACTCAAACTTTTTTCCCCTTTCAAAATGCGCCGTCATTATAGCGAGTAAGTATATGTTTTAGTGAGTTTAACTTATTGATTAGCTGGACGTCAAGTGTCCGTCTCCGTCTTCGTCTCCGTCGCGGTTTTAGGTCTGTTTCTGTTATTTTCTTGCGACTTTTCCTGCTGTTGCTGCTGTTTTTCCTGCTGTTTTCCTGGCGCTGCGTGACGCACGCGAAAAATTGCGGTTAATACGCATCGAATTTTCTTAGGGCAACTTTTGCCCAGTTGGCCGGCAATTATTATTAGCCAAATACGTCATTATTGAAATTGCCAAGTAACTTTTTCCTTTTTTTCATTTCAATTTTAGCTGCCTGTTTTTGGGCAGTTATTTTTGGTCAAAGTTTTTCAACATATTGTAAGCTCATTTAATTAGACATTGTTCTCATTTTCCCCTAAAAACATAAAACCAAACCAAGTCTGACAAAAAGAGACCGAGACTGCGCTGAGCTCATTTCAATAAACTGTAATTAACCTTTGACAGATGAACGCGTGCTTTTTATTAAGCATACGCAGCGTATGACGTGCTGTGAGGCTTTGTGTGTGTGTGTGTAGTGTGTAGAGTGTGGGGAGATATATTTATTGAAGGTGTCTTTATATCTTAATCATAATGCACTCTGAGTCAGAGTTCGCTTTGTTTGATATGCTCAAAACTGATGGCGATTTATATAAAATAAAATAAATATCAAGAGATTTTTATCGATGCAAATGTAAAGCAATTTGTACAAGTTACAACAAAAGAAAAACAACTATATTCTCAAAGTGACTCATATGGTAAATATAAGAAAATATAATAGCTAAAACAATAAAGCAATCAAATGCACTGCGACATAAACAAAAAGTAGATAAATAAATAATGAGTAAATACAAATACGAAATTAACTATTGTACAATCGGAGAATAGACTGTGGCTCTGTCTTCGATCTATTGCAAAATCCGCCTGATTTATAGGAGAATTGAGAGAGGAGTAAAACAAGTAGAGGAGCATGAAGAATAGAAGACTTTTGTTTTTATTATTTGTCTGACATTGAATTGAGACAAACTTGGAACGCACAATATTGACGTATGTCTATGCTACGATCATCATTATCATCAACATCATTATCATCATCATCATTATCTGTATTGCTGTCGTTTTGGGCGACTGGCCAGCCAAATGGCCATGCAAGTTGGCAACGCGTTTCAAATATCAATTAGTCGTCAATCCGTCGAACAAAGAAAGACGAAAAGTTTTGTTCTAAACACGCAAATAACAATTGGCAATTGGCAAATGGCGCGTGCTCAAATCGATTGCATTGATCGATAACTGCTATCGATAGCTGCTTAAATATGGTCAAACAGGAACTGTGAAATTGTTACCCAATGTTTTTCCACACTCTCTCTCACTCTCTCACTCTCTCCCTCTCTCACACTCCTTTAACCTGTTTGGAGGTGTGTCTGGATTCTGATTCCACCTGCTGCGACTTTTTATTCTTTATTAATTTATGCAGATTGCAATCGTGCAACAAGAGAAAACACTTTGTGCGGCAGAACGTGACAACCTTGTCAGGGGAATCATGAGCACTATAAACGCTACGCTCTTCTCCCCCAAATTCCCCTCCCATGTCCTCCAGTCACGTGCCAATTGCAATTTTGTATGACAATTTGTTGGCTGATTTTGTGTCGGGAATTCGTGGCATCATTGAGAAGATTTGCTGGGGGATTTGCATGTTGCAACTAAACGGCAAGCATGACAACAATTTGACTGGCATTAGACTGATAATCAGCTCAGCAACTAAAAATCAAAGTTAAAGGCAATGTCAAAGTCGAAGTCGAAGTCTCAATTCAAGTCTCAATCGAAGTCGCCGCTGATCATCAGCTACTTCATATTAATAACATGCAAGCTCAGCTCAATGATTTTTGCAATCTGGCATTAGTAGTCATTAATAGCAGTCATTACAAAGTTAAAGCAAACGGAAAACAATTGATTAAATCACAGATTAATGTGTCAAGTGAACATGGAGCCGATGTATAGCTTCAAAGTATCGATTGAGATTGAAATTCAGCATTATAGTTTATCAAATAGGAAGAAAATAGTGTAAGGCACAAATAAAAACTGAACATGGAACATAAAAATAAAGTTCCTCAGTAATAGGTAAAGGTTGGGCAGAAAAGTTAGAACAAATTCTCTAACATGAACATGAGAGTAATTTAATTATAGAGTTAATACATCACAAATGAAGCTAACAAAAACTGAATGTGTTGTTGACATACAACATCAACAACATCAACAAACAACATCATCTCTGCTCAAAATCGTTCATCTACCATTTTTGGTGTCTTATCGTTTAGTTAATGAATGTAGACAATTTGCGGCAAATAAATGTTAATTAGACCACTGTAATTGCATGTCAGCTGGCATGTGACCAACAATTGGAATTGCAATTGAAATTGTCAATGTCATGACCAGAGATCAACACCAAATGCAACTTGGCCAAAGCAGCAATTAAGCGACAACATGCAGAGAGAGAGAGAGAGAGAGAGAGAGGAGAGAGAGAGAGAGAGAGTGAGAGGAACAGAGAAGGGACCCAAAAGACCCCGAAAAGGGGAAACTAAGGTCAGTTAACATGGGCAATAACAATAAGCTAAATATATACAATATATATAAATATATAAATGCATTGCGTGCAGATGTGAGTGGAATAATTGCCAATGTTGCATGTGTTGCACTCACTCACACACGATATACAAGTAAGCACATTTATAATACACATTTCTATACAATATAAACAATAATAACCATATACGATGTTAGGTACTATTATTAAAGCGCTGAGATTTGTCATGTAAATCGGTAGTAAATATAAGTAAATAATCTAATAAAGGATCATTTAATATACACACAATATTTATTTACTAATTAGTCAGAGCTGTACTTAATATATATATTTAAATTTGGTTATTTAACAACTTAAATGGCTTCGAAAGTCTCTGGGGAAATTTAAAACACTTAAAAAATTAAGTTTTTATTATAAAAAAGAAACAGGGCTCAAGCTAAAAAATTATTGAAATCGAAATTTATTAAATTGAATCAAAATTCAAACGTAAATATTATGGAATTTGAAGACTTTAGGGTCTAAGATATTTGCTCTACAATTTGTTGTTTTTATTCCGATTCTTTAATAACTTTTCTATATTAGAGAGCAATGTTCTGTATTTAACTATTCTATTCTTTAACTATAAATTAATAAATATGTGGGTTTTTTTGTAGTTTCTAAATATAAATCGATTCCTTAATGACTTTATAGCAATGATTACGTTTTTTTTATAATTTATAATAGCTGTTGCTGCATTAATTTTTGAATTTACTAAACTACTTGATTAGTTTTGACATGACAACAATGCAGTTTCCAATTTAATTTGAATCAATTGAAATAAATTTATAAAAAAGTGTCATTAAGTTGGGAACAATTCTCCCACTCTCTCTCTCTCTCTCTCTCACTCACTCTATCTTCCCTCTCTCTTTTATATTATTTTGCTCTTTCATTAAGGCCAACTGCATTCTTAGTCCAATTTGTTGCTCAGACACTTCTTAGAAGTATTGTCTCGATTTACTTATAACTTCTACACTTCTTTGAGTGTATTCAAAGTATTTGCTACTTTTTGAACATATTATTATTATTTTTTATATTTATTTGAACACTTACCTCGGCTTGTGACGTTGAGGAAACTGGAACACTGGAAGCTGCCACAAAAATGGACAGCAATGTGCCCAGAATTATGAACACGGATGCGTTGCTTTTTTGGCAGGTGTTGGACATGTTGTAGCTGTTGTTGTTGTTACTATTGTTGTTGTTGTTATTATTATGTTGTTGTTGTGGTGATTGTTATGTCTAGGGCGCACTTTGAACTTCAAGTCGTGACTGAAGTTGTAATAACAACTGCGCACTGCAAATAGAAATAGAAATAGAATTGCAAAAAGGTCAATTAATATTTCATACAGGTGCCATGCTAAATCCAACAGACAGCTAAATACATAGTTTACACTTAAAAAAAAAAAAAGAAAGGAAAAACAATGCACACAGAGAGCGGGTCAAGTGCAAAAGGGCGAACGGAAGCAGTTGCCCCATTTTCCTACCATTTATACTGCCATTTTTGCTACCTTTTTGCCTATGCCTCAATGTGGATAAAAAGTGCCAACAGGTTTGCAGTTGGCAGTTTGCAGTTGGCAACCTGGTCTAAATGGCACACATTTTGGTGCCGGCAAACGACGACTAACGGCTAACGGAAGTGCTGGCGTACTACGTCCAATTTATAGCCAAGTTGTGGCCAAGTTGTAGCCAAGTTCTCACTCCTCAGTGTGTCGTAGTAAAAATTGGTAGTAACTCTGCTCTGACGTCAGCTGTTTGTTGCTGTTGTTGCTATTGTTGTTGCTGTCGTTGTTGATTGCAGCCGCAGTCATGTGTTCGCCTCACCTTTGTCTACACTTGAACTTAAATTTAGACTCAATTTAGACCATAATATTGTTTAAATTTAGACTGCAAATAGGCACAAGCATTAGGAAGTCTTTGTTTTATATGATAGTTTAAAAATAACCAAGTCTTACTTCTTCTTTATGATGGCACAAAAATAGCAAAGTTAACAATATTTTATAACAAGTTACATGTGTAATACATAAAAGAGAAATAGAATTAACTACGTTTGGTATATGGCTCTATAAAGTTGGCTTAAAGCTGTTAACATGATTTCTCTAAGCACGTTTGGAAACTGACTAATTGCCGTGATAACTGCAGTGACAACTGCAGTCTCTACAGAGTGCGAAAATAAATAGACATTGCACTAGGAAAACTGTCAAATTTCTTTTATTTATTTTAATTAAGGTTTTGCTTATTACTCTCAAATTTATTTGTATTTATTTACTTGAACTATTTGCATATTTGTCACTGACTTTTAGGGCTGTGTCTAAGACTTGAGCATGATATTAAGTATACGATATTAAGTATACGGCAAAATATATGCAGAAATTAGTTAGATCTTAGACTATTCACGTAATCGATATTTGAGTTATATTTTTACAGATTTTTAGCATTTATATGACAAGTATGGAAACTTTAAAAATTACAGATATTCAACTCAATGTTAGATTCTTCTTTACTTTATTTAATAAAACTTTGTGTTTATTAGCTATATTTTTAATATTCATATTCATATTTTATTCAATTTATTGCTTTATTATATTTATAATTTCAACGAGTCTACTGTTACATTATTATACATATCTATATTTCTAAGAATTCTTCATATCTTCTACAATTATTTGAAAATTTTGTTTATACCATATTTATTACTAGACATGTGCACATTTGTGGCTAAATATGATATTTGTCTCAGTTAACTGTCTATCTTTATATCCTTTTAGGGCTCGTAAATTTGTAACAGTGCATTTGTCTCTGACATCAGCAGTGTGAGCGATAAGTGATATCAAGTATACGACAAGTGGCGCGCACTTTTCAACGCCAAGAGCCAAAAGTAAATGACAAAGAAAAGAAGAGAAGAGAAGAACAGAGAAGTGAAGTGAAGCGAAGGGGGAGAAGTAAAGAGTGAACTGTTTTGTGCTTCGGGTGTGTCGCCCAGAAGTAACAATATTTGCTGATGATACGCGTAAGTCTGCATTTTTGTTGTAGTTGTTCGCTTGATTGTTGTTGGTTGATTGTTGTTGCCTTTTGGCGTTGACTAATCACTGGGGATTTTCAATGTGTACACGGGAGTTATAATCTATATAATTCTGCGCCTCTCCAGGTGCCTTCAGCTCACACAATTGGTTCACATTCAGTGTGATTATTTATATAAATACCATACATTTATTCAATGTGTGTTTGTTTTGTGGGTTTTTGGGTGAATATTTAGATATGACAGTGATAAACAGTTTAATTTGTTTGGGGCCAGGGATGGTGAGGGGTGTCAATTAGCCAATGGGTTGAAGGTCGTTGCTTTATGGGTTTAAGGTTAAAAGACTGTCACCTGTTTGTGGCTTCGCTTCACTTGTTACCTTTGTTACTCACTGCTCCCCCTTTATTTTGGCTACCCCTTATATAGTCGCTATAACAATGAATGTATCTGCATTGTTGTTTAATCAATACGCGCAATTTTGCTGAGTGGAGCGGAATCAATATAAATTGCATTAGGTTTGAAGTGAGTTTGTTTTTATTGGGAGCAACTTTTAATCAGCACATTACGTATACGTTATGTGGAACATTCGGCAAACAAAAGAAGCAACTCAGAATTTTGTGCTAAATGGGAAAAAGTTTTCTAAATTTACAGCTAATAAAATGTGATTCACGTACATAAATTGATTTCATATGCAAAAATCATACACAACATTTTCTTATCGTTTTTTTTTCGTTTTAATTAGCAGCTGGAATTTTTGCTAACCTGTTTAGCACCGGTTTTAGAATTTTGAGCATACACTGAGAGAAATCTGCAAGCATTAACTAGCAAATAAGTATCTTATCTATGTTTTTAATTGAATTTGAGGAAAGTTCGAATAACTGGCATTGATTTTTAAAGCATATTTATTTTAATTCGTGTTTAACACACGCTTTTCTCGCAGTGCTTTGTATGTATTTTCAATTTATTGGACAGTTTGTTGATTTAGAAGATGCGGCATTGCACAATGGGTGTGTCTGTGTGTCTCTGTGTGTGTGTGTGTGTGTGTGTGTAGTGTTATTGTTGTGCCAGCTTATCAACAATAATTTGTACACTTTTCAGAATACTCGAACTTGTTGAATTCACGCATTGATAAGATATGTGAGTCGATTTATGCTTCAGGGCTGTGAATTACCAAACATTCTCAATAGCCAGCGGTCTTTTTTATTTTTTGTGAGTCAAGAAATCGAAATTATTGGTATAGAACTTGACCTTAGAGATATGTAAGTAAGATATGAGTATATGATGAATCAACCGGGCGAAGTGAATAATCGAATAATAGCTAAAGTGGAAGCAGATGAATATGAATATGTGAATAAATATTTGTGGTTCTTTGGCAACTTTCTATACTTCAGATTCTTCGACTGATGCTTACATGTTAATTGTGAGACGTAGATCAATGAACTGTTGCTGTTGCTCTCTTTGTTGTTCTTTGAATTGCCGTTGCATGCAACACTTTAACAAATTGATTAATTAGCTCTCGTTGCATAAATTAAAACCGAGTGCGTGTGTGGGCGTTGAGTTATTAATTGATTCTTTCATATAATCACAAGTTGACGATTCTTTTCTTTTCTTTACTTTTCTTTTGTTTTAATTAATTTGAAAAAAGCTCGAGTTGCATTAATTGACGACACACAACGCACAATTTCCGCAATGCAACTGTAACGGCTTTCAAAACGGCACAACGAATTTGTAGTTCACTTTGCAATTGCTTGCAACTGTTACTTTTGGCTGTAACTGTTAACTAGATTTGTTCGTGTTTGTATAATAAATGTATAATTCGTATTCGATACTCGCCGCTAAACACAACCGCACAGAGCAGCGCGCAAAATTCAACTGATCCCCAGACGCATGACAAACTGCGAGGCAGCGATCGAAGCTCTGCTCTGCTAAGCGAAAAGCTTTTGCAGTTGCGCACAAAAGCTTTCGCACGCACACGCAACAATTGACGTCAACGCTAACAGCGACTGATACATCAGCAGCAGCGGCAGCAGCAACTATAACAGCGCTAGCATCAACGGCGTAACAGCACTGTAAACGCTTAACAGCGGGGATTCCAATGCTGTCAAACCTGTTGCTGTTGTCGCTGTTGTCGCTGCTGTTGCTGCTGTTACTGCGATAATTTAAAGCTGCGCTCTGTGCGGGAATCGCTTGAGTGAGTAATGCGAATTTCTTGGAATCCACAACATGTGTCATACTATTAAAAGACGCACAGACAGAGGCAACAGTAACAACAACAGCAACAACAACACCGCTTTTGTTAACTGTTTAGCGCGCGCTTTGTTGCCCCTTTAACTAATTTGCATTTTTTTAACAGCTTTACAGTTGCCAGTTTACAGATCTCATTTAACACTTTACTGCCGACTGCTGTTTCTTTGCAAATATCGTGCAATTTCCGTTGAATTTCTCTGTTTGTATATGTTATACACCCGATACGCAGATTTATGAATGAATTTTAAATTGAATTTTCGATTTCGAGTTTTGTGGTTTCTTATTTCTCAATGAATATTACTCATGAGTAATCTTTGCATAAGTATGTATATGTGTTTATTTACAAATAAGGCGTCATGAGATAATTAACACTTCGGTGGCACACGCCTTCTAGTCTGACTCTGCGACAGACTCATAGATGGGACTGCGAACTAACTGTAGAACAAGTCATTTGCGGTTGGAAATAAAATACCCTCAATTTAAATAGATTCCGAATATTTCCCAACAATTACAGCTAAATAACTTCATTATTATTTAATAATAATTAATGTAATTGAAATACAATTAATTTATTTTATCAATAAAACGGTTTTGCACTTAATTTTTATAAAATAAATATTTAAAAAAAATCAAAATTAAATTAAAATTAATATTATCTCTTAAATTTTGGTCTGAAAAAATCGAAAAGAAAAGTGTTAAGAATCGAATATAGAAAAACATACTTATGGTTTGTTAAATACTTGTTATTGATTTCCTAGTAACTAGTTAAGCTAGAAATGTTAATCTATCTATTAACTTAAATATTCCTAAGGAATAAGTACAGGGTATTTAATTGATCGGCACTCCACTATTCGTTGTTCTTACACTTGTTAGGCACCAAAGTTCATACAAATAAAATTTGTAAGATTTTAGTCATGATTTGCTTGGCAGTCTTATTAAATAAATAACTGAGTGTGTGTGTGTGTGTGTGTGTACTTTATCTTTTGCCACATTGCCTATTAGCATCAATTGAACTGAAAGATTTTAATGTCTGGTTTTATAGTTCGACTGAATCAAGTTGTGAGTCAGCGAAGTTCCCTGTAGTTCCCTCGAGTCCCCTCGAGTCCCTTGCATTCCCTGGGGAATCGCCTCGTAGGCACAGATGCTGGGCACGTGAATTAAATTGCTGCATGTACCATATACTTAGTACAGTAGCTGCAAATTATATGTGCATATGTGTGAATTGTGGAAATTTACAGGCTGTAAATGAATTGCGCACATGTGTGAAATTTAATGTCAAACTTGAAGATTGAATATCGAATGCTGCAAATAAAAAACAGAAGTTCGAAGAGAACAGAAAAGCGGAAGAGTTGGAGGAAGAACTCAGGAATTGAGAAACTGCGAGACTGGGGAACTGAGAGAACTGAAGAACTGAAGAACTTGTACTCGACCTCTCGCCTCTTTTTATGGCAATGACAACTTGCAGTTGTTGTCTTCTCAGTGGCATCGAACTTGCAGCTTCCCTTGTTGCAAGTATGTCCTCTCTTCCCCTCCCCTCCATCAAGTCCCCCTTCATTGACTCTTGAACAATGAAATATTTATAAGTCTTCCATTCAGGCTGCTTTTTTGTTGCGCTTTAATGTCAACTATTTATACTCGTATTTATAGATTTGTGCTCAGTTTATAAAACTGGCCAACGGTTCATTGCCATTGGCAATGAGAACTGCAAAGAGAACAGGGAACAGAGAGAAAAGGCTACACAGAGACATAGAGAAGTGAACTCGGATCAAAAATTCACAGCTCACAACTCGCAGTAATAAACCACAAACAAATAGCAAAATAATAACCATATTTTGATGTTTATGATATAACATATATACGAGTATAATCGTAATTGTTGCTGTATTTAATACTGATTCTTAACGCAATCACGTCACGGTCAGTTCGGCCATTCACATATTGTTTGCTATTGACATTTGTATTTGTGTTTGTACTTTTATTCGAATTCCAATTTGAATTTGAATTAGAATCTTCCACAATATGCCTACGTGCTGCATTTGTTAATGTTTAATGAAGAACAATCGGAACCCAAATCGCACTCACTTTATAATGCAATCAAAACTGCATCAAACAAATATATATACAAATATAAATGCACATTTGTGATAGAAATGATCACGATTAGATCAAGCAGGAAGCACATTTGTGTAACCAAACAACAATCGAGAAATAATACTAGATGAAATAAGGTTTTCAGTTGTTAGAGATCTATAAAATAAGATCTAACTACTTATGACTGAGAGAATTAAATAACTCAAAGAGCGGAAATTTCAAAAAGGAGATATAATTGTGACAAAAAAAAATAATAACTGCAGTTAAACGAGATATTTTAGTCAAACGGTTTGAATGGAACACAAATTCAATACCATCGAAACTTGACTGAGAAATAATACAAATAGTAATACAGCTTTTTAATCTATTTCAGCAGAGATGTAATATATAAATTGATACTACTATAATATATGGAAACAGTTTTTTGTATTATAATTATAACATTCCTTAAAAATTTTAATTTTTTTTTGTTTTTAATTGCTCTTATAAAAGATCTAGATATTTTTCTCTATCATGATAAATATTTTCATCTTATGTGACTTAAATTATGATCTAATAATCTGATTTCTGAGTCACTCTCTGAACATAATATGTAAATATTGTTAGCGGCATTTTGGGGATGAGATTGTGACTCATCAGGTTTGTTGTTAGCCCTGGGGCAACATTAACTTACCACAGATTGTTGAATGTCGAATGTTGCAATTGCGACAATTGTTATAATTATTAATGTTATAGCGCAGACTGAAGCATATGTTGTTTATAGCCAACTGATAAGAATCAGCGCAAATATTGCACACACACTTTGTTGGATTGTTGTTGTAGTTGTTGTTGTTGTTGTTGTTGGATCTTATCAGTTAGAGAACAGAAGATTGGCCAGTTGGACTGATTAGATGAAGGCGTCGTGCGATTCGACTCCGTTGATAAGTCGAGAATTAAGACAGCTCTCGCTCTTTCTCTCTCTCTCTCTCTCTGTGTCTAGAATTACTAACTAAGTTAATTGATTGTTTTTACTAACTAACAAGTTGCTTAGTTCAACTGGCAGTTTGCTATGCATATCAATTTTAACACTGATAGAACAAGAACTATAGATACTTGTGACACTAGGGAATCTATGTGTACTATGGGTACTTTGGGTACTATGGGTGCTACAGACGAGCTCTACTCTCAGGTGGGTGAGCAACAAATTCGATTGAAGCGACTTCGTGGATTACGCGAACCGTTTCATAGCACGTTCCGTGTGCGACTCCCGTTTGTTGGATTGCCACTGCCACGGCGTTAACTCTGTGCTCTTTCTCTCCCACTCTCTCACTCTCCCGCTCTCTCTCTCTCTCTCTCGCTTTAAGTCTGTTGCTGATTCGTGGTGGCCTGGCCATAAGCAAAATTACTCGTATATTCGCTGTTAACTTGTCTTTATGGCGTTTCTTTGGCGCGACAATGTCGGCGACGTTCGTCTCTCTCTTTCTATGTGTGTGTGTGCGGGTGTGTGTGTATGTGTGTGATATGAATTCTAATGGTAGGAGTATTACCTATTACCTGTTCTAGCTGTACTTACACATAAGTCTTGAGACTGTTTTCCCTTTTTGAACAGAGAGTTTCTCTCATTTTACTCAACGTTTGTGACACTGTTTTACGATATTTAAATATTTTTCTAAAATCAAATCTTTAACTTTAGAAATCACTTCTTTATTTATTTGGATAAATGGGTCAATTCATGTTTTCTTTTTATAAAAAATACCCTAACACCTTTAAAATTATTACTTTTCTGTCCCAAAAATGTACAAGCTTAAATTTTTTCATTTTCAAGCCTGAATTGAAGAACATTGAGTTTTTAAGTATTTAGTTTAAAATGATATTCATTTAATTTTGAATGCTCATTACTTCTAAAATAAGTTAAAGTGTAAATTGTATTTTTTTTCTATTTATTTGTTATTTTTTTGATGTAATAAATTAAATGAAGCTCTAAGTATAATAAATAATCTGTAATTTATTGTTTGTATCCCAATTTATATGCTTGGTAACTATTGTTCATATTAATATTGTTGTACATATATTCAATTTAATATCTTACAAATACGTGAGTAAGAGTATACAAAGTTTGCTATAAATAGTTGTAGATTTATCGCTGTTCTATTTATTATTATAGCACAGGCAACATTTGAATCGGGCGTCGTCGCTTGTCGAGTCACGCGACTAACAATAAACATAAAATACACACACAGACACACTCAAACACACACACATATATATATATATATATATATACATATAAAAAGTCAAAGTGGTTGCTTCTCATAGGAATAACTAGAGAATAATTTCCTGCCACTTTTGTGTGGTCAAATTGGCCACACATTTGATAGAAAATGTTAGCGTTGTTGCCCTGGACTCGAGCAACAGGCCATAACAAATGTTCTAAATGCCCTACAGCAGTCTGAATACACATATGAATACCAGTATGAGTGTGAATAGCAGTATGAGTGCGCGTACTTACCACAAACTGCAAATGTTATTCAAATGCCAGCAAGTCCTCGTCAATTGCTTTATTAACAGCCCACGACTGTTAAGTTAGCAGCGTATTTAAAGCTGCTGTTAGCAGTATGTTAGCAGTCTATTAGCAGTCTGTTAACGGGCTGTTGATTGTATGATTCACTCAACAAACAAACACCTGAAGCAGCAGCTCTCTAATGAACAATAACAAAGTATTTTACTCTTACTTTATTTATTTTTTCTCTACCTTTTTAAAATATGTTTATTTGCTGCCGGAAACGCAACACTTCACAATTATTTCACTTTTATAACTTTATTTTATAACTCGATTCCGATTTTTCTTCGCTTTTTTTTTATTGATTTCGTTGCTTTGTTTTTATTTTTTTAATTTTAAATCTCAATTTGCCTTTTTCTCAAGCTGCGCGCACTGCACCTCATTGTTTGTGTTTCTCAGTTGCAGTTTCACGAGTTTGCAACTAGACTGAAGCTCATGACGCCCCGCTTAGATACTTTTATATGGCTGGGAATCAAGACGAACAGACGAACAGACGATCTGACAAACTGTCTGACTGTCAGTCTGTCTGACTTTCGCAGTCGCTATCGATGTCGACGTCCTTCCCTGTCAGACGGATTCCTCAATGTGTAGCGCTTCTTCCTCATTTGTTTTGGGAAGTATGCAAAACAACAACAACTACAACAAACAATGCTTGATCGGATACAAATACAATTGAGATTAGACCTTAGGCCTCTGTTTGTGTCTCAGCTGCTCCAGTTCGCAGCTCAACTGACTCATCTGAGCATCCAAGAAAAGTGACGCACTAATAAGCCCTGTATCCAATGGGAATACAGGGTAATGGATCTCAGACTTGCGCTGCTTCTTTTTAATTTCATTTGCTATTTTATTTTGAAAATATTTGACATTTTTATTCATAACTATTTTAATATTGTTTATATTTTATAATATATATAATTTATATAATTTTCATTAACTTTTCAATTACTGTGCCATATTGCGTTTATTTTATAATTTTTGTTTATTTAGATTATATTGTTTTGGGCAGTGAACATATTTATTCTAATTTAATAAATTTATAATATGACTTCTATTTTTGATTCGTTTAATTTTTTAATAATGTTGTTTTTGACTACCTCAATTTTATTTTAATATTATTATTTCTTTTAATTTTTTTGACACTTTATTTTTATTTAAAAATGTTAAGATATGTTTTGCTTGATTACCTGGTCTCCTGGGCTTAGAACTGTCGAGTTCCCCACATATTGCATTGCCACTTGTCGATAAGAAATGTTTCCATCCCTGCGATAAACGAAATGAAACCACAATGCATTTGTATTTGTATTGGTTTTACGAATGGTATCTTTCAAGTTCAAGAGCTGAATCATTTGATATGAAGTCCGAAATGGACGAATCTGTTGTTGTCACTGTTGTTGTTGCTGCTAAATTTCATTTTATATTGTTCTTATGTTTTGATTTATACGCACTCAAACGTGCAGGAATTTCTCTTTCTTCCTTGTCTCTTTTAATGTCGCCTTTGTATTGCATTTATAAGCAAATTTGTATATTATATTCCGAAACCAACAAATCAACAGATCAACAAATAAACCAAGTATTTTACTTCAAAAGAATATGGCCAGGAAGTGTTGGCCACAAAAAGAGACACGCCTCAAAAGCAAATGTAACTAAGTCTTTTGTTTGTATAAAAATAAAACAAAGCTCAAGCAAATGTCTAATAATGATTATGATAATGATAATTAATTACCAATAACATTAAATTGTTAAATACCGAATTACTTTTTGGAATAAAGCATACTTTTTGGCGTTTAGCTTTGAATAAAGAATATTAAAATATCGAAATTCTCCCACATAAATCTCAATATATTGTTAATCAGATAAAACATTTTCCGCTTATTTGACTGCCATTCGTAATTATAAATCGAATCTACATATTTGTTCGTTTAATAACTTCATCAGTTGGTTTTGTGACTCTGAAATCATGAGTTTGTTAATTCGGCTGCTCTTTGGCACATTTCTTTTATACTCCAGTGTAAATAAGGTTTTCCTCAATAAAACAGAATAACACTTACATCTATTACTGTATTTTCTAACAGGTATTGGCCAGATTTGAGTTTACCAAGATCAAAATTAATATCACCAATGATAACTTTGCAATTGTGGAGAAAAATCATATGCAGGCCGTGAATCGAAGTCTGAAATTGTACGACTTACACGTAAAACTGCTACAACTGCCCATAACCAATGCCAAGGTAAGAAAAATTATATTACTTACATTAAATATCTTTTAAGATTATACTATTTTAGGCAACCTATATCTTGCTTAAGTATAGCAACGGATATTTGCCATATAGTCAGCAATTTACCGTGGATGTTTGTCAATTCTTTAAGAGTAACAAAAATGTGGTTAATAACTTTATTTACAGTTTCTTCAAGGATTACACAAACTGTAATCATTCATGTCCTTACAACGTAAGTACGAACTTACGCTTAAAGAATGATTAATTACAATTACAATTAATTACAGCACGATATTATCTTCAATCGATTTCCTTCATATTCCTCCAAAGCCATGACTTTGTTGCCTTTATTAGGGGGAGATTATGCTTTGGATTCCTCATTTTATACGGACAATAAATTGCGAGCCGAGATCAGAATATATTTTACACTCTCCTAGTTTTGAGTAATTCGTTCAAATATATTTCAGTTATTGAATGGAGTCACATAATTATTTAAATAAATTTTATGATTTGGAAATTCTTAGATATACTAAACATTAGACCATTTCATTTTAAAATTTTGTAATTAAAAACATTTCTTCTTGTTTTCATATAAAACTGTAATTGCAAAACAAAATTTGAGCTTCCATTTTTTTTTATTTTAAAGTAATATTTAAGTATATGTTTAAAATATTTAAATTTATATCTATTAAATTGGTCAAAGAATACGCAGCTGAATCACAATTACCGTTGCTTATACCCGACCTTGATCAGCAGTCATCGAAGTTAATTAACGGGCAGACAAATAAAGGTGTCGCTGTCAGTTAAGAGAGTGAGTTGCTGGCTTATATGGTAAGTAAGTTGGCATAACCTTGACTCCTCTGCGTGTCTGAGCCACCTTTGTCTGGCCCGATGAGTTATCATCTTCTTTGAGAGTTGAGAAACGTGTTGTGGTCGTAGGACACGCTTTGATGCATCATGGGATAAAACTTGAACATATTTGTGGATACAACGAGCATAACAAACCCTTTTTAATATAAGCCACAAATAGTAAATACAATGAAAACATATGGTATACATATAATATTTATTAAGAGTGACAGTGTCTGATAATCGTCGTGGCATTCCAAGAAAAGTGTTGAGCAATGTTTTCGCCGAAAACGAAGAAAGAAACCGGACGACAAATGAATAAACAAGTATTTGTCTTTTTTGGGGGAAATTAATAAATACTCATATTATAATGCTGGATTTTGACTTAAGCAGCGATAATGTGAGACACACTGATGGAATCAGTTCTTGGATGGGGAATGACTCGCTGCTTGATTGACGGACGGACAGAGAACAGTCGGGTAGACGGACAGACAGACAGAGAGTCAGACAATCTTGAGTCTCACAACATTGAAGCGCAGCCAAATTGACTTGACAGCGAACTCGATGTCGATGTCGTTGTCGATGTCGATGTTGACCCTCCTGTCACTTAGCTCCAAATTACAACAAAATAAAAAAAGAATTCAAATAACAAATAAAAAATAATTCAAATTCAAATGCAAAGTAAAACAAGCACATGCAATTGATTATGCAGTCAACAGTCATTCCAATCACGTGGAAGTTTCTCACTCAACCCAACACATTTCCATTTCCATCCCCAATCGCAACTCCTTCTCCTTTCCCCAACCCCTTTTCCAACCCCTCAGCATCAGCTGCTGAATCCCGCACGTCAATTATTTAAATACTTGACTTAACGTCAATTCGCTTAACTTTCTTCACACTCCAGCTGACTGATTGCTGATAAGCCAATTGGCCAATTAGCCAAGTTACTTATGCAGTTGCACATTTGGCTTAAACGTACTTTTCCCTTTATCATTTAAATATGTCGATAGTTAATGTCTAATTGGAATTGCAAAACAATTCTTTAACGTGTTTACTCATTAAGTGCAACGATTAATTATTAGTACCATTTAAAGGCATTACGTCAACTTTAGTAAAAACCGAATTATTCAAACGGAAACATTTATAATTTAAGACTTGTTTAATGATTCAGAACGATTTTCATTATTATTTATTAGCGTTAAAAAATATTGTTGAAAATAGGATATTGTTACGTAATTTCTCTATTCTTAAAGTCCATTTAAGCATCGTCCAGTTAAGATCTCAGTTAACCAATTAAGAAATATATCGTTGTCTGATTATAGAAATTTATGTTAAATTGAAGGATTTTTTTTTTAAACCAAACTGACCTTAAAAAGTATTTTAAAAATAAATATTAAAATCGTATAATAATAGTGCTAATAATAATATTTTTTAAAAATATTCTTCTGTAAGCTTTTCAATAAAAATTCTTCCTTATACTTTTAGTATTATGTAAATTACTTTGTAATTCATTATACATTAAATTTTTACATTTTATACGTTAAAATTTTATCATATACTGTAAAAAGTAATAAAAATTTTAAGCAGCTTTAAATAACCTTTTTTTTACGTTTCTGAGATATAAGCATAGAAATTCAATATTTATTGATATGACAAGTATGGAGATGCAATAACTTATTGATAATATGACTAGAAACTGCTGTACAGATATTTTTTAAAATTGTTTATATGCAAATTTAAAGATATATGACTGACATTTAATGCAATATTATTGTTATAAGTATTCTCAGGCATCTAATGGACTTTCTTTTAATTTATAAAGCACACTTGTCAAGTGAAATAGGACTATGAACGACTGACATCGCATTTGATGGCCTTACAAATATGGAATTAATCATATCGCCGGGTTTTCAGCATTACAAACACGTTCGCTGGGCAATGAACGCAATGAGCATATGTGCTAAAGGTGCTAGAGGTGCAAAAGACTCTGAAATTTGCGTTTGGCAATCAAAACATATCAAAAATTTTGACAAAGCGGCAGTGAAAAGTGTGCGGTGAAGTCAGGAGTGAATTTGGTTCGCTCATTGAATCCGAAATACGGGAAATAAACATAAACACAAATGTGAAATGCAGATGTCGCATAACACAACTGAAAAGAGCACAGGGGAGGAGAGTAGGGGAAGAGGAAGGGGAGGGGAAGGGGAAGGGGGAAACCACAAACCACATGCTATTTACATTTGTCAAACAAACTCGTAAATGGATGTTGGTAGTAAAATTTGTTGTTAAGAAAACAAATAACACAACAAAACAACAGACGAGTTGCAGTTTTGGGCAGTTTCAGAGTTAGCTGAACTTTTATTGTTGTTGTTGTTGCTGTTTTTGCTGTCCCCGAAAAGTGTTTTGTGGAGTTTTTTGAACCTCGCCCATTTGTTGTTAGGACACCTGCGAAATTACTGCGATTGCATTTGCATTCATTTCTCTCTCAGCTCTTTAAAATGCCAAGCAGGTGAAATGTTGGCTAAAAGCAAAGTTCAAATTGTTTCAGATGATGTTGATGCTGCCTTTTGGCCATAACTTTCGTTTGTTTAAGCGCCTCTTTTTTCCTGGTTCATGCCACATGTTAAATGTTTATTTCGCCATATAGGAGGACATTTTATTTTATTGCACTGAGGAATATTGCACATACGCCGCGTATTGCAAAGTGCCATCATAATTTATTTTTTCTCTTTACTTCACTTTTCATCTGCTTGTTTCTTTCTCTCTCTCTCTCTCTCTCTCTCTTTCTGTCTCACTCCCTCTGTTTTTGGGGCCTGGTTCTTCTGGTCTTCTTATTGTCTCTTGTTTTTTTTAGTTTGAAAATATTGAAATGCCTGTCACGTTTCAGTCGCCACAGCACGTATTAATGAGCCATGTCCCCGCCCCCTTTCCCGCCCTCAATCCGTAAGCTCCACTGTGTTCCTGTCTTCTCTCCATTCGCCTCTTTATCTCTCCTCCTCTCCTCCTCCTCGCATTCTCCGCTGCTTCCAATTGTTGCAGAAATAATATACATATATATTTCACTCAGGTCGTTGTATAGACAACAGTTATGGCATTTAATGGTTGAAACATGCAGCAGTCATCAGCATACCCTGTAAAATTGCAATGCAGACAGTTTGATTGACTAGGCTGCCAAAAATAATTAATTTTAATATTTTATTATTTATAGAGCAACAGCATGAACTGTAAAATCCGTAAACACTGTCTATTTTATCCACAATTCCCTCTTGACACTTTTTTTAAATTTCAAAGTGTCATAACTTTGTCGAATTTTAACCGATTTCCTTGCGGATAAAAATTTTATCATTATTTGGCTTCTATTTTGATTCGGCATTCAAATTGGATTTTTTTCGTTCACTGTCCATTTTTTTGACTTTGTCAAATCTCAACTGGATTTCCTTACGAAATGTTTTTTTCCTTGTTTACTACATTTTTAATGGGTATATCCAAGTCGTGCCATTTCCCAGCTCACTTCAGCTGCTTCAGTTGTCTCTGTTGCTTCTCGGGACGCCTTGTAAGTAAACAAACAATCAAAGTCAAGTGCGATTTGCACTTAACAGACTCCATTGTCCGCTAAGAGAGTATATTTATTTATTTTTTTTTTTTTTTTGCGTGGGCGAGTCCCAACCTCAAGGGTATTCCAACTTCCGCAGTGTCACACCCACACCAACACACACACCCAGATACACAGCTACTCCGTATAGTCAAATACAAGTTAATTAATTGCAAATACTGCTAAATTGCAGCTTCTCTTTAATTGTAAGCTAACTACTTGAAACGTGAGTTGCACATGTGAAAACCGCTTGATTAAATGCACATTGATTGTCCAGTGGAGACTGGGAAACTGGGAAACACAATCGAAATCGAAATCGAACGTACTTCAATAGCCGAAAAAATTAAAGCCACAAAGCAGCTTGTCCGGCCGACGTATACGTAATATGCCAAACTGAAAGACGGACATATCATCGGCTGTATTCATGTCCAGGGCCATCAGCTTCTCGGCAGCCAGGGGATGCCAAGAGCCAAAAGTGCAGGCGGAGTTCATCTAGAAAGTTGGTTGCTCAGTTGAGTGAGAAGTGAATTCAATTAGTTGCCATCTCCCTTCTCACCTCTTTGCTGTAGTAATGACATCGTCCATTGAGGCGCGTTGACGGCACATATTCCACGAAATCCACCTGGGGGCAATGGGGCAACAAGAGCGCCAGGCCTGTGAAGAAAAAGCAGATTGCAAGCAGATTGCAAATTAAATTCATCAAGATTAAAGCCTTATTCTAGGGACTGGGTATTTTTTAATTAAATAAAATTGTAATATTGTTTTTTCCTTAAACTAACATTTTTTGCTGACAAATTAAACAATAAAAAAACAGATTTGTTATTTGATATTTTTTTGAGACTTTAAGTTTGCTTGTTAATTTGAATTAAGAGTTTTGTTTAAAAAACTGAAATTTTTTGAATGATAAATGTGTAAAAAATTTTGTTTTCCCAAAGAAAAATATATTTTGGCTGTGGAATCATTAATTATAATATTTTCTACAAATTGTCTAACTTAAGAATTAGCATACCTATCTAAGATAAATGAACTTAATTACTTAATAAGCCCAATTCTCCATAACATCATATAACATTTTTAATATAAATTATATTATTGTAAAATAGATTCTTTAAAAACACGCATTTTATAAAAATTATATGTATATTTCAGGGATCTTAAAAAACTAAAACAATTCAGAAAATAATTTATTATACTATTAAAAATAATATAATTATTATAAATTTGATTCACAGCCAATTAAAGAATTATTTTAAAGTATTTTATATTCCTCAATATAAAATATCAATATTGAGAAAAATAAAATTATTTATTTGCAGTAATTTGAATTAGTCTCAGCCTCAATTTAATGTGTAGCTTTGATGTGATGGGAAAGTTCTCGTTGCTCACCAATAAAACCGGAACTGGGCGGATTACGGCGTATTGCGCGATTACCGGCAAACATTTGCAGACTTTGCCAAAGACGCCACACGGAATGCGGATCGATGAGGAAAGCACGTGATTTGGGATAACGTCTTCTGTAGATCTCATAGTTGGTAAACAGATCATAGTCCGCCGTGGTCAGCCAGTCCTCGAGAGTGCCGTTATAACGGCCGGGATCCCAGGCAGCGATTGTGACATTGCGAAAGATCGGCGAATGCGTAAAATCGAATTCGGGCTTGGTAACCACCTGGAAGTGCGAGTAATGCGATGATTGATTGATGATTGAAATGTGCAAAGTGACAATTGGGGATTAGGAATTGCAATGAACGGAAATGCAGTTAACCTACTTGAGAATTCACGACACGTATTGTGGTTTTGCTGCCAACATCCACTTCGTGTCCTCGGGTTGGCGCGTGATTGAATCTCATCACGATGTCGTGTGTATCTAACAGAATGTGATGTGGAGTAGACAAAGGTGACAGCAATCGTGGAATTTATCGGGCATTAAAAGCGTAATCTTTAAACGGAACTTTATTCGATTTCATTATTATTAATCTCACCTATAAAGCGTCCCAGTTTGGAGCCGGCCAAGGAACCGGCACTGGAAACAATGGCGCAAGTTTTCACCTTCTTCGCATCGCGAAAGAGTTTCTGGCGCGGAAAGAGTCGACCGAAGGGCAACTTGTTGAAGGGTGCATCCTTGCGACGCAGGACACGCACTCCCGCCTCCATCACCAGGCAGGTGGAGGGATAATACTGCTCCTCGAAACTGTCGCCAAACACGGGCTTATACTCCACATTATAGTGATTGGATTCATTGAGCGATTCCCTCATCGAACGCTCAAAGACCTGGACAATGCGCTGACGGAAGGAGGCAGTTTTATTGTGACACTGCTCCGCATATTTATCGTGGCAGAGATACAGCTTCGGACTGAGCGTCAGCTTCGTGTTCTTCGAGACCTTCAGACGTGGATGCGGCGCCAGCTTGGAGGAATTGATCGCCGGACTCTCGCGACTCTCCACAATGAACTTCTCATTGGGATTCCAGCGCACATGGAATACGCTGCGTGGTAGACGCTTTCCAGCGCCGCCTTCCACTCCTAATACAAGTAGAAGTGCGAATATAAGTGTGAATATAAGTCGGAGTATGAGTGTAGAAGTATAAGTAAAAACATAGTGGTAGAAGTCTTAGTAGAAGTGTGAAAAGCACTACGAGTTGAAGTGGAATTAAAAGTCTGATTAAAGTTGAGTAAAAGTCTAACTATAAATCTTACTTTTACACTGTGCCTAAGTTCGAGTGGAAGTGAGATTAAAAATATGACTGGAAGTGTAAAGTGCGTGCTATCTCACTCTCACTGGTCTATATACACATTTGCCAAATTATACCCACCACTGCGCGTCTCGACTGACGCGTTATTCACCACACCGCTAGTTGCCTCCACATTGGGTTCGCGTACTCGCTGAGCTTTAATCGCAGTCGACGTTGACGTCGCCGTCAGCGTTGGCGTCGTCGTTATCGTCACTTTATCGGCAATTTGTTGTTGTTGTTGTTGCGTTTGAATTATTAATGCGCTGAGGATAAGTGCGCTGATTAACGCTGCCGCCGGCAACGTTGCCCTGTTGCCCCGTTTAGCTTGCAACATTTTAAACTCACTTCATTTTCTGCGTATTCTTTTCGTATGGAATATAGAATTTCAGTCACGTTTCCAGCTGCGATACATTTGTATCTGCAAGTGCGTTTACGAGCTTATATGCCAGCTGCTGCACAGTTAATGGCCAGCTATTTGTCAAGTAGGTTTAAGCACAATTAATTATTTATTAATGCACTGAAGAAACGTTTCTCTGAAACGTGATAAATGGATATTAAAGGATTTATCTCCTATGTAAGCTGTGAGAGAAAATAACGAGTATAAAGATTCAGAATATGCCTGAATTTAGCAAAATGTATTCAAAATATTCATTAGCGGTCTTGAATTATCTATTTTAAACACACATTTCTCTAAAATCAGAGTAGAGTCTATAACAAATAATTCATAGATAATTTAAAAACAGAAAACTAATATGTCCTGAAAAGAAGCTTCTATAAATCAAATTTAAAACAGAAAATATCTGATCTCCCCTATCATTTAATTATAAATACCAAATCTAATTTAGACACAGTCTTAGCTACAAAGTTTTAGCCTTAAATATTTACCCTCATTACTATATCTCAACTTAAGCTTAACTCTTCAAGATAAACTCTCTCTGGCTGCCTGTCGCTTAAATTTAATTTAAGAACAAGTTGTTACAGCTTGTAGCAATAAAAAACTTGGGAAAAGTTTTACAGTTGCACTATATCTATACCCAAAGTCAAGTGAAGCTTGGTGAATTCAATGGAATTTACATGAAGACCTCAGGGAAATTAGAATCTGCAGTTAGATATTACGATTTTATTTCATATCTATTTCGTTTTAGTGTACAAAAAAATCCCAATCTTATTATAATATGTAAGTTCATTATTATTAAAAAACAAAAACTATTTCCTAGCTAATAAATATATGTGAATAAATGTGAGAGCTTTGTGTAGATATTTGTGCTGCCCAAAGAAGTAAAATGTTCACACAGAAATCAACGTGAATCACACCGAATTTGATTAAAGTCCACTCGGAATAAATTTACATAAATATATTAATAATTGCGTGCTGTAAAAAATGGTAAAATTCCGATTAAGTTAGTGGCAATTTCCATTAAATGTTACCTTATTTCACACACGCTGAAATAAAGTGGATAACCGTGTTGTATGTCAATTCAGAATGGCTTTTAACTCATTCAGCGGATGCTGTTGTTGGCCATAATTAGCGTGTGCATAAATGAGATGAGTTGACATGACCAAAAACCTTGTCTTCTGAATTTGTAATTAGTTTTCGCACACTTATTTTTGTAATTTTGACAAACACGGCCTTTTTAGCCTTACTACACTGGAAAAAACTGCAGTAATCTGAGCATTAAACTAATTAGTTTATATAATATAAATTAATCTAAGTTGCCACTAAAAGTTGCAGACAACTTGCTTACATAAAATATGCAACATTTTTACACAATAAAGAAATAATTATGAATTTTTTCTCAGTGTAGCTTTGCTCGTTTAGCACTTAAAAGTAGGCAAAACAAACCGCAAATTCAAGCGCAGCAATTGTGGTAAGAAACCGGGTCTAAAAGCTCTGGACCAGGTTGACCGTCAGCTCGTTAACTGTTATTCGTGTTGCCTGTGCAAATATTTGGACAGTTTTATGCACAGCACAACACAACATACACACACACACTATACACACACTACACACACACTGGCAAAATGCGTACGCGAGCACTCGCACTTGGACTTGGCTTTGAGACACGCAATTGTGGCAAGTGGCAAGGGCGGTGGCAGGTGGCAGGTGGCAAGTGGCGGCATCCGCAGCACGAACTTTCCCTTTCGCGTGTTGAAACGAATCTGAAACTGCGGCACAGTTGCTGCCACCTCGTCGCCTCGTCACCTGAGGCAGGACACTTCGGCAAACTGAAGCTGATTCGGGCAGCTAAACGAGCGACTTGCCGACCGACAACGGACCTTGCCACATTTCTCCATGAGGCCGCCTAGAAATCTGCTTCTGCTGCTGCTTCTTTATTTCGCATTAAGAATGGCATAAGGGAAAAATATATTTATATATATATAATATATAAATAAAAGAGAAAGTGAACGTTGTAATTTTGCCGCAAAGTTGCCGCTTTTCACCGCGTTTCCATTTGGGTCAAAGCGACTTATGGCTCAATGACACTGGCTGTGAGTGTAGCATGCGATTAATCCAGCAGCGAGTTTATAAAGCAGTCGTCACGGGCAGGAAACCCAATTAAAGCTCGCTTCAAGCTAGCAAACTTGAGCTTAAAAGCTTCAATTTGTGCTCTATTCTCAGTTAATGAAAGCTCTTTGACACTGACTGTAAGTGGAGCATGCGATTAATCCAGCAGCGAGTTGATATAAGCAGTCACAGACAGGAATCTAGCAAACTTGAGCTTAAAAGCTCGTTTTATTCTATCTCTTGCTCCTTTTCCTTGGATCCTCTGCCAGTTAATTAAATCTGTTGAATGAAATGAAGCCATTGTCATTGTTCTCATATATATATGTATATATATTATTTGTTTTTGTTTTCGTATTCTTTTTTTGGTATTTTTTTTTTGTGTTTTTAGTATTTCTTTTCGAACAATAATTATTATTTGTAATCATTTATTATTCATCGTCATAATCATAATAATTTTCTATACAAATACATTCAATAACAACAATTTATTTTTATTATTTTCACTTTTTCACGTTTACGTCATTGTTTAATTATTTTACAATTACCATAATTATGCCAGTTGTTTCAGTATTATAATTATTATTATTATTATTAGTATTATTAATATTACTTTTATATAGTATTACTATTAGATAATCTTCTCCCAATTTTAGATACGATTTTCATTTATTTGTTTTTCCATCTTTTAACTGCTGCTTAGGGCAAGGGGGGAAGGAGGAGGGGGGAGTACCTCTTCTTATCTCATTTTATTTTTAATTTTTCTTATTTCTCGGGAGGTCTTACGAAAGTTTCTTCTTAGACTGTTCAGTTTATATCGGTTTATAGTTAATTTAAATCTGTTGTTCTTTTTCTTTTCGTTTTATATTTTTTTGACTCTATTTGGCATTTTGTTGCTGTTAATTAACAATTACAGAAGATTTCGATTTCAGTTGAGTTTGTTTAGTTTCATTTTCTTTTTATTTTCATTTTATTTTTTTCTTTTGTTTTTTTTTTTTAGTTTTCTTAAAGTTCTTAGCTGTTTTCTCAATAATTTCATTTCATTATTTCTCAATTATTATTATTATTATTCAACTAACAAACTGTTAGTTGGCATCTCGAGAGAGTGTAGAGTGTAGAGTGTTGGCTTTGGGGTATGGTGGAGGAGTGGTGGGGGTGGAATTGTCTGGGGGGTGGGGGGGCAGTGCACACACGTTTGAAATACTTTATGTTGTAGAGTATTTGAAATCGTCTGCATTCGCTTTAAATTTATGTTTGCATTTAATTAAATTTGACATGAGTTTTTTTCTTCTTTCATTATCATTTTCATTATTTTTTCTTCATTTTTTTTTTTTTCCTTTGTTTTTAATTATTTATAAGTACTTTTGTGTGTGCTCGCTTTGGTGATGATATCAAATACGATACATAGAATAATTTCTCGCTTGGCACATAAATTATGTAATTTCGTTTTGTTTGTGGCCTAAAAAGAATTTTGGTTTTTGCATTTCCCTCTTTTTAAAATTTTCCATACTCATTTTATTTATGTTATGTTTTTTTTTTACATACATTAAATAGGTATTTTTTGTTTTTTGTTTGTTGTTAGCTTTGTAAAAAATAATTGCTACCTTGACATAACATTTCTTTGTGTTTTCTCTTAACATGTCCAGCTGCTGTTGTTGTTCTTCTGTTTTATAATTTTGTAGTTCTTGTTGTTGTTCTTCTTCTTCTTCTTCTTGTTGTTGTTTTAGCAGCTGTCGTTCGCTTATAAAATTATTGTATATATTTTGGTTTTCATTTGTTTACTCATATACTTTTTTTCGTGCTAATTAATTTAAATATAAGTTTTTTTTTTTTATATATATATATTTTTTCTTGTTATTGATTTCGATTCGGTTTTCGGATTTTGGTATCAAGATTTGACTTTGAAATGAGTTTAACATTACGAGTATGAAATGTCCAAAATGATGCAATGGCATTCGCTCAATTGATACTTTTGTACACTTGAAAAAACTTGAATGTAAATGTTGCTGTAAAGTAATTAAATCCACAATCCGCATTTTGAATTGCTTCTCTCGTATTCAGTATTAATCAATCAATATTTATAACATTATCATTATCATTCAACTAGTTGACGATCATCATCATCATCATCATCGTCATTATCATCTTTGGATCTGATGCCTTCATTCTCAATTCTCAACTTCGCACTTGATCCTGAACATTGGAAATCGACGCCAATATTTCGCTATTTATTTATTTGTTTTTATTTTTGACATTTTTGTTTGACGTTTTGTTTTGTTTATTGTTTACATTTAAATAAATTAACATTTAATTTATTATTTAGGCATCTATTCATGTTAACTATATTATATATATCAAAAAGTTTTACAAAAGTACACAATAATTCATAACAATTTGCATATGCGCGCAATTTGTGCCAGCGGCTCTCGCTTTGAAATGTTTCTTTTTATTTTTCGCCTCAAAACGTGTGTTTTTCTTCTTCTTTCATTATATATATTTCATTATCTTCATCTATATTTGTCAGTGTTTAGTTTATCGCTTTTGGAAATTGGTTTTAGCCTCCCAGTTAATTAGAAATACACACAATATATCGAGGTCGAGAACAAGTTCGGTGTATGTAAATTCTCATAAATCATTTTTGAAATAAACCAAGCATAAAACACAAAGAACTCCCTTAAATAAATTAGAAAAATCATTATTCATTAAAATGCATTGCATATCTTATTTTCAACGAATTTTTCTGTCTGTGTATGCGTGTGTATGTGTCTGAGATGTATCTGTGTGTATGTGTATTTACAAAGGCAAATAGCAGGTTTCGTTTATGTTATTTATTCAGGGTTATTGATATGGAAATGAGGAGCAAAGGCTTTTTAGCTCAGGTGGGAACGAGAAGCTTAACTTTTAATCAAGTACTAGAATTTTAGTAGTTCAACTCGTCTATAAAATGTTTTGTTCAATGACACTCACTAAATCTGGCAATTAAGACTTGAATTAAGTTGTGAAGAAATGTTGAAAACCAGAAGCTTTAGTTGAGATTATATGCGATTTCATAAGAGAAGTAAATTGCGACGGAAATTGTAAACAGATAGAGAAGTTGCTACATTTTTGTTGGATTAATCTGTTGCCATTTTTAGCTGCTGTCATTGCACCTATTTTTTGTTATGCATTCCTTTAATTGTTTAATCTACAACAACACTTAACATACCACACAAATCAAAACATTTGAAATTTGTTGATTAAAGACTTTAATTTAAAATAATGCGTCAGTTGGCCAAAAGTGTGTGTGGAAAAATGTTGAAAAGTGGAAAATTTTCTATGAAAATTGGGTTCTTAGTACTGCCTGCAGTGCCTTAACCATTACAGAAAAATATGTTATACATTCAGAGTGAAAGAGAGTAAAATAGAGATACACAGAGAGAGAGAGAGAGAGAGTGAGATAGAGAGAGTGGGAGATAAAAAGTAAACAGTAAACCGAAAACTCTCAAGTGAGTGCGAGTGGATCGAGACTTCGATAAGTGAAAGGTGAGTAGGTGAGAGCTGAGAGGTGAATAGGTGAATAGTGAACAGTGACAGACTGGTGAGTTTTTGAGAGTCGAGTCATGTTGGTGGTATATGCTTAATTCAATAGGCAATTAGTTAATATATTTACCAAATACATCTATCGTTTTATTTCATTTAGTAACTAATTATTCTCATATAATACTTATATACCATAATGTTATTTCCATCTTCCGTTTCTTTTCTTTTCATTTATTTTCGTTATTTTGATTTTATTGTTTTCCTATAGGTTCAATTTTTGTTTTTAGTTTTGTTTTGTTTTCTGCAAGTATGTACGATAAATTATTAATTATAAATATATATAATATATATATTTATGTTGTTGTTTTCATTTATGTATATGTACGCTACATAGAGTTAACTTTATTACAAAAATTTTCATTATTATTATTATTATTATTTGTATGCACTATTTATATAGTAGGTATGTTGTTGTTGTTGTTGTTGCGGCTGCTGCGTTGCACGTTGTGTTACCTGTGTATACCTAAGCTATTCTTTACTTTACTTTACTTTACTTTACTTTAATTTACTTTGCTTTACTTTACTTGTAGATCCCCCTTTCTAATCTCGTATATACTCGTATGCCTCTTCTTTTTCATCTTCTTTGTCAACATGCTCATAACTTTTTTCTGCTGCTTCCTCCCCAATATTCTTCACTTCTATGTTGTTTATGAACCTTATAATTTAAATTTACTGTGCGCTTTATATTGTTTTTGTTTTGTTTTGTTTTGTTTTTTGTTTTTTCATTTGGTTATACAAAGTTCATTTTTTTAAAACTAAATAAAGACAATCTTAGACACATTTTTGGTTGTTACATCTTCCTCAGATTTCCCCATCTCATTTTAAATATTTTTTAATTATAATAGTTTTTTTTTTTGTTTGTTTTTTCTCTTCTATCAAATCGATTCCATTTGTGACTATGTTATAATATTTGATTTGTTTAAAACTAATTTATGCAATAAGTAAAGTTTTTTCATGTTTCATATTTGGTTTTCTTTATTTATTTTATTATTTTGTTTAATGTTTAATGTACTTTGAAAATGGTTTTTGATAAGCGGTCAATTTGTATAGTGAATTGTCTATGTGATTGTGTCTCTGTCTGTGTGAACGTGTGTGTATCGCTGTGTGTGTGTGTGTGTTAGTTAGTGTCTTTTCGATTTGTGAATTTCTTCATTATTATTTTCATTGAATTTTCTTCTAATTGTTCATTTTATTTGGTATGCAGCGATTTATTTAATTATGTGTGTTGTTTTTCGTTTATTGAAATTTTATTAGTCTAGTTGTAAATATTATTTCAAGTTTTCCTTTTGTTTTTCAATTTAGCTAACCTAAAATTTGCTCGATTTTATCTGTTTTCAGTTTTTTTTTGTTTTCTTTGCCGTTATTTAAGTTTATAACTATGTATATTAATGTATTATTTTTGGTTTTTCATTTCATATACCTTTTTGTTAAATGTTTTGTTTGTGTTTTTTTGGTTTATTTTTCCGGTTTCTTTTATTTTCTTTGTTTGTTTGTTTGTTTAATGTTTACCTAAAAAACCTATTTTTGTGGCAGTTGTTTTTTGTTTAATTAAATATTAATATTCTTTGTTTCTAGTTGTAATAAAATATGCTATTTGTTTTGTTTAGGTTTTTTTTTAATAGAGATTTCATAATTTTGTTACTTTCATATTTGGTATTTCTTTTGTTATTTATATTTCACTTGAAAGAGGACCATAAATATTTAAAGTGTTTTTTTCATTGCCATTTCATTACATTCCGTATCATTTTACTTTCATTTATATTGTGTTTTATTTAATCCCTTTTTTTGCCCGTCAGGTTGAAAGACCTGAAATTTCTGTCATTATCATTATAATTATTAGAATTATTCTTTATTTTTGGTTTGTTTTTTCCTCGTTTTTTTACAATCAACTGACAATTTGCAGTTGATGTGTTTTTGGTTTCGTTTTAATTAGCTAGCATTACGTGTAATTTTCTAGAATACGAAATACAATTAATGACATTATAATCTGCAATCTGCAATCTGCCAACTGCAAACTGCCAACAGCAGGTGACCGCATACTAATTGCATGCACTATAAGGCGCCAATAGCGATGGTTCCTTGGATAACTTCCATCCACTTCCATCTTCGCCACCAATCGTTTATGTTGTAGTTGTAGTAGTAGAAGTAACGATAATTTCTAGCATTTCTATTCCTATCGCTGCACTTCATCTTGATTCGTATTCGTATTATTAGTTGCTGTAAGTGGTCTCTATAGTTAATTAGGCGACAACTCGGACAACTCGCATCATCATTTGCAATTGGGTTGCGTTTAACTTTTAATTTACTTCTGCTGCTACCGCTAAAATATCGCACTTTCCTACACGTGACTTTGTAGGCCGTATTCACCGGCCATTTCACCGGCCATTTCACCACCCAATTCCACGGCCACGCCCACGCCCACGCCCATGCCCACGCCCAAGCTTGGCTGGCAGTGAAACTTCTTGCACTTCCGTTTCCTCCATTCGCATTTCGCTTGCGCCTCTCACCGGCGCCGTTATCCGTCTTCGTCTTCCCGACTCGCACTCGCACTCGCAGTCGCAGTCGGACTCGAGGTGGCCAACAATTCGTGACAGCTGGCCGCACAGTCGCCACGTCCGGAGGGGGCACGTGTTGTGGCACGGTTCGTACAGCGCTGCCGTGCCGCTCCACAGCTGCTCAGTAGACCGAGCAATGCGCTCAGCCAGACAAGCAGCTGCGTTGGCGGCGTCGGCGCCACACCGGATGCATAATAGGGTATCGTACAGCGTGTAGTCACCGATGGTACCGCCGCACAGCCGCCCGATAGCGCCATATCCGGCATATCGCTGCCCTCATCATCGTCATAATAATAGACGCTGTCATGGCGCGCATAGTATGGCAATCGCTCCAGCAGCTCCTCCTCCATAGATGGCGCTACACTCACATTACGCAGCGCCACCGAGACGCTGGCGGCCCGCGCATGCTCACCGGGCGGTGAACTCATCGTTAGCGTTATGTTATGCACCCGATGTCCGCTCACCTTGGTGGCATTCGATGTTGATGTGGATGTTGATGTCGCTGTCGCTGTCGCTGTCGCAGTCGATGTTGTGCCACTGCGACCGGGCGTGGAGCCAAAGTCCCGGCAGATGGTGCACAGTCCCTCTGTCGGCCCATTGCAGTAACTGTAGCAGCAGTCGTTGGGGCCGTAGCTCGACTTCTTCAGCTGCTCCCCGGTCTCGGGTATATTTTGATCTGGAAGCGAGCAGATTGAGAATGTCAGAGATCAAGTTAAAAATAATTATTTCATTTAGTTTAAATATATATTAGAGCCCCTTAATTCAAGAGTGCATCAACAGCCGTACGGCTGTACATCTGTATAAGCAACTAGATCTCTAGGAATATAAGAGCTTGACAATTTAAATTGTTGTTTTCATACGAAGATCGAGTTTGTGTTCATTTTTGGTTCGCAGCACTGCATTATATAGCTGACATATGAGTGATTGGTGTGAAAAACTTCCTTGTTTTTTGAGACATTTTAAGCAAGCTGACAGAGTATAAATCTAGATGGGTTTACTGTACTATATTGCGAAGTTAACTTGGGGTAGTACTTGAGATTTTAACCAAGAGCGAGGTTCAAGTGTGAAAAACTTCTTTGTTTTTTGAGATCTCTTAACCAAGCTGACAGAGTATGAATCTAGATGTTCTACTTCAGTGTACTATATGGCGAATTTAGCTTGGGGTTGACGAGCAAAGCGAGCAAGTGTGAAAACTTCTTTGTTTTTAAACTAACAGCTATATAAACTTCTATGTTTTTTGGAGATATCTTAACCAAGCTGACAGAGTATGAATCTAGATGTTCTACTTCAGTGTACAATATTGCGAATTTAGCTTGGGGTTGACGAGCAAAGCGAGCAAGTGACATAGCCCCCTTTATTTGCTTGCATTATTTGTAATATTTTCAAATAATTTGCTGTACAGAACAAGAAGAGAATCCGCTTGCTTGTTACCAGTTCTCTATCACTTAACTAATCATTTGATTTACTCACCTAGGCATGAAAATGTCGGCTCGCCGGCATATTGGGTGGGCAGCGCAGGGGCGCGATCGGCGGGCAGCAGATAGGGGCACTTTTGTTCCACAGTTTGGCATACGCTCAGGCAGGGTCGAATGCGGCGGCGCTTACGGAACTCTGCCTTGCGTGTTGATCTACGGGAATGCAATGTGTATTTTAATATAGTTTTCAACTTGAAATATCTAGTATAAATGTAACCTCTTTTGTAGTTTTGATATCACTGGATCCGCTGCGCTGGGATCCGCATTATTGGCAGTCGATATGAAATTATTGAATTGTTCATCTCTATCATCCTGTTGTGGCGCAGAGATTGTTCCTCTACTATTATCCTTACGCTTGTTATTGTGGGACCGGGACTGGAACTGGAACCGAGACTGGGACTGGGACTGGGACTGAGACTGGGACTGATGCTGGCCAATGCCAACAACATTATAGAATGCTTGCGCCACATTCACAACGTTCACATTCACATTCACATTCGCATTCTTGTTTTGCGGCTCATTGTCCTCGTCATGCTGTTGATTAATCTGATGCTCGTTCATGTTATTGCCGTTATTTGATTTATTGTTATTGCTGATTAATTTCTGAGATTTATGCTTGTTGCCAGTGTTGCCATCGCCATCGCTCCCAAGAGCAGCGCCTGCATTTCTCGCCGCACGTTTACTTTTATTTTTACTCGTTGTGGTTGCCGCTCTGTTCGTCAGGTCATCAACTGGCGGTGACTTTGGCGGTGACGCTGACGGTGCCGTTGACTTTGCTGCTGACGCTGACGCCGACGCCGATGCTGGCGTTGCATCCACATCCTGCGGCTCGGCAAAATACGGCACCAGCGTGCTGCAGACCCAGCGGCGATAAGCTTCCTGCAAATACATAAAATACATTTCAAAATCCATTAGAAATGCGCATAAAAATTACCTATTTCTTAAATCAAGCGAATTTTATTTTATTATTATTATTTTAAGTATAAAAATGTAAGAAAAGTATAAAATGTATATTTGCAATTATGTTTATAACTTTTATAGTTTCTTTTGCGAAATGTCTTTTTTGGTTGAACTAGTGTATAGTAATATAATTTTATTTTAATATTAATTTCTCTTTAAGAATGACTTGGACTGTGCCAAAATCAGTCAGAGAATGAATGAGTCAGTACAAAGAGTTTTTTTTAACATATATATTGATTGCATTTGAACTTTAATCAATTATTTGTTTCCTTCTGTCGACTGCCTTTTGTCAACCATAAATAAATAAAATGTACTGACTGCAAATATTGTTTAAGCAATGTAATTTATATCTCACATAAAAAGGAACATTTTCAAACCTTGTCTACACTAAAAATTGGCTTAAATCTAATAAAAATAATCAATTTTTAAGTTACAGACATCGGTTTATCATCGATGGCTAAACCAATCGCCTCTGGCAGAGCATAACATTTGGTTTTGGTCAATTAACAATTAAATTTCTTGCCTGCGTATTACATGGCGTATGCGTGTTAAATGTGTGTACAGTTTACACGCAATGCGGCAGCTTTCGAAGGTTGCCCCAGGGCATTGGGCCTAAAGTAAGGGGAGAAGGGAAGAAGGGAAGAAGGGAAGTTCAATGCAATTATGACCGTATTTGCTTTTGAATTTGCATTTCTGCTTGCACACAAACACACACATAAATAATTGGCATAATTGATTTAGACAATCAGGTTTGCAAACAATCTTCTCACATTTTGTACATATTGCTGGCATTTGTTGCATCTTGTTGCCAATCAAGCGAATTGCCCAATATTTATTCAATGCGCCTTTTGGCCAAATCTTTTATGTATTTTTACTTGCCACTGACCCGAATACGAGTCAACTCTATCAAATGAAAGTCATTGCAAGTGTGAGATATGCAAATACATTTGAATTCACTAAACAAGTGCATTCTATTCTAACAGATTCACATTCGACACACAACAGTAAATTGGAAATTGGGTGTCAAAGAGTCAAGGTAAAAAAGGTGTGAAAAATTTGGACACTGAATGAAAAAATTTAAGTTTTCTAACTTGTATGCAGAATTAAAATAGAGGCAAAAGAGTGATCAAATTGAAATTCCCCAAGGAAATCGGTTGAGATTTGACAAAGTTATAACAATTTGAAAAATGTCAAGGAGTAGGTATGGAAAATGTAATGATGATCGAAAAAATTTATTTTTTAAATAAGCCAAATTTAAATGCAGAATAAATTTAGACGTCAAATAATGAACAAATGATATTCCGCTTGAAAATCGGATGAGTTTTGATGAAATAATGCGGAATTCAAGTTTTTGAAAAAATGTCAAGGGGTAGGTATGGAAAATTGGAAAATTTTTTGAAAAAAAATTTATTTTTCTAAATAAACCAAATTTAAATGCAGAATAAATTTGGAGGCCAAATTATGAACAAAATGATATTCCGCTTGAAAATCGGATGAGTTTTGAAGAAGTTGTGAAGAAACATAGTTTCTGAAAATATGTAAAAAGGGGTAGGTATGGAAAATTTGATAATTTTTCGAAAAAAATATATTTTTCTAAATAAACCAAATTTAAATGCAGAATAAATTTGGAGGCCAAATCATGAATAAAAGGATATTCCGCTTGAAAATCGGTTGAGTTTTGATGAAATTATGAGGGATCAAAGTTTTTGAAGAAATGTCAACGGATAGGTATAGAAAATTGGATGGTAATCATAAAAAAATGAAATTTCTGAATGAGAGTAATTTTATTGCAGAGTCAATTCAGAGGCCAAAATAATGATTAAATAAAAGCTAAGTTTTAACAAAAATTTGTTTAGTTGCATTTCTAACCTTAACTATTATGTGAATTCAGTCCTTATACATTCAACACATTCACACATAGAAACAACACTTTAAAATTAAGCAAAGCAATCAAAAAAAATAAATAAAAATAAAGATAAATAAATAAATAAAAATAAAATAAATAAAATAAAATAATAAATTGTACATATTTAAATTTGCATTTCTAGAAAAGATTTGCATAGTAAGAATATATATCATATATATTTTTTATTTTTGATATTCTGCGATTTTTCTACTTCTTAGGGAAATGTATGTAAAACAGTTAACTCACTTTTGGAGCCGAGTACGAATATTCTGCCATTTTATAGACATGTACAGACAACATAAATCTTAAGTATATATTTCTATATGTACTGAAGTGGGCGTGGCAGCTGTTTGAGAGCTTCAACCCTTGGTGGCAGCACTGGCAAGTGAAAAGTCAGGGAAAGGGGAAGTACGTTCGTTATCTTGACATGCTCATAAAGAGGCGAGGTACAAAATTATTATTTAATTACAAAAAGTATTTTTCATTAATGGGCGACAGTCGCGGTGTCTGCATATTTATATTTCAGCGGAGAGATAGAGAGAGACAGACAGAGAGAGAGAGAGAGAGAGAGAGAAATGAGGAAAGCTGTGGCACAGAAAACTTGAACCTGGGGCCTCTGCACTCTTGCAGTGCTTATGAGAAAAGTTGCAAGACGCAACTCAACTCAATTAGCGGCAAAGCAGGCACCTTGACAAATGCAAAAAGCTTAATTAGAGGCAGGTGAGAACACACAGGTAACAGGTACAGGGAAACGGTACAGGGACAGCTAAACAAATCACAAGAATGTAAAATGCAGGCGAAATTTCATTAAATATTTACACGAATTTAAATGAGATCGCAAACACACACACACACAAATTTCACTATTTTACTTTGCTTGCGAAAGCAGAGCAGAGCAAAAAAGCTCGAGGCATCATCAAGTTGATGCCACATCTTCATATGATGTCCCTGTATCCCTTCAATTCCTTCAGCTGCCGCAAGGCAACTGGCAAATCCATTTAAGCTGCGCCTTCATTTAAATGCCAGGCGCAAAAGTCATTCACTCGCCAGTCACCAGTCACCAGTCCACAATCACCAGTCCACAGTCACCAGCACAGTCACAGTTACCGCAGACAGTCAACGGCCCAAAGTCCACAGTCCACAAAAACACACTAACCCAACAACAACACTGACAACCAACCAGAACAGCAGACAAAACTCAAAAACACCTCCTCAGGGGGTTGGGTGATTTCACTGGTTACTAAATGCAGTGTTGCCAGAATTTCAAGTGCTAAAATAGAACATTTTAGATGATAGCAAAGATAGTTACGAAGCGCAGAGTTGCCAGCATATCAAGTAAAGTTGAAATTAAAGTAACCGGAAATAGCTAAGACATTTTCGAAGCTGCTTGACAAAAATATCAAAATTTTTCAATGCTAACATTAAGTTTTCATAAAGTTAAGAAGCCAGAAATATCGATATACACTATTTATAAAGATTTCCATGAGTTACATTAGGTATGCCAAAAATTAAATAGCCGGATATAGCTAATGAATTATTACAACTGCACATTCTATTTAGTATTTAATAAATTAACCGAATACAAAATAACTTACTTATAAGAAATTTTGTGTTTCAAATCAAATTAAATTTTTAAAGTTTTAAAACAAAGTATATTTCTGGTAAAGCTATAAAAATGGTATTAAAAAATTGCTAAATATTTTTTAGTGTTCTTTAAGTGATTAAAACGATTAAATAGCCCCAAGTTGTTAAAATAATTATTTAAAATATTCTAGTCTCTCTGTAGTTGCAATTTAGCTAAGTCTAGCTATAAAACAGCCAAGATGGCAGCACTGAGTGAACGTGAATGTGTTGCATAGCATTTCTGCGTATGGCTGAATTTCGTTTTCGCCCATTACTTTGACATGCACATGCAGAACCGAAGGGACAGAAGGAGAGATGGAGAGACGGAGAGAGAGAGCGACAGACAGACGGAGAGACAGATGAACAGACAGACGGACAGACAGTTAGACGGTCGAAGCGTGACCGGGACACTGAGCCATGTGGTGTATTGATGCGAATCCTTAACTCATTCCCCAAACCTCAACGATATCAGCTCGAAATATTCCCGAGCAAATCTTGTCGGTGTGCGTTTGATTGGCCGTGTGGATTTTGCACGCTTTGTGTCCGGCACAGAGTGAGGCAGAAAGTGCGGGTGTGGGAGTGAGCAGGCAGCACTCGGCGATATATTGTGAAATTCAATATTTGGGTAATGATGCGTGTGGCGACTCCTGCGTGTCGAAAACTGAAAACTGTTATACGCGGAACGTGAATATACATTTTTCAATTAAACAATTAATGTGTCCCTTTATTTGGTGATCGAGTTACATTGTCAAAGTAATTGCATTTATTTAACTATAATAATTACTGAAAAGTGCAAGAAATACTCTTTTCATATGAATATATATGTAAATTTGGTTGGGTTTTTAAAATTGTATAAATTGTTGCAAATTGTATTGTCAAGAATCCATTGTTTGTTTGATAAGAAAACTTAAAGAAAAGTATATAAATCTATTTATTCTTTTCCAGTATAATTCTTCTCAACTTCTCCGTCAATGGTATTCCAAAAGTCGTTACTCATAGACATTATAATGGGTTTAAGTTGAGGTTAAGGTCAGGTCGATAGCTCCTAACAAAGAAGTAGAAAAAACAACTCCACTGTCATTGACCGTTTGAATTTCTTTGTATTGCTATTTATATACTTTGTTTTCATTTTCATTTTGCTTTTTATTATTATGATTAGTATTTTGTATTTTTTTTATTATTTTTTTCTTTGAATGCACACTCACACATAAAAGTTAATGGACGGCAAAGAAGAATTGCTTTTATATTTGGCAAATCAAGCAGACATTGTGGCTGGAAGATTTACGAGTTGGACTATCATAATTTCATGTGCCATTGAACTGCTACTAAGAAAAACAAAGCGAGTTCACAAATCTGCTCCAAGTCTAAGAAAGTGAGTATAAAAGTGCTAAAAATAATATAAATTATTTGCTTCTATAAATAGAGCAGGGGAACGTTTTCAGTTTATATTCGTCTGGACAGTAAGAAGTAAAATTAAATGCAATCATAAATATTGTAAAGTCACTTCTATGTTGTCAAAATTATTTGAATAATCTTAAAAAATGATAATAATTTCATAAAGAAAAATAGGTATAGATATAGATATAGATAATCAATTTTGTCTACAGAAATTGTTGTTTTTTCTGAGACTCATGTCAAATAACTTTTCAGTATTTCATGTGAGATTAAATATCTATAGTTAGGAATACAAATCGCTAAATATACAGAAAATTATGGTTGGTTTTCGTTAGGTTTATATTTAAAAATATATAAATCATTTCTAAAAAATTATATGAATCTAAATTTCCTATCCAAATTAATTATTATAAATAAAATAGAATAGAAATATGATTTTAACTCTATAAGATCAGAAAAATCTCATTATTTATTCCAAACTACATTTTGATTTTAGAAAAATTGTACTCAATGTCATATGTAAAACACAATCTGTAAAAAATAACTACAATAGCTAATTAACAATTTGTCCGCCTGCTACAGTGGCTGCTGTTAATGTTTGCACTGCAAATTTGCGTTGCTTTGTTGAGCAGCCCAAACAATCAAGAAGAACAAAGAATATAATAATCAAGTTGCCTTTGAAACTCGAACTCACATCAAGTTCTTACCAAAAAGGTCTCACTTATGGCTAAATACAACACAGTTCAGGCAGCAAGTATTGGCCTTCAATTGAACTGGACGAGAAGCATAAATATTTTATGGATTTCTAAGAGCACACACTGTAACAATTTTGCTTAGTTTCGCAGAGCGAGAAAGAGCGAGAGAGAGAGAGAGAGAGAGAGAGAAGAAGAGGGAGAAGTACAGAGCATTACCCATTTTCTATGCCAATCACAATCCCAATCTCAATCTCTATACGGTCAACACATGACGGCCAAATGAGCTACCGTAAAGTGGCCACAACAGTTACGAGTAATGTGGTCTGGATTGGACTGATCTGTAGGATGGAGGGGGGGATATATATATATATATATATATGTATATATATATGTAAACGGACATTTTAATACACTTTCACTTGGGGTCAGCGCGTTATGGAAACGTGACCGAATTGGTCAAAGATATTTGGTGAACTATACAAACACCATATGTAGAGGTCGTAACATATCACAGGCGAGTGTATATAATGTAATTGACATGGCAAGCAAACACACACACACACACACACACACACACACTAGTCGTATGTATGCAAATCAGTTATGATTTGATTTGTACCATTGCAGTAAATTTTGTAACTACGAAGCATTACAGCTGCCTTCTATATACACTATATATACTCAAAATATACATACATAACATACTCTACTATATATATATTTTTGTAAGCAATTTGCATAATGTTGTTTGCTACACTTTCTCGCTTGCTCACTCTCGCTCTCTCTCTCTCTCTCTCTCTTTTTCGCTCCCTTTCTTTCTCACTCGCTGTGTGGTCCCATGCAGCATAAAAAAAACGAATTTCGCACGCCTAGTGGCCATATAATGCAGACACACACTGTTACTTTGTCTGCCCATAAAAGCATGCTATGTTTTTTTATTTTTTTTTTTTTTTGGTATGTGGCGTACAGTGCATAAATAATAAACAATAATAAACGTTGGTTTTTCAGCATGTTTAAAAATAAATGCCAAATTAATTCAGCTGTCGATTTTTAATGAAAGTCTCTTGATGCCCGTTTGTGTCAATGATTTTATAGATAGTCTGATATTCAGGCAATTAAAAGTGTGTATATCATTTTTTTTTTATAATTTATACTTTAAAGTTCAGCTCAGGAAAATACTAAGAAAATTAAACTTCATTTAATGAAGCACATTAAATAAACTTTTCTTGCTGTTTATTTTTATTAACTAATAGTAGCAAAAAAGACACAACAAACTAACAAAATAAAGTGTAATTTATACGAAATCTTATTTTATATAAATACATTAGTATAATCTAAATTTCGTCCAAGTTATTTTATTTCAATAAATCTTTTTATTTGGATTTCCCAAATAAATTACTGTATTATCTTAATGTGTGAAGAGTTTCAACTGTTGTTTGCCAGCTAAATTCAAATCTATTTAAGCAGTGTATATATATAAACAAACACATAAATATATCTCTGTTTTAAGTGCTAACTAATGTGTTTGTCCTGAACTAATTTGTGTTAAGCAGCAACTCATTTTGAGGCGATTTTCGACACAAAATGCAAATTAATATCCAAATGCAAATGCTTGATGTGTATAAGCATTTGCATAAGCATATAAATATATCATAATCATAACTTATATAAGCATGACGTGTATACATAGTTATCTATATGGTCAGGTAGGATTTGTATATATACAGATATATGTATACATATATTTAAACACTTGTCGGTCCACACATCCGTCATAAACACAAACTGCAAACTGGGGACAAAACACACAACGTTAAACTTTCACTTAAAAATGCAAATTTGACCAGCATAAAAACACAAAAACCCAACAACACAATTACAATGTGTGTGTGTGTGTGTGTGTGTGTGTTGGGTACGACAACAAAGCGTATAAAAAACATAAGTAGAGCAGAAACTGCAGAGCAAGGGCGAAATTTAGGGGACGCTTTTCGCTTTTTCGACTGACATTTCCATTGCTTTTCCATTGCATACTTTCGGGCGGCTGAAAAATTGCTCCTTAAAATGAATCTCGTTGTCCAGGATTTCTGGCATTTATTTATACGCTCAAGCAATTAAAATGTGACTGACCAGTTTTGTTAATATTAAAAAAATGTCCTGGGATTGCATAAAATTAATTAACATGAATATGAAATTCTTTTGTTGGTCGCTGCTTTCAGATTTTAATGTTTAAGTTGGTAAAAAAAAAACCAAACTTGTTGGCATTTTGTTGGCTCATCATTTTGGTTGCTTTTCAGTCAAAAAAATAGTTGCGATGAGTTTAAATAAATAAACTTTGGCAAATACTTTTTGTAAAAAATTGTAATAAGTTACTATTGAAAAAAATTGTGATTTTATTTGAATATTTTAATGTATTTGTTACTAAACTATTCCGATGTCTAAGCTTTCGTATTGCAATCTTAAAGAAGTCAAAATAAGTTATGATTTTAAACGATTATATAAATCGTTTTTTTATTGAAATACTGATTTTTTAGATATATATTTGTTATATTTATATTTATATTTATTTATCCACAATATAAACAAGAGTTAATTCAATCTCTAAGACTTTTTTGCTTCTACATTTTTCCCGTTGTTTTCTACGCTTTCGGAGTGCAATGTTAAAGTGCGAAGAGAGCTTAACAAGTTGGCATTTTGTGTGGGGGATTTTGTGGCTTTTAAATTTTGTGCAGTCGCGTCCGAGTTTTACTCGAGTGCCACGTAGTTTGCAACGGGAAGGGGGATGCAGCAGTAAGGGAGGATCGAAGGGTTGGGGTTGGGGATGGGGATGGTCTTATGCAGTGCACAGCACTCGACAAAGAAGACGAAGGTAACACGTGACCGTGTGCAAACAAAACAAACGAGGCAATGAACCAGTTACCGAAAGAAAGAGAGAGAGAGAGAGAGAGAGGGAGGGAGGGGGAAAAGCAGAGAAAAATGAAGAAGAAAAAGAAATACTCAACGAAAGAAAATACTAGCACACAGAGACATGCACATGGAATAAAAGTTTATCCTTGTAACAAAAGTGTTACTTAGAGAGGAGTGTGTGTGTGTGTGTGTGTGTGTGTGTGTGTGTGTGTGTGTGTGTGTGTGTGTGTGTGCGGCAATGTATTGGCTTTTGCCAGCGCTTATTGTCATAGTCAATGCGACAACACGTGCCACAGTTGGTCAAGTGCGTTGCCAATCCCTGTGTGTGTGTGCTGGTTAACACACACACACACACACACCAAGCAAACTAGACACACTCGCATGCAACGTAGAAACGCATCAAAGTTGCTTCGTGCCGTAATTGTAAAGCTTGAAAGCATCAAATTGCAACTTGCCTGCAATTTGGCATCGAAACTCGTACTCTACTTCTTCCTCTTCTGCCTTGCTTTATTAGCTGGAATTTCACAAAAAAAAAATATAAAAGAAAAGGGCGCCATTATGTTGCTAACGGGAATGTAACCTGAACATTTCACTTAGTTCAAAACCGTGTGAGAATCGATTTAATTCTACACACTTTGGTAATAACAAACTCAGAAATCGGAGATAGTTTAAGAAAGTATAAAAGGTGAGAATTTAATGCGACAAAAGTGAGCGTGAGTGTTTGTTGCATGTTCCCATTTGAGGATAATAGCAATGTAGTTAGCCATGTCAAATAACAGACAACAAGAGACAGAGAGAATAGGAGAAACAGAGAGAGAGAATAGAGAAAGTGAGCCAGAAATCATTACGAGAAAATTTTATTAATCAAAACCTACATCTATTTCTTTTTTATATATTTCTACAAAAATTGCTTTACAATTCTTACTTAAGGATTTTTTATTTAAATATAACATTGTCCAATTTTAATCGATTTCTTTGCGAAATAGCAATTTTATCATTAATTGGATTCTATTTTCATTCTGCATCAAAATAAAACAACTCAATTTTTTTCATTTACTTTCCATTTTTTTTTTATTTATTTTAATATAAATCTACTTGAAAAATTGCGATATTTGTATCTCGATAAATTAGTTATCGATTGATTGATAAGTTTATACATCTTACTCTAATTCATCATGTTAATTTTAAAGTCAATTCACAGCTTTAATTTACTGCACTTTTAATAGAGAAATAATATAAAGCAGTTGCTGCTTTAACTGTTTGGGAATTTTAAGCAAAGTTCAATATAATTTGTGCTGTGTGTGTGTGTGTGTGGCTGTCGTGTTTATAACTTAAAGTCAACATTGGTCAGAAGTTGGCCAACGAAATTAAACATTTTGCAGCAACTATGTCCACATTTGCTTTAAATACAAGCCATAAAAGTAGGAAACTGTTACAGGTCAACATTTTGTGTGTGTGTGTGTGTGTGTTTATGTGTAGGTATCTGTGTGATACGAAGAGGTGGCAGCCAGCTATTGGCACAGATTCCACAAAGAGCCATTAACTGAGTTGCCCCTTTTGCCTGTGAGCCTTCAGTTTTAATAGCTTGAAAGAGAATACGAAGTTAGGCGGAGATTGTGCCAAAAAAAAAATGGCTAGTGCCGCAATTTCACGTTGCACGTTGCACGTTGCAAATTGCCAATGTTTTCCTTTGCAACGGAACCAAAGTTGATCAAAGAACGGATTAATGTTGGCTCACAACACGCAGATGGCCAAAAAGGTCTATCATGCAAATTAGGCAACGGAAATTTGAGCTATGAATTTATCAATTTCAATGCCTAAAATAATATCTATCTGAATGGAAACAATATTTCGGAAACAGGATAAGTATAAATAAGTTAATAAATAAATAAGTTTAATTCTTAATTTTCAAATAAAGAGTTGTTATTATTTACAAAAACTCTGATTAAAATTTATTTAAAAAGATGTTTATTATTATTAAATGGACGTTTAATTTATATTTTTTAACCAAACAAATAAATTATCGAATATGTTTTTAAATATATATTACTCTGAATATTTATTTTGAAAAGATGTTTATAATTTTTAAATGGATTTTTTATTTTGTTATTTGTAATTTATTTTAAACAATGAAAAATATTTTGTTTTGCAAATTTTTGTCCACAAGTATTGAAAAATTTTTAATGCTATTAATAATTTTGTTAAACAAAGAAAATAGTAAAACAAATAATTCTATTTAACTGCTTTTAATAACAGAAATATTCCTTTTATATTTTAAAATTTTTGTTTTACAAATTATAACCGATGCAGCTCACCATATCAATCAGTGAAGTAAAAAGGAAACATATTTTGATAAGCCAATTTGAATAGCGTTGCAAATTTATGGCGTCAGTCAAGCGCAATTGATTTGCCACATTTAATGTGGCAGATTGCAAATAGCAGCCACTGTAAGTGCAACTGTAACTACACTGCAATTTCAAGTGTAGCAAAATTTTAATTAAACTTTCATTTGATTGCGCTGAGAGGGACAGTGAGAAAGGAGACGAAAGCCGCTTAAATATTCGCAGCTGCATAATTGAAATGCCACAAGGAAATTTGCAATGACAGAGGCAAGAGGCAATGCAATGCAACGTTGCAACAGAACAGCAGAGTCGAGCAGACTGAGCATAGCATATGTGCCCCAATGTGTGGCACGCAATTCTGTTTACAGCTGGGCGCCATTCTCGAAGCACATCCCACATCGCACATCGCACATTGTCAAATCGCAGACGCCTCTCTCCCTTCCTCGACTTGCACACAATGCGCAGACAAACAAGCAGTTGATGCCCTCGAGGCAGGGGTGAAGTGGCGAGCGGCAGTGAGAAGGGAGGCACGGGGGAAGGGAGACTATCAACAGCGACTGACTGATTCAGACAGCCGGACGGAAACTGTGCAAAATAAACTAAACACTGCATTTATGCAAATAAATACAAATGTGCACGATACGATACGATACGATATCGTGGTGTATGTCTATCGCCTGACAATGGCAAATATCTGAAAGGACTGAAGAAGGACATGCTAAATATGTGACAGAGACAGAGAGACAGAGAGAGAGGGAGACAGTAGCCTGTGTGGACTTGTGAGGAAACGTAGATTAATCAAACGATTATGACAATGAAAGTAGAATGGAATTTTATAAGTCGCATAACTGCTGCATCATCTGCTATTTATATATTTAAATTTGATAAACTAGTAGAAACTACTTATATAAGCCATGAACTATTGAATTTACCATATATTACCAAATAGTATAATATATAATCTCGTGTAAAACGGAATGACATTCTAAACTGCATGATAACTTGAACTTAAGGGTTTATGAAGAAATGAAAGAATAGTTATTCAGAGAGTTGCTTTTTCGTTAAAATTTCTACACATATTTAAAAAAAATGAAAGCGTGAATTCTATGTAAAATAAAGTGAATCCCATTCACTTGGCTCGACGAGCTCTCGCCGTTATTTTTGATGGACGTGCCTAGCAAAAGAGCATATTTAATCACAAAGATGTAAAGTAACTTTTATATACCATATCTAGAAATGGGAACGGAGTGAGCACTTTGCTCAGGGAGCTCTTTCCGTTATTTTTGACAAATTAACCTGTTGACATGGAGACCGAGAGATAAAATTAAAATGCATGTGTAGAATACTTTAAGCTTTCAAAAAGTAAGTTGTAATTTTTTTTTGAGAAATGCAAAAACATGTTTGATAAAGATGAGATGTCGATAGCTCAAAAGAGCAGACATTCAAGTGCTATCAATTGCCAATAAGTTAGAGCTGCAAAAAAATACGTCAATTTATTAAGAGACTGACTCATTCACAACTCATTACATGCACTCACAGACACTCAAACTCGCACTCAGTTTGCAGACAACTTAAAGTGTGAATGACACTAATACGCAGCTACAGTTACAACGCTTACACACACACACACACACACACACACACACAGATAGACATGTATGACGTCAACTTATGCATAGGACAGACCAACGAACAACAACAAACTCCAACTGACACAACAACAACAGGAGCAACAATGAATGGAGACAACGAGTGAGACAATCGTTGGCAGTATTTCATTTGCTTTTCTTGCTGTACTTTCTCCATCCCTACACTGTTAAAAAAAGGTGATAAAATAGACGGTCACAGAACTGTCGGCCTAATAACTGTGTCTGAAAAACATAAAATTATTGGATTTAGATAACACATATTGTTTCTCAGAACATTTCAAACAATGCCAAGTTCTCATTAACTTAATCTGTAAGTAAAGAAATTCTCTTCAAGACCACAAATAAAGAAACATCTTGCTTTGATGAACATTTAAAACAAAATCCTTTAATATTAATGGCTAAACTGACTCAATTATATTTAATAAAATATGACAAATTTTAATTAATTTAACAATTTAAGATTTGTATTCTAGAATTAAGCACAACGTTTTTTAGATGAATATTTTTTATTTTAGTAAATTTAGTTACAAATCAAATTATGAATGTACTTGATTCTAGATGTTGGTCTTTTTTCAGTGTACCTCAATCTCCCCACCTCTCTGTGACACTCATCACCCCAGTTAACAGTTAGCAGTTCTTCCCTTCCCCCTTTTATTCACATTTCGGGTTCATTCCGCTTTATTCTGGTTCGGTTCTGGTTCTGGTTCAGTTTGGTTTTGGTTTTCACTTTTCTAGCTTTGTCCTTTTGTCTGTCATTATACGAGATAGAAACACCATTGGGAGACTGAGAAAAGCAAGTGTGTGACAGAGAGAGAGAGAGGGACTCATGTGTGCGAGCGAGATGACAGCGAGTGCAAATTTAAATAAATGCTTTGAAGCACACTAAAAGCGATTTATCTTTGTCGATTGTGGATTACGAACATGTTTTCCAAAACATTTTTCATATTGTCCCAGCTTGTGTGTGACTGTGTGTGCGTCCGTGTATTGTGTGTGTGTGTGTGTGTGTGTGTGTGTGATTGCGCTGATGCTGCGTTGACTGACAAGTCTCTGTGCAAACACCAGCTACAACAACAAGAACAACAACAACAGTAATAGCGGCCACAGCAGCTGCCTGAAACACTTTAGCTGCGACCCTTTGCCCAGTCACCCAGCAGGAACTTTAATCCTGAAAAGCATACAGCATAATTCAACAAAATCAATCACGCAATGAAAAATATCTTTGAACTGTCGCCATAATAATAATACCTATTTAGTTATTTTATAAAAAGTCTAACTCACATAAACATAATCAAAATAGTCAGTAATATTTTGAACCCATCTTTTGCTCAATTCATTTTTAGTGGTAACAATTTGGCTTATATTTTGAGATACATCATCGAATCTCAGAGTATATGCCGCTGATATTGTCTTGAAAATCATCGCATAATTTTTTTTAAATCAGTTATATAGTTATATATATGTATTAGTCCAAACTCTATCTTTAGGAGGAGAAACTTTGTTAATTTTTTGGAAGCTCTGTTTATTTTCCAATGCCTGTCAAAGCAAGCCTGGCAAACACTACGTTTATTTCTGATTTTTTAAACATCTAGCAATTTTCAAGCAGCTGACTTCTGTCCACACTTTTCATGCATGCAATAAAACATTGTTAGTTGGTTATTCTTCCTGCTGTCTGCTTTTCAAATCTTTTTTACGATTCCTACTGGGTTCTGTCCGTCTCATTGTCTTGCTGTCTATTTGTCCTCTGCTCATCAGGTTTCGTTTTATTGATTAATCGTTTGCAGTTGTTGTTGTTGCTTCACATTAGCCGCATTCGCTGCACTGCGCCATAACTAACAAAGTCTTTTGTGCCATCTCTCTCCCTGCCAACTTCCACTGCCACTGCCACTTCTAAACTCATGACCATTTCCATTTCCCATTTCCATTCTTATTCGTTTTCGCATTTTCATTTTCATTTTCATTTTCATTTGCATGCGCCCATTGGCCGACAGCGGCCCACGCAGCGTATACGCAATTTAGCTCCTTGTCGAACCGAACTGACATTTCTTTTGCTTCTGCCTTTGCTTTGCCATTTTCCTCTTCCCTTTTGCCTTTTCCATTTCCATTGCCATTCAGTGAACGTGCCGCGCGACACCCACGCAAAAGTCGATAAATTATTAGATTGTAAATAAAGCGAAACTGGCTACAGGAAAAAAACAAGCATTAAGTATAAGCTGGGCCAAAAGGTAGCACCAACTGCTGTTGGCAAGAGACAAAAAACGAAAAACGAAAAACGAAAAAAATAGCAAGAAAGACTGGAGAAAAGATTATTGGAACCACAGCAAACTTTTCTTTGGCACATGTGTTCAAAAAACCACAAAAAACCACAAAAAACAAGATGAAGAAGTGTTGGGCATAAAAAAGGGAATATGGAGATGGAGACGGGGATGGCGATGGCGATGGCGATGGAAAGACAGAGCTTTACAAAACGACGGCAATAGTTGTGTATGTGTCAGCTGTCGCCTGTGCTGGACAACAACAACAACAACAACAAAAACTGCCTACATTTTTTTCCTTTTCTTTTCACAGTGTGTGTGTTCACATAAGTGAGAATGCGTGTAAAGTGTGTGTAATCAATCATTTATGAAATTACGCTACTTCCGCTTTTGACAATTTTCTTTCAACACCAAGCATCTGCCTCTCTACTCTCTCCCCTCTTTACCCCAGGCCAGCAACCCCGCCAATTGCCCCTCTGACAGATGACGTAAGAGTCTCTGTAATTTGTTTGCCTTTTATACATATATATGTTTATTTATATATACTAGTATATATATAAATATTTCTCTCTGTGTGTGTAGCTGTAAAATGCAAATTTACACACATTCCAAGTGTGTGGTTCGTATCGAAATCTGCGATGAAGAATAGATTATGATGATGCCTCAGCAACAGAATGCGATAAAAAAATAAAAACAGAAAGCAAAGAAAAGGGATTTGCTTAAAAAACCAAACCAGAGCAAGTGTTTGAGAATGTTTCTAAAAATCGCAAGTAACCTTGAACCCGGTCGTAAGAACTATGAACTCTCAGCAGATGTAATTTCGAAAAAAGAAAAATGAATAAATAAAACGATTTCAAATTAACCACAATCATTTTTATTTTATTTCACAGAAAACAAACTCTAAAGTATGCCTTAATATAAAATATGATTTGATATGATTCTTTTAATAATAATTATGATCCTTTTAATAATAATTTAATCTGATAATTTAAAGGTTCACAAAACACTTTTCAGTTGTACAAAAATTTCGTTCAATTTTTCATAATAAAATAAAAGGATTAATAATAATGTGTGTACTAAGAAAACGTGGTATCTTATTTCTTCACTTAAACTAATCAGATATGAATGATTTCAATGTCGAAAACTGTAGATAAATATATTCAATTTGCAATCAAGTTACAGAATTTCACACAAAAATTCCGCATTTCGAAAGTCAATGCAACAAATACTTAAGAAATTCCTTCTGATTACAAATATTATCTAAACACATGTAGAACAAAATAAAGTACTAATTAAATCACTTAAAGTCAGTGTGAAAAGATCCCTTGTGGAATTAATTTCCATTGAAATGCTTACAAAATTCCAGAGAAATATGTTGTCTGAAAAGGATTTAATCGCATTACAAATTAGTAAAATAAGTGAAGAGCAACTAAATACCACAAAATCAGACGAAATCTGTTCTGAGATTACAAGGAAAATTTCAAGTGGAAATAAAGCGGCAACCATAACTGAAACTCTTGACTCTAAGCTAAAATTCTAGGGAATTTTGAAATGTATACTATAAGTTTTAATAGGCTTAATTTGGTGAATGAATATGGAAAACATAGAGTAACTACAATTCGCGGAATTGTTGATAAGTTGAAATGATAGATGAAATATTTTTGAGAATTTAGAAACATTTGCTTTACATTTGGATAAACTTGAATTTTACATTCTGTATTAATTCTGTGAGTTCAAACTCCATTATAATTTATATAAATTTATTATATAAATCTGAAAGTCCACTTTCTCATTTAATTTCCAATTAACATCTCTCTTCAGCAGCTAAAACAAACTCTGCAATAATTCTAAAATCAAATCCGAAGTTGCAGTTTTTAGTTGAATAAATTATATAAATAAATAAACGAATTCATATTCGAATCAATCGCTTTGAATGACTTAAAATATTTGTTGTTTTGCAGATTAGTAAAAGCTTGAAAACCCAAACAATAAAAGCTACCTTTCAAATGGTATTTAGCATGTAAAATATTTAGTTTTTGAAGTCTTAACCAGCATAATTCGAATAGAAATAGTTGCTACATTCTTTGTGTAGCTTCGGCAACAAAAAAAATACAAATAAAAGTAAAGAGACCATTAAAAGGAATTTACTATTGAAATGAAAAGAATGTTACATTCATTTGAATATTGTTGGGCTGGCAAAATAGTTGATAAACGACTCTACCCTAAAAATAAACTATATAATTTGTGAAATAAATGTATGTTTTGGTCAACAATAATTTGCGTTTATTTGACCATCAAAAGGCTCGTAAAACATGAATGGTAGTGTCATTTCGGGTGTGTGCGGGTGTGTACAAGTGTGTGTGTGCGTGTGTGTGTGTTGAATCCCTTTCTTGGCCAGTTGGCGACTTTGGCCCTGCGGTTGACCACAAAATGTCAGGCGAGTCCTTTTGACTAATTAGACGACTTGCGGTGAACGTAATCATAAATACACAGAGCAATTATAATGTTTTCGAACAACAACAACAACATCGATAAGCAGCAGGCATTAGGCATATAAGACTGTCGAGTTAATTAATTTAAAGCTGGCCAAAAGAACTCGCGTCCTGGCCATGTGCAAAGTTGACTGGAAGCCAATGCGAGTCTTCAATTTCTTTTCATCCTACTCTTTTCTTTTGTTGCCTTTTCTTTTCTTTTCTAATTTTTTTCTTTTCTTTTTACCCCCACAATTTTTATCTCATTTTTGGCAATTGGAAGCTGTAGCCGCTGAATGTGGAGCGCGCAGTTAACAATTCAAATCCGGCAACTGGAAGTGACAGGCGAACATCAGTTTGAATGGCCAAAAAATAAATTGATACAAATTTCTACGAAATAAAATGCAGAAAAAAAATATAAAACTTGTAAAAGTTAAAAAAAAATGAAATAAATTTAAATGCAATTGTAGCGTTGTAATTTTTTTAAATAATACTTTTTCTTTGCGGTTTTAGGAAAATGGCAAGTGAAAAGCTGCGTTGAAAACTTATATAAACTGCGGAAAAATTGCAGAACAGAAAACGCTTCGTGTCATGTGAGAGAGCAGGCGCTGAATACGCGACGGAGAGAGAGAGGAGAGAGAGAGAGAGAGCATGCTAAGCAGCTGATTAAGCTCTCTGCTCTCCACAATTTACGCTCTCGCTACCGCGCTCTTGTGGCATCACCTGATTTCCACAGCAGCCGCGTTTCGAACTAGAAATCTGTTAACTTTAACAGAGAGCGACTGTCGGAGAGGAGAGGGAGTGGGGGGAGGGGAGGGGAGGGGAACTGTTAAAGGCTCCACCCGCTTATGATAGTTTAACTCTGTTGTTCTGCTGCTTCTTCGCTCTCGCTCTTGCTCTTTCTCTCCATTTGAATGTGTGTCAGCGACACACCGGGCGTATGCGTAATTTAAATTTAAATTTCTATGTGCGTCTTGTTGTTGTTGCTGCTGCTTTGAATTTGGCTCAAGCTTTTCTTAATCAGCAACGCAATTCACATGCTTGCAACGTGTTCGCCAAGTCATTCAGAGGAGATTTTCCTTTGCCTTTTTCCTTTGCCCGTTTGCCAGTTGCGCTCATTAGCGGCCACATTGTCGACACTCCGACAACCCGACAACCCGACAGCTCCCCTGCCCTTTCTCCCGCAAACTATTTTAATCAAGAGCGTAGCCAAAAAGGGGTTAAGTTCACAGCTAACAAAATTCTCACCGATATCTATGCAAATCATCACTTTGTGCTACCAAATTCGACATTTTTAACACGATGAAAAAATTAGATATTGTCTGTTGTCAATGACTTGATGTATACTAAATATTTTTCACAGATGTCATAATTTTCGCAAACAAATTAAAAAAAATTAATGTTTCCTATCGAGACATTTGTATCTTGAAACTCACTTCATATCGAAAAACCTGGTATTTATTTATTAATGTATAAAGCCGGTTGTTCTGAATGACTCAACTTTGTGCAGCCCAAACGGTAAGACAGAGATGCATAAAATTTTGACACAACATACCTAAGGGAAAATCAATCTATTTTTCGAGGAAGGAAATAAAAATTCGTAAAAAATAAATAATTAAATAAATAAATATAAGTATTTACATTTATAAAATTTGTAAAATTATATAAATAAGTTTATTTCGTTATACTTTATTCTTAATAAAACTATTGAGATGTTGAAAATTATTGAAGTTCATAAATAGTCTTCAAAAATCAAACTCATAAAATAAGCGACGTTCAATATTAAGAATGTGCTGTTAAACTTATTCTTTAGGGACATGTTGTTTACAAAAAATAGTTCTTAAATGCTCTGTTGATTAAGGAAAATAATCTTAAATAGGTTAATGGGTACAAGATGCTGATGCCGCCCCCTTTTGCTACGCCCTTGGCTTTAACCCACTGCGACCTTTGGTCGACATCGTGACATCGTGACATCGTTAGAGCTGTTGAGTGAACTAACTGCAACAACTGCTGGTCAGTTGGTTTCGCAAAGTTGTTTAAAGGCTCGCAACAAATAATTGGCAATTACAAACAGAGAGCGAGAGACAGAGAGAGAGAGAGAAAGAGGTAGAGGTAGAGAGAGTGGGATAAAGAGAGAAGCAGGCCATCAAATATGCAGTCAAATGTTTGCACAGACACTGAAAAATGTGCCACAACAGCTTCAGTTGCCAGTTGGCGGAAGTAGCGAAAGCAGGGGGTAGTTTGTGGGGTAGTTGGGGGGTTAGTTGGGGCGCAGTTGTCGACCTCTAAGTGCCACAAATTAACCGCAACGCGTTGCTTATTCAGCTGGCGCTGATGTTGCCACTGTCGCTGCTCTCAACACTGATAATTACGAGCAGAAATATAAAACCTGGAAATGAGCGAGCGACACAGAGAGAGAGAGAGAGAGAGGCAAAGAAGGAGAGAAGGAGAGCAAGCTAGCTTGATAGAGAGAATGAGTGAGCGAGAGAGGGAGAGAGAGACAGGGAACTCTGACGCTGAGCGCGGATTTCTAAAGTGGACTGAAGACTCTGCTGGACTTTAGATGAAATCCTTGAGTGGGTTGGGGGGATGACTTCAATAATTAATGAGCAGCTAAAAATGTCACGCAGCGATGTTGTTGTTGTTGTTCCCGCTGTTGTTGTTGTTGTTGTTGTTGCCGCGCGGAAGTGTTGAGCCCAATGCAGGATTTTGCTTTAGCCGAGAGTTGATGCTGCTTTGCTCATAATGGCGAACTTAAGCTTGTTATACCCTGCAAAAGCACAGCACACAGGGTAGCTACACACGATCAGCATTTCTTATCAAAGTGCTCTACAAACTGCTTTAATTTCATTGTGACTCTACATACATTATACAGTTAATTTTACATTCTTCATTTAGAATTCGATTAAAATTCTAAAAAGTTGTTATTTTTTTAAGTTTTCAACTTATTTTATTTTAAACACATTAATTTATTTCTCAACTAACAACTAAACTTTGTAAATTATAATAAAAATGTATCTAAATCGAAGAAAAAATCCTAAAATTGTTGATTAAAGATTTGAAGATAGTTAAAAAACTATTCAATTTTAAAAATTCCTGATTTTTTTTAGTCAACGGACTAATAACATCACAGTAAATTTCAGCTGTTGTTGAGTGTGCCTAAAGAGTATCTATTAGTCCTGCTAAAAACTGGCCAGCTCGGTCAATTCATAAGCGTGTTATACCCTGCAATCGACTTGCTGGCAGAGTAGATAAAATCTCAGCAGGCAGCCGCACTAACCGAATAGCTGATTGGCTGTTATTGCTACCTACAGGGTATCTTCTAGTCATGTAGTGTATGCCAGAGGACTTTCGCTTGTATTCATTTGTTTTCATTTGTCTTAAAAGGTTGCGGGTTTGATGCTTTGGGGCTTGGCATATTTTTTGAGGTTAACGGGCTGAATTTAAATGAGTTGCGTTGAGTTTTGTTGTCTTGCGTTGCGGCAAGGGTTGTCCCTCTACCCTCTACCCCTCTGCCCGCCCTCTCTCTCTACCCCTATCGTTGTCCCTTGCCTCGTTTCCCATTGCCCATTGCCCAGCATTAAATTAAAGCATGATGTAATGCAAACGCTTCAAATATTTTCCAAATAAAATAAAAAGAGTAAGAGAGTGATTTTTATAGAAATATATATAATATAGAAAATTTGACAAATATAACAAAAATTACCAAATCTGAATATAGAAACGAAACTAGTAATGAATTTTGCTTTATATTCTACTATTTCATAATTTGTTTATTTTTATTAGAATATCTATATATATAAAATGTTTACTGACTTCTTTGGGGGTGTGAATACGAGGAAATAATTTATTTAATAATATTTATATTAGCCTTTTAACATTTTTTAAATAAGATATTTTCTAAAACTGTAATTGCGAATCTGCGTCCGAGCAAAACAAGTTCGCAAAAGCGGGCCCTCTAGTATTTTGTATAGATTTATGTTTAAAACTGTTTATATTAGTTAGATATATATATTTTTTTTTCTTATAAGCAAATTGGAATTTTCAATCTATCTCAATTTTATATATATAAAACTGGTTGTCCTGACTGACTGATATTGGCTCAGTTCAAAGGGTAACACATAGGATTCTAACATTTTGACACAACATAGTTGAGATAAATTTGTACAGTACTCACCTTGCAGTCGTCACACTGATTGACCAGCGAATATACCTGACGGCAATCGAAGCGAAAGAGTATCTCGGATAGTTCGCAGGTGATACGATTGGCCAAGGCGTCCACCTCGAGCAGATCCGTGAGGAGTTCCACACACTTACGTGGATCGCTGAGTGTGGCATTCAAGGCGAGTGTGTGCAATGCACTCAACACACTACGTTCACAGCAATGACGCAATCGGAGGCTGCGGAGTCGCAACAGCAGCTGACCAGGCGATCCCATGTCACACAAATACTGTGGACCTGTTTCGACGGCATCGCCCAGGTAATCAAGGCACTGTTGTTGTTGCTGCTTTGCTGTTGCTCATGTTGCTCATGTTGCTGTTGCTCTTGTTGCTCGTTGGCTGTGAGTTGCTCTGCTGTCTGCAGATGGCTATAAAGCAATGTGGGCATCGTTTGTTCATCCAATTCATCGAAATCTCCGCTGCTTGTTGTCGTTGCTGCTGCCAATGTGGATGCATCCATTGCCTCCATTTCCAGCTCCTGCTGTTCTTCAGTTGTTGCTGCTGTTGCCGTTGCTGTTGTTGCCACCTCCTCCTCCATCTCCTCCTGCTCCTCCTCCTGTGTTGGTAGCCCGTCTAGTTGCCATTTTTTATCGCGTCGCATTCGCGACATGGCTTTAATCATATTCCTGTTATTATTGTTATTGTTCTTATTGTTGTTGTGGCTTAAACGCGAATGCTGTGGCGACTTATAGTTAAACCTATTTGCATTTATGAAATACTTGAGTTTATTATCTGCGTATTTCGCACTGTCCGTCGGCCGCTGTTCAGCACAGGAACGCGGACAGATTGGCGGACCAGGTCCCTCATCGACCCAGGCCATGGGCAGTGTACCAGCTGAGCACTGACCCTGTAAGAGAAGCAAAGAAGAAATGATAGGGTATTCATTAATTTAATTCCATTTAAGAATATTCCGCATTTTCTCCAATATATTTATCATTTTATAAATGTATTACATTGAAATGTTAGCATTATAACACAATATACGCACTGTAAATTAACATTGCTTAACGAACTGTTATGAATAACATATTATGTAATGTGGATTTGTTTGCTTCGAATATGTTTTAGATTACAATAAGCCTGTAGACCTCTTAGTATTGAAATAACAAAACTGAAAATTCACAATAATGAAAAAGTGAAAAATAGTTATTTTAGTTTCAATTAAAAAGATCTTTATTATTATAAAATATTAAATAATGTAATTATAACACCTAAACTGTTAAGTTAACATTTTAGTTTTGATTATACTATATACCCATAAATTATATTTATGTATTTACTCTGCCAATATCCTGAATCTAAAAAAAATGCCACACATTTTAAATTGTTGGAGAAATATATAAATTAATTCCAAAATCTGACAGCTCCATCGAATGCAGAAGACACATCAATTATATTGGACACAAAATGGATTTCAGAAAACAATAACTGCACTTTTGAGACTAGAGTGAAAATCTCAGCGAGCGATATTCCAAAAGTTGGGGAGTATTAATAAATAAATGAAACAAATCTGAGTGTTTAATGCAGACAATTACGCATGTATAAAAAATGTTTGCATTTATTTAAAAATTAAGCTGGTTAGTGGCAAATACAATGCACCACACACACACACACATAGTATACATAGAAGGGGGTGAGTGAAAGGAGGAAGGGGAAGAATGCCTGGCAACGGGGTAGAAAACAAAAAGTACTCTCGTATATTGAAAAAGTTTTGTGCAGCTAGTAACAACAACTACAACAATGACAACAACGGCGAAAGTCATAAAATAAAACAACAGCAACAGGAACAGGAACAGCGAGAAGAAGACGAAGAAGAAGAGCAAGCTAAATAGAAGCCAAACAACGAAACAAACAACAACAGCAACAACAGCAACAACAAAAGCGCTGAGTGCATAAAGAGCTGATGTTTCTCGTTATTAAAATGACCGCACTTCGTTGGAATTTTCCACTTTTCCACATGCCCTGGTATTAAACACAAGCAGAGCGCAAATAATAATAATAAAAATAAGCAAAAAAAGCGAAAAATAAATAAATAAAAAACCATGCAGCAAAAGAAAACAAATATTTTCCAAAGTAAAATTAACGTTGCATACTTTATGGCGTCGTCGATATCGATACCATTAATGGCTCTCACATGTGGCCCATTATACCAACTGAAGGCCAACTATTTTATTTACTTTTTTTATATTTTTATAAGCCCAGCATTGGAGCGCATCGATGGTTGTAAACTCAGTGACTAGTCTCCACTTTTTGAGTTGTGTTTATGGTACGAAAAGTTTATTTTTAGAATAAATGATTCTTTGATTCTATGCAATCTTAAAAGTCATTTGACTAAAGAACATTACAAATATTTATATAAAATATATAAATAGCTTCAAAATAACAGTTTTTTAATTTTTATGGGTTCATTTATGTCGATGCACTCTAGTCAACATATCTGGCGAAAGCAGAGAAATTGAATTCCCCAAAAGATATCAAAAGATATAGAAACAAAACGGAAAACTGAGAAAAAAAGAAGTGTTGAAATTGCACTGCAGGTAACATCAATATGAAGTGTGTGTGTGTATGGGAGTATGTGTGTGTGAGAAATGTGCAGCAATCAACAACGCATATAAACTCAATTGCCTGGGCTCAAAGTACTCTGGTTGTTTTTTTTCTCCACTTCCCGGGAGACTCACAATTGGAAGCAAGTTCAATTCTCGGAGTTGAACAGCACGCACGCAAAAAATTAGTCAGGTTAGAGACGAATTCGGATCGGAGAGAGAATGAGAATGCGAATAGGAGACAAATGAAAAGCCCTACAGTTACCAAACACACACACTTACACACTCACACACTCACTTGAGCCAAAAAAGAAAAGAGGACTACTTTGTGAGCTTAAACTGTAAAATACTCTGTAGAATGATGTGTGTAAATCATTTTCAAATGCCTTAAAGTTTAACTTCTACTTTTAGTCCACTTTAGTGACTTTCGAAAATGTGAAAAAATATATTTGTCAAAATAAATTATCTATAAAATTTAATTTAATTGTATTTTGTGAAGCCTCAAATTGCTTCAATGAAATATGTCGCTTTAATAAATAAAAATAAAATTATAAAAGGCTTCTTGCATATTCAACTTAGAATAAATTATTGATGCATGTTTCACAAATGCAATTTTAGAGAAAACCAATCAAATTACCATACATTTTTTGTAGACCTACATTTTTCAAACATTCCTGATTATAAAGCTTTTGAAAACTTTTAGAAATTTTGAGAATTGGATCTTGTTTTAGATTGATTTAGATTGCTATTAAAATAAAGTCCATAGATTTTAATCTGAATAAAACTAAATTACAAAATAATCAGCTCGATTTAAAATGAGCACACTTTGTATCACAATTTCATATAAATTCTATATATTCATATATTTAATAAAATTCATGCGTGATCCCAATAAGTATGCTATAATAATTTGTATTGAGCAAAATTGCAGTTTTCTTGATGGATTGCCATTGATTCAGTTTGCCAGTAATAATAAAAAGTTTTATTTGAATTTATATTTATTTTTTGTTGGTTTTTGGTAGGTTATCAGTTCTGGAACAATTCGGAGCCCCCGAAAGATGTGTTACTATCATTAAAACACATTTCAAAGCAGGTCAACAAACGTGAGAGAGACTTGTTTATTTTTTATTTTTATACAGGGTATAAAAAACACAATACAATGCACATATACACACACAGAGGGGGGGAGAGAGAGAGAGGGAAAGTGAGAGACAGAGATTTTGAGAAGCACGTGTACACGTTGCCATTGTTGATTTAATGGCAGACCAGCTGCGGCCCAGTGCACAACAATGCGACCCAGGATTGAGTAGAGAACTGCTGAAAAGGGTGCTTTCACCCCTCGAAAAGGGGCGAAGAGACGGGTGAGGGGGTGTGGAGAGAAGTAGAGAGCAGAGCCGTGGGTTAACGGCAGCTAACGGACAATACAAGACAGCAATAAGATAAATTCTTCAATGCGCAACAGCGAAATAAGAAATTACAGAATGAACTGACATTACAATTTGTTAGAACCTTTTGCCCTGCCCTGCCCTGCCCTGCCCTTGAGCCACCATTGCCCTGACCCTACTCGACATTTGCCACCCCTTTTTCCACCCCTTTTTGCCACCCCTTTTCTCCCCACTTCCTGATTAGTTGCGCTCATTTCGCTCCGATGGCCGTTCAAACAGTTTTCGAAATGCAAATTGCAAAGTTTTGCAAAAACTTTCGCGAGTTTTGGTTAATGCAAAATTCAAGGGAAAATCTGAAAAGTTTCAATTCAACGTAAGAGTCGATGCTAAAATTGAAGCTGTTGTGGCTGAGAAACACACAAACACACACACAATTAACAACTGGCTAACTTGTTAGCTTCCTGGCCAACTGTTGTTACTCAAGCTGGCTAACACTTAATTATGCCGAATTGTTTTTTTTGGCCAAAACACAAGTTTGAACCGCTTTACCTGCAGGCCAAAGTCTCAAGTCGAAAGCACAGCGCGCAAAATCATAACTATTAATTATAAAGTAGCTTTAATGAGCATCAAAAATGCCCCAGTGTGAATGCAAATTATGCACAGCGAAGCCAAATGATTCAATATTTATGAACACATTTCTAGAGGGATGCGTCATTTGAGACTGTCTAGAACAGCAAAGTTGCTTTTGTTGAAACGATTGTACTAAGAATTCTATTAACCATATTTATTAAATAATATATATATAAATAAAAAATTTATTTTCCAAATGATTACAAATTAAATGCAGAAGCATTTTAAATGCTGAATTATGATTAAAATGATATTCCGCTTGAAAATCGGTTGAGTTTTGATGAAGTTATGAGGGATCAAAGTTTTTGAAAAAATGTCAAGGGGGTAGGTATGGAAAATTTGATAATTTTTCGAAAAAAATTAATTTTTCTAGATAAACCAAATTTAAATGCAGAATAAATTTGGAGGCCAAATCATGAACAAAATGATATTCCGCTTGAAAATCGGTTGAGTTTTCAAGAAATTATGAGGGATCAAAGATTTTGAAAAAATGTCAAGGGGGTAGGTATGGAAAAATGGAGAATTTTTCGAAAAAAATTAATTTTTCCAAGCAAACCAAATTTAAATGCAGAATTAATTTGGAGGCCAAATCATGAATAAAATGATATTCCGCTTGAAAATCGGTTGAGTTTTGATGAAGTTATAAGGCATCAAAGTTTTTCAAAAAGTTTCAAGGGGTAGTATGAAAAATCGTTAGAGTTTTCATGAAGTTATTTAAATTTTGCCTTAAAAACTAAAGAGCATGAACAGTAACTAAATCTAATTAAAATGAAGAGTCAGCAATGTTCATTTTCCGTCAATCTAAGGCAAAATTTTGTCGAACAGAAAAGCGAATAAGAAAAGAGAGAATAAACAATAGCTAGAGATAATGTCGAATGTCATTTGCTGTTGTCTTAGAGCTACAAAATAATTCGGTAGCTAGAATTTGAAAGGCATGTGACATGCACATTACGCATACGACCCATTGGGCAAGAAATAGAAAATGCCAAAGGAGGAAAAACGAGAGGAAATTCGAATCGAAAATGTTTGGCATGAAATATTCATCATTATAGCTGTGGATAATTGAAATTGCAACAGATGTGGATACTCTAGTTGTTGTTGCTGTTGCAATTGCTGTGGATGTTGCTGCAACAGAATGTTGCCCCAGACACGTGGCCAATAGCTTAAAAAATGCATGTGTCTGTCGACAGTCGAGTGTTTGTATGTGTTTGTTTCTATTCCCCCCTTCCCTCGCTTGATTATCTTATGCAAGTTGTCATCAAGTTGGCGACTGTCCAAGTGACTGACAGTCGAGCCTAAGTTCTTTATTGTTGCAACAACAAGTTGCCTCTGCGTCGCCTCTCTAATCAACGTGGCACAGCAGGAAAAAAATAGTCTTAAACAAAGCCTTGGCATAATGGAGTGTATGCATTATGGCTAATAGCCAGGCACACACACACACACACGCACAAACACTCACACACACACACAGATGCACACTTGGGCAGCTAGTTAAATGTCCTTTGTGTCATTGAGAGCCTTGTCTGTGTTGTTGGCTTTGCATGTTGAAAGGCTTTCGTCTAATAAACCTCTACAGGCAGACAACATGCCTCCCTCTTCATTCCCCTCCTCAACCCTCCTCCTCCTCCTACTCCTCCTACCCAGCACTGCATGAGACAATGGCTTGGACGCTGACCACCGCCAGAGGGCGCACTTGACCCCGGACAGTTTTTGAGCCAAGTGTTGATAGACGCTTTCCACACTTTTCTACATTTTCACACTTCTCCAAATGTCGCCTAAATTTGCGTTCATGACCTGACAATATTTGGAAACTTAATTTCTAGTTCCCATGAAAATTAAAGCAAATATTTATATTCTATTTTATTTTATTCTATTTTATTTTTATGCAGCAAAAATTAAACAGTTTTTCAGTCTAATTTAAACTTTGTTAACAACATTTAAACAATATAATATATCATTAGAACTTCTACTTATAAATATTATTTCTATAAAATGAATCTTTTTTTATAATCGAAAGCTAAAAATGGTAGTTCATATTCGTTTAAGAATTACGCTATAATAACATTTATATTTATTATTTAAATAGTACAAATCATCTAAAAATAGTTTCATTCTAATACTTAATAAATCAACGCTAAGGATCAATAATATATTTTTTATTTATATATATTTTATTTTAATTATAAATACATAACATAAATTTATTATATATAATAAAATAGCAATATCTATAAAATTGCTCTAATATCTTAACGTTTCATTAAAATTACCAGTTAATTTCAAAGGGAACTTTTTAAATTCATTATTGTTAATCTTCTGAGTAATTTTGGTAGCTAGTTTCCTTATTTGCCACAAATCTGAGTTAATCTTTAGCTGCATTTTGTGAGCCTCATGTAAATATTTGGTAAAACAATTAAAATTTTGTTCGAAAGAAGAATACACCGGAAAAAAAAACATAGACAGAGGCAGAGGCAGCTGCTGTCAGAGCCAAAGACGAAGCAACCAAAAGTGCACTTGGTGCTAAACACCAGCAACAGCAACAGCAACAACAACAGCAACAGCAACAACAACAACGGCAGCGGCAACGGAACCGACAACACTTTAAATGTTACAGCTTAACCTCGACAGGCAATTCAAACAATGCACACACACACACACAACTACACACACTTCACATGTGTGCGTGTGTGTGTGTGTGTCAAATTTCAACGCTTGTCAACAATGGTGCAAGAAAAATGCAAGTGCAAAACAGCTACAACAACAACAACAACAACAGCAGCGTCAACAACATCAGCAACTGTAGAACGCAAGTGAGAGAGCGAGAATGTGTGTGAGCGACAGAGAGAGGGAGAGGGGGAATCTGTCGCAAGCAGCACTCAAATTTCCAAATGCAATATGTGTGTGTACACTGATAAAAAAAAATCAAAACTACAATTGTTGTTAAGAACATTAAATTCTTGAAGTTAGAAAGTACTTCTTAGTTTTGAGAACATTTTAAATAAGGTTCAGTTTTTATTATAAAAATAAGACTTATGATATGAAAGAGTTCGTAACAAAAATTTAAAAAGGAATATTAATAAATGTACAAGTTCTATATTGATACTTTAATACTATGAAAATAAGTTTTATTGACTTGGTATTTTTTTAAATATTCCAATATATACACGAACTCTCAATTTTGACAATCATTTGAGTATGTCACATGCTTTCAAATAAAACATGTCTTATTTATATTTTCCCAGCAACTTAAGTTTACTATTCTTAATATTCTTAGTGTTAGTCTTATTTTAGGAACTATATAGTGTTCCTGCATACAATGCATATTTTTATTTTAAGAGCTGGCATTTTTATCAGTGTATGTGTCTTGTGTGTGTGTGTGTGTGTGTGTTTGCCTGGTAGAAGCGTAAAAAGTGACGGGCACAGAAACAGACACGAACACACGGAGAGAAGACTCGCATAGCCCGCATGGGAAAACAGAGCAAGAGAGAGCAAGAGACAGAGACAGAGAGAGAGAGAGAGAGAGAGGATGAGCGAGAAGGAGACAGAACATGGCTTGTGGGCAACTGTTAAGCACAAGTGTGAGTGGGATGCATGATAGGGGCCTGCGAATAATTGTTTGTCACTTGACGGGCCGCGATATACACAGGCATATGAGTAGCAACCACACCTCCCTCTCCCCTTCACACAACCTCCCCCCCTTCCACTGCATATCGCAGCCCGCCCCTCCCTCAACCAACCCTTCGGCCCACTAACAAGAACAGCAACCATAACAACTGTCATTTCACCTTGATGTTGAAATTTTTCCCGTTGTCGTTGCCGCTTACTTTGTTGTCAAAATCATAAACATGGCCCCTAACCTCACTTCACCACTCCCCCACCACGCCTCCCTCCCACCCCCGCCTGTTACGCGGTCATTTTCATTGTTTTCCATGCAGCTTTCAATTTAATGCAGCTGCAATAACAATTGCCTGCTGGAATTATGTAATCAGTCTCTTTTGCCTGCCTTCAAATAGCAGATTAATTCTTCAATTGCCACACAAGTGTTGTATAACGCCAGAAAAATACTGCAAAGGAGTTTTAAATGAGCACGTGATTAAATTAAAGATCTTTAAATTCTATCTACGTGCTAAAATTGACTGCTCCTTTCAATTTATCAGTGTCTCACTTATCACTTCTAACTGTTGCTCTTTCAGTGCTGTATAACGTTCAATAAAAATGCAAGGAAGCTTTAAATGGGCTTGTTATATTATGAAAGTTCTCTGAAGTATCTAAATTTACAACAAAAGTCTTTGGATCATATTTTTAAAAAATTTTATTTTACAACGATTGTCATTTAATCACATTCTAACGTAGCAATGCCAACTGCAGCTGTTACCAGTGTTGCATAACGTTAAATGAAGTTGCAAGAACGTTTTTAATATATTTATTACATGATTACAGCTTTTTAATTGATATCAATTTGTTAATATTCTCAGTTGCAACTGCTTTTCGTTCCCAACAGTTGAACGTTGAAATTAGCTTGCGTAAAGGACAAAATCACGCAACGTTGCGAAACGCCGAGCAGAACTTTTGCCGAGCCAACACGGCCAGGACAATTACAGGGCTGTGTGCATAATTCAGCGAGTGCTCCCCAAGGTGCTGTAAACCTCCAAATGGGGCAAATCATTTCAATGTTTCCTTTGCTCCAACTGACAGAAAACAGACGGACAGACGGACAGACGGAGAGAGGCAGAACCGTTGTTAATGTCGAATATGCTCGACATAAAACAGCTTTAATTTGTCAGCCATATTATAAATACATATATAAATAAATAATGAGTATAACAATTGTGAAATAATATCTTTGCTGAATTATTGATTAATATGTTTACTCAAGAAACTGAGTTGCAGAGAATTATTTAAACAGTTCAGCTCTATATAGTTAATAATTTAACAAAAAAAAATTAATATATTTCATTTTGATAACTAAAACCATTCTATAATTTCATTATGATATTCCTGAAAACTTAGGACATCTTTAAAATAATTATCCCACATAATAACTCAAATATAATTATATAATTTGAAATTAAACATTTTTCAAATATCCAGCTTAATTAAAATAAATGTGAAAGTATTTGTAGACATTTGAATAAATTTTTAGAAATTTGAAGTGTTAATTCTTGCTGTTATTTGACCGCATTAGTACTCCAGAACACATGGGATTCAATTACAGAGACAGCTATCAAATCATGGAATAATGTACAACTTATGTATCGAAAGCAATCCATCAATAATATATGTATATGTTAAGTGTGTGTGAGGGGGATTTGTCGCTACTTGGGAGCATTATTTTAATCATATATAAACAGCGCGAGTATTTATCACTCATTATTTATGCATATATCAATCTAGATGGCCGTCAGCCCATTAACGGGCAAACAAACGGGACACAAAACCGGAAACCGCGCCCAAAAATCCAATCGCAAGGAATTAGGCAACGTGCCAAATGCCAAGTAATAGTGAATGTGTGTGTGTGTGTGTGTGTGGGGAAGGGTATGTGTGGGTGTGGGTGTGGGTGTGTCAGTTAACACAACACACACCTGTCTATCAACGTGAATGATACTCATACAATTGAGTAGATTCGTTTGTTTGTTTGTTCACCTCGCAAGCGGCATATTGAGAGCCTCATTTGTGGAGAAGGAAACATGAGGCAACGACGGGAGGAAACTGCTGGCTTTTACGCCCTGATGCCTGTGTTATTATGCCACACAATTTTATCAACATTAATTTGTCAAACATTCGCCGGCACTTTGCATACACATATATGTACTATATTCATATATGTATATGTTGTTTATGTTGTTGTTTCTCTAATGACAACAGAATGGTATTAATATCATCAAATGAGTTGTAAACAGTTGTGGACAGCTTTTGTTTAGGGCCTCGTTTACTCATTTCCGCACTCGTCACTTTACACTCGTCGCTCGACTCTCGCTGCAATTGCCGGTTTGTTTATTTTCTCAAACTTGTGGGTTGAACAACTTTACTTACTCGCTATTATTTCGGAATTGAAAGGCTTCAGACCTCATTAAAGTATTTCCGCACTCGTTTCTATACACTCGCCCTGTTTTTTGTTTGTTTATTTTTGTCAAATAAAAACGATACAGCAAACTCGCTTTTGTTAATGAATTGAAAGATTTTAGGCCTCATTCGCTTATTCTTGCACTCGTTACTTCAAACTCGCTGCAACTCCCTGATTGCGTAATTCATAAAGTTAGCTGCAAGTTGTTGTGGGCTAAAAAACGCACACCATTCGATATTTTTTAGAAACTAAAAGAGAAGAGAATATATTTGCGCTTTCCGCACTTGTTGTTTCACACTCGTCGCTCGCCTCTCGCTACTTGCTGCAATATATATTATTTCCTATTTCTTTTATATATATTAAATGTTTTGTAAACTAGTTATTTTATACACTCGTTGCTTGAGACTCGTCGCTCTTCACTCGCTACTCGCTGCAACTCGCCGTTTGTTTTCTCCCATTAAACTCGTAATGAAATTCTTCACTTGAATTTCATTTGCAACTTTTCAACAATGCTCATTGAATAATTTACGCTCTGCTCTGTTGAGGCGAAAATGGAAGAAAAAAAATAATTGTAACGGCAAACGAATGTGGCTACAGCAACTGCGTGAGGACATGAAAGAGGGGAGAAGGAGAGCAGGGCACGGGAGAGGGAGAGGGAGAGGGAGACTGGCTTTGGTTGACGCTCCACTTAAGCTGGTCCCACGGCAATTTACGTGCCGAGCAGCTAGCGAAGCTTCAACCTCTATTCACACAACGCCCCTCACATAATTGCATTAAGTTGTATGGAGCTGGCAGCTGGGAGTGGGCGTGGTCTTAGCAGCTGGACATTGAACGTGCATGGACTTGTCTGGACTTGCCACGACTTGCCACGACTTGCTTGGACTTGCTTCGAAACCGTTGTGATCTGTTTAATGCAATTGTTGAGGAATACCAAATTTCTTAATCAATGCATACACCTTAAAATGGTGGCAACATTCTGTCACTATCACTCAACTGACAAATTCGTGTCCCGACGCCATTTGCATCTTGCCAAGAAAGTTGGCGTTCGGTTTAAGCCAAAAGACATGCAAATTGCACTGCAAATTGTCGGTAATTAACGGATGTGGCCAAAGGCAGTCAAGGTTGCCGGATATAGATTGAAACACCTTAAGGCAGTGCAGAGAGTGTAGAGTGTAGAGTGCGGAGTGTTGCGTGTAGCGTGTAGTGTAGTGTAGTGTAGGGGCGACAGGCAACATGACACTTTGGTAAAGCGGCTGCTAAGCCAAGCTAATTAGGCTGCTAACTAATTGAAGTTCGTGTACAGCCATTTGACTCTGACATTTGCGGACAAAGACTAAGACGAAGGCGAAGCTGAAGATGAAGCTGAAGCTGAAAATTGCTCAAATTTTGATATCTCTAAATGAACAGCGTAGAGAATTAAAATCTTAATCAAGTGTACAATCAAAGCATAACGTTTACAGGAAATTGATACCATTTAACCTTTAATAGAGGATATACAACATATTATCTTCTACTGACAAAATTTGTTTGCAATTTCAATTTCAATTTGCAATTTTGTAACCTATAACCTTAATCAATGCGGCATACAATCTTGCTACAATCTGTGTGGCATTGTATGAATTGCAATTCAGTCACAATAAAGCAGCTTCAATTGCCGCAAGTCGACAGTGAAGAAGGATATGCCTATGAATATCTTATGGACATGGACAACCTGAAGCACTTTACTTACGACGAGTGTGTTTCTCACAGCCATCAAGAAAGGACAACGGAAATGCCAATAACTGTGTGTCAGTGTGTGTGTGTGAGAGTGAGTTCCTTTGCCACTCTGATATATCAGGAAACAGTCGCTATAGTCACTACAGTCGTCCATTTTCCCCAGTTGGTCAGTTTGAGTCCTGGGGCAAGGCGCATTCAATCAGTGTTATTGCAGGCTGTCCAAATCCCTGGCGGCCACAAGTTTCATTGCTCGCAACGATTTGCCATTCAAGTGGCGAGCAGTTGCTCATAGTCCGTAGTACGTAGTCCGTAGTGAGGAGTCAGAGCTGGAGAATCGACAACGGCAACGGCAACGGCAACGGAATTCTCGTCGTCAAAACCCAGAGCGGAAATTTCTGACAGCGCTCGCATTCAGCTGCAATTTGGCTTGTCTGTCTGACTTGGCATTGGGATTGAGTTGCTGTTGTTGTTGCTCTTGTTGTTGCTCTTGTTGTTGCCATAAAATGTGTGTGTGTGTGAGCTGGCAGTGAAAATGATGTAATCATATTGCACATGGCATCGGCATCAGGAGCAGTTTTCACTTGCCACTGTGCGTTTTGCCTGCTTACGAAATAATTGATTTTGTGTGCACATCCTTGACACAAATAAACACAGCACACACATTTATATATATGTATATATATAAATATATATAAACACACACACAGAGAGAGCTAGCGCGCAAGTTTAACAAACTGCCTGGTCTGGAAGCTCTATGAAAATGTTGAATGCTGAACGTTGAATGTTGAATGCAACAAAGCATTGGTTTTTAATTGAATTTGAATTTGAATTTGCAACGGCAACGGCAACGGCAACGCAGCCCTTTGACTGCTTGCATTGCCCAGTGCAATGTTTTGCAAAACTGTTGAGCCAATCTCCCGCCTGCCAACAATATTCCATAATGCAAACTTCGATTTGTTTGCCACTTGCAACAAACGTCTGTGCTTCCCACCCTAATTTTGGTCGTACACAGCAAAAAAAGAATTCGCAATATCAACATACAATCAATTTTAAACTTCGATTCTTATGCTGACAACAAAACTCTTGACTCAAATGTGATTTTTCAATTCGCAGATATCTTAATTTAGAGATTTGTTATATTTTGTATTTTACACTGATTTTTTTCCGTGTAATTCTGCACTACGTTCGTTTGTTATAAATGCTTGCAAAGTTTCAGTTTCCACTCGACTATGCAACGTGCAAGCGGCAAATAGAAGCAAATAGAAACAGGCCATAACGCACAGTAAAAACCAAAAAAAAAAAAGGCAATACTTGCCACACAGAATGTGGTAAGTGTAGCAGGAGTAGGTAGGCGATGCTGCAGACGCTGGAAAGAGAGATGGTGACAAGAAGAAGCTTGCAACTGAGGCGCACTTGACAGGCACTCATGACATGCGCTGAGTGTATGCATATGTAGCATGCAGCGCTGTAGCTTGTAGCATGTTGCAATAGCAAAAAGCAATGCGAGCAACATAAACCATGTGCACAATAAACCAAACCACCTGGCACTTGACAACAGGCAACGGCAACGACAGCGGCAACGGCAACGGCTCGAGGAGCAACCGCAATGCATCAACACATCAACAGGCCACATCGCGTTGCAGGTTGCAAGCCACAGCAAACAAAGCCAAAGCTGAAGCCGTTGTCGATGCCGCTGCCATTGCCGATGAAAGCAAAACGATGAGATGAACGAGGTCTCATCAGAAATTCCGCACTCGCACTTGTATTCCCAATGAGCTGACAGCTGCCATTTGTATGTCTGTCTCTCAGTTTTGTCTCTCAGTCTGTCTGTAACAGACGAAGAGAGCGAACTACAAAAAAAGCGCAAAGTGTTGTTGCCGTTGGCTTTGCCTTTGCCACGCTTTTCTTGGCCATTGGCCACATAGTTTCGCTCAGGGAATGTTTATAGAATGTTTACTAATTTCCAGCCAAAGCCGTTGGTTATGGTTATGGCTAATTGAAATTGGTCTATTTTTGCTATCCTGGCGAAAATCTCTGTCAAGTTATATTGGCTGTCAAAGCTGCACAAAGACAACAGCCGATGACTTGCCAAAAAGCATTGAAAACCAACTTTTAATGACCGTCAGACCGCACTCATTTGGTATTTTAATGAAAGTTGCCATAATTTGTTGAACAAACACGAATATGAAAGTGACAATCATAGCATGTTGCATAAATGCAAACTAAATAACACACAGACAGCGTGTTGAGAAGAAGTGCAGAATTTATAAGAATGGAAATCATTTTCTTTTTTTTTTTGCGGTAATGCATATTAATTTTGAACTAAAGCTTTTGTGGTACTGTATGGTATTTATATATGACTGCACTACTCACTCGACACACGTATTTACGAGAGTTGTTTGATATGTACTGCAAGCTGGATATCAAATTTAAGTGGCGCCCAACGCGTGGTTAAATATTTCAATTTTGCAACATTCCATGTCAAATGAATTTTTTGAAGTAAAACTGTAATACATATCTTCTATATTAACAACGACTGAATTATATATTTTATTGTATGGTAAATTACTGTAGTTCTTGAAGTAAAGCATTAAATTTTATCTTTGAGTTGGATTTTTGGCTAACTTTCATGAATTTGTTTTTTAAGAAAACCTGGGCAACAAATTACAAGCCAAGTCAGGCAGGGAAGTGAAATGCATTTAAATAGTTTGATTGACTTGATTATTTAATTGCCACTGGCCGCAAATAACTAACCAACACTAAGACAAACTGATTAAACAGGTTGGGGAATACATTCTGGAGCAGATGCAGAGCATTGATTGAAAATCGATACGTACACGTGTGGATCTCAACTGAAATTGAAAGGCTCAAGCAATGGCCAAGTAACATCAATTAATTGGCACTGAAAGTCACTGTCCATCGGTCTGTCAGTCAAACAATAGCAGACAGCAGATTGAATGTTTCATGTCAGCTGCTGGCCAAAAGAATTTTATTGTTTCTACTGCTACATTACGTTACATTATAGTAAGTTTGGCTAAGAACTGAGCAAAACAAACAAAAATAATGGCAACGCTCGAACTCGAGTGCCAATGCAATCGCAATCAAAAGGCCATTGAGAAATGCCGCGAAATTGAATTAGATTTGCATAGGAAAACAGGCTGTTAATAAATATTAAAATTTGAATTATACTTGGCAACCCAATGAGAATTTTATGCGGGCTGCAAGAAAAAGAAAACTGCAAAAAAAAAGAAAAGACCACCCCAGGCATTTCATCTTGTGGTCGAACTGCGACTGGTACAGTAGGTGTACCCCCACATTTTGGCAACGTTTCAAAAGCCGGCCTCTGATTTCAAGACAAGCCACAAAGCCAAGAAACACAAAAAAAAATATATATATATATATGTGTATAAAGAAAGAAAAAAAAATGTCGAAGAATATAATCAAAATGCAAAAAAGTGACGATGAATTGAAAGTTTTCAACGTTTTCTTGGTTGCTTCTTCTCTGGCTGTCACAATTACGAGTACCAAAGCCATTTTCGTTGATTTGTAACACATTGCAGATGATGATGACGACCATGATGATGACGATGATAACGACGATGATGACGTACAACTTGGCTGTCGTGAAAGTAGAACTTGAGTGGCCCAAGATGTGGCGCAATTGTCACACAAACACTTTGCATGCACAATCAGAGGCAACGGCGAAAGCAGAATGAAGGAACAAACCCCTCACGATTGAGTGCCAAGCCCATCGACAGCTTCCCTTCATTTCAAATTTGAAATGCCCCTTACCCCTGGATTCCTCTCCTCACTCCCCACAATACAGTTCTTCTTCTGCTCAAGTTGAGTAGCACTAGTAATAAAAGTATATGGAAACTTGTCGCTTGACACTTGCAAGCTTTAGCCAATTGGTTGCCATAGAAAAATCTGCTGCCAACGAAACAACAGCTGCTGGGTTTCATCACTTTTGTTGCCGCTTAAATGCATTTAAAGGAAACAATACTAGTTAAATATTCCCAATTGGCCATTGGGCGAATTGTAAATGTCGACGAAGCGTAACATTTTGTAGCATAAATTAATATATTTTATCCATTTACGAATTTCCCACCAGCTGATGTTGCAATGCATATATTCAGCGGTATATTCAGGATGCTAAGCCTGGTGTTGAATTCAAAAATCTACGAATTTATTCAGTATTTCCTAGTTGAGATATGGTATTGTTAACGCTTCCTTTTATTTCTCCATCATCTGTGGACCTTTTTAATTTAATTTTAAAAAATGCCTCACAGCACGAATTAAATTTATATGGCGCTGCGTTTAAATTAAATATTAATAATCTCCAGAATCATGCTGAACAAAAGCCAGCTATATTATTTTCCTCAATGATTAAGGCAGACCCAGAAGGATAGTTCTTAATATTCCTGGGCTCCTTTACAAAGCGCTTACAATAAGAGACTCTATGAACTACACAGATCTGTATTTATATTTGCAGTCTTCAATGGTTATCTACCCATATATATCTCTATATTTGTATGCATTTAATCTGTTCTTTGTCGAATGCAATGAGACGACAATGGGAACGAAAAGCGGTCAGGAAAGGCGATGAGTAAATCAAAATGAGAGAAGAAACAGATTGTTGCACCAGCAAACCGATTATATTGATACACTTCAAAGACACTCAAGTTGAGACAAAGACAAGAACTTATAAATTTGAATACGTATAGCAGACATTCTCAGGTGCTGTTTAAAATGGCGCCCAATGTATGGTGGAATATTGCAATTTTCAAAGTTAAGCTGTTATACATGTCTTTCTTTAGAAGCTCATTAAATCAATTCAAAAGACGCCCAAAGTAAGGTTATATATTGTAATAATTGGTCTCTGGACTTTCAGGGATTTTTGTAACAAATAGAGACAACATTCTATACTCATTACGCAGAAATCTTTACAAATTCATCAAATCATCTAAAAAGGCGCTCAACGTAGGGTTAAATATTGTAATTATTTGCCTCTGGACTTTGCTTGTTTTCTGTTTAAAGCTAAAATCATTGGACAAGTGCTCGCATTGAACGTAAGGGTGCAAAGGAAAAAGAGTCCTGGCCATTGTCGTTGCTCCATTTAGTAGTGGCTTTATGGATTCGCTCTTGGTCGTGTCATGCGCGTGGCCTTCACTGCTGCCTGCTTTGCACTGGCATCGCACAATAATTATGTGCATGTGGCCAATATGGAATTGTCGTCTGTAGACGGTTCTGTGTTCTGTGTTCTGTATTCTGTGTTCTGTGAATGCGCCTTGTGTTCTTAGCCACGTGCAAGGTCGCAATACCAGCGATAAGATATTACACATTTAATTGTGCATTCGAGTGAAGTCAGCGATGTCACACAATCAATATTGAGTTCGCGTACAAAAACACAAAGATAAAAAACATTTCCTATATTTCATTTTTTAATAAGATTTCCTCTTAACTGCAACTGCATCTGAGTTAATGAAAGATCGGTGGGAAACAATAGGGACGAAGTGTCTAAAAATAAAATGAACAACGATTGACGGCTTTGTTTTTGTACAAAATTTTTGAAAAAAAAAGGTCTAGCTATAAGCGACTCTATCGAAGACTTTGAGACCTTAAGACCTTTGCGGTAGTTATCTTGTCTGTATGTTTGCTTAGTCGGTAAGCTTTTACTTCTCCTTCTTAATATATAGACAGGGAGTAAAATAAATTAGATTACATCTACGCAGCTTTTTATGAAAGTATCGACTGAAAAATAGCACAGTTGTATAAAGCAATTATGTAGCAAGTATATAGAGACATAAATGAGTGTATAATGGCTTATAAGAAGATTTCGTCATAAATAGTGAAACCGTTTCCAATTTAGAATGAGAGAAAACAAAATATTCGAGAGAATTTATAGAATACACCAGAAGCTGAGCTGAAACGGAACTGTTGTACTTATTTTTAATGCTCGGAAATTTATAAGATTTATAAGATCCAAGAGAAGTTTCCACTTTGTAAGGATTGTCTGACAAAAATGCAAAGCGAGAATGGATGGATATGAGTAATCATCACATTAATGGATGATTTTTAACACCTATTATTATGGTTATAATCTAAATCGTGTTTTTTCGAAAATGTCCCATTAAGGGAGCATTGCAGCGAGTCTTACCTGCAAGTCGGTGCCAGTTGTGCCTGGCTGTGCCAGATCACAAGCTGATATCCAAGGATTAAGGCGTGTTAATGCGGACTGAGTGCCGAGAATGGATTTCTTGAGGTCCACAACAGGCGCTGCTGTATCGCTGCTCTTGTTGTCTGTTGCACCAGTCGTTGTTGCTTTTGTTGTTGTTTGTGTATTTGTATTTGTATTTGTATTTGTATTTGTATTTGTTGTGGCAACAGTGGGCGACAAACTGCCGCCGTCCCTTTGGCCAATCGCTATCAAATGCGACGCATAGACGTCGTTGCCACTACGACTCTCCTCTCCCGTCTCACGTTTGTTGTTGTTGTTGTGGTTGTGATTGCTGTTGTCGGTCTCCTTCTCGTTGTGTTGCACATGCAGCACACTTTCATCGACCAATCGAATCTCGTCCTGTTGTTGCGACTCGATCTCCGCTTCCTTCGTTTGCGTCAAGGCAACACTTGCATCCAGATTGTAATCCTCCTCCTCCACCTCCTCGTTTAGCTTGATCAAACGATCGAAGGACTCCTCCGACAACAGATCGTCCTCGGCGACCAGCGCAAAGATGTCCTCGTTCGCGTCCTCGTTCGCGTCCTCGTCCGCGTCCGCGTCAAATGCCCGCGATGAGGCGTACTGCACAGGTAATCCGCTGTTATTCTGCTCCTCCTCCTCCGCCTCCTCCTCCTTCGCTTGCTCTTCCGCCTGCTCGTCAATAAGCGTCGCCTCGCTGCTGGACTCGGGCGCCCCGGCCCTTGCTGCTTCTGTTCCCGCAGCCGCGTCGTGGCTGCTTCCCGGCCTCGTGCTCTCGGCGACACTCCGGGCACGTCGCGTCGAGGAGGCAAGCGCGTTTGTATCGTCGGCGGCAGCGCCGTGCAGCGCCGGTCGCCGATAGAAATCAAAGTTAAGCGGAAAATTGTGAGCGGTCGGCGGACTGCTGGCACGGCCAGGGACGTCACCGGGGCTATCGTTGTCGTTGTCGCGCAATTGCGGCACCACAAATATGGAGAAGCCGCCACCAGCGTTCACAAAATTGGACGACTCGCTGGAGTCGTAGGTGGACGGTAACGTTGCACTCGCAGATCTGGAGGCTGGTGTCGTTGTAGTTGTTGTTGTTGTGGTTGTTATTGCTGGTGATGTTGTTGTTCTTATTGTAGTTGTTGGTATTAAGGAGCTGCTGCTGCTGCTGCTGCTGGTGCTGGCACGCCGAGCCCCCGAAATAAACGCAAGCGCCATCACGACCAGCCCGGGTCCTGGCCGCATATTGACCTCGGGTTCGGCGGTGCTAGCATGGTGCAGGCCCGCTTGAGACGCGCTTGCGACTCCAATTCAATGCGAGTAATGATGGGCTCATGGCCCCATCATCATCATTAATATGTGTGGGTTGCGTTTCGATCTTCTCCTCCACTTGCTGCCGGCTCCTGCTCCTGCTCCTCCTCCTTTTCTCTCGTCGTCTCCTCCTCGTCCTGCTTCTGCCTTCCGGCCGCTGCCTTTAAGGCGGCTCCAAGCGTTACCGTTTCCGTATCCTGGCAACTGCTCGGCTCGTCTCTGCTCTCTCCGGCTAGCGGCATGAATCACGTCGTTGTGCTGTAGAAAATGCTACAATTTCGGACACACTGTGTACACTAACTGCCCATAGATGGCGCTCCTTTTGTTGTCTCTTTGCGTTATTATTTCTGTCCTCGGCAGTTTGATCGGCAGGCAGTTGTACGTAAAGCAGCGGGACGAACTGAAGTCAAGAGGGCGGGGGGTGGGGAGGTAGCAAACACAACGCAACGCAACGTAATGTAACGAAACGCAAAGTTCCGACTTTGTCGTCAACGATTAACGATTTATATGCCACTGATATCGATAACACAAAACATTTCTTTTTTTGTAAAAATTTAACTACACTTTTCTTTTGGTAACATAGAATACATATATATTCTGCTTTCTATTTATTTTATATTCTTTTTTATTTTTATATTTGTTTTGGGGCCTTCGTTTAGTTGTTGCTGCGGTTTTGGTGCTGTTACTATTTGAATTGATTTGTTTTTGTTGTTGTTTTATTAGTGGTAGTAGTAGTAGTAGTTGTTGTTATTGCGACACTGCTGCTGAACATTAACCTTGAAATTGAAATTCGTGTGTGTCGTGTGTGTTTTTGCTTGTTTTGTTGCAGTTGCATATTATTTTCCTTTTATTTTTTTTTTTGTTTTATTTTTTAACTTATTGCCTCACGCGAAGGTCACATAGCAGCATATTTGGCTGGACTGCAAGTATTATAATTATTATTTGTAAAAACATTTTGTTTTGATTCACTGTTCAATGAGTTTCTAACATTTACACAAGAAACAAAAGACTTTTCGAAACGCACAAATTTTCGGTTTCGCTTTCGCTGTCTCATATGCTCTCTCTCTCTCTCTCCTCTCTCTCTGTGTCTGTTCGTATGTTCAAAACGCCAACGCAACGTTCTACAGCTCGTTGTTATGCGCCCACGCTCCAAGCTCAGCTGCGCGCTCTCTTTCGCTCACAATGACCAGCAAAACGCTCTTTTTTTATGCATTTGTAATATCGTTACATGCGTTCAACGCTTTGCAAAAGCAAAAGCAATTGCCAACACTTATAAAACGCAGTTTGATGACAGAGATTTATGACACACACACACACGCGCGCACACAAGAACAACATAAAAACTAGTATTTTGCATTTTGCATTGTCTGCTTTGCATTTGTGCACAAACAACAACAGCGTAATGAGTGTCTGTGCAAGTGACACAGCAGCCAGCTTTAAGCGAGCCAATAAGCAATAAGTGTGAGAGCGGGAGCAACGATTTTAGAAGAGTGGGAGCAGCAAGCAGCCAGCTTCCACGACGAGCACATGACGAGCACGAAGTTAAACGAAGCAGCCACAGCAGTCACCGCACAAAGAAGAATGCCGAAAAAACGTTGCTAGCACACGCACACACACACACACACACAGAGTCACGCTGACACACTGACACACACTCGCACACAAATTGCGAGACACAGCAGCACACATACATATAGACAGCGCAAAGAAATTTATATAATTCGCAGCGTCGCTGCTGCTGCTTTTAATGCTGCCCGCTGCTGCTGCTGCTGATGTTGCTGCTGCTAACTTGATGTTGTTGTTCTTCTTCTGCTTCTTCGTCAACTTCTTGTTGTTGTTATTGCTGCAAACACAAAACAGCGGACGAAACGTTCGTGGGTGGCGGGTGGGTTGGTTTGGTTTGGAGAAACAGTCGTTGTTAGTGTGTATGTGTGAGTAGTTACTTAGGGCAGCCAGGCAAGCACTCGGCGTGCCTTTTGTAGCAGCATGAAGTAGTCACCGTCTTCTTTGTCACACTGTACGTGTTGTGTTAGTGTGTTGGTATTGGTATTGGTGTTGGTATCGGTAATGGTGTTGGTGTTGGTGGTAACTCCAAGCAGCATACGAATGTATGAATGTATACAGCTACGGCGAAAATAATAGCACCAATTTGAATGTACTAAAAAAATCTATACAGTCCATTTCATTTACCAATTTCTGAGGTTTTCTCATTTTTTTTATTTATTTTTAAATTTTAATACTAATTTTGCAGTACTTGGGTTGTTTGCTAATCTCTGTCTTAAAATAAAAATGTATACACATAAATTTATCTTTGACTATTTTAATTTGAACTCTTTTCACGTTGTGCTTATTTAGAATTTTGAATTTGAATTTATGAATTTTAAAACCTTACAATTTTTTACTAGATATTTTCTATGATCTATTAAAATTTTCATTTCTATATTTATACAGCTTTAACTATTTTAATTTTAACTCTTCATACATTTTTCAGGTTTAAAAACGTTTTTATTTAATTTTTAATTTTAATACCGAGCTAAATATTTCCATCCATGTAGGTCTGTAGACCTACATTTTATTACTTTTTATTAATCATTAATAAATGTGAGGCTATTTTTATTGAACGACAACTATAATAAACATTTTTATATAAAAAAAAATTTTTACTTTAGGTAACAGCTTCCCATTGTTTAAATTTAATACATTAAATGTTAATCTACTATTTTATCCTAGTTTAAACAACTCTCGCCTCTGAGGACATTTTCTTCTACTAGTGCTATTATGTATTTTCTCCGCAGCTGTATATGTATTAGCTATTTTAATTTTAACTCTCTCATAAGTCTATCAATTTTTTAAAGAATTTTAATTTTAATACGTATAAAATGTTTGCTGAGTATTTCTTAGAAATGTTCGTCTTTTTCTAAGCAAACGCTATTGACTCTTACAATTGGATGCAAAGTTCCCATACGCATATATAAACAATAATCGCTCTCTCCCTATTAATTTTACCGCAGCTGTAAATATGTATTGTAGCTGTGTTATGGCAGCGCCAAAGACGACAGCGACTGCGGCGTTTGCATGTGGATATTGTTAGTGTATTGTGCTGGTATTGGTGTTAGCTGCTGCTTCTTTGGCTGCTTCTTTTGCTGCTTCTTTTACTGCTGCTGCTGCTACCGCTGTTTGTCCAACAACAAATGCTGCATACTCTCAGGCAAAATGTTCTTTTTGTTTAGAGCACGCATAAACGTTTTAGTTGTATTATTTTTTCTTGTTTCCCTTAGTTTTCTTGTTGCTGCGTGCATTTGACAAAGGACGATGCGCTTTTCAAAAATAATAATAATAATAATCATCAGCAGCAGCAGCAGCGTTGAAAAGTTGAATGTTGTTTCAATGGGACTCTCCTCTGGTCACACTGTGCGTGTGTATTTGTTAACTTTCACTTTTGTTTTATTTGCTGCTGCTGCGTTGACACTGCGCACACACACACACACACACAGACACAGACACACGCAACACCCATTTATACGCATAAGCATATGTATATGTATTTTCTCTTTTTTTCATTCTTTTTTTTTGGTGCGTATGTGTGTGTATGTGTATGTGTGTGTGTGTGTACTACTTCGGGTTTCTGTACGGCGGCTGCTTATATAAGCCCGGAGCATGGCACAAAAAACTATTCATGTATTTCTATGTATTTTCCTCTTTTTGGTTCTCTGTAATTTGTTCAGCGCTTTTTTTTATTTTTTCTTTTTGTTTATGCAACGTGGTCGCATACAGTTTCGCAGCAGTGTCAAGTGATTTTCACATTATAGTATTATATAACTTTTGCAGATGGTTTTTTTAACTTGGTGGCGGTCGACTTATGATTTTATTATATGATACGTTTTTGTATAGATTCTGATCTATCGATCGCGATTTATCGAAACAAGAGCATATACATATATTCTCACTGTCTCTCTCTCTCTCTTTCTCTCTGTCGCACGCGCTTACGTTACGTATAGAGCTAACGTAGCAAATGCCTAAATAACCGTGTGTACATAATTACAATGTATATGTGTGCGGCTGTGTGTGTGTGTCAGTCTGTGTGGGTATTTCTTCCAAGAGCGCAGCATCAACTGCCGTAACGGTCCGCGTGGGCGGAGGCTGTGGCTAAGGGTGAGGGGGTATGCTGCTCCAAGAACGACGGGGGGACACTGACTATTGAGAGTTATGCTTAGCAGCTTTATATTAATTGAAACACCAACAAAAATGCTACAAAAAGCATTCCATTCAACTCAACAACTCAAATTTCGATTTATCAACGATAACGATAAATTATCAGTGGCCGTTTTTTGCTTTTTCGATTAGCAATATTTCACTATATCTTTTTTTTCATTTTTTGGTTTTTTTTTGTCGTTTTACTTTTTATGTTTGCAACAATTAAGAAATTTGTATATTTATTTTATATGAATTTCTTTGGTTTCGTTTTTTTTTTTTTGTATGCTATGAAATTCTTCTTTTTTTTCTCTGGTTCTTTTGCTGCTTGACTCTTTTTTGGACAAAACAGTTGCGCGACGACGCAGGATATACCGTAACAATCCTGCTTCTTGCTGATGGCCCCAAACGGCACTGACTGTGCCACAAATTGCAGATGGCGCTTAACTGGAATATGCCAATGGCCCGAGCTGCCCATGGGGCAACACACGAACAAAATGCCTGCCACGCTCTCTCGCTCTCAAGCGTTCGGAGAGCGCGTTCCGAAAGAGCGAGTTTATGCTTACTATGTCGCTCTCGCTCTCACGCTCGTTCTCTCTTTGTGTGACAATTCGATATTCGAATGGAACGCCTTCCAGCTATGTTAACTAACAGACTGTTCGAAATAAGTTAACATTCCATGTCTGTGAGTGTGTGCGTCGCTGTCGCTGTAGCGCTGAAGCAAGAAAAATTACTTGCTGCAGGGCACTTAATCACTAATGACAGCAACGCCAACGTCAGCTGCGGCAGCGACGTCGGCAGCGGCAGCGGTGCCTGAACCTCAACTCACTCAACGTTGGCGTTGTAGTTGTTGTTGTTGTTCTTGCTGTTGCTGTTGTTGTCTCCACTTGACTCGAGTCGATTTGACTCGACACTAGACTCGGATTACGTTCTCTGCTCCTACTTTATTCAGTTCTGTTTGACGCTGCTCTGCTCTGCTCTGTTCTGTTCTGTTCTATTATGTTTTGTCATTCTGCTTGCTGTGTGTCTCTGTTTCGTTACGGCGTTTTGTTTCACTTGGCCTAAAATGTCTAATACCCTATAATGTCGTTTAATCCCACTCAACGTGCTTTAGTTTCGCTTTGCAGCTTACAAAGGCAGCACGTAACGTCTTACGTTACGTTCCGTTGCAGTTGACAGTTGCAAATGAACTCATTCGATATGTGGAGACAGAGAGAGCGCTCTTTCTCCCTCTACATATCTCTTTAATATCCAATGTAGCATAACTTAGAGCGCAAAGCTATCAACCTTGCTAATCAGAAAGAAACTAACGGCATTCAAATCTGAAGAAACTCGACATTTAATATCTGAGAACTCTCTCTCTCTCTATCTCTTTCTCTGCAGCCACTAACAAAACAATCACAGAAACAATCGAAGGCCCCACGACCTTCAAGAATTAAATCCGAGTAATTGTAGACCGTTACTTGATGCTGCCACTTAATACCTAATTAACCTTTTTAATTAGCTTAAGTAACTGTGGTACAATATGTCAAAATCTCATGATCATATTTGGACTTACTGCAAATCTACAAAATTCTCAAGAGGAAAGACTTCGTAGTAAATCTTGTTGTTAACTTTATATATATAAAAATATATAAACATATAGAGATGAATGTATTTATATTATTTTGATAATTTAATTAAGCAATGAAATAAGGATACAGAGTTTTCGAACTGGAGAAGACTATAAAGAAGCATATTCGGATTTCAAGACGTAATTTTAAACTTGCGTAATTTCAATTGGACTTTATTCATGAAAATAACGGATTGGAATTTAATGTGGGGATTTCGAGTGATTTGCTTTTCTAAAACCAGTTCCCACTGTTCTTCACTGTCCCCTGACCACACCCGATGCGATAAGGATAAGGAACAGTGAAAGTGAATGAGCCACAGACAAAGAACCAAAGAAGAAAAGCATAAAAACAGCGGCAAAAAAATAAAGGAACGCAACGAAGAAGACAAAAAATCCCACATAATTTGGCTTAGAAACCATTTTGGCTCAATTTATGCGCATTCCAATCAATAACTGTGACACATGCAACCAAGCAAGCAACGGGACCAAGAGGCAAGGACATCACCAGCCACCAAGGAGAGTGAAAGTGCTAAGGATATGTCCTAAAGAGCAGCAGGAAGAGAGATGAAGTGGGGAGAGAGAGGAGCACACACACACAAACACAAACACAAAGCAGAAGAGGAATGAATATGAATGTGTCAAACTTATATGCGGGCACTCTGAGCTCTGAGTGTATGCGTGTGCGTGTGCGTGTGTGCTGGTGTGTGTGTGTGCGTGCAGAAATTGATAAGAAACAAAATAACCCTGAAGAAGAAATTGTGTGCGAAGAAGAGCGCTCAGTAGCAAGTTTGAGAGAGAGTAGAGAGGGAGAGGGAGAAAGTGTGCGTGCGTGAGAGAGCAAATGGAAAACAAAACCCAAAAGATGCCTGCACAAATAACAATACAACTGCCAACAACATAGAGAATCTATGTATGTATGTATGTATATTTTTGTCCTGCACCTTAAGCTTTTAATGCTGATCACAGGCACTTTTGCAGTCAATTGTTATTATCGATACTTATATTTGATACTCTTTGCTGCACATTCTTTCAAGTGAGCTGCCATTTGCGACTAATAAATGCCAACTACAAAGATGACTGCACACAAATAAGAATACCAACAACATAAATTTGCATTTATTTCTTTAGCAGCAATCTTTTAGTATTTTTGCTGCACATTACTTTCAATGATCAGCATACCATTGAAAATAGAAAAATACCAACGGGTTATCGCAATCGTAATCGAAATCAGCGAATACCTTAGCACAGACATTGAGATAAGCGTTACAAGGACGCGGCGCTGCCGCGGCTGCTGCTGCGGCTGCTGGTGTTGTAACGAAACTTGGCAACGAAAGGAAGCGGCAAGGATTTTGCGCAGTTTTGCTGGCAAGCGGGCTGGCGGACAGCGACTTCTGCTCTTTTTGCACACACAGTAGCACAGCAAAAACACAAGCAAAAAAAAAAATGGAAGGCAGAAACAGGCAAAGGCAAACGCAAGTTTTGTGAATGAAATTTCGCGCAGGCACAAAGCGCACAAACAATGTTAAGGTGGCACACAAACACACAAACATACAAACAGACAGACAGATGCTCACTCACTCTCACACACATGCTCTGACTAAGTCACGCGGCAGGCGTATGCACAGATGCGAACCGAATTGGCAAAAGGGAGATGCAAAGGGGACAGCAAAGAGCCCAAAAAGCAAAAGCAAACAATGCCGCGTTATATGTGTTTGAGTTCAAAGCTAGAAAATACGAAACGAAACGGAACGAAACGTAAGCAAAGCAAAGCGATGAAATGAAGAGCGGAACGTGTGATGGCATAGATTGGGTTGAGATTGTGAGTGTGGGAGTGTGATAGAGTGGGAAGAGAGTTAACAATTGGGAGACCCAAAAGGGAATCGAGAGTCTGCCTGCCCAGCGGCAGATGGCGCTCTCGCGGGCGTGGTGGTCTGCTCGCCGTGGGTGGAAGTTGAAGCTCTTGGAATGTTGCTGCTGCTGCCGCTGCCGCTGCCGCTGCTGGAAGGCAGAAGACTAAAACTAAACTAATGCTCAGCTTTTATCGATGATAACGGTACCAGAGATTGACCCACAAATATTGCTGCAGCCGACATACATAATTATGTTAACCTCTGACCGCTGTCTGGCGCGCACAATGATAAACATGATGATGTGCTGATGATGATAACGATAGCACGGTTCAAAGCAGCGCAGCTTAAGTGCAATAAAAGAGAATGACAAATTTATGGCTGGAACGCGATCCTCGTGCTACCGTTAAAAAAGGCAATATACATAAACTGAATTATTTTATTGAATATTTTACAAATTAGAAAGGCCAAAGGAGTATATTCCCATATATTACTATTAGCTTACTATATAATTATACGCAATAGGACAAAGCTTATTTAAAAACGTATAGCTTAACCAATTTACATATATATTTTTTTAATGTTTTAAATTGTTTAACTAGATCTTAACCTTTGTTTTAACTAAGCGCCATTACTTAACAACATAATACTATATGACAAATAAAAAAAGCAGAACAAAATAAATTTTTTTTCTTAGAAATATTTCAACTCAGTTTGTATTGTTTTAACTTTAAAAATAACAATTTGTTGGGGGAAAAAAAATAATACCGGTCAAGTAATTTAAATATTTGCATTTTAAATATGGCTATTTTACAATTTGAAACTATAACCGAAAATAGGAAACAATAAATCAAGTAAAACCTTGTTGAAATTCAAACTATTCCCGTCAATAGTTTTATTTTTTAAATCAATGAAAGTCCTAAAAATATATAACGGGTTTTGCTGGAGTCTGACTAATGTTTCTAACTACTTTTAATAATTATCGCTAATATATCAATGATCCACATTTCAAACTTCACTGATCTATATACTCTCTTAATAAATAGTATATACTATAAGTATATACCCCTAAAAGTATGCAGCGACTTTTATGCTTGTCGTAGCGCATTTGTTGCTCACACAAACACGCACACGCACACACACACACGTATGTGTAATGCTGCACGTAAAATGTAAATTCATCTGTGTGGTTGTATGTGTGTGCATGTGTGTGTGAATGTGTGTGAGTTGGGTGATAAAGCCATAGATATAGCTTCGCCTGCATGCGTGTGGATAATGGCGCGCCGAAAAGTCGAAACGCACACACAACACACTAACACTCAAGCACACTCACACACACATGCGCGCACATAATAAGGTGCGATTTGTCTCGCGCATAAAATGAAATTTCCTGCAAATATACACACATATATCACACACACACACACACACGTACACAACAGCTAAACTTGGTAGCTGAATGGCTGGACAACAATAGACAAGAGTGGTGAGAGGACAAGAGAGGATGATTGGGGGGGGGGACAGTTTCGATTGCTTTGTTGCTTGTAGATGACAGCGTGCCGATGTCCCTAGGTATGCGTGTGTTTGTGTGCGTGCACTGATAAAAATAAACCACATAAAAATATTTAAAAAACTGTCTAAGTTCAGAATGTTTTAAGCTGGCAATCTTAAAATATATATTTTCTGAAATACTTTTAAGTATGATTTGCACTTAATTCAATTCAATAAACAGTTAAGCTACTTACATACATCAACAACTTAAGTCTATATTCAATTTTAATTGTTTTAATTTTATATTCAATTAAAATATTTTGAGTAAAAAAAATGGTAAAAATATCAGTTGTATGTTTTTTGTCAAAGTGACAGATTTTTAATTTTGGAAAAGTCATTTATATAGTTTGACTAGGTTTGATTAAAATCGGACTATTATATTATATAATTGTCATAGAAATTGTCAGTCAGAATATTGAATTTCAGATGTTTTCATACTTAATTTAAGAATTTTCGAACACAATTGAATTATAAAGACTGTATATTTGTTTCTCTGAGTGTAGGCATGTGGGAGACATCTTTGTAGGTTAAGGCTCATGTCAAAGCGGGCAAACTGTGCGACAAAAGGCGTAAGGCATAAGGAGGCGTGGCAGCAACTCGTTTGCCATAATTATTGCTTTTGTTGTTCGCTCGGTTGCAGCCGATACCCAGTGTGTGTGTGTGTGTGTGTGTGTGTGTGTGTGTGCCAGCATTATTATTTTAACCGGAAATGTGTGTGTTGCCCTCTACTAAATGTATATGTGTGCGTGTGTGTCCTTGTGTGTGTGCTACGTGTATAAAATTTGTGAACTGACTTAACATTTCTTTTTTTTTTTTGTATGCTCTCTTTGGCGGAAGCTTTCTTTCTCTGTGTGCCGGCGACAACATTTAGCAAATTTTTTATGACAATGTCGCTTTCTCACCATCTCACTCCCGCTCTCTCTCTCTCGCTCTCTCTCTCTCTCGCTCTCCGTCTGTCTAACAGCTCGGCATAACCTCAGCTACTGACAGCGCCCACTTTTATGACAAATATTATGTTAAAGACCGAATATGCGCTACGCCATAAAAGTCAATCATTTTTCATTTCGCTTTGCGCGTCGTCGTCTTCGTTCTTGTTGTTGTTGTTGTTGTTCTTCCTCTCCATTTTCATACTCTTGTTGTTACTGTTGTTGCTGTCGCTGTCGCTGTCGTCGTCGCTTTTCTTTCTTACCGCGCTGTCACTCTCACAATTCACAGCCATTCACACAAGAGGCAGCATCCCGCTCCACGCTTTCAATGAACCCACTTTCCAAGGGTGTAGTCAGGAGGGGGGAGAATACAAACGATAGCAACTTGTAAAGTCGCACAAAATTCAAACTTTCATAACAACAGAAAAATTCAACCGATTTTCAAATGGAATATCATTTTGGTCAGGTTTTGGCATTTAAATTGATTCTGCATTTGAATTTCACATATGTTGATATTTATTATTTCTTTTTCGACCAATCATCCAATTTTTCATACCTATCTCTTGATATTGATATTTTTTCAACAAATATGATCCCTCATAACTCCATCAAAATTCAACCAATTTTCAAGCGGAATATCATTTTATTCATGATTTGGCGTCCAAATTTATTCTGCATTTAAATTTGGTTTATTTAGGAAAATTTTAATTTTTTTCGAAAAATTATCCAATTTTCCATACCTACCCCTTTACATATTTTCAGAAACTTTGTTTCTTCACAACTTCTTCAAAACTCAACCGATTTTCAAGCGGAATATCATTTTGTTCATGATTTGGCCTCCAAATTTATTCTGCATTTAAATTTTATTCATTTAGAAAAATTAATTTTTTTTCGATTATCATCCAATTTTCCATACCTACCCCTTGACATTTTTTCCAAAAACTTTAATTCCGCATAATTTTGTCAAAACTCAACCGATTTTCAAGTGGAATATCATTTTGTTTATGATTTGGCCTCCAAATTTATTCTGCATTTAAATTTGGTTTATTTAGAAAAATTAAATTTTTTCGGAAAATTATCCAATTTTCCATACCTACCCCTTGCCACTTTTTAAAAACTTAGATCCCTCATAACTCCATCAAAACTCAACCGATTTTCAAGCGGAATATCATTTTATTCTTGATTTGGCATTTAAATTGATTCTGCATTTGAAATTTATTCGTTTTGAGCTTTATTTTCGATTCATTTTTATCGATCATTATTCAATATTCCATACTTACCCTTTTACCTAATTTATAAATACTGGCTACGCCTTTGTCCCTTCCTCTATTTGACTGCTGCCTTTGGTTTCACTGCTTTACTGCTTCGCCTTCTTTTTTTCTTTCTTTTGCTTGCTTTTTTGTGTTTCTTGTGTCCGCTGGGGACATTTAATTTTTGGCGGTCATTCGTTGTGATTTTCCTTGATATGGCGATATAGTATTTTATGTACAGTTCGTCTATAAGTATGCATGTATTAGTGTGTAGCGCTCTTGTTGTGTGTGTGTGTGTGTGTGTGTGTCTGTGTGTGTGTTCATCGCTCTTACTGGCTTGACTAACCGTTTGTTGTTGATATTTGGCGCGGCTTGCTTCAATTTATGTTCTGTTTGCCGTTATTGTCGATTTTTACTTGTTCTTGCTTTCATTTCGTTTCGTTTTATTATTTTTTTTTTTTGTATTTTGTATTTGTATTTGTACATTTTAAAGGACCTTTTTGGGTGTGGAGCACATCTGTTGTGTTGTTGTATTGATAAGTTCATTTAATGGGCACGGCCTGACATGTCCTCTTCCTGCTCCCAGATATGTAAGTCCACAGACAGACAGTAAGTCATGTAGTTCTTTTGACAAAGAACAAAAATTCACATTTTTTTATTCAGTTTCTTTTATGTTTGCTTTAATTTTAATAACTATGTTGCTTAACTATTTATTAAAAATAAAGAATCAAATCATCAAATCTATTTAAGCTTTTATATAATGATTCTTTTTTTCTGTCTGAAAACCATAAATTTAATTTTTCATTTCGATTATTATTAAACTCTTTGCAGCTGATATAATATTTTTTTATTTACTGTACAAAATTTATATTTAACTAATAATATTTAAACAAAAACACAAATGTCAATTTCCATTTATATTTCTACCAAACACTTTCCTATCTAACTGTTCATATTTATACATTTGACATACATATGTACATACATACACTCGTTTGTATGTGTATGTGCTCTTGGCATTTATTTGAGTGCGTCGCGCCTAATGAGTTTAATGCTTTGTTATCAGCGCTGTAATCAGCTTATGTAATATGCGGCCGAAACTTCAACATAATTGAATCACAAATTATTTCATTTTGTGTGTTATTCCTTTTATACACCCACACACACACACACACACAGCCATTTAAAAGATTTTAAGGCTTTAGGCTTAACTTTAAACGCATTAATTTTCAGATTGCTGGTTAAATAAATGAGTGAAGTGACTGACAATTAAAATTGAAGCTGATAACGCCCAATTATTAACAAAGTGATCTGTTAGAACGAGACAACAGCAGCATACAAACGATCTGAGTAAACACACGCTCACACACACACAAGCATTTCCTATTTGACGCCATTTGTAATTGCTGGGTTTGTTTACATGTTTGGTTGCTGCCAGTGCTGCCATCTAGTTGAAACACAAATCTACTAATTTTGTCCCCTCCATTGTTTAGCATTTTCATTGTGTGTAAATTGCTAATTAGAAAACGTTTAAGTAACTGTCATAAAGCAATTACTAGAAATGCCACACCTGAGATCGAGCTCTATTTGTTTTTAGAGTAATTTCCAATACACTGTAAGTCTACATGCCCTTGGGCTGGGCCAACACCAACACACTCCTTCATTCTGCCTTTTCTGTCTCTCTGTTGATGTCTCCCTGCGATTCCTGTCAATGACGGAAGGCCACTTTCATTTTGTAGGAAAAGCAAATGAAACTTAACGGAAAAGAAAATTACATCATGCTCGTTTCAATGGGTCGACATAATATTATTTTCCTTGGTTTTTTTTCTCCATTTTCTTTTTTTTTATTATTTGTAGCTCCGACCCCGCATAGCACCCACTGTGTGTGTGTGTGTGTGTGTGTGTGTGAGCCATATCCACGTGCACAACCATGCGCTGTGTGAGTGTGAGATGTGTGTGTGTGTGTCTGTATTTGTGTGCTTCATCATCATCTCTCAAGCTCCTGCGTTCTGTCGATTTTTTATTTATTTATTTTATGCCTACGCACATACGCGCCAAGCAGTTTGACAGGTGTCGCCGACTGAGTGGCTGACTGACTAGCTGGCTGCGGGGCTAACGGGATCATCTACCAGTGTTGCCATTTTAGCTAGTAGCCAAATAACTGGCTTCTTAAATAATGCATATTAAATTTTAATTCAAAATCTACTTAGGTATTTTAAACATAAAGAAAGACAATAATATCATAATATATTTTTCTGATTTGGATGCTTTTCTGCTTAGCCTTTATTTCAGCATTTTATTCTTACCACCTTGAAACCTAATATTATCTGGCTATTTTAACGGTAAAAAATGTACATCATTGATCAAATAAGAAATTTAAGCTCTTACAATTCTGGCAGCACTGATAAGCGGCGGGGGAGGTTGGCTGGCACTTGTCGCGGGCGTGGCTCGTCTATGTTTTTAGACTAGGTGGAGGAGAAGGAGGTCAATGAAAAATGTGTCCCTATTATTCTTTGTATTGTTTTATGCGGCATTTATACGCTTATTTTTGTTGTCTTTTAATAGACATGGCAAAGTACGCCAAAAACAAAGGCGACATCATTCGCTGGGGCTACTTTACTTACCACACCCCACAACCAGAAAGGGGAGGAGCAGGAGAGGCATTGCCAGAGGGTTTTCCCATCCTGTGTTTTTGTCTTCGTCTGCTGGCGTTTTATCATCATCCAATCAGTAGATAAATAACACATAAAATGAGGTGCTTAATCGGGTTTGAAGTGATGAAAGTGAAACTGTGCAGAATCTCTCTTTCTCTCTCACTCACACACACACCCTCTCTTCTCTCTTTTTCTATCTCTCTCTCACTCTCTCTCTCTTTTCTCTGACAAACGCCACAAGCGATTGTGATGCCTTTGTCTCTGGTGTAACAACTTTATATTTGGATATCTGTTACACACAAAAGCAAACACACACACATCAGTTAGGTTGCGTGCCGCATGACGTTTGCCTTTCCGGCGCACCTAAGAGTCTGTCAATATTTCGTGACAACATAATTGTACGCGTAGAGAAGTAATTTGTCACGATTTATATATAAATTATCTTTAAATCTTGCCTATTGACATTTTAGTATGCACTGTATCATCACAATTTGAATATGGCGCGCAATAACTTATCGATAAATAAACATGTATCGCAACATTAGTTGGCAACACTCCCAACCACAGAATTAAGCATATCGATTGACTTAGCGATTGTTATCGGTGCCCACACACTCTTTAGTTGATGAATATAAATATTAGGTAAAACACTTATCAAAACTTAAAAACTCTACTAAAATTGATAAAAATTTTTTTAAAGTGATACGAAATAGTTTTGTAGCTGTCGCTTTATAATTTACTCAGTTTCTAAATAAGTTGATCAACTTGAACGACAAAGTATGTCGTGTGTGGGCCACAGCAGTAGACAGCTGTGTGTTTTTTATTAGTGAGTGAATGAAAATCGAACAAAAACAGTATTAAGCAGCGTAATAACGTTATAAAACATAGAATATTAACTAGCAACCATTTAAAATACCTATATTGTAAAAGCAGTAAATTTTTATAAACTGAAAAAAAGAGCGGCAATATTTCTTCTTCCAAAATAACAACAATTACAAAGAGAATAATCATACAGCAGCAGCCGCCCACGAAGCTCAGCTTGAAAAAGGCCTAAAATGGCTAGGTAAACGAAAATGCCGCAAAAACTACATAAATAACAAAACAAAATTGCAAATACTATAATAAAGTCTCATTTACTGTGTAATAGACTTGTTGCGTATAGACAAAAGTGTCACAAATGTTGAACGCTGTGTATTGATTTTGATGTGCTTTTTTTTGTGATACTTTCAAACGCATTTGTTTATTAAACAACTTGCTTTTAATTTACCTAGGCATTACTGCAGTTATGGGTTATTGCTGTTCAGTCTTATCAATTTTAGTTGTGTGTATTTAACAAATCCCAACTGTTTTATTATCGGTCATATTTATTGCTAATGATTAGCATGTATACAATTATAATTATTAATGCCGCCCATCAACACGCACCGCCCACTTATTAAGACGTCGTTAAAGACGCTAATTGAGAAGATTGATAATCAAATTTGTTATGATTTGTAGATCAATCAATTGGAATAACACTCCCAGAGCTAAGTCCGTAAAATGTTTACACTTCACAACATACGCACTTGCAATAAACAGTTAAAACAACAGTTGCGAGGGTGTGCTGAAAAGTCATAGGCCAAAAAAAATACATAGCTTCCAATAAGAAAAAAAGATTTATAATTATATGGATCATTTTTTTTAATTATTTAAGGAGTTTAGCACAATTTTTTTGCATCAGAAATTTAATTTCTTAAAAAATTTCACATTCAATTATTTCGCGAAAAGAGGACGATGGTGTAATGTACAACTTTTTCAAAAAAAAAAAGTGTTTCTTCTCGGAATATTTTACCCTTTGGCCAATGACTTATAAGCCCACCCTCGCATATGCTTACCAGCACAAAAAATCAATAAATGCAATGCCAGTGGCATTATTTGTTTGCCGTGATTCTTCCAACACTTTATTGGACTTTAAATTTCATTGCAGCCATGATTTTATCATTTGGAACTAGAAAAATCATCAGATTTAACGCCTGGAGCGACGTATTCGTAATATGTAATTGACAACAGACGGAAAATGGCACAGAAAAGTTGGCGACAAAAGCGCAAATAATTGTTGAAGCCGCACTGAGATAACAATAAAGTCAACAAAACAAATTTGAAAAGGGATTATTTAGAGAATTAAGATGCTCGGACGCACACAGAAGCTGCTGCTCGGCATTTCAATACTGTTGCTCGTCAACATTCTTTGGGTATGCTCCAGCGAATTAAGCAAGGTAAAGGACAAATCTATCTATCTACATATATTGATTAAACAAAATTAACTTATTATTTATATCATTAACAGTTTATTTACAACGATGACAAGTATGACAAGCCCTTCTTTTCAACATACTTCAAGACATCCATGTTTACTATTTATTTGCTCATCATCGGCATTATTGCACCCTGGAAGGAATCATGTGATCGTCAGAATGGCAATTATGTGGTACGTAGAGGCCAAAATGAATAGTAATTAAATCAGATTCCATTAGCGTTGAAATATCTGCTGGTAATTAACATTTAGATCGGTATTAAACAATTTACTACCAATAAAATAATTAATTAATTAGTCACAGACCTGGTAGAGACTGGAGATAGCACAATTACTGATTAAACTATTAATGAATTAAACATAAAATAAAATATTGTCATTTAATTCTCTATACTCTGCAGATGATGGATCAAAATGGCGATGATGAGAACTATTATTCGAATCAAGCCGCCTTGGTGAGTCTTTTAAGTCTCCAGTAGATATAAGACTCTTTCTAAACTGCTCTATTTGCAGGGCAATCCCACCTTTGTGCCCATACGTGTGGCCAATCCCATCAATGGTGTCTTGTCCGGAACTGAGAGCGATGATTCCAGTGTGCGCAGCGTGCGTTTCTGCAAAATGGCTGAGGTGCGTGAGATGTCGGCCCATGAGGCAACGGATGCTTTAATGGCACGTCTGTCTTATGCCGCTAGCATGCGTATTAGACGTCAGAAGTCACACCACAAGACGGCCAAAACGGCGTTGCTCTTCTGCCTGCTGTGGTTTGCGGCCAATTACTTTTCGCAACTGGCACTGGACATGGATGAAATACCCATGATAACGCTTATCAGGTAGAAAAGGTCATGAAAGTTGAAATAGTTCAAAGCTAATTGTCTGCTATTTTAGATCAACATCAGCCACGTTTTTTGTCATTTTACTGGCGGCGTTATTTCCCTCGACAACGGGCGACAAGGTAACAATTTCCAAGGTTATAGCGGTGATTATGAATATTGTCGGCATAGTGGCAACCACTATAAATGATCTGCATGATTCCAAAATGACACGCGGCGTACTGTTGGCTTTATTTAGCGCCTTCTTTTACGCCTCCTACTTGGTGTTCGTTAAGCGAAAAAGCGACACAGAGGAGAAGGTGGACATTCCCCTATTCTTCGGTAGGTTTCCTTGAATTCAGAATGATTCTCATTAATCATTTTCTGTGCCTGCAGGTTTTGTTGGTCTTTGGAATATGTTGCTGCTGTGGCCCATATTTTTTATACTGCATTTTACCAAGATCGAAACATTCGAGATGCCCAGCCAGGGACAGTTTGCATTGCTCTTTCTGAATGGCTTCATTTGCACAATGCTTGCTGTGGCGCTCTGGTTGTGGGGATGTTTTCTCACATCATCATTGATCGGTACATTGACCATGTCGCTCCAAATTCCGCTGGGAATTGCCTTTGATGTGCTGCTGAGAGACAAATCATACACATCTATGCACTGGATGGGCTCTCTGGGATTGTTTGTATCGTTGATGATCGTGGTGCTGCTGTCACGCAACGATGATTCAGATCCTCTGATGAAGCTCTTTAAAGTTATATATAGAAAATTATGTGGCTGTCATAAGGCGAGCATTGTGAGGTAAGTAAACCGTAAATATTTATTATTAGCAATTTTTAAATTTGATTTTCATTATTTATTTGTAGAGTCAGCGATGATGAACAACAGGAATCTCTGATAAATAGCAGTGATTAAAGTCTGACATCGGTAGAGAAGGAAGGCTTTTGAAAAACGCGCTTCAAAATTAAAATTGCTCACTGCAATGCAAATCCAAACTTGGCTGTTCACGAGTTCGCTTCGAATCGTTCTTTAATTTAAAGCGACAAAAGTATATTGTATTTATGTAGTTGTAGATGATATTTCGCACAACTTATATATATTTACAATAATGTATATGTTCAATTGATAATCTATTTATTGCTATTGTATTTTTCTGTAAATAGCTTTAGTCCTAGTATTTATCTGTATGTGATAGGTCCTAAAATTTGCTGAAGTTAATTTTTTAATGATTATGATTGTGCTAATTTTACGTTTATAATATTGAGCTCGACTTACATATACCCATGAGATATTCAATGATTTTCTGTTTGATACCTCTTCAAATAACAATAGCGATGGTATCAAACATAGAATAGTTTTTAGATTTTAATCTCTATTAGATATCTAATCTGTAAACTGAAGAACCTAATCGTATTTAAATGCACATAACTATATGTTAAAAGACAAACTAATATGGATTATTATAAAATTGTAAATGTTTCGTGATTTTAAGTTAAAATCTCTATAAATATTATGAATTTAAACTCCAAGACAACATCAAATTGTATTAATCACTATTATTGTTTTCAATAACCAGAATCAAAGTTGAAAATAAATGTTAACCCACTATAAGATTATTCCATGCAATACTGTGTTTGTTTTTTCCTGCAGTTTTAATTTAATTTTCGTTTAAATTAAAATAAACATTCAATTTAAAAAATGCGGTCTCGATATATTTCTTTAATACACTGGCGACTATGCGATAGTGTGTTCGATAATATTAGCTACTATCGAAACTATGTATCGGATAAGGGAACGAGAGTTCGTGTTATCGCGTTCCCCCAATTGCTCATTATTCTATTTCTCGCTGTCGAGCTGTTCGGTCGTCTAGCGGTTACTTGATTGTTGAAAACTTGTCGCAAAAATGAAGTTACAATTGGCTTTGTGCCTGGTCGCCATTGCAGCCGGCATTGTGGTTGCTGATGAAAGCAAAGGACCCAAAGTGACCGACAAGGTAAGCATCAACCCCACACAAACACAGTCACTAACACTTGCATACATAATTGTGTACCTACGTCACTTTGGTATACACAAGAAAACAAATGATAAATGATGTATTAGCGCTGCTTTTTTTTTATATGTTTAATAAGTATTCTCTGTTTGAATGTATGTATTTGTATATATTTGTTGCGTAGGTTTTCTTTGACATCGAAATTGGCGGTGAATCGGCGGGTCGCATTGAGATCGGTTTATTCGGCAAAACTGTTGAAAAAACTGTGAGGAACTTCAAGGAACTCGCTGAGAAGCCACAAGGCGAAGGGTAAGTTACAAATGCACCGCTAATTGGCGTCTTAGCACACTCTTACACCTATACAACCTACACAACTCACACGTATACACACACATGCAAATATATGTGAGATAGTGTTGCATACAAACACATTTGTAGGTTAGAGCCGCAGTAGTTCATATCAATTACGTGGCGTTTAAGTAAGAATTATAGTTGATAAAAGCCAATAAGAATAAGAAGTGTGACCAATTGATTTGTTTACCATTTGTGATGTGGCATTAATTCAACAACAATTGTGTTTGTATTTTGAATAGGCATGAAAAAAATTATGTTTATTACTATTTTAAAACAAAATATCAATGACAAGGAATGCAATTGGAAGAAAAAGAAAGAAATCTTGGCGCTTTCGATTAAAAATTGTATTTGATTTATTTATAAAAATTCTTAAGAAATCTCATATACACACTAAACTTTTAATGATAACATTACCACGGTTTTCATTATTTACTCAGCTACAAGGGCAGCAAGTTCCATCGCATCATCAAGGATTTCATGATCCAGGGTGGTGACTTCACCAAGGGCGATGGTACTGGCGGACGTTCTATCTACGGCGAACGCTTCGAGGATGAGAACTTCAAGCTGAAGCATTATGGCGCCGGTTGGTTGAGCATGGCCAATGCTGGCAAGGACACCAATGGCTCCCAGTTCTTCATTACCACCAAGCAGACCAGCTGGTTGGACGGACGTCATGTTGTCTTCGGCAAGATTGTGTCTGGCATGGATGTTGTCCGCAAGATCGAAGCCAGTGCCACCGATGCTCGCGATCGTCCCGTCAAGGATGTTGTGATTGTCAACAGTGGTTCTATTCCAGTGGCCGAACCCTTTGCTGTTACCAAGACTGATGCCACCGAATAAACTATATGCAAGTTTGAATGCATCGCAAATTTTAATCATCTCTTAAACATAATCAATTGCACTAGAAATCAAATAGAGAGTTAGTATATCAAACATTACATTTTTAATGCTTGCAGCAATCGATTTTTTCCTAAATCCTTGCCACATCCAGGCAATGGGATTTTGCATTTAAAATTGCATTGGCATTAAAAGTTTTTATATTCATTTGAAAAATACTCCGCTCAATTATTCAAAAATTGTACTGTCAAGAAATGCATAATAAATAAAAATAACTATGTGATAAAAAAAGAAAACCCAACAACTTTTGTTCTCCATTCTACTTTTTGTTCTCTGTATTTTTGATGTGATTTTAGATGGTTCATTGAACTGGTTTTGGATACCAAATTGTCTGTTTTGATTGTATATGTACTGTGTTGGCTTTCTTTGTACTTCTGTTGTCTTTCTTAAACAGAACCGGTTTAAAACGACAACAGCTTCAGGTTTTTTAAATTCGAAACACTTGCTGACTCCAGATACTTTTGCCAATTTCTTCAGATACTTTTTTTTCACCTTTGACAGTTTCTAGTTTAAGTTTTATTTTGATTAAACATCTGACACAGTTGCTTTCATAAAATCTTAGCTTCGTGTCACGTTCTAAATTTTAGCGACGATGCGACAATTTTAAAAGCACATATTAGTAGACAAATTTGATTAGACTCTGACTAATTTAGCTAGTTAATGTCTGTAAGAACCTTGATTCTACGCAAATACGCATTTAGCACATAAATTGAATTAGAAATGACGAAAATTCGTACAAATCATCAGTGTTAATTGCATTAAAAGTTAAATAGAAGTACTTTTACATATTGCACTCTTTTTGATAATAATGTGAATAGAAGGTTTCCTAATATATCACATATTTCCGACGATCGATCGGTTGGTAGGCAATAAATTCGCTCTCAGCATTCAATTTATTATTCATTGAAGCAGCAAATAATTTAATTTATAATTTAAAAATTACAATCATATATTTTTCTTTTATTGTCATTTCTTGTAAAGGGGGGTCGATATGTTGGGGTACCTTGAAGTTAATCATATCTGTTTAAAACTGAAAAATACTGTATTTGGATTAGGATCGAGCTTCTTCTTCTCGTAGCTCCAGCAAAGCAATGTCTCTTAATTAGCTCCCTTGTTTTCCCGCTCTACATGCATACATCATACATAGATACGTTTGTATACAAACAGATGCAACAAAACGGAGAGCACATTTGAGGAGCGTGAGAGAGAGAGGATCATTGTGAGAAATCAGAAATTTTGCCTGTGTCAGTGCAATTGTACCCCATTCGTTAAATGAACGACATACAAACACACACATTTGCATGGCTGTGTGTGTTTATGGAGATTGTGTGTGCATGTGAGTGCTCAATCTCATGTGCCACATATGTTTCCAATACTCACTTCCAGATAGTCATATATTTATGTGCATATGTACATAGAATAACCACAGAAATTCTGGACGCTGTCGCACTTTTATAATTATGTATTTGTTTTTCTGCTAGTGAGCAATCAGTACTTTAAGACAAGGCGTTTGGAAAGGAGATACTGAAATAAGTTGAAAAAGCTGGAAAAGCATTTGAACGTTAAAAGAATAGCAACTCAAATAATTGTCTTATAAATGGTAAGTATTGAAGATTAAATTCAAGGCATTTAAAAATGTCAATCAGTTTATAAATATTTTAATTGATAAGCGTAGAATGAGATTGAGAAAGTGACCAAAGCTGATGTGTACCAATTAAAATCTGACAAACACATGTGCATCTATTTGTATAAATGTATATATGTAAATGTTTGTGTATTTACTCTCTCGCACAGCATCCACATAAAGGAGCCGGGACACCAGCGTGGGTGGTACTGCTCTTACTCCTGCTTGCTGGCAATACATGTCGTTCGGCCAATATACTTGTACTATTTCCGCATGCCAGTGAGAGTCACTTTGCAGTGATGAGGACCTTGGTCACCGAATTAGCAGCAAGAGAGCACAATGTAAGTTTGTTCTCTTTAAAAAATACTCTTAAATAAAGATCAATTTTCCAACAGGTGACTGTGTACGGTAGTCATGGTCTAGGTGAGCGCTTAGAACGCATTAAGGAAACGGTTGTCGCGCCGGAGTATGACTTTTGGAGCAACTGTAAGTAAGCTGAATAATTATAATTAAATGTGCAACCCATGAATGCAACACTTTCCACAGTGCAGCAGCATGCGTCACCTGGTGGTAGCTTGGAAGATCTCAGCCGTTTGGCTGACCACAAATTGCGCAGTTCCTTGGCCCGTGTGGGATCACAGGCTTTGGATCACTTTCTGTCACAGCCGGCATTGCAAGCGTTGTTGCAGTTGCCCAATTTAGAATTTGATTATGATGTCATTATAGTGGATTATTTCTACACGGAGGCACTTTTGGCCCTGGGTTATAAATACAATAAGCCCACAATTGGTATAGTTAGCACCGATTTTGGCAACTATATGGATGCTGTGCAGGAATCACTGGTGCCAGCCGCATGTTCTCCCATTGATTTTGAGAAGTACACCTCCGAAATTGGCTTTTCCACACGACTGGGTAATATACGTGAGTGTATAGCGCGGCGAAAACGATTCCAGAAGGATCATTACACGGCGCAGGATCAATTGATACGCAAGCATTTTAAAAGTAAGTAAATGTTTAAAAGTAATGATGTTCTAAATGATACTTCCGGCAATCACAAAAGTACTTACATCTATTTTATCTAATACCGGCTTATCAAACTACATAAAAATTTAAATACGCGCCGATTTTTCGATATGGTGTTTCATACGTCTGGCAACTCCAAGCCAAACAACTTAACGAAACTCCAATTTAAATACTTTAACGACAATTCAATTTAAATTTCAGTTGCAACAACAGTGATGGAACTGCAGGCGCATCATTTGTCGCTGCTGTTGCTAAACAATCATGTGCCACTGTTGACACCACGGCCGTTAATGCAGCAGATTGTGCCCGCCGGAGGTCTGCATATACGCGGACCACGCGAACTTACCCTGGAACATAAAGCGATTTGTGGAAGAGGCTCGTGCTGGCATCATTTACATGCAGCTGGGTAATGAACAGCTCTGCGGACAGCTGCCCAAACAGAAACTGCAGATACTCTTTGATTTTCTGCGCTCCCGCAAGGAGAGTGTGCTTTGGACGTGCCACGATGTGAAAAAACTTGACGGTCAACCTAAAAACGTCATGATACAGCATGCAGTGCCCCAAATTGACATCCTCGCACATCCAAAAGTGCGTGTTTTTATCATGAACGGAGATCTATTGAGCCTCCAAGAGGGAATTGTGCGTCATGTTCCCATGTTGGGCTTGCCAATCTTCCAGAATGAACGCAAGAATGTGCAGCTCGCCATCAACTTAGGTATAGCTTTGCAGTTGGATTCAACCAATTTTACCAGCTCATCCCTGAACTGGGCATTGGAGGAGCTCACAACAGACCAAAAGTATCAGCTGAACATTCGAGAGGTGTCCAGTGAGTTCCGGGATAGACCCCTAGGTGCATTGGCCAGTGCCATATTCTGGGTGAATTACGTGGTTCGACATAAGGGCGGCGCTTCGATAAGAACACGTGGAATTGATATTGCCTCTAATCATTTGCATCTTTTTGATTTGTTTATATTTTACTTTGGAGTGGCAGTTGTGTTTTGCGCTGTTTTAGTAGCCGGCTACTTTGCAGTGGTATTTACTTTACAAAGAAAGAATAATGAAAAAAAGTTGTCAAAACTAAGTTAGTATAATGTAAAATTGTAACAGCTGAAACGAACTAATAAAGATTAACGTTTTTAAATACTCGATTTAATCGACTTAAATTTGCGCCCTTTACATGGTTGCATCGGCAGCAATCGATTTTACCTCAATACAACCCTAAAAAAAAGTGCTGCCAAGTTTTCAGCAATCGACGGTGGCCATCTTCCTTTCTAAAGAATCGCGTTCGCACAGCAGACGTGTTTAAAACCTTTTCGAGTGTTTTAAAAGGTAATAATTGATTTAAAATAAACTAAAATGCGTTTAAAAAGTGCTGGTAATGTGTAAACGCAAGTGCATATGAATGCAGACCACCTGAAGCGCGTATAAACAAGTGGCGAGCGCAGCGTGTCACACGTGGAGTCTCGAGTTGCTCAGCGGAGCAGCAAACGCATTGAGGTTATGTTGATTTCTAGCTGTGAAACAGGAACAACAAAAAGCCTTAAATATTGTGACATGCGATTTATGTGTGAAATGATTGTCTAATTGTTGTGGCTTTGTGTGTTTTGCAGCTACGCCAATATGTCGACTGGTACAACAGCCACAATCCGCACCCGCAAGTTCATGACCAACCGTCTGCTTGCCAGAAAACAAATGGTCTGCGATGTGCTCCACCCTGGACTCTCGTCGGTCAACAAGACGGAGATTCGCGAGAAGCTCGCCGCCATGTACAAGGTGACTCCAGATGTTGTCTTCGCCTTCGGTTTCCGCACAAACTTCGGCGGTGGTCGCTCCACGGGCTTTGCCCTCATCTATGACACTCTGGACTTTGCCAAGAAGTTCGAGCCCAAACATCGTTTGGCCCGTCATGGTCTCTTCGAGCAGAAGAAACAGACACGCAAGCAGCGCAAGGAACGTCGCAACAGAATGAAGAAGGTCCGTGGTACCGCCAAGGCCAAGATCGGTACTGGCAAGAAGTAAACAGCCCATTTAAGGAAACCCTGATTGTGTGTGTGTGTTGCTGGTGGCGCGCACCGGACAATTCCAAAAGCTGCTGGTTATGCGTTAGATTCACTTTTATAAGTTAAATGACAACCCAAATCAGTTGTTTACTTTTGGAGCGGCTTTGTTTTATACGCTTAAGAAAATAAAACTCTAAAAGTAAAGGCAATGCATTTTTTTATTTCGAAACTATAAGAAATTTGTTTAAATTTACACATTGAATATTATTCAATAAAATAAATAAACAAAATATTGCTAAGATGTGAGCAGTATTGCCAATTTATACGTTTTCCGCCATAATGAGATTTTCAAATGGCAATCATGGGAAAAATGTCATGGTACGGGACGCGAAAATTTTATCTTTTTATAAGGAACAAATTATTAAGATTATTTATGAACCATTAAAATTTGCCCAAGGTATTTGTTTGTCTTTTCTAATTCCACAGGTTTTTCAAATCAATTTTAATTGTTGACATCCAGTTTTTTTTAAGGAAGCAGTAATAATAAAAATGTTGCCGTACTTGTAAAAACAATATGTTTGCGAACCAAGCCTGCCAACCAGTTTTTTGATAATCGCAACAAGTTAGCAGCACCAATTTCAACCCTACAAACAACGCTACAAAATTTATTGCAAAAAAACCGAAACCGGAAAAAGATTCGTATACAGAAATTGTATAAAATTGTTTTAAATGTCAGTTGATAAGTTGGTCAACACATTTAAGGACATTTCATAGCAGCAACCACACAACATACAAAGGCAACGGATCGAGCTTAGAATGTCCAACAGCGGGGGTGGTGGTGGCGGCGTCGGAGTCAGCGTCTCGGCTGGCGATTGGATTTGTCCAGATATTGAGTGAGTGCGCGTAAAGCTTCCAGCATAATACTGTAAGCCAAGTGCGTTGGGTTGATGTCTGTCTGCATAGGATTCGAGTGTCAGCACATTCCCCCTAGCTACCCCTCTAAACAGACAAATTAAATATAAATTGTTGTTTTGTTACTCTTATTCTTCCTCCATCCGCTCGCTCGCGTTGGCGCGCGCTTGTTTGGTTTTTGCGTGTATTGGTTATGGCATATGTCTGTGTTGCAGCTGCCGCCATTTGAACTTTGCGCGTCGCCTGCAATGCAATAAATGCGACCGAGAACGTGAGAGCAGCAGCATTATTGAAAAGCCGGACCGGGACAGAGATCGAGATCGAAGTCGAGAACGGGGCAATGGGAGTAGCGGCAGCAGCAGCTCAAGCAAAAAGAAACTGGGCACAGAAATTGGAAAATTAGCGGCAGACAAGTCACGTGGACTTTTCAGCGCTGAGGACTGGCAGTGCAGCAAATGTGCCAACGTTAATTGGGCGCGTCGCCAGACATGCAACATGTGTAATGCGCCCAAATTCACAGACGTTGAGGAGCGCACAGGTTCGTAAAACGGCCACCAATACAAGTCCAGAATCATAATGTATTATATATTTCTCTTGCAGGCTTTGGCGGCGGTTACAATGATCGTGGAGTTGTTGAGTATAAGGAACGTCAAGACTCTGATAGCGAATACGATGAGTTCGGACGCCGTAAGAAGCGTAAGAACCATGAAAGGGGCGCGGGCAGCGATGAGGATGGAGAGGGACGTGACAGGGACAGGGACGGTGCGAAACGCTCTAGACGCAGTGATATTGATGGCGAGGAGGAAGAAGATGATGACGAGGACGATGATGGTGATTTATCCAAGTACGATTTGTGGGGCGATAACGAAGTGACCTCAAGCAATGTTAAGAGTAAGGAAACAGACAATGGTAATAGTAGCAGCAAGGAAAATTCATCAGCTGCAGCTGCTAGCAGTAAAAGAGCCTCCAGGGCCTCAACCTCTTCCGTCTCTTCATCTTCCTCATCCAGCTCGTCCAGTTCTAGCGATTCCTCATCAACTTCATCATCAAGCAGCTCCAGCAGCAGCAGCAACGCATCCAACAGTAAGCGTGGAAAGAAACGATCTGACACACGGTCACGATCTACCGAACGTGCTGCTCCAGGTCGGCGCTAAACATTTTAATTTTAATCTCTTTTGGAGAGTTCATGCTTTCGTATTGTTTTTTTTTCTTTAGTGAAAAAAATTGCTGTTTATTTATTTTTCTAAGCCTACATCACTTCCCATGACATGTAATGAAGTCCCCAACTCTATAAAAATCAATAAATTCATATAATTTAAGAATCATTCAGAGGTTTATTGCAATACAGCTATTCAACATTTTAATGGAAGGTATCATCCGACTGTTTCTGGGTGACAGCAGCTTCAGTTTCACGTAACTCCTTTAGATGTGCAAGTTCCTGGCGAGCTTCCTCAATTTGTTGTTCGGTAACTGTGACTGGAACATCGCAATCGATCTGCTCCTGTCGCACAAATGACATTTTCTTGATGGCATCCTCAAGGTAGGGAATTTGTTGTGCTTGTAGCTCCTTGTGGTAGGCTTCAAGTCGCTCTTCCTTAATTTTCTCGCAATAAATGTCGGTTAGCTTTTGCAACGACTCCTTACGTGTTATCCAATGGAAATTTGTCGGCGGTGGCTTATAAACCAAGTCAAGTTTCTCCAATATCCACTCAAAGCGTGGATAGTCCCAGCGCCTTAAGTACTTTAGAAATTTTTTCCGTTTTTCGATCATCTCCTTTAGACGAACTTTAATTACCCTGTCGCGTGGACTTGTTTCCATGTGCTCCTGATACCGCCGTATAAATGCAGTCATCTTGGCCACTGTTATTAACAGAAATATTAGATACTTGTAGAGTTCGCTGCATAAATATATGTATACATACGTTTCGCCTCCATGGAGCCAAAGTCCTGTGCATGTCGTTGTACCTCTCTAACCAGTTCATCACGATAATACCGTGTAGTCAGATTATTTCGGTTGTAGCTCAACTTAAATAGGGATTTGACTGTTTCACTAGCACTGTTAAAATTGATATAAGAATTTACATGCGAACATATTATAATTCTTTCTCTCTTACTTCTCTAGCTCCTTGGAATCCTTGTAGTCCGGCAACATTTCATTTGGGTTCAACGGCGGCAGCTTTCCGAGATCACCGCTCTTTTCTGGCTTAATGCACGATATCTTTTCGGGTCGTACCCATTTGATTTTCAGATCAGACTTGAACGCATAATCACGCACAAATTGACGCGGCACAATGTGCCCTATATTTAATAATTTATTCATAAATAACTATTTTGATGTGATTCGGTCCTGCAGGTTATATCATTTGGTAAGTGTGTACACACCAAACAAAAAAACGAATATGCGCAACAGCTGATTAGTGTTGTCAAATCATCACCGATGTTAGGTACAAAGAATCGAACCAGATCGGTAATTTTAAGTGGGTGGCAGCATTGTACCAGTTTGTTGCTTTGTTTTTTTTATGTGAGACGTGTTGGACTAAAAAATATTGAAGAAATTGTGAAATCAAGAGATAAATTTCTTTATATATTCTTAGAAATATATATATCAGAATGGCACACATGCCGCATATGTTACCGCAGGCATCGACGCCGTCCAGCGTTTCGTCCGGTAGTTCGTCCCGCACCATGTCGCTAATGGAAAAACAAAAATACATTGAGGATTATGATTTTCCGTACTGCGATGAGAGTAGTAAATACGAGAAAGTGGCAAAAATAGGACAAGGAACATTTGGGTAAGTCTTTATTTAATCTATCAAAGATATTTCCTAAAATAATATTTGTATATCTGCAGCGAGGTTTTCAAGGCACGCGAGAAGAAGAGCAACAAAAAGTTTGTGGCCATGAAAAAGGTGCTCATGGATAATGAAAAAGAAGGCGTAAGTAAAAACGTGGCTACATTAATGATTATAAATATTAAAGATTTTCGATTGTTTTTACAGTTTCCTATTACGGCGCTGCGTGAGATACGAATATTGCAACTGTTGAAACATGAGAATGTCGTCAATCTAATCGAGATTTGCCGCACCAAAGCAACTGTTCACAATGGCTACAGATCGACGTTCTATTTGGTATTTGACTTCTGTGAGCACGATTTGGCCGGTTTACTCTCAAATATGAATGTCAAATTCAGTTTGGGTGAGATTAAGAAGGTTATGCAGCAGTTGCTTAATGGTCTCTACTACATTCACAGCAACAAGGTAAAATATACATATACATTTAAAAAGTAAATTCCTTACTTACATGCGATATCGCATTACAGATACTTCATCGCGATATGAAAGCAGCCAATGTGCTGATTACAAAACATGGCATATTAAAGCTGGCTGACTTTGGATTGGCGCGTGCATTTAGCATTCCAAAGAATGACTGTAAAAATCGTTACACAAATCGAGTGGTCACTTTGTGGTATCGACCACCAGAACTGCTGCTTGGTGATCGCAACTACGGTCCGCCCGTAGATATGTGGGGAGCTGGCTGCATTATGGCCGAAATGTGGACACGATCACCCATAATGCAAGGCAATACGGAACAACAGCAATTAACATTTATATCTCAGCTGTGCGGATCCTTTACTCCAGATGTTTGGCCAGGCGTCGAAGAGCTGGAACTGTACAAATCAATTGAATTGCCAAAGAATCAAAAGCGTCGCGTCAAGGAACGTTTGCGCCCTTATGTTAAGGATCCCACGGGCTGTGATTTGCTTGACAAACTACTGACATTGGATCCAAAGAAACGCATCGATGCAGACACAGCACTGAACCATGATTTCTTTTGGACTGATCCCATGCCCAGTGATCTGAGCAAGATGTTGTCTCAGCACCTGCAGAGCATGTTTGAGTATCTGGCGCAGCCTCGACGTAGTAATCAGATGCGGAATTATCATCAACAGTTGACAACTATGAATCAGAAGCCACAGGATAACAGCATGATTGATAGAGTCTGGTAGATTTAGTCCTCATTATGTTTAAGTTGGATGCGAGCATATAGCATTGAGACTGACTGTATATGCACTAGTTGTTTAATCATCAAAGTAGACGAAAATCGTGAAAAATAATTATTTTATATGAATATCTACATCTTTAGTTACATAAATTGTTCATGCAACGCGTGAAAAACCTACATTTCCAAACAAAAACTTATGAATAAAAAATATTGTTTAAATGTTTTCAGTAAATCAGACTTTAGCTGCCTTATGAACTTGTCATGAGCTGAGTACTAAACTAATATTAAATAAAAATGGAAGTGGACACACTAAAGAATTTTGGTATTTTTTAGGGTATTTGGACTTGCGCATTTATCATGTTGCACGTTGAACAAAAGGTAAACAAAGTCAAAAAGGCGGATAAAAAACAACGGCGCTGTCTGGCAATTATAAAAAGCGACTGTAATGTGTCTGCGAGTGATTCTCCAACTCTATATCTGGCCATACTGAACGTTGGACTCAGCAATGGACTCACAGAAGAGACGCTGCTTGCAGCGGCTGCCAAGACATGCGGTCAGGTGTCACAGGTTTTAATGCTGCCATCAAAATCCTATTGCTTTTTGGTGTGTGCCACATTGAAGGATGCCGAGCTTGTGTATGAGGGCATGCACAATCTGTCCAACATAGGTCAACAGGGAGCCGTTGCCTATCTCAGTTACGTAACACAATTGCCAAAGGAAATTGAGGAGAGTGGTTGGCATAAACAATTGCCCAGTGGTCTAATCCTGCTGCCCGACTTTGTCAGCGCTGAAGAGGAGGCAACTCTGTTGCAGGCTGTCCAAGGTGATGGTGAGGGATCTGTAATCACAGAAGACAAACTGAAGCACCGGCATGTTAAGCATTTTGGCTATGAGTTTCTTTATGGCAGCAACAATGTTAATCCCTCGCAACCATTGGATCAGCCCATACCAGCTGCATGTGATTTTCTGTGGGAGAGATTAGGCAATGGCGATTTACCAAATATCCTGCTACCTGATCAATTGACAGTGAATGGCTATAAGCCTGGCCAAGGCATTCCACCACATGTGGACACGCATAGTGCATTTGTGGATCCGATTCTATCGCTATCCTTGCAATCCGACGTTGTCATGGACTTTCGACGTCACAATGAATTGGTGCATGTGCTCCTACCGCGACGCTCTTTGCTGATCATGTCCGGCGAATCACGCTACGATTGGACACATGGCATTAAGCCCAAACACATTGATGTGGTGTCCACATCCTCGGGTAGCCTAACAACTCAGGCACGCAGCAAACGCACCTCGCTCACGTTTAGAAGATTGCGTAGAGCAGCCTGCGATTGTAACTATCCCACATTGTGTGATACGCGACAGACGACAGCTCCACAGGCATTAACCGATGCTTTGGCCGCGCACGCCAGCCACCTGGAACAGCAGAATGTCCATGAAGTATATGATAAAATAGCCGATCACTTCAGTGACACAAGACACACTCCTTGGCCCCAGGTTGCTCAGTTTCTGGAGAGCTTTGATCCATTCTCAGTGGTTCTGGATGTGGGCTGTGGTAATGGCAAGTATCTTGGTTGTAATCCGCAATTATTAAGCATTGGCTGTGATCGTTCCTTTGGCTTACTCGGCGTCAGCAATGGACGAGGACAGAGCGTCTTTCGTTGCGATTGCCTGCAACTGCCGGTGCGTGACTCCAGCGTTGATGGCTGCATCTCCATTGCCGTCATTCATCATCTGGCCAGCACGGAAAGGCGACTGACAGCGCTGCGAGAGATGTCACGAGTGCTACGTCCTGGCGGTCGTGCACTCATCTATGTCTGGGCCAAGGATCAGCGAAAGAACGATAAGAAGTCGGCATATTTGCGACAAAACAAGGCTGTCAACAAGCAGCGCACCACGGAGCAGGCACAACGACAGCAGCTGGCACAAAAATTGGAGAACGTGGAGCAGTTTCAGCTACCTTTACCGGTGCACACGAATCGGACCGAATTCCAACAACAAGATGTCTATGTTCCCTGGAAAACCAAAGACGAGCAGCGTACAACTTTCCTGCGATACTATCATGTCTTCGAGGAGCTCGAACTGGAGCAATTGGTGTCCCAGCTAACAGGTGTTGTCCTAGTACGAAGCTACTATGATCAGGGAAATCATTGCGTCATCTTTGAACGGAAGTAGAAACAAAAAATATAGAAACCTTTATAATTAAATTAAATGGTTTCTTTTTTTTTAAATAGCATTAAATGATTTATTTTATGAGACATTGTCAACCTTTATAAATTTCTAAAAGAAAACACTGATCAATTTTGTTTAAGTATTTCGTTTATTTGATTTCAAAAAATACACATCCACATATATATTTAGCGAATTGAACATAAACTAAGTAAGTATTAATTACTTAGCTAAACTTACTCTTAATCCACTTTAATGGTGCTTTATTGTAGCTTTGGACCACAAAAATTGACAATTCCTTAATAACAACATCTTGTGTGCCATTTAAATAGTATGATCATAGTTTCATAGTAGATAGATTAGGGATTAGAGTTTGTATTTAACGGAGGTACGTGTGCTTATATGTGTATTATACATAAGTATTGATTTAACTGAGTGTATGTAAATTGTACTGGTATATAGATAGATATAGTTGGGATATATAGGCAATTATTTCCCCGATAATTTGAATAACATAACTAAAATAGAAAGTCTACCTAAAGGAGAGAGCAAATGATTTCTGTGTGCTGCCATCAGTTCTATTAATTATATTATTTATAATGTCTATTCACGATAATATTGTAGAAGAATTCATATGACCAAGTACACTTAAATAGTGTATAAAGGTACATCAAGTGAAAGTGTGTTCTTTTTTATAAGATGCATACTTACACACTACAAGGATACATCATGAGTTGGTATATATGTATATATCTATATAGTTAAAAAATGATAAACTACATGAAAACGTACAAGTACAAGTAGTTTTTTAAAAACACTTAGAACTCATGCTGGGCACTTACTTATTTGACAATAATAATTACTATAATTACAATATCATATATAGGAATTAGATTTATAGTTATGACTAATTTACAGTTTCAACGTTTCGTTTTTGGTCGTGGGTAATTGATATGTGCCTATAAGCTATAGTATATAGTTGTGGGTGTATCTCGAAGGATCTCATCTAGAAATACAGGCTACCAATGAAAATATATATTAGTACTTAGAGTGGTGTATAAATATGTTTGTGTTGTGTTGCCCTAGTTTTGGCTATAACTATGTATGTATATATATATATATATACATTCATATATGAGTGATAAATGGTATAGATATATAGTATGAACAATAACGAGAATAATCTATTTGTTCAACAGTTTGTTTGGTCATTTTAATAACCAGAAATTCATCATTATATTAAAGCCTGATAGTTTACTTGTTTGTTTGTCGTTAAAGCTGATTTATCAGTTGTGTACACATATATAGTATATATTTACATACGGATATTAAACGTTTTATAGGTTCATGTTCGTATGTGTATGTGTATACTTCAGTCGTTGTTGAATATACAAAGCTTTCTTGCATGGCGTTGCCTTTTTTGGTACAATAACTACAGCTATTTCTACTCCTATTCCTACTCCTATTCCTACTCCTACTTCTACTCGTTTGCTTACGCTTAATGCTTATACTAGTTTTATACTTCCTGTTGAGTAGAATTGCTTCTCTCATAGCTTTACCGAAACACTTATTTGAGCAGCTGGCATACTTTTCTAATCACCTTACCTTTGCTATGAAGAATCAGGGGCAGGGATTATATGTGGAGTGCATTGTGTTGTTCAATGTTTGTGTGTGTCTGGTTCTAATTTTCTTTGTGGGTCTCGGTCTGGGGTGAGTCTGAGTCTGGCTGTCCAGTTGCCTTGAGTGAGCACGCTTTAGATAAATGTTTCGGTTGCCATTTGTTACAAGCATTCCGCCAGCGGCGGCTTCTCAATTGGCGGCGATGGACCGGACACGGACACCATTGGCACGGCACTAATTTTGGGCTTGACTATCTTCAGACCCAGTGTATGATGTCCACACAGATGCTTGGGGCTGTTGTGCGGCGATGATGAAGCTGTCGATGAACGTTGATGGACCAGGACACGTGGCTTCGCCTCAATGGCAATGCTGGGCGTTGAGGCGCCGGAAACAGATGCCGTCGCTGTGGCACTGGCCAAAAGTGGCACATGCACCAGCTCCTCAACCGTCTCAGCCGAATCCTGTGAGTCGTGCACAATGGCCGAGGCATCGCTGTGAATCAATGCCGATATGGAGTGGGTATCATCATCCTGCATATACGGTGGTGGTGCCTCCAATGAAATGCTTCCCACAATCACATTGGCTGTGGTTATCGCTGTTGAGCGGGCCAACAAACTGGTTACCGCTGTCGGCGATTGCTTAGCGTCGTGGAGCACCGGCAACGTCAGCAATTCCCCAGCGTTGTTGCCACATTCCTTGAGCTCAATGTCCTGGGAGGAGTTCTGTTGCTGATGATGATGCTGCTGCTGCACGGAGTCATCATCGGTGCGCCAAGGCCGCAAACTCTTCTAAAAACGCGCAAATTCCACAACATTTACATTTAGTCAGCAAGCATTTAAAATATTCTTTCCCTCTTACAGTGGGTATTCCAATTATATTACGGTGGACAGTGTTCAAAAAAATTATATGTTTAAAAAAGACAAAGCTTAAATGCAGAATCAATTCAAATGCGAAATCATAAACAAAATGATATCCCGCTTCAAAATCGGTTGGGATTTTAAGAACTTATGAGAATTCGAAGTTTTTGAAAAAATGTCAAGGGGTAGGTATGGAAAATTTGATAATTTTTCAAAAAAATTTAATTTTTCAAAATTAACCAAATTTAAATGTAGAATAAATTTAAATGCGAAATTAAGAACAAAATGATATTCCGCTTGAAAATCGGTTGAGTTTTAATGAAGTTATGAAATTCAAAGTTTTTAAAATTCAAAGTTTTTAAAAAATGTCAAAAAATCGGTTGTATTAAAAATCGGATAATTGGTCGAATAAAATTTTTTTTTTTTTAATATACTAAACTTAGATGCAGAATTAATTTAGAAACCAAAACTTGATCAAAATGACATTTCGCATTAATATCGGTTGATTTTTTCTGCAGTTATGAGGGATCAAAGTTTCCGAGAAAATGTAAATGATGAACTTTGGTAGAAAGAGAAAGAGCTTACTCTGCGTCCATTGTCTGTGATATTCTCCGCACTCTTGGCCTTGCGACAGAGGACACTCTGGGAGCCGTGACGTCGTAGGAACTCGATGGAATCGAATCCTCGTCCCTCGGACGATACGAATATGGCCGAGTTGATGCGACTGCGCGTGCAACGCTCCGATATCGATGTGGAACGCTCCTCGGCCAACATGTGGATGTGCTGCAAGACAAAGAACATTAGCGTAGAATTGACTAAATGGATAATCTTGAAATCTTGGATTCGTTTCTCTTACGCGGCTATTGCAGTGCAACGGTGGGTGAGCAAAGGTGCCGCCACAATCACTGCTGTCGAACTGTAATCTCATTGCAACATTAAAATTGAAACAGAGAGAGAAAGAGAGAGAGAGAGAGAGAGAGAGAAGGGAAGAGAAGAAAAACAGATAAAGAGAGAGAGAAGAGCCACGGAGAGTTGGTGATACAAGTGTCAGACGATTACACACACTCACAGACACACACAAAATTTGTAAATTTTTGGATTTGGAACCCTAAAGATCCCACAACGATTACAAAGCTCAAGGAACAAGAACAAGATTAGCAAAGCGAAAGCTGCACAAGATTTTCTACAAAGCGAGACGAAAACAGGGTGCGAATTTTTGGTGTGTTTCTTTTTCAGTTTTATTTCATTTGATATGTTCAGAATTTGCGGTTGTTTTTTTTATTATTTAATTCTCTACAAAGCGATACGAAAACTGGGTGCGATATATTTTGGTGTCTTTTTTTTTATTTGATCTGTCCAGAATTTGCAGCTGTGTTTTTGTTTTATTTCATATGTATTTATCTAGCTATTTTTGCTGTGCAAAAATATCAATCTTCAACCCATTATACATACAGGGTGTTACGTTTCGGTGTGTGGAGTGTAGAAATGTGGAGCATGGTGAAATTTGAAACAAGATGACGTACACAAAGTGAACCATAAGAAAAGTTTTTATCAAGTTGTGTAATCTTCTCTCCATGAAATAAACTATAGAGTTCTTTTTAGTAATTAATAATAATGAAGCCTATATTGGAGGGTAACTCTACGACTGTAGAGTACAAATTTGTAGAAGAAAGGTATTCACACTATTCTGCCTAATTCAAATTAACTCTTCCAAGCTGGCTCACTGAAAAAACTCTATAGCGTATTTGGGACTTCTTTGAGAAGAAAGTCATCAACTTGTTAATAATTTGACTATAGTGTAAAGCAAGGTGAATTCATTTCCAATGTTCAAGTATTCTCCACGAAATTCCATATTCATACTGATGCATTGAATAAGAAACACTTCAAATCGGAATACGTCACCTTGTTACTAATAATACCATTCACAGTGAGGTGCGTTTAATATTTTGTGCTCGCAACGCAACGCTGTAAGAATTGGCGGGCGATCAAAATTGTAAACGGTAAACTTGAAACGGTAACGGTTAACGATTAACGATAAACGATTAACGTGCCCAGGTACAACAAGACGAAGGTGCATGGCGTTGGTGCAGTTATCGATAACGATAACGATAAGCGAGCGAATCAAACGTATTCATTCGGTTTCGCTTTCGGATTCGACTTCGAATTGACCACTTACGCTGGCCGGTTCACTGTAGTTGCTGTGATTGAGCACTGAGGATTCGGTGTGTATGGTGTCGCTGGCAACCATGCTGTGGTATTTCTGCAACTGCATCTGCAGCGACGATGAGCCGCGACTTTCGCGCGATCCATCGCGACTGCGATCGGCGCACGAATACTGACGTCGGTACTGTCGACGCCGACGACCGGCATTTGCATTGGCACTCGAATTGTTGCCGTTTCCATATCCATTTCCATATCGTTCCATTCCCATTTCGTGGCCGCCGGCAGTGGCAATGCCAGGTGCGCCATAATCAGCATATGCCAGCGGTCTAGACGGCAGCGGAGGCGGACGAAAGTAACTGGGATCATAGCTGAACTGTCGCCGACGCCACTGATCGTACTGCCGGTAGTGGCTAAACAGACGACGTCGACGCAATATCAATTGCTTCTTCGCCTCGAGCACCTCGTTCTCCTCCATGAAGCTGCGCTCCTGTGAGTTCTTCAATATGCTGCGCTGTTGCGCAAAGCGTCGCTGCTTGCCACTGCTTGATTGACTGTTGATTGACAGCGGCAGCAGGCGCTGTGGGGGTGGTACCAGTGCTGGTACCAGCACCATCTCTTCCCGCTGCAGCAACAGCTCTTCCTCATGCTCTCTAACCGCATTCGCATCCGTCTCCGCATTGGCAGCCACAGCCGCATGTGTGTCCAAGACTGCACTGTCTATGCTATCCACATGGTCCAGCACATTGGACTGATTGTCGACGGACGGTCCGCGCACATAGGTGTTGGTGGGCGTGCCATGGGCGTGATTAACCGCAACGGCAGCGGTCACACTCTTGGCAGGTGTATCGCGATGCACTGGTTGCTAGCTCTCCACATCCGCCTTGTGCAGCAGCGCAAACTGACAGCCGCAATCGCGTTCCAGCTCCCTGCGCGGATACTGAAAGCAACGATCGAAGATTCCGCAACCCTCGCAGCGGGGCAGACACTGAACGATAACACATATCGATAGATAACACCATCAACATCGTTTTCGTGTCAATTTTAAAAAAGAGAGAGAGAGAAAGAAACACGAGAGAGAGAGAGAGGGCAGCAGCAGCGGCAGGCAAGAGCGAGCCAACGAATTAAGGAAACGTTTGTCAGTGATTTCATTGAAAGCTCGAACCTCAACAAAGCTCAACAAAAGCTCAAAACCAAAACCACTAACTAATTATGAGTTTTATTAACATATACAGTTGGTCCAGTAAGTGTTTTGACAACATTTTCAATTTGTTTTTATTATTTTTAACATATTTATCTATTCTATAATTTCTTATTTTGTCAGCTTTAAATTGAAAATTATTATTAGTTTATTAAAAATGTTAATTTAATTTAAGCTCTTTTGGTTAATCGTAGTTTACTTGATTTTTTTTAAATATAATTAGCTCAACTGTGCATAGTTGAGATTAAATATGAATATGTTATATATTTTAAACAACATATTTTTAGTGAAATTAAAAATCTCAGATTCGGATTTCATTTGAAAAATTGTATCTTATATCTTTCTAATTTTTATTTGTAAATATTTATATTTTAAAATTATTATTCTGTCAAAACAATTAATTGACTGGCTGTATTTTGAAAACCATAGAGTATATAGGAAATGCAATCAGGGGACACTTAAATGGCGTGTTTCCATGCTCGCATCCGTTAAGCATTAAACATATAGATCTATGAATTTATGGATCGGGTTCATAAGATAAACCGCCTATGTGCACTTCTAATCGTGTCTGTTATAAAAGGAAGTTGAATTGACAAAAAAGTTGAAGCACAAATGTATCTAGGAATGGGATTAAAACCAACTTCGGTGTACCGAAGTGACGGTACCATTTAAAAGATCGTTAAGGTTGCGATTCTTAAATAGTATGACCATTATTCAATAATTAATTCTACAAAATAGTATAGAGAAAAGAATACCATATTAAACTTGCAGAAGCTTTAGAATTTATCATTTAAGCAAATCAAAGTAACAAAACGAAAGTAAATGAAGAAAATTTGATTGCAGATTCTAATTTTGGGTAAGTAATTTGGAGAATCTCTTAAACAGACAAGCGAAGTTGTACTTCTAATATCTTAAAAGTTGCTCGATGTAACCATAGTGATTTTAAATTTTTTAAAGGATTGTTTAAGTTCCTGTAAAATATATTCACTTAGCGCTACAATCATACAAGAGGAAAATAGAAAATATACAGAAGAAGCAGTCTCAAATTTCTTGGAATATGTACTTTCGAGAAGAACATTTAATTAAGAGCGGGGACAAATTCCGTGTGCACTAGAGTAAAGTAAAGTGTGCACGTTTTTTTTTTGTTTGTTTGTTTGTTGGTATTAAATATTTGAATAATATTTAAAAAGTATTTACTTGACTTGATGCAAAAGCTAATGAAATGCAATAATATTTGTTCGTATGCAGTAATTAATTGAGAAATGAATTATTTTGAATACCTTGACAAAGAAATCGGGGTGTAGGTTCTATAAATAAAGCATAACAAAAACAGAAAACATAGGTAAGTTTTATACGGCGCTCAAAACGAGAATTACTTAAAACTCCCCTCCCACAATTCTCATCATGTTGAATTTGCAATTGGCAACCAACAGTGGAAAATGATGTGTAAAATGCTGTGTAAAAATGCATACCTGATGCGAGTGCTGACCATTGCAGCCGCTGGCACTACACACTCCCGTTCCGGGTACCTTCAGCTGCTCGTGTTTGTAATCCGGCTGATATGGCAACAACATTCGTATCTTTCCCCATCGGTTGAAGAATAATGCTATGGCACCTGCCCAGACCATCAGCACAATGAGTACAATGCCAATCTCGACTCCACGTATCTATTGAGGGATTTGCAGAGAGAGAGAGAGAGAGAGAATGAGAGTGACAGGGAGTTGTATTTATAGCCAAGTAGGTTATTTACTCTAATCAAACAATCGATGTGAGAAATAAACCTAGACCTTGATTTCAGCTCGCAATTTTAATGTTTCTATATCAGAGGAAAACTATTCAAATATCCATCTATAAACTCACTTCGACATATGAAATTGAAATTAAAGTGCAGCGTGCACTTAAGTGCTTTTATAAAATATATAAAAGCGAGAGTGGGCAGATTAATAATCTTTTTTCTTTTTTTAATAACAATTTTAAAAGTTTTTATTCTAATTTTTTTCCCTGGCGCCCATTGCAAGGCATTTGCTTGGACACTTTCGGTTGTATGATATAGGTTCTCTATAGGTTATTTGCTTAGTGAGAAAAAAGATAATTAAAACAGCCCTTTTTAAAATTTCACCTGCAATTTATTTTTGGAAATAAAAAATATTTATTTAATGAAATTAAAAATGCATGTTCGAAAAATCTATGTACTATTTGTCGATCAGTGCTGAAATTTATATTGTCAGTTGACGCCATTAACAATAAACGAAAATGAGGAAATAATTAAAATAATATTTAAATTACCCTTTAAACATTTATTAATTAATATATTTCTAAAACTTTAATTGTGGGCCTGCGTCCGAGCAATGCGAGAACACAAAAGCGAGTCCACTAGCATATATATATATATTTAGAGATTCCTTACCGTTGGCAACTCCCTTGTTGTGCTGTGGGTAAGAGTATTTGTCGCCGTGGAGGTAACATCGTCAGCAAAGATGCTGCCATTGCCGGAACCATTGCGTCCATAGATGCCCGGCGGAAAGTCCTGCTGGGATGTGTTCTTGGGTAGATCTACAATGGAATGTGAATTGTGAACAGTCGAAGAAAGAAGCCAAGTTAATTAGTTATTGATTAACTATTGACTTACCCAAGGTGCGAAACTTGATCTGACCGCCACTGCGATACTTTTTGCCCATCCAGATTGCGGTGACAGTTAGAGAATACTGTGTGCTGGGCAGCAGTCGATCCAGGACAATGGCCTCGCTGCTCCCGGCCACATCCTGTACAATCCTGTAACTTAAATTAATTCAATTACCACTCTCGAACGACAACTAAGTGTGGCACAGTCTGTGTGTGTGTGTGTGTGTGTGTGTAGCTAATTGCAGAAACTACAATAAATAGTCCTAGTGGAAATACAGAGAGAAGAGCGACGAGCGAAGAGAGCGAGAAACGTGTGAAATATGAGATCCAGAGTGGAGTTCGTAATTACAGCATGGATTCAATATTTCACTTTGTCACTTTGCCGGCCAGTTACCCAAACATGTCCTAGATTTCACCAATTGAGCTCATGTTACCTAGTGTATATATGCTCTGTACGTATATATAAACTATAAGTGCCACTGTATGTGTGTGCGTGTGTGTGCTTGCAAGTGCGTGCATAGGCAAAGTTCTTGCTGACAGTGTTGCCAGTTTGGCTTTTTTGTAGCTTGACTTTGCTATAACAAAATTGCTTCATTTAGAAAGTTGTTTTTCTCTTAAATTGGATTTTTATTTACTTTATTAAAATAATGATTTGACCACCTTTTACAGATTCCAAATAATTCTAAAATACTTGAGAATATCTATACTTGTATATATTCAATTATAAATGTACAATAGTATTTTGGAAACACTTGTCGTTTCAATAAATTTATTTGTATTAATTTCTTGACTTAAAATTAATTTTCACCATGTTTTGTTGTTGTTATTTTAAACACTGAACTTGTAACTTATTTGTTTGTATGTCTATGTTATTTTGTGAGCATAGAATCTTGGCCCTATTTCTTAACCTGTTTGAATATTTATTATTATTACTATTTTTGTAAGCTAATTCTCGCATAATTTTTAATGAAATTCAGGCAACTCTTGTCCCTAGACTTCTGCCTGGCACTGTGGAATGTCTCTTGTTACAGTTACAGCAATGTCCGTGCTACACAACAGCCTGACAAATGATTCATTATTCATACACAAGCTATAGTTACACTCAAACACACACACACAAATAGATATGTAGAGATATATATGTGTATATATATACATATCTAAAGTCCGCGACGCCACAATGGCCCCCAATGGAATCGAGGAACATACAAAACATACGCTCTTAGCCATAACAACAAAGCAACAAAAATGCGCCAAGTGGGCAAATAGATAAGCACAGCACGACAAGCAGATACCCTGCAGAATTCAAAAAAATCGTTTACAACTGCAAACTAAATCGAAACTTTAGATCGAGTTTATATAGCAATAGAAAGAAAGATTACCGAGATTTCTCAACAATTTTTGTTTATTTACAAATATAATCGTAGTCACAATAATAAATATCAAATATTTCTTGTATCGATTTTTTTTCGATAGATTTAAGCATCTCTACTTAAAACTAATGAGTGGAATACATAAGGAAAAGAGTCTGAATATTACGTAAGGAATTTCTTATAAATTATTTACTTGCTTTTAACAGCTGTACATAAATTATTATGGCTCTACTTTTCTCCATTAATTATTCGCTCTTACGTGACACGAATAACAATTAAGTCTCTCAATTGTTACAGAAATGTAAGGTTTGATTTTGATGTAATTATAATTCGACTAATTATACGAGATTAAAGAGGCATATCAATTACAGGTTGTTAAGGGTTTTCAGGTTGCGGGTTTAAAGTGTAGTCAAGTACCGTTTGTTCCAACGCTTTGAAGATTAGATTACCTGAGTACCAGCATTTCTCAGTTTGTCGAGCGCGTTTTAAAGTTTTATTTAAATTTCGTTTTCTTTGCAAAGATAAACTCTACGAATTGCACACACAAAATGTTGTACATGAAATAAATAAAAACCTGCTTTACTAATATGCCCCGTGCTGTACTTAAGTGCCATCTTGTGTAAACTTTGAAGCTGGCCAAAAGGCAAACAGGTAACACAGCTAAACAGCTGAATAAAGCCAAGAAGCAACACATGTGACAATGTCCAAAGTTGCGGCTTATTAAAGTTAACAACAAATGCCGTCGGGGGCAAAATCAAATGCGATGGCAACTCGACAACTTGGCAACGAATATTCACAGTATTCACAGTATTCACTGTGCCATTCAACATTCACTTGTTTGTGGTTCGACGGTTTCGTTGGCTTCTGGTTTCCAGGTTGGCTTTATGCCCTTTTCAGCTCTTTTAATAACAGAGAGAGAGAGAGAGAGAGAGAAGAGAGAGGAGAGAAGAGAGAGAGAGTGAGAAGAGAGAGTCGGGAGTATTGACATTATAAATGCAGATGAATTTAGCGCAAGGGAATTGAGCTCTCATATGTGCACAATTCAAACAGAGTTAAGGCGCAGGAAAATGAGAGAAGTTAGAGCGCTACAATCGAGTGTGCTCGCCTGTGAAAGACCCGGCATGCAACAAACTTAATTGCACATACAAACTGTCAAGCAGTATTAAGCTAGAAAACCTTTAGCCGGTCTAAATGTGAAAGTCTAAATTGCGTTTATAATAAATATTTGTAGTTAGCGAAAATTAAATTTTTATAAACGAAAATTTTCAAAACTTTTATCCTGCAAATAAAACTAAACATCTCGATTATCATGCATCTTTGGCATGCATTTTTTAAAGCTGTCGCATCCTTAAGAAAATGAGCTAAACTATTTTAAAGACAAACATTAATTATTTAAAAAACCCAACTTTTTTTAATCAGTGCTCAGATAATGTTCAATATGTTACAGTAAAAAAGATTCTTCGATAAACTTAGTAAGCCCTTAATCTTTTTAGATACAGGGTCTTAAAAGTGCCTTGTTTAATTCCCAATTCAAAATTGGCTTAAAAAATTTCTTGGTCATATTTGATTTTTGTGTTTTGTCCAGCTCCCAACTGCCATGAACCCGTTACTTTTTTTTTTGAATAACTCTTTTTTAAATTTTATATTTTTTTTTAAGTTTGCAGTCCAGTGAATTTCCGTTTCAGTTGAATAAACAAAGAGCCTTTCAATTGTGCCGTTTTTACCAAATATGTCCATTACTCAAACTCCAAATGGAAAATTTAACCTATATACAGACACACACACATACGTATATCTTTATATACATATATGCATGTGTATATATGTATGTGTATGTGTAGTTAGTGGAAAACAGTTTGCTTCGTAAATTTAATAACTTATGATGGACAATGTGAGACTTTTTGCATTTTTTGGCTTTTGGTCACATGCCGGACACACACGTAATCTCACAAATTGTCCGTATTTTTCAAAACATATTCCGACAGTTGATGTACAAATTTGTAAGGTTTAACATATACATATGCAGTTACAGTTACAATTACAGATACAGATACAGTTTCACCTACACGCTGGCATTTCATGTTACATGAAAAGTTATGGCAAAATTTTGATGTCGTGTGCACACACACTTACAGAGAGAGATAGATATAGAGATGGAGAGAGAGAGAGAGAGAGAGAGATACACACATTGTTTTGATATTAGTTGCAACTTTTGTCTATGCCACAAACTTTTGACAACACATTAAGTTGCCTTATTGTCACGATTAAAAACTTAAAGTTAAGTTCAGAAGAAGACAAAATATACTCAAGTGGACAAAAGATTGGAAGAATAGAGAAACGAGTTAAAAATAGAATTGTGATGGGAAAAATTAGACTTAAATGTCACTACAAATTTTAATAGTAGCTAAAATACTCGTATACTTCAGTTTAACTTAGAATAATCTGAAATTGACATAAGCAATTCACTTAAAAAAACGTTACCTTAGGGAAATCTATTTAAATCTAGTTATATCAATAACTACAACTAAGATAAAAATAAATCAACTAATTCGATAAGACTTCCGCAAATGAAATTTAAAGAAATTAAGTTACTTTTTTATTTTATAATCATAGCAAATAGTGTGTTTAAAACTTAGATATTGAACGATAAGTATCCATTTAAATCTAATTGCACTATTTATCAGCAACTAAAAATAAAACAATCCAATTATAATATGTTTACAATTTTCTTTACTTCCCTTTGATAATTTATCAATGGTTGTTAAATTCTTATGTTTTTGCAATGATTTTAAACGCGTTTCAAAATTGCAGCCTCATTGATTAACAGACTTTAAGTTTTATTATATATCACTGAATTCCTTTTGCTTGTTTTTCAGTTCGAAATCTCCTTTAAGTATACGACATGTTGTGCAACAATAAAAAATATTGTTCCATATTATATTTAAAACTTAAGCGATATTAAGATAAAGTATTTCAGCGATCATAATATGACTTAATAATTAATGTATTTTGCATGAAAATTTAACTAAAATATATTATTTAAGGCAATTTCATATTTTTTTTGTTGATTTTATGCAAATGGTTTGCTTCAAATGCAAAATTTCAATTAATTTTGCGATTGAGACTGCAATTTTTCGACTCGAAATACAATTAAATGGCAGGTAGAGAAAGACAGACAGAGGGGGAGAGTGACAGGGAGAGAGAGAGAGAGAGAGAGATAGTGAGAGGTGGAGGAAGCGAGAAAAAATGTGTAGCACACTTAAGTGGGCCTTGACTTGTGGCCTTTCGTATTCAATTATACATCTGACAGGATATTGCCTCAAATATGTAAATAAAGCAGACAAGCCAAAAAAACAAATTGAGAGCAAATATAATTGTGAATACGAGTATTCAGATATTCGAATGTTAAGTGCACTCTTTCAGCACAATTCAATCTAAATACATAATTCATATTGATTGAAAATTGCTCCCGAGTGCTTTACAGCTGTCTGAATGGACTTTAATTGTTATTAATTATGATGATTATTGTTATTGATGTGATGGTGGAAAGTCGTTTACCATTACAACTTCAATCATTTGTAAATCCACTCGAAATCCACTTGAAAGCAGATCGAGAATATGTAGTTTCAGTGCAGGGCGTGGATACATTTATTATAACTATACATGTATCTATATATTTGAGTGCTACTATATATATGTGCATATGGTTATATTCTGTTGTCTGTTGTCTGTGCTGTGCTGTGCTGTGTTGGTTAGCTTCCCCTTTGGGGTTTTATTTTGTAGACCGAGTCAGCGAGTCATCGTCAACGTGTCTATGTACTAATCATACATTATTCAACGTCACAATTTTACTCGAAAAACGACTGGAAGATACTCGTACTCGTACTTGTACTTGTACTCGTATATGGTTCAGTTGGGTGTACACAGTCCCCAACTACCGCTAGATACCCCTCCCCTCTTCACAATCACCGTTAGTCCGTAATGAGTGCTTGGACAACAAAAATCGATAGTAAAGAAACACAAAAATTATAAAAAACAAACTGAAAGTCGACTTATAAATAATGGCGGGCAAACCAATAAAAGTTAGAAATGAAAAAAAAAATAATAAAAACTATTATGAAAAGAAAAATAAAACTCAACTACGAACTGAATGTAATAAAATTTTGATATAGGCGTGAACTTTATGAAACAATGAGAGTAATGGGAATTTTTACTAAAAGACAAACACAGACATATATACATATATAGTATATACACCTGTTATTAAGTTGAAAACACCTTGACCACAATAACAACTACATCTATACAATATGTAAAACTATTGACTGACTGATATTTTTACAGCTTAATCTGTAAGACATAGGAGTTGGATATTTGGACACAACCTACTTGAGATAATAACTGTGCATTGAGCCGGCTTCTTTCAGAATTCGCAAAGAAAGGGGTTAAGTTATACACAGATACAAAACTACACCTGTTATTAAATTGAAAGCACCTTGACCACAATAAGAACATCATGTAATAATAACTACTATATATAACTATAATACGATAACTACAACAATTGCAGCACAGCAGCATTTTTACCGGAAGTCAGTGCAGTAGTCTGCAAGTCACAAAAGTCGAGCACTTAACTTATTACACGGCATTCCAATGTCCTTCAAAATGACGTTTTGCGTCTCGCCAAGAACGGAAAAAATGTAAGAGAATCCAACCAAAAGCGGAAGTCCTTAGTTTGTAGTCGTAGTCGTTATTCTCTAGTCGAACTCAAAATATGCAAAGCCACTTCACAATTTCCTATTCACGTTCTTTTCGAAGAAAAGAGAGAGAGAGAGAGAAATCGCATTCGCACTGCGGGAGAGTTGACGGAGAGAGAGAGAGAGAGCGATAAAGTGGGAGAATGTGGAGAAAGTGCATGGAAGGAGTTCACGCTCATTTGAAATATTACAATTACAAGCATGTTTTGCTTTGCCATCTCTCTCTCTCTCTCTCTCTCTCTTTCTCCCCTCCCCCATCCTTCTATCTCACTCTATATCTATCTCTATCCATTGCTCTCTCTTTTTCTCCTTCTCCTCCTTATCTTCGCTTTGTTCTAGCTTCCTTGTATTATGCAGCACTTTCCACGCTTTTTTGCCGGCCAGTGCAATACACTGGCAGAAAAACAACTGGTAAGTGTTAAAATTGTATATAAATTTGCTTTTAACTTTTTTGAAATATTCATTAATGAAATTTGTTAAAAATACAACAAATTTTGTATCATTAAATTCAATTTTAATATATTTTGTAGAAATATAAGTAATTGATTTTAAAAAATATTTATAAGATGATTGTATTCAGTAAAATTTATTATAAATATGCAAATATCTTAAAAATTCTAGATGTTTAAAACACAAAAATAACGCCAAAACAATGCTGAAAATAAAAAACAGACAAAATAGTATACACTATTTTTAGCAGCCTTGTGTTTCTTCACTTTCCTTCTTTTGTTGGTTTTATTTTGTAATACTAATCAATACTTTAAAAGTTTTTAAGGTTTTATTCCAAGGCATTTACTTTATAAAATTTGTATTCTATTTACATGCACTAAGAAGTTGTTTTACAGTGTAGAACAACTTTGAAAACTTTGAAGCACACGCGGTGTTTGCTTTCTGCTTTCTTTGTTTCTGTTGTTGTTGTTTCTCTTTTTCGGTTTCGGTTTCGGTTTTAAACATAGTCGCGGTCATTTTGGCTTCAACTTTGTATTTGCTGTGGTGGCTCACTCCTCACTCCTCACTTCTCTCACCTCTCAGCTCTGCTGTCGTTTCCTTCAGCCGTTATTTAGCTCATGGTCAGCACACACACACACACACACACACACACACACACCCTTAACAGACATACACTCGCATTCTTACAATAACAATTTGGAGCCTGTCAATTGCATAAAACGACAACGACATAATTGCCACTACATTTTGAACAGTGCATTGAGTTTTGTAATCGTAGTTAGGTTAGGTTAGGTATTGCCTTTAGGAATGCCTTTATTTGCAGGAGTCGTAGGTACCTACCTGTCATCTGTGGGCTTATAAGTCACTATATATTTCTCAATTGGATGCGCCTTCAGATCGATTTGTGTTTGCCACGACACACGCACTGCGGTGGGCGTTAAAAATGTGACCGTTATGTTCTCTGGAGTGGCAGGAATCGTGCCTAAGCGAACAGATAAAAATATATACTTAAATAACGAAATAAAGAAAGAGTTTACACTTTTAAGTTGCTAGTTTTAATCATAATATGTTTATTATACTGTCATAACTTTGTCCAATCTTAAGTGATTTTCTTTCGGATTGTTAATTTAATCATTATTTGGCTTCTATTCTAATGCTGCATCAAAATTGGGAAACTACATTTAAATCTATCATCAATCTATCAAAACTAAACTGATTGCCAATTTGATTATTTATTGTCTTCTATTTGATTTTATATCAAAATTAGGTTTGATTTTATCTACTCCACTGTTTAATTTTTTCCCCTTGAAACTTTTTCAACAACAAAACATATAAATCTGACATTTTAAATGGTTTCCACTATTTTTTTTATTCAAAATTCAAGAATCAAAGACATTGAATCAAAGTCAAGCAAACAATTTGTTTTTTTTTCTTAATTTTTCCCCTTCAAACAATTTTTGGCATTTTAATTTGATATTTAAATTTGCTACCACTATTTTTTTTTGTTTTATTCAAATACAAGAGTTTGTTTTAATTTTAATTTTTGAATAAAAGTCAAGCAAACAGTTTGTAATTTATTTGACAAATGAATTGACATTTTAAAAGTTAAAGTCGCTACCATTTCTGATACACAGACCAGTGCAATGCATATACATATATATTGTATATATATATGGATGAGCACATATATCGGATGTCTTGTCGTGTCAATATCTACTCACCAGCCAGACAGCTATTGACCAACAGGACGGCAATAATAAACACAAACATTGCGCTTCAATTGCTTCAATAGTTTCACTTTTCTGTTGTTGGTTCTTACTCCTGATGATGTTGTTGATGATGATGATGATGATGATGATGAGCGAGGATAAAGCTGATAATTAAGTTGGCGTCCTCGTAAGCGGATTTCCTTAGGTTTCCGCTTCGTTGCTCGTTTTCTTTTCGTTTCGATTCGTTTCGTTTGAATTCGTTTTGTCTGGTTACGATTCGTTGTCAGTTGTCAGTTGTCAGTTGTCGTTTTTGTAATGCCACGAGGTTTAGTTATAAGAATAAAGCTAACTAAAACATAAAAATCAGTCTTGCTTTTGTCGTTTGCAACTCTTCTTTTTCTTCTTCTTCTTTCTGCTACTGCTACTTCTTTATTGTTCTGACCAATTATGCATTGCAGTTCTTTCAATTTAACTTTCTTTGCTTTCAATTAAACTTTGTTCAACTTTTACCTGCAATTTACTGTAGTTTTTCTTTTAATTTAATCTAGTTTTGTGGCTTATATTTAATGTTTATTTCTGTGTTTCTAGTTTTCTGGCCTCTATTTAATATTTATTTATTTGTTTTTTTTAGTTTATAGCACACTTTTATGGGCTGTGCGTGTGTGCATTGTCTTGAATCATCATTGTGGGTTCTGTTCTTTCAAAAGTTGATAGCACTAAATTGTGAGTTATTTGTCAACTCTTTCTTTTCTCTCTTGCTTTCTCTCTTGCTCTCAATGGGTTTTTTCACGTTTTTCTCTATTTATTTCTTATTGTTTCGTGCTACGTTTGAGTAAAATTATTCACATTGCGTTCGAGTTTTGTTCTTCGTTTTATTTATTTATTTTTTTTTTTTTTTTTTGTTTTTGTTGTTTTATTTTAGCGGCAAGCCGTCATTTCTTTCCTTTTACCAATGTTCATTGCCAGTTGTTGTTGTTGTTGTAGTTCTTGTTGGGCGTAAATAAAATCAATAAAAAAGCTACTTTTGTTGTCAGTTTGTCGTTGTCGTTGATTTTGTCGTGCGACAAACTATTCTAAAGTTCTGTCAACTTTTCAACTTTTAAATTTTCGGTTTCGGTTTCAGTTTCTGTGATTTAAAGTAGGCAATTTCCGTTGTGCTAATTTTGTCGCTGTTGCTTTCACTGTTGCTTTCGGCTGTTGCCTCGTGCCACAAGTCGAAAATTAATTCAATGCGACGGCGACGGCGCTGCTGGGGGCAAAGCGCCACCTGTCGTCGCCGTCCTGCACTTCCACAAATTAAATGTTTGTTTAGCTGCTGTTTTTCCTTGTCCTATTGTTGTTGTTGTTGTTGTTGTTTCTTCGGTTGCTGCTGTTGCTCGTTGATTAATTTTATGCATTGCGCATTTTGTTAACAATTTATGCCATAATTGCCAAAGCATTTAAGCCGTAATTTTCTCGGACTCTTGTTGCGCTTTTTTTTTGTTTTGTTTTCAATATTTATTTATGTACATATATTTGTCGCTTGTGTTTATTTTACTTTCCGTTTTGCTTTTGTCGCATTGCTGCTCTTAATTATTGCCGTCGTTTATTTCTGTTTGTTGTTGTTGTTCGCTGCAATAAATCAAAGTTTTCCGTATTATTAATGTGGCTCAATTCGGAACGAATTAGCTAAATGGTTTGGGCTTTTTATTAATTACAAACAGCAATCAATCTGCATGAATTTCGATAGCAATTACTTATACATATTTCTAACTCGAATACTGTTATTTCATCTGTTAAGTTTACCATCATTTTCATTACTCAAATTGAATACAAACAATGTGTTGCCTACTTTGAGGCTGACATTGCGTATACGCCACGTATAACCAGCTGTCGTGTCTCGTTTGCATCTACATTAGGGTGTATCGTTTTTTTTACAAAGAAAAACTTGCTCCTTCCATGAACATAAAATATGTCCAATAAAATTTTGAAATTCTTGGTCCAAGCAAAAGTTTTTATACCAATCTTGTCAGCACTAAAGTTATGCTTATAATAATATGCTCAAAATATCGATAAAAATCCATATTTGAACTCAAAAGCAGGAAGTAGGAATGATTTTATAGCTAATAAGAATTTTGCTTGCCACCTTTTCCTTTCATTTTTGGTTCCATACAAATCGATGCACCCTAATATACATACATATATTAATAATGTACTTTTGTCGCACAGACACGTAATTCCATTTCATATTCATTTCACGCATAAATTTAAATACTTGCTTGCATTAACACGCAATAACATTTCCTATTTTCCTGGCATTCCGATCATGCGTAAATGTTTTCTCTGTGTCTTTATTCGTAGTGTGTGAACACTGTACAGTGTACAATTCCAGGTGTGTGTTGTTTGTGTGTTGTGTGTGTGTGTGTATGTGTTATGTACACATTCTGTTGTTATTTGCCGAAAACATTTTGAATGCCTGTGGCTTTTATTGTTCACTAGACATTTGAAATATTCTTTCATGTTTTTATCTTCAATTCTGTCCGCGCAAATGTCAAATGTATAAAAGCAGCGTGAAATTATTTCAATTTGTAGACTAAGCAATACTATTAAAAATAATAACATCAACAACAATTTAAATAAGCTAAAAATAATTTTTAAATCAACAATTTTCCCGTATACCGATTTAAAAAATACCCTAGCAGCTTTTTGAATTAGTATATATTTGTTTTTAGTTTATCTTTAGCTTATTAACATTTATGAGTCTCTTATATATTCAATTGAATTTCTATTTAGTTTATTAATTGGGATTTTTAATTCTTTTCTTAATTTGATTTTATTTTCTATGGCTGTGTATCTCATACATAGCATCCATCATTCTTACAGGGTATTGACATTAAAATTTACCTATGGATTTTAAATTAATTTTGTTTATACTGAATGTTGACCTGTGTTTTTTTTTCAGTTTGTTTATCAGCTGCGGGCGTGGGAAATAAATGGGAAAAACTGAAGTAAACATTAAATACAAGTTCAAATGAGACACCCACTATAAACAACTATAATTCTCAAACAGTTTACGGATGGAAAATAAAAAAAACAAAGTCAGCTGCTGCCTGCGGAATAACAAAATTAGATTAAAGGTATCTTATGGCTTATGTACTTCAAAGCTACATAAATGATTTCCTTGTGCGAATCATGTGCATATCCTACAACGTATCTATGTGAATTGAAGCGAGCGTAGCACATTGAATATTGATAGATTTAAGTTGTTTAAGTAGCTTAGTCCCTCCTTTTGATTGTCTGCTACCTGGACTGGTATACATTTGTGCTCTTGGGATTTACGAGCACACGTATCTGTGACACGACTCTCTAACTGCTTGAATGTGTGTGTTACAGTACGTGGCATCATTAATGTGTCACACGGCCAATGAATAGTTAAGAATACCCAAATGGGCAAACTTAATTGATGCAATTGCAAATAAGTTTACTTGACTGACTAAATGATTCGACAGCAATTGAACTAACTTAAATTATGCAAACAAATTTGAAAATCATTATAATTAATACAAGAAATTCTTCACTCCTCTTTTTTTTGATAAATCAACGATAAGGTAGAAGGATACAAACAGAAGGATGGAAACATTATGATAATTACAATAAAATCTATTCATTTTCACTATGATTATAATTACTATCAGCTTTTGATTAAAATATTTAAAAATTATAATCAATTTGTAAAAATCATTAAGTTTTCATTACTATGCAATTTTTAAAATTAATACTTATAATGATTACATTCACTCTTTATTATTATTACATATTATAAATAATGTGAAACAAACGCGTTGGCATGTCACAAATTTAATTGAATGCGTAATTTGAGTGAGTTTGTATTTTATATCCGTACTTCTCAGTCTAATTTAAATGCAAATGTCCAAGAAAAATTTCATTTGACACTCGACATACTCGTAAAATCGTACAAAAAAAAATATACAAAACTGTTAACAACGCTGGTGACGTGCTGTGAAAATATTTTCAATTCGTTGGTGACGCACTGCGAGAATAATTCTCACTCGATGTGTGTGTGAATATATATATATATATATATGTGTGTGTGTGTGTGTGAGTGCATACAATGCTAAGGCAAGTAGGTGAAAGCCGTTATCGTAAAATTAAAATGGCGGCTAGTACGCGCTGTCGCCGCTGGCGTCGCCGTCATTTACACTGCTGTTAATTATGGCGACAATACATGCACGCATACAAGCGCGCGCTTCACTCACTCACTCTCTCTCCCTCTCTTACACAGCCCTTTAGCTTGCATGTCTATTGCTATGTGTGTGTGTGTGTGTGTGTGTGTATGTATTTTGTTTCTTTATGTTTTTACTGCATACGTTGCGACTTCAGCTTATTGAGGACTTTTGGCATTTTGTTCGTCAAGTTTGTGTTTGTCCTGTATTTGTGTTGTTGTCGTAGTTGTTCGCCTTCTGTTTATTTGTATATTTGTGCTGTTGTGTTTGCGGTAGCCAACCAACAGACAATAAATCAATCAGCTGTGTTAACATCAAATTGCTGGCCGCAGACAATTCTGCCTCGATATGAACGAGGGAGAGAAAAAGAGAGAGTGTGTGAGTAACTAAATGACAGCCACTGTAAGGCAATGAGTGTGTGTGTGGAGTAGGGTGTTCCTTTGTTATATGATGAAATAATTTGATTAAATTCTTAAGTCTCACAAGCTGACTGATCATTATGGAGTTCAAACCGTCAGACTAAGGAGCCTGAGTTTTTACACTACGTAGCTGAGACAATTTTTTTTTATGAATTTTCAAAAGGAACACCCTAATGTGAAGTTATTAGTGTGCGCAAGCTGGCGTGCTATTAACAAAAGGTCAGTTTAGCCAACGGACTAGCCCAAAAAGGCTTGTGTCCAGTCCTTAACTAAATACAATTACAACTTCACTAGAGCTGTGTGTTTGTGTGTGTTTGCTCACTGAGAGAATTGCGAGAGGCTTTAAAGCTTCTAGGTTTATTGCCAACTCAATTAAAGTCGGGCAACTGCAGATTAATCTGCGCGTCACAAACTGAAAAGTTTCCCTGAAGGAGGAGCAAGTGTAAATTGTTAAGTGCTGGCCTTATGAATTAATGATTCACTGCTGAATTAATGATGCACTTATCATTTAATTGGATCTCTGCATAAAATGTTATATGAAAATTGAGTTACATTTAACTCACTTTTCTCAGCTTCATTTGAATACAAATTTATACCAGCCACAAAATAAAATTAGCAGACATTGAAAAATAAAAGCGCATTTTTTTTATAAAAATCTAAATAAAAATTTATTACAATTTATAATAAAAATAAAAAAATACAGATTTTAAAACTTAATTGTGATTAAAATTGATGTTAAGGTCAGGTGGTGTATTATTGTATTATTACCCTGGGGTAAAAAATATATGTACTTCATTTAAAATAACTTTTATTTATAATTTCTTTAATAAAGATGTTTTTTTGATAGATTGAAAATACTTTGTTTTTTTTGTTTTTGATTTTTCTAATTTATTTTTTTGTCGCTTTTTGGATTTTTTCTCAGTGCACTGTGTGTTGTAAAACGGTGTAGAGAACGAACAACGCAATTATTTGCTGGGCGCTCGTAAAAACAAAAGCACTTGCTTCAATCTGGAGCCCGAAAGCGCGCTTTAGCTATGTGTGTTTGTTTATATATGTGTCTGTACTGCGTGTGTTTGTGTGTATAGGGGTGTGTGTGTGTGTGCGTACTTTGGCCATGCACTTTAAGCTTAGCTGTAGCTGAAATTTTGTTGGCCTCTCCCCTCACACAATCTCGCTGTCTCTGTGCTGCCACGACAATTCGCTAACGGCAACTATGCGCCATGTTCTTGATCCCTCTCTTTGCTGGCTGCTGAGTGTTGTGTTGTCCCCTTCCCACAAAGCTCCCCTCACCGTTCTCCTTTCGAATTTCGAAAGTGTGTCGTCGAGCAGTGTGTATACACAGTCACATATATTCGCATTGTCATAGGTTCTACAATGCACATAAATATATATGCATATATATGTATATGAGTATAAATATACACATGTATATTTTGTTTGTATATTGGAAAAGTAAAGTCTCTGAACTGATTTCGCTGCGTGCATTTTACTTACAGGCCAAAAATAACATAAACCTTATATAAATAAATTGCCACATTTCAGCATTTCCACATGTGCAGCAAGCAGCGTCGGCAGCAGGGGGCAGCAGCGGTGGCAGCAGCGGCTGAATTTGTGGCAACAACACACGCAACGTTGCGGCTGTGGCGACGACAGGCGGCAAATTTATTTTCAATCGAGAAAATGTGAAAAACAAAATTCATTTGTTCGGCCATTGCCGCCATTTCCAAAACGAATTTAAATCAGATTTTCAATCTGACCTGTTGTTAGTATGCAGTGTTGTTCACTCACCAGACTCTAAATAAGCTATATCAACACTTCAAAACTAGCTGGAAAGAGCTAGAAAGTCTGCTGGAAAGCCAGAAAAATATCTATTATCCTAAAAAGATAGACCTTTGTGTAGGGATTTATTTAATACGGTCCCAATTTGGTATATGGTATATATAAAAGAGTTAAGTATTCTATTAAAATAAAAATAACCAGTAAAAATATAGAGTATTGATCAATCCTGTTTCAGTTGTCATTTATTATTTAATGGCATTTGTGAAAATTTAAATTTGGAATTAGCTATTAGGCAAAGTATTTTGAAATTATGTTATTTTATCTTATAATAAAATTAGAACAGTAAATTTTTCTGCTTATGTACGTTTATTATTATTTTCAGTGTCATAGCACTTAAGAAATATACAACAGATATCTTAACCTGGCAGGATTCAAACCGAGTTTTTTTTTTTAATTTTGGAATAATATTTTAATATAAAATTATTAAAATAAAATAACTAAATTTGCAAATTAAATTAAAATTTTTATCGCTATGAATATTCGTAAAACTCCAGATCTTTCTAAAAAATATGTGTGATGTCAACTGGTAGTATGCATGTGCATGTATGTTTGTGCCTATATATGTATAGGTGTGTATACACTGGCAGCTACTGCTTGTTTATAAATACGAAATTCGTGTTATTTTGGCGCGTTGTGTTCTACGTGCTACAGGCTACGCCTCAGAAATGGCCAAAGATGAAAAAGATTTACAATCAGACACACACAGCCAACAAGTATTAACTGTAAATTCGCATTGTTTGCATAAATAGGGCATTAAAATGAGTTTTTGATTGCGACAGCTGCTGTTCTTCTGTTCATCTCATTTACTTGTTCATTTTCATTAATGTTGTTGTTCTTAAATTTATGATTGTTCTTGTTTTTGCTTCTTCCGTTTTGAGTTTCAGGCATGAAAATGAGAAACTAACAAAATCCATTAACAGCCGATGTTGCTTTTCGTTTCTTTTTGTAACGTTTTATTCCGTTTTCGTTTCATTTGCCATTTTTAATTTTAATACCTTTTATTGGCTTAACATGCAGACAAAACAGCAACAACAGCAACAACAACAACAATACTTACCAGGCTCCGTTTTGTTTCTGCTCTTTCCGCAATGTTAATTGAGAGGCGCGAACAGACAAAGGCAAACGCACACTGTTACACTCACACACGTACACAGACAGCTTACACAGAATTAAAGGTATATAGACAAGCGCTTAACAGAAATATGTTTGTATTACAATATGTATATATATCATCAATTGCAGCTTTTAAGTTGTAAATTTACTTTGGGTCTTTGTGGCTTTTTTGCCGCCGGCATTTAACCAACTTCACTTGACTTCACTCTGTGACTTTGCCGCCGCTGATAACACAAGACTAAACACTGTCAATGTTCACTGACTGCGCTTTGTCTCTAACTCTCACACTCTCGCTCTCTCTCTCTCTTTGTCTTTGATATTTTACACTTGTTCCCTGTGCACTTGTCTCCCATCCGCCTGTTCGTATGCTGCGTTGTGCTGCGACCGACGCGTAAACTACAACTGAAATCGTCAGCCAACCTTCGTTACGTTGTCGCTCTTCAACTGAGGGAAGCTCCCAACAGCCGTATAGCTGTCGTGGCGACCAAAGAGCAAACACTTGTGCACTGAGCGAAATAAAACGCAGCAGGCGTTAACATATTAATTATTTTATGTTGCATTTCGCTGCTAAATTTATTGCTGTGTGCCACGTGCAGAGCTTTCTTCTCTTGCAGCCATTACTCTTCCCAAAAAAAGAAGAGAGTATATGCTTGAAAGCTTTTGGTTGTGTTAGGTCGCGGTCGCTTTGTAGTCGGAAAGGGAAACGAGATATTAACTGTGTGCGCTTTGACTTACTGATTGTCCGACTGTTTAACTGACTGTTTGACTGAGAGACCAAAATTGGGCGCTTAAGCGCATTATTTAAGTTCAAGTTCAAAGGAGAGAGAGCGGGGAGTAACGACAACCACTTCGCTTGCTCATTCACTCGCTAATGCCTCGATGCCTCGAGTGTGCCCTAGGAAATTAAAAGCATACTTAGATGCGTTTAATTATTTATTCATGGCCTTTTGGTACTGTTTGATTATGGCCATGCTAGGTTTGCGCGCGAAAAATTAAACTTGTACACTGATAAATAAAAAGTATCTAAAATCAAATATTGGTCTGAAAATTAAGTTGAACATATAAATTTTTTACGTTAAGAAAATTTTAAGTAAGAACAACAAAAATTACATTGGAGAAGACACCATTTTCTATAAACTAGTTGTTGTTGTTGCTGTTGTTTTTTCCTGGATGCCATGGAATTTGCTGTCAGGGCTGCCAAACAATTCCTTCGTTGTTTGATCGAAATTATTTGATAATTCTTCAAGAGCTTAGGACACGGAACGTTTCGATTTCAAATTGCACACAACATCTAGATATACTAAAATATAAGATATATATATTTTTTATATAATTTGCCACGATGGAAGACCAAAAGAGGCCGTCCGTGGTAAATTCGGTGGTGATTAGGCCACGTCTCATTTATGGCATACGCACCGATGTCATTGGCAACATACAGTTCAATCTCAACAAGGAGGTCATGTATCCCGTCGAGGGTGTCCTGGCCTTCCACGACTTTGTGACCAACAAACAGCGCTTCCTTCGCTTCCCGGAAGACACCAGACCCGAGATAATTGCACTTAAGTTCACATCGTAAGCTCATGGCCGTTCTGGAGAGGCACTCAAAAAAGTGAGTAAATTGTAGCTGTAACTTAATATATCTACAACGACCCCTATTTTAAAAGAAATCTAATTACATAAGTTTCATTCATGTTTACACCTTTAACATTGGTCGCTTTATTTTTTAAAGGTCGTTTAAAGCTTTTAAAATCATATTTTTACGGTTTATGGACCGAGAAAAATTCAGTGTATCAATGAAAACAATTTTTAATTAATTACTATTGTACTTTTTATTTTAAATAAAGAATAAAAATAATTCAAAAACTCTTCCTTTTGGAAAATCTAAAACAAATATTAATTTAAAATAAATATACGTCACTAAATATAAAAACAAGAAATATATATAAATTTCTTTGGCATATAATACAAATTAAATAATAATTCTTAGGTGTAAATACCGATAAATTATTGGTTGGTTAGATTTATGGAACTCGCCTGATTATGTTGTTTTTTTTTTATTTCAAGGCCCCATTTCAAAATCACTGAAATGTGATTAATTAAAAAAAAAAAAATTAAGAAAAATTGTAGACTTAAGTAATTACCCTGATTCTTTTTTCCCAGTGGTCGTTATATATCCATTTACGAGCTCTCCACATTGAAGAAGCGTCGACATCTGGAGTTGCCCGGCAATCATCGCAATGCGGAGGTTCAACAAATGATTTTCACCAATGATTCCCGGGCCGTGGCACTGGTGACCAAGCCACCAAATGAGATGATCTTCATGCTGGTGCTGGACAAGACCAGCACGGTGATCGAGGGACGTGCCACAGTGCCGGGTTCCCATGGTGGAGCCGAGTGCATTACCGGGAATCCGAGTGATTGCAGTTTCCTTGCCGTGGCCGGGGATCGCACTCTGCTGCTGATGAGCAAATCGGAGCGCGGATTCACAATTAGCAATAACTTGAAAGTCACATATCGCGTCACCTCGATGGCCTTTCTGTCCATGGATCTGCTCATGGTGGGCACCGATCACGATCAGCTGATATTGGTGGAGAATGGTGAGCAGAAGCTTAGCCAGAAGGCCTCCATTGCGGAGACAATCGATCTGCTGATGGACCAGGAGATGTTCGACAAGGAGCGCGAAGCTCTCGATCAACGATTCGTACACACACAACAGTTGGTACTGCCCGACTGGCGAGTACTCTGCATGACGGCCTTTGCCCGAGGATTCGCCTACATCATCTTCAACAAGGTCTTTGTCTTTGAGCGTGTCTCCAAGTTCAAATTCGAGCGTAAAACCGTCCTGACTGTACCCATAACCCTCTATGCCGAACCCCTCTATCAAATCACCAATCTGGCTATAGATCACAAGCAGGAGACTGTGATTGTGACCTGTGCTCATGCCCAGATCTATGTGGGCATCCTCATTGTCCCAGAGACTCTCAAGACCAAGCAGCTTAAGTTTGAACCCCTCGGCGTCCTCATCCACATCGGAGAGGTGGTCGACGTATCCGTTTGTGCCTGGAAACCCATCATCATGACTGCCTGTGAGTAAAAGTCGCTTAATACAACAGTCCGATATATAATTATGGAAGTTATTCATAGAGTATAATAATAGGGAGAGCTATATTAGCTATTTATAAACTTATCCTGACAAACTGAATGATTGACTAACTTATTTTCAAAAAGAAATTATAGATAAGATTACTATAGCCATATCTTACAATCAGGAACTCAATTACTTGTAGCTTTCTTACTTAATATTTTCTTTTTATTGTAGCTCGGGATCAGACCATACGCATCTGGAACTACGAGACCGCGAAGGTGGAGCTCGTTCGTAAATTTCAGGTGGATGTCAATATCGTGGAGCTTAATTCGACGGGTCTAATGGCGGCCATAGGCTTCTCCGATCAGCTGCGCATCACACAGATCTTTATGGATGAATTGAATGTGAGTTGAAGATAACAGATTCTCTATCTTAACTTTAATATCTTCTGTTTGATCTTTATATATTAACTCTTAAGTTTCCCCCTCTTTCTCATCTTTATATCTTAATATTTAATTTTCCCTTTCTTTCTCATCTTTATATCTTAACTCTTAATTTTCCCTTTCTTTTTAATTTTTAGATCTTAACTCTTAATTTTCCCTTTCTTTCCCATCTTTATATGGTAATTCTTAATTTTTCCTTTCTTCCTCATTTTTATATTTTCACTCTTAAGTTTCCCTTTCTTTTTCATTTTTATGTCTTAAACTCTAAATTTCCTTTCTTTCCCATCTCATCCTCTTTCATCTTTATATATCAACTCTTATCTTTCTTTCGCATCTTTATAGATTGTCAAGACGTACAATTTTCCACATTGCAACGACGTGAGATACTCGAATCTAGGACATCTTATGGCAGCTGCCTATGATAATAACATAGCCGTGACATCTGTGTATAATCTTGAGGTGATCATCCAGCTGAAGGGACACAATGGAACTGTCTTATCGGTGGCGTGGACAAAGACGGATAAGTTTCTGATATCGGGCGGAGCTGAGGGTGCCATCTACCAGTGGGACATTGAGACGGGTGCACGTCTCCAGGAGATTGTCCAAAAGGGCACCGAATATGTCACCATCTGCTGTAGCTTCAATGAGCCACTGACGATTTTCGCGGGCACCAATCATGGTACTATAAGGGAGTTCCAGGACTCGACGCTGCAGCGGGAAGTGGTGTTACCATCTCGGAACAAAGGATCCGTCTCGGATCTTTGCCTGGCCCGCTCCGATCTCATCATGTTCATTGCGGATCATGAGGGTGGGCTGTTTAATATGCAGCTGCCGTTCCTGGAAGCTGGAGGAGGAACTTTCACCAATTTCCGCTTCTTTGATGGTCCGGTTAATAAGTTGAGATTCACCTACGATGGCTCCATGCTGGTGGCCATCTCCAAGCGAGGCACCGTCGCCATCTGGTCCATGGAGAACGTGGAGGAGAAGCTGGCGCCCATGGATCAGGATCTGATGAAGAGCCAGGAAGTGTTGATACCACGCACCCAGCTAAGCGATAAAATCGAACAGATTACGAACCTGGAGCTGCGTCTCAAGCAGCAGGCAGAGGAGTTCCAATATCAGTTGAGTCAGAACGAGATCTTTGATGGCCAGCAGCTGCAGGAGGTGCATCGCAGCTATTGCAGTGCCCTGGAGGAGCTGAAGGAGCTCAACAATGAGATCGTGTCGCGGCACACCGAGGAAATGAATCTCATCACGTTCCAGATCAACGACATCAAGCAGGAGCATCGCGGCCAGATGGATGTCTTGGCCAATCAGTACTCGGAACGAATGCTCATCGAGTACCAGAAGTTCACGAATCTTCGCGAGAATATGCTCGAATTACGTGAAAGTTATGAGGAGAAACTGAAGAATTCCACGGGCACATTGCAGGATACAATTGAAGCCTTGGAGAACGACTACAAGAAGCAACTGGATGAGCGCAAGGATCTCATTCGGGAGCTAATGAAGGAGATGCAGGACAAAAAGGATGAGTTCATCAAATACTGCCAGGAGGTGGAAATGGAGAACGATCGCAACATGATCGCCACCCAAACCGAATACGAGAACAAACTCACCACGGAACGCAACGAGACGCAGATGTGGCGTGGCAAGGCGGGTGTGCTCCAAAAGAAATTCGAATCCCAGAGCCGCGAGATTGAGAGTCTGCTCGAAGAGGTGGAAACGCTGAAGGAAGAACATGTCAAGTCCCAGATGAAGATGGCCAAGCAATTGCGCAATGTTGAGGATCTGCAAAAGGATATTTCCGATCGGGATTACGCAATTGGGGCGAAGGAGAAGCGCATCCAGGAGCTGCTGCACAAGAACCAGGAGCTGGACAAGTACAAGCAGGTGCTTAACCACAAGATTGCCGAGCTGAAGGCCCAGATCGAGCCCCGTGAGTTCCAGATCAATGATAAACGCAAGCACATTATCGAAATGGAACACGAACTGGAGGGACTCAATCAGAACAATATACAGCTGGAGCTGCAGCTCAAGGAGATGCGTGACAAGTATCTGAGCAACGTGACAGAGTTGCGCACGGAGCGGCATCGGGCCAAGGCAGCCAGGGAATGCCTCACCGCTATCTGTACGGACATCTATTACGTGGCCGGTGAGGTCAACACCTCGGAGGGGCTGAAGAAGGCGGTTAAGCAGCTCTTCCACAAGCATGCCAACGATGATGAGCTCAAGCGATTCGTCACCCTGGACGCAGAGGTGCGTGATGAGTTCCTGCGTCAGCGTAAACAGATTGAGACTGTGTTGGCGCGTTACAAACTCGTCGCGGAGGACAAGAGTGTGCAGAAGAAGTATGACAAGCTGTTCCAGGAGAATGTGGTGCTGCTTGATGAGCTGGAGAAGATGCGCGATGACAACAAGAATCTGCGTGCCCGTCTCAAGGAGGATTTGCGCAGAACTGTGATTCGCAAGTGACATGTTTTAGTTTCCTTTACATATATACTTAAATGCAGCTCAATCTTTCGACACAGTTTAGCAAATGTTCTTATAAAAATATGTGTAACATATCGGACTTATATACACAGGATACATACATAGATAAAGCGTTTAGATTAAGTGTAATTAGTTTCAGGCGTCAACAAGCAGCTGCTTTGCCTTGGTCTTTGTTTTGTTTGCTTTGGTCTCGACAGCTTCCTCATCCTCATCCTCCAGTTCCACACTGGCTGGCAGCTCATCGCTGGGCACACTGGGCAACTGTACAGCTTGCTCCTCTGCCTCCAGTGCATCGAGTTCGGCCAGCACATCCTCCTCGTCTTGTGTAGTCAATACATCCGTTAATATGGCGTCAATTTCCTGCTGCTTTTCAATGCCTTCACGCGTTTCATCCATTATTCTTTCCACCTCATTAATGTCCAGCATTTCGTGTACTTTCTTCAAGGCGGCATTACCTTGCTTCAAGCCATCCAGCACCTTCATTTCCACCTGGGCAAACTCCAAATCGGCGGCCAACTTTTCCAGGTTTTCCAGTTGCCTATCGGCATTTGTGAGCAAACTTTCCTGGTACTTCTTCTTGCGCAGCAACAATTTGGCCCGGCTGCAAATAAACTCATTGAATAAACGAGTATCTGAGTGTGCACTACGTAATCCACTTACTCCTTTCTGCCCTGCTGCAGACACTTCTTGGCGAGCAATCTATCATTTTCCAGCTGCAACTCAATGCGTTTCTGATACTGCTTCAGACGGTCCCGTTGCTGCTTCAGTTGCTACAATTTCAGGAGTTATTATGACTATTCCGGTATGCATGCACAAAAGGAAAAGTAATTATACCCACCAAAACAGCTTTATCCTGGTCGGTAATGCGACTAGGAGCCGCCTTTTTACTAGATTTTCCAAACAAAGCACCCATTAAAAAGTTGGTGTCGAATTGGATGAGTAAACAAATGTGAGTGCTGCCAACTTGGTTTAACAGTCATGTCGCAGCAAATTACATTTCCAATCTTTTAACAGTTTTCTATAGTTGTTAACAGCGAGCTGTTAAGCTGTTATGCTGTTATATATTTGAAATTAATTTAATAAATACACAAACAATATAGCTAATCAATAATACTAGTTGAAAATCACATAAAGAAACTATTAAATTAATATTAACTTAAATTCTTAAAGATGTAGTTATAATTAAAAACTTTTTCTATGCGTATAATGAAGGCTCATCTACAGATCACAATTAAAATTAAGTCTGATTTTAAATTCTTTTGCTAGAATCTTAAATAAGTTGGATTCCTTAGCCAAGTATTCATTGAAATTATAAAAAGCGATATTCTTTAAAAATGTATAGTCCAGCCATATTTATTACGAATCAATTTAAAGTTTAAATAAGAATATCATTGATCTTGTTATATTCAAAAAACTAAAATGAGAAGTTAATCTTTGCGTCTAAAACAAGTTTGTGAGGATTAAGGTTTTACAACTTTGCTCTAAACGACTCGTAACAATCCGATCTATATCTTTTGTACATGCTGCGCCAAAAATCCATACGCTCTGCATCTGGATTTCGCTGCATCTTGAACTCCCGATCAATGAGCATATAATCCAAATGGAAAGGTTCTCGTTCGCCTTTGTCATTGGTCTTCGGTCTTGCCACTGGCATCCAGCTGTCCGAAGGTTTTCCATGTTTTGCAAAGTTAGCCCACATATGACACAGTCGTTCAGACAGTTCCTTGTCTTCTTTGGCCTGTGGTGTCTCGTTTCCCAGCCATTTGGAACAAGTAGCACAGTTCGTCTCCATGTGAAGCTCCACGTAATGTCTCCGCCTGGAGAATGTTCTTATACAGATTTTGGCCGCCCAAGTAATCGAAGCGATAGAAATATAGCGGAGACGATTGCTGGCAGTTGACATGAATCTCTGCTGCGTGTTGCATATCAATAGCAAAGTGGTAATCGGTGAGTATGTCCACCAGATTATCAAGACGTTTCTGTGTCAGCGGCTGTCCGTTAAAATAGAATTGACGAATATCGTTAGCAGCTTCTAGAGCTTCTGGCGCCGTGGGATTCTCCACGAGATTACGAGGTACCACGCGTGCCAGATCCGTTTCATAGAGGTCCAGTTTACGTATAGCGCCAATCAGCATGGCGATTCCCTCCGCTGAATTATAGCCCATTAACAGAGGCATTCCTTGTAGCCGCTCCTTGTCGTGTAGCAGATCATAGATATTTGTACTAATAAAGCTATCTGAACTGTTTGCGTCCTCTATAACAGGCTTGAAAGTCAGTGGTAATTGACGACGTCGCTCATCCGCCGTTAGCACTTTCAAGGTATTGGACAATATACCGTTTGGTGTTACTTTTTCGGACTGTAGAAAATCCAGGAGAGCGCTGTCATGCTCAATGTTCTGTCCCTGCAAAAGCTCACCCATGCGACGTGCTCTATATGCTCCATTCTGCTGGAACACCCACTCCATATTCGCTGTGCCGCTTTGCACGATCGCCTTGTGGAAAAGTTTATTGGCATGTGCGGCATATGTGTGCAGATGCACTGAAGCAGCACCAGCACTCTCCCCAAAGAGAGTCACGTTTTGGGGGTCACCATTGAAATTGGAAATGTTATCCTGTATCCACTGCAGCGCCAGACGCTGATCCTTGAGACCCGCATTGCCATGAATACCTGCTCCTGGTAAACTGAGAAAGCCCAGGGCTCCCAAACGATAATTCAGGGTTACCACAATGACATCTTCCTGCATCAGCTGCGCTGGAAAGTGACTGCAAATGGAAGCAAGTTGATCAGTCGATAACGATAAATATATTCTACTTACTAGTCACTGTTGCCATTACCAAAGTAAAAACCACCTCCATGAATGAAAACCATGACAGGCAGCGGCCTATTGGAATTGCCTTTAGGCGCATATACATTGAGAAAGAGACAGTTTTCTGAGCCAACTACCTCCTGAGTAAACGGATCACGCTGATGTGAGACATCACGTTCCTTGCTGCAGTCCAGCTCATGCTCTGGAAAGCGTTCCAGTGGCACGGGACTCTTGGGTTAATAGGAAATAGTTCAACTCTTGTTCGGTTGTATACATATGTATATTACTTACCCGAAATCGAAGTTCGCCCACTGGTGGCTGTGCATAGGGTACTCCAAGGAAGCTCTCGTATTGCAGGCCACCTGGCAACTGATGTTGCTGTCCAACAACAACGCCTTGTTTTACGGGAACCTTCACCTGCTAATAAAATAAAATACATATAACAAGTGCAAATGATTCTTTTGCCTTGATCTACTTACCTTCATGCTGCTGTATAACCTAAGGAACCTTTGTTTGTGTCCACGCCAATGTCCAAAGTTGATTCGCATTATGTTATATCGGTTAAATCCAAAATCTTATCAATCTGACAATGTTCAACCTGCTTTAAAATGAACTTTAGACCGCCGTCAAAATCGCTAAATACAAATCTGTCTCTTGGTGTGAATTTATGTCAACACAATCAGCTGTTTTATGTATCTTTAACCCTTCGATCAACACTAGGGGTTTTTTGTGGAATATTAATTTCATTGTAGCAAAATTATATTTGTTTGTCAAATTATTTTCAATCATATATGAAAAAAATATTTAGGTACTTTTTACATTTTTAATTTGTTATTGATTTTTTACATATTATTATAATTAAAACTTTAAATGCTTATATTAAATTATCCAAACGCAAAATTAAGCAACACAAAACTAAATTTTGTTAGCTTTAATATACTTTTTAAATATCATGATAATCTACAGGTCGAAAATACAGGCTTGTTCAGAAATGAAACAAAACTTGAAAATTGCATTCTAGCTTTAAACTTTGTGTATGCGTGTGTGTTTATGTAAAGTTAATCGCGGTGTTAACCCTTTGATGACCACTAAAGGTTCTTGTGACACATGCACATAAATTATTAAAAAAATATATATTAAATTCCCAATTCCCAAAAAAAACATCTTTGTTTACACATTTATAGTTACATTTAAAATGTTTCTAAGTTTTATTTGACTAGTTCCATTGCATAAACATTAATACAAGTTTCAAATTCATTATTTATGTTTTTAATACAATTTTTTGCTTTTTGTTTGCGTCATGTAAGAGATAACTTTGTTGTTACTATACGGAAGGGGTAAGGGGTAAGGGGGATAATCACAACAACGGTCGAGCTGGCAGTTTGAAATCCGAAAAAATTGGTGTTTTAGTCAGTTGGAAACGGAGCGTAATGCTCTGAGACAACTTGATAAAGGGTTGAGCTTTTTTCGTTTCCAAACAATAGCAAACTCACCGTTGTTGATTGTTTTTGATTTTGTTTTGTTCTTGTTGCTGTAGTTGTTGTTGTTGTTGATTTTGGTTGTAGATAAGGTAATAATAATGTTAATTAACTTTAGTTGTAATTTTTCATTTAAGCATAGTTTTCTTTTGTAGTTCACACCAAAAAATTTAAACATTTACACTTATGTACATACATACATGCACACACATTGAACATACACATACATTCAAACACTTAATAAACATTTATAATAGTAATAATAGTAATAATAATAATAATCATCGTATTTAAACTGTAGTAATAGGTAATAAGCATATAGCAAACATTGAGAACATTTCCGTCTACATATGTAAGCCATATATTCAATATTATGTATGTTTATATAACTATTTATGTTCGAGACTCTTTTAGCCATGGTTATTTGCATTGTTGTTGTTGTTGTTGTTGTTATGGTTGCTCTGTTGCATTTAAAATAAGGGTCACAAAATTCTTTTACAAATAGTAAATTGGTGTTTTGTTCTTCTTCCACTTTCGGTACATCAGATATACTTCATCAGTTACTTTAGCCTTGTCATCGATTCCTTTTTAAAAACGTCGTAGCGCCAAAGTTCTTTTCAAATAAAGACAAATGGCGCGATGTATGAGCTCGTACTGCTCGGAATTCTGGACCATGCCACCGCGTTGCAGCCGCAGATTGCACACAATGCCCAGTATATCGACAAAGATGTCTGGCATCTTTGGCAGCTTATCAAAGCTGACGCACTGCTCCGCCTCCGTCTCCATCTCCATCTCCGTTCTCCACAATGTGCTGTATGTGGAGTATTGTGTTGCAGCTAAAGCTGCTCTCTGTATCCGCATCTGCGGCATTGTTCTTTGTAGCCTCTCGAGCTGTCTCCGTCACGTCCGACATGGTCAAAGTTTTGCTCAACATGCCCGTCAGCGAATACGCCAGAGATTGCCTCACTTGGCGCACAGCATTCATGATGGCCGTAAAGCAACCGGTGCGACCAATGCCTGCCGAGCAATGGATGATGGGCAACGGTTGCACTGCATTAAAAATATCCTGTTTGTAAATTTCCAAACGTTGTGCCATCAAATGGGCATTGCATGTACTCCGCTTTTCGTCATAGTTGTCAAACTCGGATTCACATTTACCCAAATTGAGCACATGCAAACAGGTGTCCAGCAGCGTGTTGATGTCCCGCGGCGAATGATGATCCGGCCAATCGGGATACCAATAGTGATAGCAACATATCTTTTGCAAATAATACTCCAATCGACCCGCGCTCTCCGGCACATTGATGCAGTAGAGCAGGACCAGCTTCCGCACGGAGTAGCCATTGCGTCGCACAATGCCCACGTTCTTGACCAAAAAGAAACTGCCATCGGTGGGCAACATGCGACGCAGCGTGTCATTCAACGTCACCTTGACCGAGTCGACTGCAATCTGCCAGCGACTATTCAGTTGCTCCCGTTCCCGTTCCCCTTCCAGCTGCAGTTCACACAGCTCATCCGCTGTTGTGCTCTCCTCCGCCTGCAGCGTTGTTGTTGGCAACAAATATGGCTCAAAGAATTCGCGTGCCTGCGCGCTCAGTTCAAACACCTCGATCTTGGACGCCACTGCGAATATTTCATTCACCTCTATGGGAAAATAGATGGCGCACTTCTGTCGACTGTTCTCCGTGAAATTCGTGAGCATTACAATCTTCTGATAGTACTGTTGCAATATATGCGACTTGTCCACATGCGGACTGCTGCCGCCGTCCAAGCAGCGGCGAATGTAACGCTGCGTATTCTGATAGACCATCAGCCAGAACTCGTATATCGTGTTGGGCAGGGGGTCCCTGGGAGGCCACATAGCACTTGGACACGTAGTCTGGGCCCTACAAAAATAGAGAGCAGAGATGGACAGATTAGCTAAGAATATTACGCTTTAGATTTAATTATAATGGATATATAAATATATATAGATAAATATATAAGCAATAAAATTAAAATGCAAAATTAATTTAGAATCATGATGAAAATGACATTCCACATGATAATCGGTAGAGTTTTTCTAAAGTTATGATAGTTCAAAGTTTTTACAAAAATTTAAAGGGGTAGGTATGGAAAATCGGAAGATGGTCGAAAAAAATAAAATTTTTGAAATAATTTATAATAAATAATATTTAAATGCAGAATAAATTTAGGCGGCAAATCATGAATAAAATGGTATTCCGAATTAAATTCGGTTGAGTTTTGACAGAGTGATGACAGTTCAAAGTTTTTGAAAAAATGTAAAGGGGTAGGTATGGAAAATTGGATGATAATCGAAAAAAATTAATTTTTCAAAATGAATTTAAATTTAAATGCAGAATTAATTAAGAAATTAAATCATGAACAAAATGATATTCCGCTTGAAAATCGGTTGAGTTTTGATGAAGTTATGAGGGATCAAAATTTTTGAAAAAATGTAAAAGGGTATGGAAAATTGAACAATTTTCGAAAAAAATTAAAATTTTCTAAATAAACAAAATTTAAATGCAGAATTAATTTGGAAGCCAAATCATGATCAAAATGACATTCCGCATGGAAATCGGTTGATTTTTAATAAAGATATGAGAGATGAAAGTTTTTAAAAAATTTTAAAAATTGAGTATATATATAGATTTTATGACGTTACACACTTGTTCATAAAAAAAAAGTATCGTCTGCAAGAGAATTATAATAGAAAGGAATAAGAGTCTTCATACCTTGATGTAATTGGCATTGATGTAGGGCAAATCCTCGTGGGCCAATAGCGTCGCCGTCGTCTTGCCCATCAGCTCATCGGCCTGGGGCGGCATGAGGCAGCTCTGCTGGTGTTGCTGCTTCAGATTGGACAGCTCGGTGGCCTCACTCTCGAGCAGCACACGCGAATGTTCGTTGGGGAGTATTGTTTTATAGCGATTCTTTGTCTGGGAACCCACGACCATGGGCTTCTCCTGATGGTTGAGCGGCAGATCCCAGAACTCCTTGTGCAGTTCACGGAAAATGCGCTTCTGCTCATCGCCATCCAGTTGGGGCAGGGATGTGACAATGCTTTCGACCACCGCTTGATACATGGCCAGCAATTCGCTGTCCTCGGATGTGGGAGGCAACTGATTGGTGGGTGTGCCGCCCTCACGTCCCAGCACAAGCACCGGCGGCTGTTCCAAGTTCGCCTTGTAGCTGTGATCGAACACGTAGTTCAGCTTGATCAGATCGTATTGATTCAGCGGATTCGTCGCACTTTGCAGCATTTGAATGCTGGCCAAATAAATTTTAAACTCTTCACTTGTCGCTTGCGGAGACAGAGGACGTGTCATAATGTTGCGTATGCCACCAACGACTCCTCCCACTCCCGTCGAGCAACTGCAGCTGCAGAGGACAACTCCCTGTTCGGTGTGACCATGACCAGCTGGTGACTTGATCTTTGACTGCTCACTCGGCTGCAAATTGGAGGCTGAACCAAAGCACAAAGGTTGCTTGCTAAACTCCAAGAACTGGGAATTGTTGCTACCACGATTGCTATTCAGATTCTCGGTGCTAAAGAATTTACGCTGATGCGGCGCTTGAGCGGCAGAGGCAGCTCCACAGCTGCATACGGTCAGCTTGGGTTGTGGATGCAACTGCAACTGCTCCTGCCCGCCAGTCATCAATTGGCCACTCATATTGAGAGTAAGACTCTGATTGCTGCCGCGACGTTCGAGGAGACCACGCTTGGGCGTGGTTGCCATATGACTGGGCGTCTGATTGGCCATGGAGTTGAGTTCGCCACACGAGTTGGTTGTGTGACTCTTCAAGGTGATGCTATGATTTGAGCCACGTCGTATAAACAATCCCTGGCGCGTGCACTGCCCGCTGCCCGCAGCGACAGTTAATTGGTGGTTATATGGTTGATGCAACTGTTGCTGCTGCGACGGCAACTGTTGCTGCTCCAGATTGCAGCTGGACTTGGAGTTGCTCACAGAGCCCAAGCTGTAGTTGGACACACTAAGTCCGCTGTTCATTAGATTGCCACACGAACTGTGCAGGTTCAAGGTAAGACTATGATTGGAACCACGACGCTGTAGAAGATTCATGGACCCGGCCATACTCTTGGCCGGCAAATCCATTGATTTTTGCTTAAATGGCGACTCCGCCGTCGTCACAGTGCTGGGTGTGAACTCCACCAGAGTTAGACACTCGGGCAGCGTCTTCAAATTGGTGCTGGACGAGTGCAGCAATGGATTTAGTTTGTGAGCGCTCCGAGGTGCCAAATTCGCGCCCAATGTAAATTTGGCACTGCTGCTGCTATCCACACTGGATGCTGACTTTTGCTCATCCGCATCCAGAGAGCTCTGATATTGATGCTGCTTGCGATGATACATTTGCCAATCGCTGCTGTTTAATCCTGGAGATTTACGACGCGTTGTGCGGCGACTGTGCAAGGATTGCTGTGAATCCAAGCGCGACAGGGAGGTGGAGTAAAGGCTGGAGGCGGTTGGCTGTATGAGCATGTTACCCTGGCTAACATGACTACTGCTGCAAGGTGTGGACATGTCATGAGATTCGTTATGTGAGATGTGTTGCACCACAATCGACAGCTCCGTCTCATTGGCAGCGGAGTCCAAAGAACGCGCCTTCTCCTTGGTGCTCTTAATAGTGGGTGTCTTGGGCTTGGCGAGGGGTGATGGTGATAGCTGACTCTTGCCGGCCAACTGAACATCTGTGATGCGTATGGTGAGATTATTTTTATTCTTGCGATTCTTTCGCCCCGCCTCTTGTTGCTTTATGACTAAAGCCTCATTTGATTGCTGCTGCTCCTGCTGCTGATTGTCGGGCTCTTCACTTGCCATGGCTGCTGTCGTGGTGGTGGTGGGCACCACCTGCACCACATCCTGAACCACATGATCAATTTCGGGAAAGCGAAAAAAATTACCATTCTTATAGCCCGCCGAATTGATAATGTTCAAGGGTGAGCCGGAGAGTGAGTGATTCAGATTGAGATTATTTATAGAGGCCAGAAGTTTGGGTGAAAAGCTAAGGCGGCTGGAGGTATCGTTAATGAGATTCGGGTTTGGATTAGGATTCGGTGTCGTTGAGCTCTCATCTCTAAAAATAATTGTGGGTGAGTTATGTTCGCTTTTTGATAAGTACAAGCTATCGTGATCGTTATCGGTGCTGGACTTTTTGGGTATTGTATTCTCTTTGTTGGCAAAGATGCGTCCGTCCTGCGGCGAACAAGAACGTCGATCGTACAACGAAAATCGTTTAAATTTACGATTCAACGTTGTTGGCGATTGCGGTAATTTTGGATTTGCAATTGTAAACTGTTTGGGAGTATATTGGGCATCCTCATCGCCAGGGCGCTCAATAGTTGTTGGCGTTGCTGTTGTTGTGGGTGATGGAAACTCAAAGGAGGTTTGAAGAAAGTCCAAGGGTGTATAATATGGAGTGGGCGTGCTCTTGTTGCTCTCCACGTCCACATCGGCATCAGCAGCATTTGTATAGGGGCACTCAATTGATGCAATAACTGCATGTTCTTTGTTGTTGTTTTTTAACTTGTCCATTATATACACACACAAAACACACTAAATGCGCTCCGCTCCAGTCTGCTCGCACGCTCGCACCCTTGCTTGCTTGCTCGCTCGCTCGCTCGCTCTCACTCAACTCGCCTTCACTTTGCTTGGCTGCTGGCTGTTTTGGCTAGACAGACGCTGCCATGCAGTTGGTGTAATGCCGTCAAACAGTTAACATTATTGGCTTGCACATTGGCCACTTTCTCTTTGATTAACTAAATTGACATTGCAATCAAATTACGTTTTTCACGACTCAACATTTTACACGCAAAAAAAGGAAAATAATTAGAGGAAAAAATAGCTGTTTCTGGCTGGAAAGCATCCGAAAAATAGCTGAATTTGCGATGCAAAATAGCTAAGAGGAAGACGGCACAGCTGACTTTCAAATGCAGGTGCGGCGCTGCCGACTTAAAATAATAGTTATGTCGCAAAAAAAAAACGGGTTGGCATGCTTAAGTTTCAAGCCCATTTTTAACTAACTTTTGTTGAACATACAGTATAAAAAATTAAATATATATTTAAAAAAGCCATCTTTCTAACTAATAGCCATTTTTAATTTTTTCTGGCATCGAACTTTTAAAAGTTACTTTAAACAGCTAAGTTGGCAACAGTGTTTGGCGCCAGACAGTATTTTTTTTAGGTTTGCCAAATTTAAAATATTTGAGAAATAAAAACTACCTTTAGAAAATTTATATAAGTAAAAAAATGTTTACTAGCATATCAGTTGAGCAGAGTTTATCCACATGATGTGAAATAATACTATTAAATCGAACGTTGAGTTGGCAGGCCAAACTTATTTTGGGCGCGTTATTTCAATGATAATTTAGTTTTCGACAGGTATATAACACAGAATATCAGCTAATTTAACTTTTAAAATTTATGTATGTGCAAAATTGTTTACTAGCATATAAGTTGATCAGAGTTCATCCACAAGCGAAGCATGGTGCGATTTTGAGCCAAAAGTGCAGCATCTTCAAGGCATTTAAAATGCTTATCCTCAAATTGTGGCACCTTCATTGGCTCCGGTGATTGTAAGCAAATGGCGCAAACATCTTGATTTTTGATTATCCGCTGTAATCGCTCACGATGAAAGCGTAAATAACTGACAGAATCCAATCCAGCAAATGGTGGTCCACTAGAAGCTGATACTGAATTGCCCTTAATTGCAACGGTTGCACTACTTGCAGCATTGCATTCCATTTTTTTTAAATGGAATTGCAATTTAAGCGCCTTAATATCAACATCGTTTGGATCAGTTTTACCCTTAACTGCTACCCTTAACTGCTGTTTGCTTTTTGTCTTTTGCGGTGTTATTGGCTTTTTGAATTTGGAGTTTTTCATTCTTGATTTTTGTTCAGCATCAGCTGGAAACATTTTGGGATCTACACACACAATATGCGGTTTGGGTTGTTCATCGAATATCCGAAACTTTGTATCAGCGGTTATTTTATTGGCCTTGCATTTGCCAGATTTACTCGTATTTGGTTTATTCAGTCGCGGCGATATCATCACCTTAACTCCTGATCCAGTCTCAACGGCGGCTGCATAACTCATTCGCATTCCCTGCATTGACGGAGATGGAGATGGGGAAGCCATCATCGGTGCCTCCAGTTTCATATATTCACCCAGCGGCTTTCGACGTATGGGAACAAATTGACACGGTTCTTTCGTTAAATTCAAGTTATCGTTAGCATCGTTTTCCTTTTTGCGAACATTGCGGTTTTTGCGTTTAATGAGCGCAGCCGCTGATTTTGATTTGGGCGCCGCCAGCTTCGTCTTCGTCTTGCGTCGTCCTCGTCCTTTGGTTACCACTGATTGACTGTCTTTTTCAAATGGACGCATTGAATTTTAAATTATTTAATTTACTCAACAACAAATGACGTGTCTTAAATGGTGACTTACCGTTACCGTTACCGGGATGTAGTTTTCGCGGAGTTCTCTGATGATTTTAATTGCTGCTTTCATTTTATAAAATTTGAACCTTGTGCTACTTTCGTCTGACATAAAATTTAGATGCCTTTAGCATATGTTCATTGCCAGAAAGTTTTCAAATCGTATAGAACATTCAAATACTTTAAATACGAAAAAATGTTTCCTACTGGTTTATTTCTACGTACACAAGCCTTGAATCTAAATTACGCGTAAGTTTCAATTGCATCAAGAGTTTTTCCAACTTTAATATTGTGCTTGCATAGATTGTGCTCCAATAGACGTTACTCGGACACAAAGAGCAACTTATCAAATGTCTTCTTTTTGGGCGGCGGCTTGGAAAAGATGCAAGGAGGAATCAAAGAAGAAGAATATTTTACCTCAATCAATCAAGGACTAATGTGTAATATACGCAAGCATATTGAAAGCTCCAAAAATGCCGACTACATGCGCAATTGGGAGGAATACCAGAAAACTCTGGATCACGCAGCTCTCTACAATACCACTTGCCTCAACAAATACAAGGATGTTCACGAAGAAGCCTTTTTCTTAAATGAGGTACAACTTAGACTTAATCTTACTACCGATTTCTATTATTTATTTAATACTTCGCTTACCAGAATACGGAGTGCATGAAAATCATGATGAATCGTGCCAAAATCCCTTCTAACACTGATGAGGAGACTTAGCTTGCAAATGACGATGTATTAATCACACCTGATTTTAGAAATTCCGTTCTTCTTCACATATATACTATATTAACCAAGGTATTCTTGTGATTAACACAAAACACCTCTTTGTTATCAAATTTAAATAAATTGCACCTAGACCGTTATAAACGATTTTCACTTGTCAAAGAAGTTGGCATCCCCGAAATATTAAAGCAGCTGATATTTTCATAAATACTTGAAATACAAAAACATAAATCACACTCTATATATAGTTAAGTATACTATATTAATTACCGGTATATAAATCAACATGTTTACATTGCGTTGTGTTATTCAACGTCTAAGTTCCAATCAAATTCAGTAAGTTTCATTGAGAAAAGTGCTCGAAATTTCCTGAAATTTTTGGGAAGCCAGCGTTGCATAAGATTGAATGTAAAAAATAAGTAGTGCACTAATTAATCAATTTATTTGTTAGACAATTGAGAATGTCGCATGTGGGTGAACTTGGCAGTGGAGCAGGCAAAGGTGGCGGCGGTGGTGGCTCCATTCGCGAAGCCGGCGGTTCATTTGGTAAAATGGAAGCTGCACGAGAGGAGGAGTTCTTCTACAAGCAGGTACGCTGTTCATATTCGAAATATTTATCGGTATTTATCTTGTGATAATTTTTATAGCAAAAGGAACAGCTCAAGAATCTTAAGACAAAGACGGATACCAAATCGACAGATGCAGCTAAGAAATGAGAAGATTCAACAACAATAATAGTTTATAGATTGTTCTTATGAATATTATTTTTATTTAGCAATAAAAGTTAAGCTGTCAGGCATGAAGTGTATAAAATTACCTGACTATTGCTTTCCAGTCACAGTGTGGTCTTTTAACCGAAGTGGCGAGGTAGGCTAATAATTCATAAGGCGACCTGCGATTGTTGTTTACGAATTTGTGTGCGAACAAGCGGTCAGTGATAACTGATAGCGGGCACATTTGCTGATAAGCGAGAAAAATATAGAAACCAATGCATAGAGGCTGAAGTCGTAAGCAAATAGAATACAGTTGTCACCGGTTAAGACAAGTGTGCACTGACATGGCAGCTTCCATTCAAAATAACCTGAAAGTGGCGCTGAGGAAGCGCATGAAGCAGCTTCTCAGTTGCATAACACCCGAATCTCGAGCAAAGCAATCTCAAGCTGTCACCACAAAGGTAAGTACATGGCTATTTCATTGGAATCGAACTCAGTGGCTTCTCTGTACTTGACAGGTGCTACAGAATGAGGCATTCCGTCAGGCGCAGCGGGTCAGCATATACTTGAGCACCAGCGATGAACTGGATACCACGGAAATCATCTGTGAGATGCTTCAACTGGAGAAGATGGTGTTTGTGCCCAGTTATCAGGGCACAAAGATGAAGATGGTGCGACTGCGCGACATCAGTGATTATGATAGTTTGCCATTGACAAAGTGGAACATTAAGCAGCCCGACTTTAAGGAGAACCGCGAGGATGCCATGACAAATGGTTAGCGAAAGATACTCTCCAAATAATTTCCATAACATGAAGCCACTATTAATTAAACATTTTTTCATAAACAAAACTATTCAATACTTTTAACGACTCTATTCCAGGACATGGCATCGATCTGTTTATTGTGCCTGGCGTGGCATTTACGCGAAGTGGCAACCGCATGGGACATGGCATGGGCTACTATGACAAATACTTGACTCAGCATGCAGAGAAATATTCGCAGAAGAATATAACCATCATGGCGCTAGCACTCAACGAACAGATCGTTCCCATCGAGGAGCTGCCCATGGATGAGCACGATGTGCGTTTGCAATTTGTTGTTACAGAGAATTCTTAAATTTATTTACCATACATACAAATTGTATAAATTGTAATATACACAATACATTACATTTAAATGCAAATGCTTAACGTAAATAGGGCGGTCTTGAGCGCAATCCACGTCCACGCGATCGTCCGCTGTAATGCGGTGACGAGTAATGTGATTCACTATTTCCAAAGTGCGACTCTGCATTACTTGAGCGATATGGTGTGCCAGTCGACTCTGACCAACTGGAGGGCGATCCTATGCGCATTAACTTCTTTTGCCTGCAAACAAAAATTCACAAGTTATTAAATCTTTCCTTGTTATATTATAATAATGATGTTCTCACCTGTAAGCAGCAGCTGCAGAGATACGGGAACCTCTATTGCGACCTACACGTGAACCACGTAACATCGAGGGTATTTTGTTGTAACCAGTTGGACCTGTGGGCTGTGCGCCACATGTTTCCAACGCCAGGAAGTCATCCACATGCAGTGAAGGCGGCCGCGAAGTGTTGGGCGGTCTGGAACGGAACAAATCTCCACGAGAGGGAGGCGGCCTGGCAAATCCGCGACCACGCACTGATGATACAAACATTTTCTTTTCTGGTCGCCCAGTTGCCGGCTCCACCTCAACGCGTCGTGTACGGAAACAGGGAGCTGTAGGTGTCATCTCACGATTGGACTGAGGCGATCCAGATAAATGAAGCACACGTTTGCAATCCCCTGTGAGATTCAGATCGGGATTCAGACACACATTGGCCAGGTCGGTCAAATCGCAGGCAATGCGCTCATAAAGTGGTTCATTCATGTCCTCGATAACCTCAATAGGCAACGGCTCCAACCAGTAACGTGCCGTCAGCTGTGCATTCTCTGCCGTCGCACAGAAGCGGGTGAAAATGGGACGTGCCTCGTATTGGGTAACAATGCCCTCGGCTTGTGGCAGATATGGCTCCACATTGAGGGGACTAGTCACGCCGGTATTGTTGCCTCCACTTGCATTTACTTCACCTTCGGTGGTCACTTCTATTGGCGGATTTGCAATTACAGGCGCATCCTGATCCTTTGATGAATACAGTGCAACGAGCTGCTTTAAATCACACAGCGCTGCCTCATTGGCCACCACTTTGTGCTTGTCCAGCACCTTAAGTATGCGCTGTAAAACTGGTGGTTTGTCTAGCTCAACATCTTGGAACTCCAGCAACTGGGCGAGCTCTGTGGCGCCCAGTTTAAGTGTGCGCTGTGGCATCGCAGACATCGTTGGCGGTGGCTCAATTTGAGTGAGGGAGCGCAACAGCAAAATCAAGGATTCAATGTTAGCATTGTACTCAACCGTCTCATTGTGGAGTATAACACGTTCCATCCACGCCTGAAACTCGCTGATCTTCTGCTTAAGCAGCTGCGCAAGGTGATAAAATGTGAAGCTGTAAAACAAAGTGCGAAGGCTTAGATAACCCCTAGGAATACACTATAAAATGAACTTGGAACTGATACTTACTCATGCTCTGTTAGAATTACCAGGTTACGCACTGCCAAAATTGATATACCGTGTGTCACCTCCACACTGGCCAGATTACTAAAGACAGCATCGATAACACGTGGGATTAGCTCCTTGGGTGGCAATGCGGCCGACAGATTGAGTGCTGGCTGTGCAGTCGATTTGTGGGAAATCAATGAGATGCCCGAATCGAGAAAACTGTCGAGTATGCGGTGCACTGCCTCTTGGCAATTTGAGACAACATCGTTGAACTCATTAAGGGACAACAGAGACTGAAACAGTTCCCAGAATTTGCCCGACAGAATGGACAACATGGAGCTCTTCAGCGGAGCAAATGCACAGAGACGCGTAGAGAAACGAAGCAGACGCTCCAAATTGGTGGTGGGCATGCAATTGGCGCTTTGATACTCATTGCATAGCAGTTCCATAATCGTCTTGGCAATCAGCAACGTCATATTGGGCGCCAGATCCGAGAGTTGCATGCAAACACGTTGCAACAGCTCCGAGAGCTGCGGAAAACTTGAAGGAGCCAATGCTTCAACCAGCTTTGCAATTTGTCCGCTCTGGGGATGCAGGTGGGCGGACCACAGCTTACGCTCAGTGATCAGACGTTGCTTGTGCTGTTGCTTCAGCTGATCACAGAGTGGTTGTGGCATGGGTAACGGCAGTGGCAATAGCTCCGCTAATAACTTGAGACCGGGTATAAAATTAGCAGGTCCATCGATGTTCTTCAACACCTCGCGTATCATTTGTGTCCAGAGCGACTTGTGCAGCGACTCCTCGTCCTGTTCGTGGGGCTGCGTGTAAGCCAGAAGTGTTTGCACCACCTCCAGCTTGCACTGTTCTACCTCAGCTCCCGCCTGACAGCGTGTAGGATAATAGTAGAGCAGAAAATATACCTTAACCAGATGATCAATGGCCGTCAGATCTTTATACGTGCCATCGCGACACAGTATGGCGTAGGAAAGAAGTTCGCGTAGAATTTGAAGTGTGGGCAACATGATCTGACAGCAGTGGACACCCTGTATGGTCATCAAGGCAGGCGCATGCATTCCCGGCTGCTCGAAATACGTGCAGAGACGTTCCATGATTTGGATCAGCAGTTGCACGCCATCGGCTGCATACAGTTGAAGTGCAACAAATCGATGTTTGAGTTCCTCGGTACCCAATCGCTTGGATGCCTTGATCCCTGGCGGTGGAGTTGACTTGGTGGTGACTAGGAAGCGTAGTATACGCAAGGCCATAATCAAATCACCCGGAAATGTGGTAAGGTAGTCCAGGGACCGTCCAATTACCTCCACCAGTGGCATTATATCATCGTAGATAAACACATTAATGGCCTCCAATGGCTTCATATACACATACATCTCCTGCAGCACAGCAGACACAGAGGGCTCAAAGGTCTCGTGATTCTTAGCCAACTCCAGGATGACAGCGCCATGCTCTATGAGGTAATCCAACTGCTCGCAGTAGCGCACACATGCATCGACCATGTCAACGGCATAGCTAAGCACTGGACTCTTGTACTTGGTGCCCGGTGAGCTTAATTGTCGCTGCGACTGCAGACGCTGCTCCTTCTTGATAAGGTCCATGAATATCTTTAAATTATTGTTTAATCCCAGCACCTCAATGGTGTGCTGACGTCCAGCCGGATCGCAGGTTTGCGAGTAAATAGAATGCATGTGCGTGGCCAGTTTGATGGTATCGTAATCGGGTGCTGCCGCCGTAAACACAATCGCATCCAGATGATAACGTGTCTGCACCTTGTAGGCCAACTCAATTCCAAGTCGCGCCAAACGTGGCAAAACGGGACGAAGAATAGGACCAATCTGTTGAAATACTTTGCCCAGAACCACAGCAGTGGGCTCCGTTTGCACAGCAACATCGATTGCCACAGTTGGAGCTGGATTAGCTTCCACTTTCATTTCTGCTTCCATTTCCGTACTTTCTAACGTGTCCATTGGTTTTTCTGCTTGCTCCGATTTAACTAAACAAAAAGAGAAATTAGTCTTAGTCGAATCCTGTGTACATATTTAACCTTACCTTCCTGTACTTCCTCTTTGACCAATTCAATTTTGGGCTCCTTGGGCACTTCATCTAATCCAAGAAGTATAGCAACAATTAGTTGCGTCACTTCGAATGCATCGTCCACAAAGTAATCGATGCCCACATGGGATTTGAGCAGCGCATGCATTAGATCCAAGGTGCACAGAAATGTTGTGGCTGGCAGCTCCTTGGAATTGCTTAGAATCAGCAGCAAGGATTCGGCTAGTGAGTGCTGCGTAAAGTACGATTGTAGGGCATTTCCAAAGCTTCGCTGTGCATTTGGATCAGTGACCAATTCGAACTTTTTTGACACGGGCAGAAAGCGACGCGGTTGCTGAAAACTCAACTGATTGGCCAACAAAGCATCCATAAGCATCTCGAAGGCAAATTCAATTTGCTGATAAACCTCTTGTGGTTGTCGTTCCATTTTCCGTATGAAAAGCTGCGTGCAACTTTTCCGCACACTTTCCAATGCCTCGTAGAGATGCAATTTCTTAATGATGGCCTGGAGAGCGTATTTAGTTCGTGTCAACTTGGCCGTCTTAATTGACTCGACAATCAGTTGATAGCCATTGGTTTTGTCTGCCAGAAAGTGTTTAATGCCTGCTTGTGTATCCAGCATGGAGTAGACAGCTTTAAGAAGCTGCAGCTTAATCGATAGCGCCATGTAAGGCTCCTGATACAGACTGAATATCGCTTCGAATGCATCAAAGTTATGGTGCTGCAGCAAATGCTGGAATAGTTCCTCATAGCTACAAAGCAATTCGGCCATGCGTGCACCTAGTTTGATGTGACGTATCTTGAAAGCTGGTTGTGGTTGCATACAAGCTGCCTGGAAGCTTAGCGCAATCTGCAGAATATTTGCAGCCTGACGCAAATGTGACTCGTCATTTTTGAAAAACTGTTGTAGCACAAAATTGCGACGCTTGTAGTGTTGTGTCAAGTAGCCCAGTTGATTGTTTAGCTGCTCCCCTAGGTAGACAAACTGCTCGCGTTCATCGACAGTGACACCGCCATGTTCCTCGTTGAATGCGTTTATATTATCCCAGCGTATCTGCAGTGACAGCTTTTTGAAAAGCAGTCGCAGTGTGTCAAGTTCTTTGCTAAAGTGTGCCTGTAAATCACCTTTGTAGACCAACAACGGACGTTGCCATGGCTCGAAGGCATCGATTGCTGGCGGCGCAGCTGCTGCTGCTGCCTCCAGTTCCCGTTCATATTCTGCTGCAGCTGCGGCATCAACGCCATCGTCTTCGTCTTCCAAATCATCCCCAATAATCTCATCATCACTCAAGATCGGCTCAAATTGCTCTTGCGGTGTATCTGATCTCTCTCGTTCCCGCTCACGTTCTTCCTCGTCGCGCTCGCGTGGCAGAGATTCTGACGAGTGTCGATAGGCGTGCGAGCTCTGCAGCTTGTAGTGAGAGCGGGTATCTTCATCGTCATAGTCCATAGTGTCCGGAGAACGTGGTCGCGTGGGAGAATCAATTGAAACGGGAGGGGTGCGCGGCCACTTGTGTTCATCTGCATCGGAACGTGAGCGCTCCGAGCGCTTACGACGTGAACGATGGGTCGAGTACTCGGGCGAACGAGACCAATCACGTGGTGCCTTGTCACGAGAACTGCAGACAGAAGAAGTGAGTAATTACATAGATATGCCATAAATTAAGTTGCTATATTACCATCGTAGGTATTCCCTATCGTTGCTCTCAGAATGCGTATGTGTTCGTATTGGAGGCGGTGAATGATCTGTGGAATGCGTGGATCTTCGTAGGCGGCGCAAATCACGTTGTTCCTCGTCCGCATGTTGATGATAATGATCTCGCGATATGCCGTATTCAATGTCATCATGCTCATAGTCACTGACGCTGACACTGGCTTTGTGTGCCGTCGTCACCAGTAGCTCGCTCGGTATGGGTTCTGACCAATCCTCCTTTAGTACCTCGTCGGGAATGATAACATTGTGAGCATCTCCGCTGAGATTGCAAATCTCTGGGTCTATTATAGCTGGTTCGCAAGGTAACGTGGGACTTGCTATGGGTTCGGTTACCGAGTTCGTGAGTATGCCGTAGATAGCAAGTGTGATTGCACTATACCAGCCACGCAGAACGAGACCATCCGTTGGAATCTTCTCCTGCGAGCAGTCAAGATGAATACAATCATTTTGATTGTAGCGTAACAAGCCCAAGTTCTCAAAGGCCGATGCACCCGGCATGCCCAAATCGTTCACAAAGAATTCCAGATCGAATTTTGAGGGATTTGTGGCGCCCAACCGAACACCGCCCGGAAAGTCAGCTTGCACCCGGGCACCCAATGGAATAATGCGAACTTGCGTTATAAACACGGGCTTTGGAAATTGAACTAGGTCCAAGTTAATGTCCTTTTAATAACAAACATATATGTGTATATTCATTTAAATTATACTACATGTGAATTTATACAACGAAAATGCAAATTATACTTACGGTCACTTCTTCGTGCGAGAACGTGTCAAAAAACAACAACTCGGCTCCATCATCGGCTTCGGCCATTTTTGGCTTGCGATTATGTTCCAATTTTCTGTTGTAATAACAAATATTCTAATTATAATTAGCTAAATTATCTTTTTTTAAACAAATAAACAAGCGTCCGTCGGCAATTTCTGCTTTGCTAACAAGTTGCCAAGCAGCGTAGCCAGTTATCCGGCGTTGCCACGTAGTTAACCAATTATATACTGAGTGGCAGCCTTTTAGCAATTCAAATTAGTGGTCACACTAAAGCTAACCGGCTAAAAAGTACGGCAATTCTCATGCCATACAAGTTTCATACGCAGAAGAGTCGAGTAAGTTTTTTGCGCCACAATAAAAATTCCGATATATATAATATATTATATTTACATATGCAAATAATTTATTGCATTTAATTGTACAAACAATAAACAAAGCGCTGGATATACATTGAAATTTGGATACATACAAAAAGTAGCTTTAGTATGTTTTGCGTATATCTATTTCTGCAGTTTTTCTTTTTTTTTTTTTTTTTTGTGGGAGCTGCAACGGGGCTTTGTCTATTTTTTGCGGATCATTTAGTGTTTAATACCTGTTTTTCTTTTCCTTAGATTTTCATCTTAGTCCACGTAATAAATATACCAGACCAGAATGTTCGTTGTACGTCGTAGTGCTGTCCGTTTGTACCCAGCAGGAGTGCAGTAAGTGTTTGAACTCTAATTAAATGCTAATTACCTTACACCTTAATACAAAATCATGGCTGAAGCGCAACACAAAACTCTTTCACATGGCAGTAGGTGTTCCAGGCACATACACATGCATGCGTACTTTCGGTTATTTGCTTTTACTGATAAGATATACTCAATTGAGACCCCAAATTTCTTTGGGTTTGACCCGGTACTTTGTAGATATGCATGTGTGGGTACTGCCGACTTCATTATTGCATAACCAACCAAGTGCAATTTTAATTTTAATATGTATTTGTTTATGACGTCTCCCTCCACAGGTTGGCCAAAATGAGTGGTCAACTCGGCGACTTGGGCAGCGGTGCCGGCAAGGGAGGTGGCGGCGGTGGATCCATTCGTGAGGCTGGTGGCGCATTTGGCAAAATGGAAGCTGCTCGTGAAGAGGAGTACTTCTACAAAAAGGTAAGTGAACTCAGTCATAAATAAATATGTACAATTTATTTTTAATATCGTGTATGACGCATGAAAATTGTAAGCTTTGCGCTTATATTTTGCTAGAATGATACTTTCATGTTTTCATAAAAATGTTCTAAAAATGGTCGATAGAAGTGGCAACTCTGGCTTGCCAATTGAAACGAAATATACTAGTGTGATACTTTCAAGTTTCCTTGTGACACGAAAATTTGCTTTGTAGATTTGTTTAGTGGCAGGGAAAACCATGGAGCAGCTCATGAACTCCACATTTCTGTATGCGAAAATTGACTTCCTTGTAGTTGAGGCCTGATCCAAAAGCCTTTTGCAAACGATTCGATAGCACCCACAGTTCCTCCTTTCCCTCATGATTCCTCACAATTTTCATGCCGCTTGGAAACTGCAGTCGCTGCTCATCTTGAATTACTAAAGCAAGATTTTCATGGGTATACGGCTGACGTATGTTCCAGGCCATTATGCTGGGTGGCTGGACAAGCCCGCAGAGTAACATTCCCGTCTCGCTCATGGCTGTGCCTACACACTGACTTCCCCTCTTGCCCAGCACAATAAATTGATCTAATGCAATGGTGACATCATTGGGCTTCCACATGGTACCAGTCCATAAGCTTGCATTGTTGACCACCTGCAGGGGTATGGCCATTTGCCAATCACTCGATAATGAGTGGAAGTATAGCATTCTTTCCATGCGACCAGCCAAACTATGGGGAGTTAGTGCCAAGGCAACACTACCATCCCATAGTTCAAAACTCTCGCCGGCTATGGTGAAGGTGCCAAAGTCCGGATGCGGAGATGTGTACTTGTTCTCAATGCGCCAGGATTTCTGAGCAGCCACATCGTACACCACAATGCCAGCGCCTATGGAGTCCGCCATGTACACATGTCCCACATCGCAATTATGTGCATCCAACTCAATGGTGGGAGTAACAAAGCGACTGACTCCGGGCTTGTACACTCCCATTGGCATGCGGTAATGATGCACCATGTTACCACTGGCCAGATCAATGGCATACAGCTGCGGTGGACAATGTTGTACAAAGTCAATCTCTCCGCTGTCCAATATCCACATGCGTCCACATTCGTCTATCTGTGTGCGGTACACAGAAGTCAATCCATTGCAGTCGGCTCCATGGGATTGATGCCAATCGTAATTGGGATAGGCACTCAACTTGGTGCCATTCGCTCCCACCTCGTTGGTCACGTATGCCAAGGAGTAGGGCACGCCCTTTCCAAATCGCGGTATGGTCACAAAAATTGAGGGCGTTTTATCACCATCTGTTAGAAAGTCAATATTGGGACATTAGATAATGAAGATTATGTAAATTGTAAATATAAATGTTATCATAATTTCAATTTTATAATGGCAAAATAACATTTCTATTTTTTTAATTTAACTGATAAATGTGCGAAATAATTATTACTTAAAAAATTTTTTTACATTGACTTTTAAGTTTTATAATATAAATTTAAATTAAATATTGGTGATTTTTAATATAAGGAAATTAAAAAAAAAAATGTATGCTATAGTGGTTAAATAATATTACAGATATGTGTTATTGGTATTTTAAACTATAAATATAATATTTATTTCACACATTTGTCATTGAGGTAAAAAAAGATTGTTATTTTGTTATTTGTAACAGAGTTAAAATTGATTTTCATGATATGTGCAAATTATTTTTTAGTACTCTAATTAGCGGGCGTGATTTAATTGTATTGCTGTAATAAATCGTACAACTTAATGATGTTTAATTATAAGAACCGGTTCGATCGAGCTTAGCAAGAATTGTGCCAATAATCAAGGGCGTCTTTGCTGGCCAAATGATGCTAATAAGTACTTACGTGTGTAGTAGACGTCCACATCGACGGGCACAACGCTGTCAGGATTATAGAGTCCAGAACGCAGCACACGTTCACGTTCGTGTGGCGTGGGGAATCCCAGCTCCAGATTGAGTGCCCCAAAGACGCTCTCCAGTGCATTGGAATCGTAGGCAATGCCCTGTCCTCGCACAATGGCCAGACAGCAGATGAGGAGCGTTAATATCCTTATGCAATGCTGGTTTGCCATGATGCCGTAATCCTTTCACTTTCGTTTGGTCTGCTCGATGTAAGACACAAATTGTAACTGCGCATGCGACGCCATCAAACGGCGTATGTCTTTCAAATCCGCCAATCGGCAACCAGCTGAGCACACCAGACCAGACCAGACCAGACCTGGTCAATTGGGTCAGCTTTGCTGTAAACTGGTTTAATTGCACATTAAGAGCGTGCACTGAAATTCTCATTGTAGCCATTTGTCTGTGTCCACTCCCAATTAACAACAAGCACAACAGCAACAACGAAGATATTAAATATAAACACCAAAATAATAAAAACAAAAAAAGCAAGCTGGTCAAATTGCTTGTCTCATTATGCATAACTTGCAGCGACTTCCAGTCACTTCCAACTTCCACATTGTGCAGCAAAAGGTGGCAAATCGAAGTCCATTGTCCCCTTAAATCTTGCAGCTTATTTTTTAAAACATGTAATGCTCTACAATGGGGCATTGTAACATTATCATCTTGTTGTCGACTTTGTTTACATGATTTCCTTTCAAATGTCGAACTTCATATGCAACTTTCCTTTGTTAGTGTATTTTATGTTCGACTTGTTTACATAACTGTTTTTTTTACGAATATTCAACTTGATTCATTTCTTTTTTTTTTGCCGGATCCGGTTTTATTTTTGTTAACGAGTTGCTCAAATTAATTTCAAATTCCACACGTTCCACATTTTTAATCGTCTTCAGTTCACAGCATCGGCGATAAGACAGACGATCTTGAACTTTGTATCAAGTTTATTTGCGACAAAATGTTCTAGCTGATAACATGGGAAATTGATTAACAATAGTTTATTTATTGAATTTGGTCAGTTATTTTTATACCTAGATGTGTTTCACTTTTATTTAATTATATTAATGCAATTAGAAGCTAATCTGTAGATTCCTCATTTAGTCAAGTCATCGTTGATATCATCGAGCAGACGTCGCAAAATGCGGATGTTCACCTTGTTGGGAGTTTTCTACAAAAAAGAGATTAAAATGCAACTGTCTCAGAAGTCAAAAGTTCACCTACCTTTCGTGGTTTGGAGAGCATCCAGAGTTCCTCCTTTCCTTCGGCATTTCGGATTACTTTCATGCCCTTAACAAACTGTATCACACTTGATTTGGCTGGCAAGTTGTTAAAATTGAGAGTATTGTAGGGTGTATTCACATTCCAGGCGAACAGCTTGATGGGATTGAAGGTGACGCAGTAGAGATTTCCCCGACTGTCAATGGCTGAGGCTGCACATTCGCTCTTACGTTTGCCCAGGAGCTTAAACTGATCCGACATGGCATCCACACTATTTTCCCAGTTCTGTCTCTCGTTTAAAACACTCAGTGGAACCGAATACTCACTGACACTCGCCAGTGGATGGAAATAGAGATTCCTTTTATCATTATTGATGGCAAAGATGCCATCCATCAGTTCGAAACTCTCGCCTGCAATGGTGTGTAGTCCATAATCCGGATCTGGATACATGAAACGATGTTCCGCCCGCCAAGCAGCAATCGCACTTTGATCATAGACAACCAGACCGTGAAAGGTGACATCGGACACATACACTATGGTACTTGCACAGTTTCCATTCGGTGCAGGATCTTGTACCAGAAGACTTACAGCATTAAAGAGAGAGGCACCTGAAGTGTAAGTGTTGTTGGGGAAGCGGAAGCGATGCAGCAAAGTGTCGCTGTTGAGATCGAACTGCAACAGTTGTGGAGAACAATGTTGGACGCCTCCAACGTTACCGGAATCAATAACCCACATCTGATTGCACTCAGAGATCTGCAATGATATTAGACTGAAGTATACATCAGATATGAATCTTGTCAACAACTTACGGCTACACGGAAAGCGGAGGTGATGCGATCACAGTCGTCTCCGTTGTTGTTGTGCCAGGCATAGTTGGGATACGGCTGCAACTGCGGTCCATTGGAACCCTCCTCATCGGAGACGGTGGCCAGAGTGTAGGGAATGCCAGTGACGAACCTGGGAATGGTGGTGAACACACGCATCTGTCCGTTGGGCAGGAAATGCGGCTGCACATCGATGGGAGATCCCTTCTCCGGTATTAAATTGCCAGCCACTTCCGCCTGTTGTCGATCCTGAGGCGTTGCGAATCCGAACTCCAGTTCTTTCCACTCGTGCATTATCTCCAGAGTGCGCACTGGAATAGGACTACTAGCTGCATCCTCGGCAAGTGCATAGTTGAAGTTCGCTCCAAGTACGAGGAGTAGAAACAGCGGCGGAAATATTTCTCTAAGCTTTATCATTTCGAGTAGTCACTCAAATGTCAATGCTGGAATGAGTTTGTCTTTGAATATCATGAGTCTTTATAGAATACTATTCTTGTTTTCATTGAATGTGTTTACTTTGCGACCCTGTAGTTAAAAAGTTATCAGTAAGTTATATCTAGTTTGCTAAAAGATATATAGTTTGTAGAATTCAAAATTGTTGTATTAATAATTTTAGATTTTTCGCTCTTCATTTTTGTTTGTTATTTTCATTTCCATTTTTAAATTACTTATTTTATAAAATTAGAACAGAGTCTCGCACAGTTGAGCGTGCTAGCTTATTATTGTTTTGAATCTGAAAATCTGGTTTAGCTTTTATTCTAATTATAATATTCTCTCTAAATGGCATGAGTTAATTGTTTATCGGTAGATCTTGTTGTTTTTTAGGTAGATGTTTAGGATATTAAGTAAGCGTAATGACATACTATATATATATTACTTTTGATACATGAATGCGGCATTGTCCTGACTGGACATAAGAATAGATAAGAAGATACAATTTTGTCTCATTATAACTGAGGCAAATTTATCGTCCAATAAAAAGACTTATTTCACACTTATAATACTAATTCTTTAATCACTTTAAAGTTCGAATTGATTGTAATAGTTTTGGCCTTTTTTGTTTATTGTTGAAAACTCTTTTTTACCCATTTGAATTAAAAGTAAGGTGTAGATTAATTAAAAACAAGACGATTGGTCAAGTCATCGTCGCTGGGGAAAGAATACGCCACTGTGTATGTCGTCAAGAGGACGACGTAAGATTCGGAAATTCACCTCGTTGTTGTTCATTGTGCCACTGGCAATTTTCTGCAACAAGATATTACATAGAATTGTATTAGATGTGAGAAGGTGAAGGATGTTAGGAGTTCGCTTACCTGAAAGGGATTGGAGAGCATCCAGAGTTCCTCCCTTCCTTCGGCATTTCGAGCCACTTTCATGCCGCTAACAAAAATCAATTCATTGGCTTTGGCTGGCAAATTGCCAAAATTGCGAGTGCTGTAGGGTGTATTCACATTCCAGGCGAACAGCTTGATGGGATTGAAGGTGACGCAGTAGAGATTTCCCCGACTGTCAATGGCTGAGGCTGCACATTCGCTCTTACGTCTGCCCAGGAGCTTGAACTGATCCGACATGGCATCCACACCATTTTCCCAGTTCTGTCGCCTGTTTAAAACACTCAGAGGAACCGAATACTCACTGACACTCGCCAGGGAATGGAAATAGAGATTCCTTTGATCATTGTTCACAGAAAAGATGCCATCCATTAAGGTGAAACTCTCGCCTGCAATGGTGTGTAGTCCAAAATTGGGATCAGGATACATGAAACGATGTTCCACTCGCCAAGCAGCATTCGCACTTTGATCGTAGACAACCAGACCATGATTGTTGACATCAGGAATGTAGATTATTGTGCGAGAACATTTGCCACGTGGCGGAGGATCTTGTACAAAGAGATTGGGTGCAATGAAGAGTGAAGCTCCTGGGGTGTAAGTTGCATTGGGAAAGCGGAAGCGATGCAGCAAAGTGTCGCTGTTAAGATCGAACTGCAACAGTTGTGGAGGACAATGTTGAACGCCTCCAACGTTACCCGAATCCATAACCCACATCTGATTGCACTCCGAGATCTGAAATGATATTTCACCTAAGTATAGATCAGATAGAGATACCTTCAACAACTTACGGCTACACGGAACACAGAAGTCATACGATCACAGTTGTCTCCATTGTTGTTGTGCCAGGCATAGTTGGGATACGGCTGCAACTGTGGCCCATTGCTGCCCTGCTGGTTGGAAACTGTGGCCAGAGTGTAGGGAATACCAGTGACAAACCTGGGAATGGTGGTGAACACACGCATCTGTCCGTTGGGTAGGAAATGCGGCTGCACATCGATGGGAGTTCCATTCTCCGGCATCAAATTTCCAGCCACTTCCGCCTGTCGACGGTCCTGGGGCGTTGCGAATCCGAACTCCAATTGTTTCCACTCTCTCACTGTCTCCACAGAACGCACCGGGCTTCCTCCTCCAGGGCCAGGGAGGACGACCTGCAGTTGCAGGAGGAGCTACATTGCTGTTGTAGGCCGCCTCACCGAGACTTGCTCCAAATATGATGAGTAGAAGCAGTGGGGAAAATATTTTCCGTAGACGCAGCATCTCGAATGGTGGCTCAAGTGTTAATGATCTTGATGGACTGGGAAAGTCAGCGCTTATCATCAGTTTTTATAGAATTCTATTAATGTTTGTATAAGACTTTTTGTTTGTTTTTTAAGGCCCTGTGCTTGGAAAGTACACATGGTCCATTTAGTTTGTCAAACAAGAAATGTGAGTGAAATTCAGAAGAAAGTGTGAAAGACTCCATAAATTATTTTTATTTTTGCTTAGAATCACCTAAATGGATTTAAAGAGCTAGACACACCAAATTTGTAAGTTTTTATATATTCTAAGCAGGCACTGTAAGTCTTATAATTTGCTAGCTAAATTTAAATAAATTTAAAAGACAGAAAATACCAAAGTAATAATCTAAATGAAAAGTAATTGATGCCCTTAAATGTATTTAAATGTGTTTGATATGGTTTAAGAACTGACAAAGTCTATTATGTTGTTTTGTTTCTGAATAACTATAGGGTCTTCCAAAGTCGAGCTTACTCGTCTGTAACCATTCCTACTATTTTATTATAATTTTTGGAATTGATAATTTCTATGTTCAAGGGGCTGGGCGAAATTTGACGACGCGTCGATTGTCTCGACATCTGTTTGGATTTCACTATGATTATAATAATATGGCTCGAATCGAATGAGTTGAGTTTTGGTTTCTGTGGAGTTTATTTGGATTTCACATTTGCGTGCTAATTTATATTTAACCAATATTTTTGTTGGTTATCAGCAATGAGATTTTTAAGTCAAGGAACATTAAAAGATAAGATGCTGTCGGATAATATTGCTTTTAAATTCATCTAGAATCAAATAGATACTATTTGCTTGTAATATTGTAACTTTTATTTTGGATTAACAATAAATTCTTAACTTAATGGGATTTACAGTTAGGTGTACATTAATTAAAAACAAGACGTTTGGTCAAGTCTTCATCGTCGCTGGCAAAGAATACGCCACTGTGTATATCGTCAAGAGGACGACGTAAAATTCGGAAGTTCACCTCGTTGGAATTTATTGTGCCACTGGCAATTTTCTACAATAAAAGAAAGGATAGAAAAGCAGACTATATATAGATAATAGAAGAAGAAATAAAATAATAGAGCTAAGAAGTTCACTCACCTGAAAGCGATTGGAAAGCATCCAGAGTTCCTCCTTTCCTTCAGCATTTCGAGCCACTTTCATGCCGCTAACAAACTGCAGTTCATTGGCTTTGGCTGGCAAATTGCCAAAATTGCGAGTGCTGTAGGGTGTATTCACATTCCAGGCGAACAGCTTGATGGGATTGAAGGTGACGCAGTAGAGATTTCCCCGACTGTCAATGGCTGAGGCTGCACATTCGCTCTTACGTCTGCCCAGGAGCTTGAACTGATCCGACATGGCATCCACACCATTTTCCCAGTTCTGTCGCCTGTTTAAAACACTCAGAGGAACCGAATACTCACTGACACTCGCCAGGGGATGGAAAAAGAGATTCCTTCTATCATTGTTGACTGCAAAGATGCCATCCATCAAATTAAAGCTTTCTCCAGCAATGGTGTGACGTCCATAATCTGGATCAGGATACATGAAACGATGTTCCGCCCGCCAAGCAGAATTTGTCCGGTGATCGTAGATTACGAGGCCGTGAAATGTGACATCTGGCACATAGATTATGGTACGTGCGCAGTTGCGTGGCGGAGGATCTTGAACAAAGAGATTGGGAGCAATGAAGAGTGAGGCTCCCGGGGTGTAAGTCTCGTTGGGGAAGCGGAAGCGATGCAACAAAGTGTCGCTGTTGAGATCGAATTGCAACAGTTGTGGAGGACAATGTTGGACGCCTCCAACGTTACCAGAATCAATAACCCACATCTGATTGCACTCCGAGATCTATAATGATATTAGACTGAAGTATACATCAGATATGAATCTTGTCAACAACTTACGGCTACACGGAAAGCGGAGGTGATGCGATCACAGTCGTCTCCGTTGTTGTTGTGCCAGGCATAGTTGGGATACGGCTGCAACTGCGGTCCATTGGAACCCTCCTCGTCAGAGACGGTGGCCAGAGTGTAGGGAATGCCAGTGACGAACCTGGGAATGGTGGTGAACACACGCATCTGTCCGTTGGGCAGGAAATGCGGCTGCACATCGATGGGAGTTCCATTCTCCGGCATCAAATTGCCATCTGCTTCCGCCTGTTGTCGATCCTGAGGTGTGGCGAATCCGAACTCCAGTTGCTTCCACTCCTTCACTGTCTCCACAGATCGCACCGGGCGTCCGCCTCCAGGAGCACGTCCTGGGCCAGGAAGACGGCCTGCAGATGCAGCAGGAGCTGCATAGCTATCGTAGGCTGCCTCACCGAGACTTGCTCCAAGTATGAAGAGTAGGAAGAGAGTTTCTCGTAGCTGTTGCATCTCAAATGATGACTCTGTTATCAATGCACCAGGTGGACTGCGATGGTCAACGCTTATCAACCGTTTTTATAGAATATTAATTATATTTGTTTTGGTTTTTCGCTGTTATAGTTTTCCCTTTTTTTTTATATTTTTTATAACCGTCTGTATAGAATATTTGTTCTGTTTGTTTTGGTTTCTTGTTATTATTATTATTTTTTTTAACTGACAATTTCTTTATTCAGCGTTCTCTTTAGTACTATTGACTTTTAATTAGCCGTATATTTGCAAACCGTATGGACTATTTAGTCAGTTGTATTAATATTAGCCTTGGCTTTAAATTCTACTTACGGAATACTTAATACATGCTTTATTTGTACACTTGGCGAATTTGTTGGGCTCGTCGTTGGTCACGTTAGTGACACTTTGGATGCCAATTTACAACTAAAACTGGCTCGGAAGCAACGCAGACCAATAACCGATACAGAATCAGGTTCAGGTTTAACTTGGGATCTCAGGCAGATGCTGCTGTTGCTGCTGCCAATAATATTAAGAACAAGAAAAAACAAATACTGACAACGTTTTTCCCGCAATTTGTTTGCCTCTTATGCTCTCTCAGTCGCACATTATTAGCCAGCTTAGGTGTATATATGGTATAATAATATGGTATAATAATAATAATAAGTCCCACAAGTTGACTTTTTTGTTTTGCTTGAATTTTTGGAATTTATTTGTATGCACGCAATATTTAAATACTTAATATTCGTGTTGGCTCTCGGGCAATGGGACTTTAGAGCCATGTCTAAGCATCTTTATAGGGAAAGAGTCGTCGCTTAATAATAATTTTTAGAATGTGACGCTGTCACAATTATCGCCAACTTATAATTAGGTATTTGCACATTTATCAATATTGCTTTTTATTTTTTGGCATAATAAATAATACATGTTTTTTTCCAATTATTATTATCTGCTTTCTATAATTGCGTTTTTGTTTCTTTCTATGCAGCAAAAGGATCAGTTGGAGCGCTTGAAGAACGATCAGATCCATCAGGCTGAGTTCCATCATCAGCAGATCAAGGAGCACGAGGAGGCCATTCAGCGTCACAAGGAGTTCCTCAACAATTTGAACAAGTGAAGAGGTCTGGAGATCGACGAGAAACATTTAAATATCCATTGCGAAACATGTACATTTTAAAAGAGGCATTTAAATGTGAAGCAACCTTACTAATATATTTGATTGTACTTATGCAACTCTATACACACTTTATAAAGAATGTTTAGTGCCTAAATAAAAATCATTTTTTGATATTTGTTTCTTAATTTGCAGTGAACTTGAAAAATAAGCTGCTTGCATATCGTTTAATTCCGCAATTTGTATGCAAGAAACGTTAACTGGTTTTAATTTCCATATTCAAATCTTATCGACTAATTGACACTAACATTTCTGAAATTGTTGTGATTCAAAAACTATTGACAGCTTAGAAAGTTTAATGGCATTAAAAATATTTTGCATATAATAGATCCTTCTGTTGGTTCAGAACTGGTTATGCGGTGTTTACAGTTTCAATTAACAACCATAAGATTTGTACGACACATAAAAATAAACCAAATGTCATTCATAACATTTTACGAGTCCATATTTTTATTCATTCAACTGTAAATTAAATTTGAACTTGACTTTTGCTTCTGTTGCGAAAAGTGGCTGCACCTCGACAAACGACTTAAAAATAAGGAAACATTTTTATTTTCAGTTTATTTGTGCAATTTATTTTATATTCATTGATTTATGTGACAAATTTAAATGTAATTAGAAAATGACAATAAATTTTAGCACTTCAAAAACAATAAATATTGTATATAGGTTAATCAATGCCAATTCATTATTGCTGTCAACTTAGCTGTTTTACATTTCTTAGCTATTTCAAGAAAATTTACATATTTTTAACATTTTTAAATTTTTAAACTAGAATTTTTGCAGACTGTTTGTGAAATATTTCTTTTACAATTATTTTTGTAACTGTTTTACCTGAGGGATTGAAAACTTCAAGCCTTCATTAAAATAATTTACCCTTAATTTATGTAATTTTAAATTTTAAACTCTCAACACAATTATTATTTATTATTGCAGTTATTTTGCCAATGTAACGTAGGCAAATAAAAACGTCCCGCCTAAAAGTATGCAATGTTTTTGATACTTTGCATCACAGTAGCGTCCTGAGTTACAGGACATGCCTGTGATAGAAAGAGTTTATTTCAATTTATTTGTTCGTCCGATGTGATTTGAACAAACTTAACAAAATTGTACATTTGAAAAACATTTCAACTTGGCCTCTTCAAAATTACTTTAACGTTGTATAAATAATTTTATTGCTTTGATTTTAGTACAACACAAAAAAAAGAGAATGTCCAATTTAATTCGCAAAATTCTAAACCAAACCAAAGACTTTACAAATTGGTAAATATAGTTTTTCAATATACATATATTCAATAAAAAAATGTTTTCAAAATTTAGGAAATTTTTGATTAAAAATAATTTCAACTTGGCGAATATGATGGGCAACAGTTTAGATCTGAAGCTGGAAGAGCTACGATTGGTAAAAAAAAGAATTTAATCTATAATTATTTGATCTGATTTCTCTGATAATCAATTGACAGGAACGCTCTCAGCTGGAGGCACGTGCCAAGACGCTGATGCAGAAGCAGAGATCCGCCGAGTCCATGTTGACGGACTTAACTCGTAGTATCAAACAAATGGAGTTTGACATTGTGCAGATGGAGAAGGAGAAGACTCAAATGATTGCAACTGAGGAAACCGAATCACAACAAGCGTCAAACAGTCAACAGAAGTGAGAGACAGAGAGAGAGAGAGCGAGAGAGAGAGATGGAGCGAGCAACCGAAAGAGAAGGCAGCATAGTCGGGGATGTTCTCATCTGTTATCAGCGACACACATGAACCCAAAACGAAAATCACTTAAGGGGCTTCACCTAAACGAACTGTTAGCTATATAAACACAGCTCTTGCCCAGCTCTGATCAGTAGTAAAAAAACCACACATCATGAAATTCATTGCACTGTGCAGTCTGTTGTTGGCGTTGTGCGCCCTAATTGGACTCCTGCCTGCCACCTCGGCTGATCCCTCGCGTGACAGTGGTGGCAACAGCTGGAGAGGTGGCTCTGGATCTAGACCACAGATAAAGCAGCGGCCGTTCTATTACGATGCACCTATTCGGCGACCTGGTCAGCCCAACACTAGATACGCTTAACCCTTGGACGCATACTTGCGATTAAATCCTAAAAATTATAGATTTATCAAATAAAGATATGTATAAAAAAAAAATAAGTGATGACTCATTTGATCAACTTAGTTTTGTGCTCGTTAATTCTACCAACTATTTAGCTTTACTTTAACTTTCAAAATTCAAACAAACTTTTTTACACACAATTTTTTCATTACACTTGAATTTTGTAGTCTTCACTAATTTTTTTACTATCTTCAAAATTCCAAGTTCTACGGTAAAAAATGGCTCAAATTATGCAAAGTGTCGCGATAATGTTTGCGAAAAATATTAAATTATTGCAGCCCCAACAACTTTGCTGTCAGCAAATGTTTAAGTGAGTCATTAATTCTGAGAAAAGTTGTAATTAGTAATTCTAACAATGAACTGCAGATACTCTGAAAAGATCTATGAGGTGGGCAAGGCAAAGGAGAATGTGAACTTCTTGAAAACGGTTTGAACTAATTAGAATTGTATTTATTGGTAATGAAATGAAATTACTTTCGACTTAGCAACGGGAGCATCTCAAGGAATTACGCAGTAAAATCATTAAAGAAAGAGGGATCTGATAAAGGAGAAAATGCATGAGTTGGATGAGCAAATTGAAAGCATCAAGAAGAAGAACACTGAGCGAAAGAAGAAGCAGAATAACAATTAGATGTGAATCAAAATTCAATGACATACTCTTAAATATGACAACAAATGCTACGTATTTTTTCCTTATATTTGTTGTCAGTTTTTAGAATCGTATTCAAAATTATTCGAAAAAAATATCGGAAAACTTTTGGGTGAACATAATGGAATGGATCTTCAGCTGCACATGCAGAAATGCTCGTAAATTGATTGAGCTTCAGCTTCAAAAATCTTCGTTTCTTCAAAACATCAAGTGAGTGCCGAAAAATGCTTTTCGTTTAAAGTTTTTCAATATGTTTTCTAGGTTTTTTAGCGGTAAAATGTATTCCACCCAAAGTCCAACCGGAAATACAAGCAAATTGAAAACAGTTTGTATTGAGATTTCGCATTTATCATATTATAAATTATTTCTCATTTCTTGATTCTTAGCTGCATAAACAGCTTGGGTTTTTGAAGAGCAAAGCACTCGATGAGCGAAAGGAAATTGATGCAAAAATTGCCAAATTGCAGAACCGTATCGAACGTATTAGAGAACAGTTAAGAAAAGCGGCTGCCTCAAAGCAATCTAAGCCAAAGAAATCGATGCAAAAGTCAAAATGATCACATTTCTTTCTGGGATTTACAGAACTTGGACATTCTCTCAGCTGCCTTCCTGTCTTATAAGAGCTTTTCGCTCTCAACATTTTCTGTATTTTACTATCTTTTCGAAATAGACTCTTCCTAGTTCACACAATATGCATATGGTTTTTATTTTCAATGATTTGCGGATTTAAAATAGATTCCGCCTGGAAGTATGCCACGAAATTTGTATTTACGTTTGACAGAATTTGTTTATTAATTTGCCAACAGTTCAGCTTTGCTTTACTCATTAAATTTATGACACTTGCTTTGCTTTATTTATTATTTCACAAATTTCTTCTGATCTTAAAAAATTCTAAATTCTCGGATACCATGATGTTCATAGTGCAAATTACTTCAGCGGTTGTTGCAAAAAGCGCAAAGATGTTGATGCCATCGCCGCATTACTTTCAACAAATCTTTCCGTAAGTGTTTTTCCAATCAGAGATTTAAATTATTTTCTCATGCATAAACGACCTGCAGATACTCTGATAAAATTCGCGATGTGGGCAAGGCAAAGGAAAATGTTCACTTTCTGCAATTGGTGCGAGTTTGATGTGTTTTTAATAATAATTAAAATAATAATAAATACTTTTTAAATTCTCCTCTTAGCAACGGGAGCAGCTGAAGAACTTACGCGAAAAAATATTAAAAGAAAGAGATTTAATTAAGGAAAAAATTGATGAGCTCGATAAGAAAATTTCAACGATTAAAAAGAAAGACGAAAAGGAAACCAAAAAAGAAAATGAAAGCAAAGAAAAATAAAAATTAGAACCTAAATTTCAAGAGTAAAAATCCTGAGTTTTAAAATTTCCATTTGAATTTTTAAAATTACAAATTATTTGTTAAATAATATATATAAATGTTAAATTATTTTGTAAGAAAAGCTAAGAAATTATTGAAATAAAAACAGTATCGTTAAATTAATAAGTGGATTTATTTATTTAGAATTAACCCAATAAACTAGGAAAAACTTTTCTCTCTAGGTCTCATTGAGGAAATTCTCAAATCAGATGTACATATGTCAAAAGTGTTATTGTAGATTTCAGTCTCTTTCGAAATATACTCATTATATTTATCTCAAAATTGTCTTTGTTGTAGTCCTTCATTATGAAAAGTTCATTTGGCAGCGCATACCGATGTGTTAATACCCTATTAAAGCCTCAACTAACTTGGAATAAACTACACTTTAAGTAAGTTCTGCTTTATCTTTATGACGTCTTGTAATATTTACTTAATATAAATAATCCCATCGATCTCTAGACATTATGCCAAGGAAATTTATGAGAGAGGTAAAGCGAGGGAAAATACGCATTTTTTGAAAATAGTAAGTGTTAAGATAATGTATATATGTCGTTTTAAATATTCTAATTGTCTTTTATACCAATAGCAATATGAACAGCTGATAAAATTACAAAAGAAAATTATCAAAGCACAAAGACAACTGGAAAGGCAAATCGAGAAATTAGATAATGAAATGGCAGAAGTTGAAAACAAGTATCCAGGCGGACGTTAATCGGAATAAAAACAATAGATCTTTTTAAAATTCAAGACTTTTACATTGTGACGGTAGAAATTGAAAAATTTGCTTTCTTAGCAATCTATGAAAATAATTTCTCACTTTCTGCCTTCAGAGTTTGAAATTGAGGTGAAACAAAATATAAACTCATTTTTTTGCGTTAAGTTACTCAAAATTTGAATACTGCTTTATAAATTGGATATGGAAAGTTTGTTTGGCTTCAGGTTTAAAAGTGCTGATAACTTTTTGAAGCCTCAACGATTATATTATGGCCGAGAGTGAGTACTTAATAATCTGTTGAGAGATTTTATTCTATCTAATCCTTTAATATTAATACTTGACTTTATTACTAGGTACTCCAAGAGAATTTATGAAAAAGGCATAGCTAAGGATAATCTATATTTTTTGAAATTGGTAAGCATATAAAATAAAACTGTAATACAAATAATTATTGTCAAAATATTTTATTTCTATCCAAAGCAATACGAAAAACTACTGTTACTGGCTAGAGCGAAATTCAGAGAGCAAAGAAAACTTAAGAGGAAAATCAAAGAGCTCGCAAACGAAATCGAGAAAGTGAAAGAAAAGATCGATGAGAAGGAAAATAGAACATTTCAATTGGATTTCTAATCGAATCGAATTTATCGGTAGTTGGTAGTCAGAACTCATCCAAGTAGGCGATTTAGAATTATGCTTTTATTGTGCCCAAAATTCCAATGTACTTAATCATTCTAAATTAAAAACTAGTTTAACAAATACTCAGAATTTTTTTAACTTTTTTTGTATAAATATTTTTTTACGATGCAGCCTCTTTTGAGTGCAGTGAAGACCTTTAGCTTGTTAAAGCCAACAACGGATTGTTTTTCCCTCGGCTGTATTAACATCTTCAGAAACTTGAACCGCGACGCCTGCGAAAGAGCTAGAGCCTTGGAAAATAACCATTTTTTGAAAATTGTCTGTAATCAGGGGGAAATTTAAATATCAAAATAACAATATATATTTTTATATTTTTTTTATAATCCAGCAAGTTGAGCAGCTTAAGAAATTACGCAATAGATTGGCCCAAAAGCAGAAACAGGATCAAAAGATGGATGTCATGCGAGTTGAGATGAAAATTCGAGACGAACAAAAGGTGGAAACAAAGTAAACTGAGACTTAAAATATGAAATTATTAATGGAGAAATGGATATGAGAAAATCGGAAAGAACAACAACAAAGCAGTACTCATTGCTGTTTCACACACAAAATTTCCTAAAACAAATATTCCAAATTAAACCATGTGGAGCTGTCTCAGGCACAGATGTGTGGCAACCAATTTTGCGGGAAGGACAAATCCGTTACCTCGACAACTGCGCCTGTTATCAGACGACGAGAAGATCAAAATTTTGGAGAAGAAGGTATTGAGATATTTTCCCATCTGCAATTGACAAGTTTTTCAATCAGGTTTTTTCTAATTCTAGAATTTGGCACTTTGGAGTAAACAAGTTGGTCAATTAATTCGGGTAAGTAGCAAATTCATTTTGATCAAACTTTCTATGTTATATTATAAAATCATTAGCACTATATTCTATCAAATATGTACTTGCATTTAAACTAAATAATTTGGTTGTTTTTTGGATTTTCATCCACTGATAATGAGTATTTTTATAATAATTATTTAACATATATACATATATATAAGAGGAAAACTGAAGAATCATTACACCTCAACATTGTGTATAAATAAAATAAATATTTATATCCTAAATAATTTATATCTCAATTTAAATTCAAATTTTGATCACATGTGAATAATACTTTTTTCGCTCAAATATAATGAATCAATTAAAAAAATATAATCTGTAAGTCATTAGGATTATATAATGAATCCGTTCCTCTATTTCCTTGTCTAGAAGCGGGATTTGCTGGCGCTCATCGGTGAATATATTGATCTACAGGAGCGATATGTAGTCACAAAGCTGCACAGTAATAAGAAAATGTTGGAAATAGCAAAACAGTCCTGCAACATGAATAACCGCTAGAAAAATGGAACCCCCTCCCCCCCAACAACCATTTAAGCAACACAGCATGAAAAGGAAATGAAACTTTCATAAGCTTTCCATATTATTCATTTTTTATTCAAAATTATTCGCAATTCTCATTTACATTCTGAAGCCAATAAACAAATTCAAATGCTGCTTCCAAAGATAAGTTTCTCATTTTATTGATGTTTATTTATATATATATATGATTTTTTTGTTTATATATATATGTAAAGGTCTAACAACATTTGAAACAATAAATGTGTGTGTAGATAATTGAAAATTAATATGGCATTTACAGGAGAGAGAGAAACAAACATATCGACATTAGAACTAGACAAAATAAATACAAATCAGCATTCAAATTTCGTTCAAATTTTAAATAATAATAAAGTAAAGTAATGTTTCTGTGTATTCTGTGTGTGTGTATGTGTGAGTAACTTAGGTCTATAATAAGATAAAGATAAAAAGATATTGTGCATTTCGTTAGTCGAACTCAAGTCAAAAATAAGTATAAGTACATTTTAAAATACATTTGTGGTAAGTAGTTTGTGTCAGTGTATGTACGTGACATGTGTGTGTGTGTGTGTCTGCGCGTGTGTGTACATTTGAGCAACTTGGAGTAGAGTTACAAGTACAAATACAACTACTAGTAGAACTAAGTACAAACTAAAAACTTGGGCATATGCAAAAAAATCACTTGACTTGGTCAAGTGTAGAGCTACAAAATACGCCCACTTTTGGCCACTCCCCCGCCTCAGTAGGGTGTGTGTGTGTGTGTGTGTGTGAGGTAGGCTGTTTGCATGGGCTGCTGTGTGTGTGTGTGTGTGTGTTAAGGGGGAGAAGTGCGTTGAATAATTTTAAAATAATATGGCATACTTTTGTGCGCCGTTGCAGCTGCAATTAAAAAGAGCTGCCCTTCTATGTGTGTGTGTGGGGATGTGTGTGGTGTGTGGAGGTGTGTGTTTATATATGCTTCTAGCTTTTAAATACTGGTCAAAAACAATGCCAGGAATGTTGTGAATGCAGCTCAATTGTGTGTATCTGTATCTGTGTATCTGTGTATCTTGCAACTGTCTGTGTTTACAAAATCATATACTTAGTCTAAGCTTTAACTTTAGCTACGCCCTATATGCTATATATATATCTATATATATGCATGTGCTACAAAGTTACAGTCTACAACTAAAACAACGTTCAATCCAAATGATGATGATGATAGGGATGATGATAATCAAGCAATTAACAGATGTCCAAACGTAACTCTAACTGGGCAAACGTTTGTTGGCCAATTCCTGTAGCTTCTGCAACGCCAGCGTCTTGTTAATCTCAACGAGATCGCGACTATGCTTGGCCGCCTGCAGTTGCACCTCGAGTATCTTCATGCGCATCATGTGCTCCTTGCTCTGCATTTCCATGAAGAGACGCAGCTCAAAGGAGTTGCCAGCAGTTGTTGCTGTTGTTGTATGGCTGTTGCTGCTGCTTTGTTGTTGTTGTGGTTGTTGTTGTTGCTACTGCTGCTGACACTGCGCTCCAGCGCTTGACTCTCCGCACCCTGGGGCACTGTGCTCGCCAGTGGCAGGGACAGTGGCAGTGGCATTGTGCTCGCTTGCTCCTCGCTGGCCAAACTGCTGCTGCTGGTGCGTTGACGCTTGGCCATTGGTTTTGGCAGCTCATCATCATCCTCATTGTTATTGTTGTTGTTGTTGCTGTGTTGCTGCTGTTGCTGTTGCATTGCCACCGCCTGGGCCTGATGTTGTTGTATGGCCGCTGCTGCTGCCGCCGCAGCACTTGGAAATTGTCCACTACGTAATGCATTCAAAGCCTCCAGCGTGGCGGATATGTTGTTCATATTAAAGCTGGGCTGAAAACCGGACATATCACCGCCCGTGGGTGGCATAAACGCGCCACCAACGGCGCTCGTGTCCAGCGACGAGGCAGCAGCAGCAGGACTCTCGGCATCGTGCAATCCATTGCGACTGTGATTGGGCGAGACGCTGAGACGTTCGCCATTTAGGTGTATATCATTGCTGTGATTATTGTACGTTTCATTAAAGGTCTCATTAGTCTCCTCCTCCTTGATGTCCACATCGCACAGCTCCTGCGGCGGCGTGCGACTGCTGCAAATGCGAATAACAAATTAAATCTATTAGTAGAGATTCCTCATTGCATCTGGCATGTGCCATGCTTCACTTACTCATCCATGTCATGCTCATCTGCATTGAATTTGTAGTCATCGCGATACTCAAAATCCTCCTCCAGCGCCAGCGGTATCTTGGAGTAATCAATGCCATCAAGGGCCTCCGATTTACACGCTTTCTTCGCCTCCTGCATAAAGTCCCACACCTCGAAGGTGAACGGCGATGGCTTCTTGCGATCCGCCACCTCAGCCCCGAATCTGGCCAGGCGATTGTTATAGTCCAGAATCTCATTGCGCGTGCAGGCTATAAATATAAACAAAAAAATAATTATATAATTGCACTTGCAAGAATTACTGAATATGGAATTGATGGTTATCGAAAATAAAAAGAATTTAAAATAAATTTAAGTGCAGACTGAATTTCGAGGCCAAATCCTGATCAAAATGATATTCGGAATAAGAATCCGTTGAGTTTTGATGAAGTTATGAGGGATCAAAGTTTTTGAAAAAATCTAAAGGGGTAGTATGGAAAATTGTACGATTTTTGAAAAAATGAATTTTTCTACATAAACAATATTTATATGCAGAATCAATCTGGATGCAAAATCATGATCAAATGATATTCCGCTTGAAAATCGGTTTAGTTTTGATAAAGTTATGAGAATTCAAAGATTTTAAAAAATGTTAAGGGGTAGATATGGAAAATTGGATGAAAATCGAAAAAAATTTATTTTTCTAAATTAATAAAATTTAAATGCAGAATAAATTTGGAGGCCAAATCATGAAGAAAATGATATGCCGCTTGAAAATCGGTTTAGTTTTGATAAAGTTATGAGAATTCAAAGATTTTAAAAAATCTAAAGGGGTATGTATGGAAAATTGGATGAAAATCGAAAAAAAATTTATTTCTCTAAATGAATAGAATTTAAATGCAGAATAAATTTGGAGGCCAAATCATGAAGAAAATGATATGCCGCTTGAAAATCGGTTGAGTTTTGATGAACTTATGACAGTTGAAAGTTTTTCAAAAAATCTAAAGGGGTATGTATGGAAAATTGTACGATTTTTGAAAAAAAATGAATTTTTCTAAATAAACAATATTTATATGCAGAATCAATCTGGATGCAAAATCATGATCAAAATGATATTCCGCTTGAAAATCGGTTTAGTTTTGATAAAGTTATGAGAATTCAAAGATTTTAAAAAAATGTTAAGGGGTAGGTATGGAAAATTGGATGAAAATTGAAAAAATATTTAAATTTTTGAATGAATAAAATTCAAATGCAGAGTGAATTTAGAGGACAAATCATGGTCAAAATTGTATTTCGAATGGAAATCAGTGGAGTTTTGTATAAGTTATGCGAAAAAATATAAGTTTTCGAATACGCACCTTTCATGCGTCGCCATTGCTCCTTGAGGCGATTGCAGGTGCGATCTGTGCCGAATTGATTTGAAAACTTTTGGTGTATAATCTTCCAGGCCTTGTTCTTGACCGCAGTGAGTCCGGCATCGAGTCGTTTGTTCTCAATAATGCGCATATCCTTGCGGCACAGATCCAGCAAGTATTTCTTCTCCTGATGATTCCAGTTCTGTGTACGCTCCCGTTTCTTATACATGTTCATTGACGGACTGCTCATATATTGCGTCATCTCTGTGTGTGTGAAAAATAAGTGTATTTATTAGTTATTATTATCATTTTGTGAGATTTTTTTGTGTGCTTTACCTGTCTTTAAGTCGACGCCTTCCAGCAAATTGTGATTGGTGCTTTGCCAATTGGCGGCGATTTTCATAAAAGCCTCCAGATCGTTGGCTGTATACTGTTTGTTCACCTGCAATAACAAATTTACAATAATAATAATAATTAATTACTTTCATTGGCTATCAAAAATAAGTATTTCTAATTCTGGAATCCGAGATTTAAAATTTTTAAAGCCCACAATTCGCGCTACTTTAATATGTAAAACTCGTACGCTTTGAAGACTTGTGAAATTCTTTAAGACGCACTTGAAGATTCATTGAACCTCATTTGCGACTTCAATTCCACACATCAATAAACAGTGCCAGCAAAAAGTATTAAGAGTGTTCAAAACAAAAGGATTCAAGTTCTCACTGTCTCTCAGTTTATTATTCTTATTTTTTTATTATTTGATGCTTTGTTTCTTTTTCTTTTTTTGATTCTTTTGTGGATGATTTCTGGCAATCGACTGCCATTTTGTGATATGGTTGTCACATTAATTGATTTTCAATTAGCCAAACCGACAGACAATTTCAGCCCCTCCTCCCATTCAAAAAAGGGGGCGGGGCAATGGAGCAGGGCATTTTGAAATAGGCTAAGAAAGAATATTGAACAATGATGACTGCAAATGCATTTGTATAAAAATTATATACAAAAAATAATTATAAAATTAAAGAACATTCACATTAAATGGCTAACAAACAGCTGCCAACATTTGCCGTCTCTACCCGTGTGTGTGTGTGTGTGTGTGTGTGTACGAGTGTGTGCGTTTCTAAGGGGCGATCAAACATCGCACTGACAGCCAATTATATTAAGATCATATACACTCGAATACACTGACACAAATTCTTCATACTTTATTACTTTGCACACGTACTTGTAAAGATTTGTGTGTATTTGTGTTTGGCACCTTGGTTTGAAGTTGATAATTGACTGACAACAAATTTAAGCAAAGACTTGAAGAGAGCAAAGACAATTAAGATATATATTTAGTAAATTTTTTTAGAATCATATAATATTAATAAAATAGATATTATAACCAAATACAAATGTTTAAAGTACATGAATATAAGCAAAAATTGTTTAAGGTTTATTTTCTATTTTATTTTAATAGCTTCATTTCACATTAAACCGACAGATAGTAAAGCAAAAACAATTTATAGTGCTATGTATTGATTTAAATAATTCAATGTGACGCCATTTTAAGTGCTTTAATATGCTAAATTGTAATTTAACCAACTTGAATAATTTGTTATAATTTTTTAGTGACCCACTGTGAGCGACGGCGCTGCCACAAATCGTCAATCTTTAAGTACGTTTTATTGTGCTTTATTTAATTTCATTTCATTTCGATTTTTCAGTTCGTTGTGCCCCCCTTTCCCCTTCCCCTTCCCCCTCCCATTCGTTATCCGTCCCTCAACTTATTCGTCCGTCTCTCCCCGCACCCCGCACCCCTCCCTGGCACCCTTAAACACCCGCACAAACTTCTCTTAACGCTGCTCCATCGCCATGTGTTCAATATTTTTATGCCGTATCTGATTTACAATTTGCATGTATGAAGGAATGTTTTGAATGGATATGTATGAGTGTTTAATGGGTATATATGAATACATACAATGAGTACATACATTAGGGAGTGAACTCAGTCATTCAGCGAACGCAAATTATTCTGACGATTATGATGATTACAATTATTAATATTTACTACATACTTATTAAAACTTGATAATTTATAATATGAAAAATTTTATTTGTCTTCTGAGTGACTTCATTTAAATGCGTGTCGGGTGTATTAACAATAAGGTGTGGCATTAAACAATTGTTTAAAACGAACTGAGAAGTGCCCATACAAATTGTATCTATAAGATACTTTTAGAAATTTGGCAAAATGTAAGGGATTTTTATTGGAAAAGTTACAGATTGAGTTTTATTCAATGCTATTAAATTTCCTGAAATTTTATAATTCTTTGTCTTTAAGAAAATGCATGTATTTTAATACAATTTCCAACTTTAGTCTTTAGCTTAATTTATAGAAAGTTCAGGACATCTGGCCTAACTTATAAAGCCATTATTGTTAAATATTTTTAGTCGTTTCACTTGAATTATTATTTCTATTTTTTTTGGCACTCACGTCAATAACAACTTGAAGTTGAAGTTAACAATAACGTTTATAATAATAAAAAATAATCATTCCAATCAATTGTGAGCATTAAGCATTGAAATTAAACAACAACAAGAACTGGTTTATATATTATTAACGTAGATGTTGTTGCTGTTGCTTTTTTTAATATTGAAACCAACAAAATAATTATTGTTAGTGCTTTACAATTTTTGTGGAACCTACACACAACAACGGCGACAAAAGTACATAAATATACATATATGAATAAGTATGTGTGTTAACCTTGTGCCTTTAAATAAAGCACGGCATTGTGAGGCGACCAAAAATCAGTTAGTAACTGTCTGTCCCCGCCCCCTTAAAATGTGTGTGTGTGTGTTTAGAGTAATTACGTCAAATTAACAATGTTTATATATATATATATATATATATATATGCTTAGTACAGTGAACTATTTTTGCTCAAGAGACATTAAAGTCATGTTACAGTTCAGAACGTCTTTTATAGCCTCTATATAAGTACAGTAAGGGCAGACTTAACTACAGACATATGTACATATGTATATGTAATCATATCTATCTAGTCAAGTACGTGATTCATTAAACTCTGTAAACTCTGCAGCACTTGAAAAACGATCCAACAGATTCAATTTCCTGGAATAAATTGAAGATCTGTTTGAAAGTTGAAGTTTTCAGTCTTACTAAAAATCTATTTAAATTTAAGCAGCAGCACAAAATGAATTAAAATGAATTACAACAAATTGTTGTAGAGTCTTTTGAATTTTGTTTTCTTTCTTTGTTGTTTTATTATAATTACAGACTGAAGAAATACTAAAGAAGAAATTATGAAAACTGAAATGTCATCGAACGTTCAAGTGGGATAACGTAAAGTACAAATAAAACAGAACGTGGAAACTCGAATAACCCAAACCCAAAAAAAAAAAATTAGACGCTACAATTGGGAAATTGTGCTGGGAATTCTTTCATTTTTTGATATTTTTTCTCTCTCTCTCTGTCTCTGTCTTTTTTATAGTTTACTGGATGAATTCAAGTGGCTGCGAGCATTGATTTGTTGTATAGTGTTTATTGTTCTAACGTCGCGGTACTTAAATCGGTTCCCATTTCAATTTCCATTCCTACTCCCAATTGAAGTGGAGTAGTTTTTTTTCCCCCATTGCTGCCACTTGATAAACCCTTTCATTATATTGGTTTACATATTTTTAGTATTAACATATGCATTGCTGGCTTTTTTTTGTGTTGTTGTTATTCATATATAAATAAATATATTACACGTAACTCGAACAGTTTTCTTATAATTTGGACAAAGTCGTCGTCGCAGCTGACGGAAATTGACTCATGGCTGGCGAATTATGCTCCAGGTGTGCATGACACTGCCGCTGCCAACAACAAATTTATTAGAAATTGCTACAAACACACACACAGCACACACACAAGTAACTTATGCAAACAAATAAACTAATTTCATGACGCACACGCGCGCGCCTGCGCAGTTGGTTCCACTGTCGTCGCCGTCGCCGTTGCCGTTGCCGTCGCTGCCGACGTCGTCGTGTGCTACTTACAATTGTAACTAGCTAAAAAAAGTATAAAAAACAACTAAGATTTTTTTTATACCAAACGTGCCTTTGTTTACTTCCCAGCTCAAATGCTGGCCTACACCCAAAAAAAAAAAAAAAAAGAAAAACAAATGCTGGAAAAAGCGTCGCGAGTTCAGTGACATTTTTTCTATTTCATTTTTTAATACACTTTTCCAGAGTCCAGAGTCCTATAAATAATCGATTAAGTGTGTAACGACATTAAAGCATATTTATATTTATTATAATGAAAACTATATTAAAAACTGTTGCTCTGTTATTATTATTAAGCACTTAGTTAGAGATTATGAATTTAAAGATATCTATATTTTGTTACAAAGAAAAAACATCAAAAAATCACATATATAATTGTATATTATCAAAATAAGAAAACAATATTATAATTATGTAAAACATCATTGTTTCTTTTTGTATCGAAAGAAATAAAAAGTTTCTGATATAGTTATATTATTATAATTGATTTTTTCTGCAGAAATATGTTTATATATTTTTAAAAATGTTGAAACAACAATAGATCAAGTTTTTCTGCATCTAATATTTATTTTATTCAATTTATTTCAATCTTTTTCACCGCTAAATAATTAATAAAAATGTATTTTAAATGTTAAATATATAAACCCATTTTTCAAGAGCTAAGCTGCATTTTTTTTTGCAATTTCCAACAACAATCTGTACAATTTGTGGGCAAGTGTATTTGGAATTCGTTAGTAGAAATTGTTGTAGTTTCTTTGTTGTTTGACGTTGTTCTTGTTGCTCGTTGTTGTTATTGTTGTTGTTGTTGTTGTCTGTGACAATTGTTGAGGCATCGACTGTTGTAAGTTGTAAGTTGCACTGCGCATGCGTAGGTACAACTTACTAAATTATTGGGTTGTGTTTCATTAGTCAGCCCACAAGGCGTCGCATCGAGGGGATTTCGGATGCCGAATCGGAATCGGAATGAGAATCGGACGGGGAATCGGGCGGGGAATTGGAATTGAAATTCAACTGGGATTTGGGTACGTTTTGCAGCTGGCAGAAAATAAAATAGCGACTTGAACTGTGTTTATTTGTGTGTGTGTGTGTGTTGGCCAAGTGTGCGCATACTTTTCAATCAGACTGTTGGCAGTGTTGTTTCTGCTGTTTCTGTGTTGTCTCCGTGACAGCTGCAGAGATATCAGGAAAGCCAAATGGATTACCTATGCTATATGTATGACTATATAGAAAAAAGCGTCTGACTGACTGACTGACTGACTATCGCCATCTCAATCGGCCTGAAAACAAATGGAGCAGCTCGCATTTGAATAGTCATTATGTGGTTAAGACTTGTATTCATTTTTTGTACTCGAATTTGTATTCGTATTCGTATTCGTACACTCATATCTTTATATTCAGTGTACTTATGCGTACTGTCTGTGACTTTCTTTGGCTCGCACACACACCCTAAACATGGCTGACAAGTTCATTACACTGAACAACACTCCACACACACTCACACACACCATATAACTATGACTCTGTGCCACAATTCAATGGATTTGCCCCCATCTCCATATACGGCCAATGTCGATTGTTATTATTGTTTTACGAGCACACAAAGTCTTAGTAGGAGCAGTACAAATAGTAGTAGAAATAGTAACAGGAAGGGGTCAGAGGGAGGGGAGGGGAGTAACACTCCCCCTGATGATACAGAATGTTATAAATAAACAGTCAGTCATAACTAATTCGAAAGTCATCTGTAATTGATTTGTCTTGGTTTTCAGTCTAATTCTAATGAGCTATTAAATCAATCAACTGAAGCAAAGCTAGAAATAAAACTAAAACTGCTTGGGAATTGTAAGAAAGTTAATGATATTCTAAGCTACACTTAAAAAACAATTTGGCTTAAACTTTATAAATATGTCTTTGTTCTAAAATTGTCATTTGTCTTAGATAAATGTATTAATAAAGATAAAATCAGAATAATAATTTAAATTAAAAAAGAATTTTTGGAAATGTAGAAAAGAAATGATATAAAATTATTTTTACTTAAAATATTTTAAGTATTTGTTTTGGCTTAACTTATAAATTAAATTAAGTTTTACACCATATTTTTGACTTTTTTTATGGGGTTTTTTACACTCAAAAAACACATCCAAGTTTTATGAATTTGACTTTTTTTAAATCGATTTAATAGTTCGTCACATATTTATTCTTGGGTATTTATTCTTGGTAATTCTTAATACATCTTATTTAGAATTATCTACATATAGACTAAATAATCTGTATATATTATTCTGCTAAATTTAAAACTTTCGCTTGGACAGCTTCTTGAAAAATCAATTTATTTTTGTATCTTTTTTCTTGGTTTAAATGTCCAGCGCACATTTTTGGTTGTTATCTAGTTTTGAGTTAGTTTCATTGTTGGAAAGTTGGCAGGCTCATTGTCAGTTTCACCCACACAACATAACTCATTTCAGTTAACCTCCTAACTCCACCTCCCCCTGCACTACTCCCCCTCATACCATACTCTTGCCCCCTAAGTCTTTGTCTTGGCCAAGTCTAAAGCAGTTGCCACCAATTGCTGACTGGCATTTGAACATTTTACGTAGCTGCCACTTTTGAATTTCTATACAAAAGTTTCTTTAATTGTTTATAAGTTGAGTGTGTCTGAGTGTGTATGTGTGTGTGTGTATGTAAGTGCGTTAAGTTGAGATATTTTTTGATGTGGGTTAACATTTCTTTAAGCATTTCACTTGGTCCCCAAACTCTTATGCCACAATTCTAAGACCACAAAATCAACAAATTTTCGTTAGTCATTTTGTTCCAAAAATTCATTTGAATATTGAAACTTATTGTTGAGATACAGATACAGATACATCTGCTGCGTGTGTGTGTGTGTGTGTATCTAATTTCTTTTTATAGTGCTGTAGCATTTTATAATCGCATCAAGTCATGATTACGCTATGACTTTATGCTTTATACTTTTGCTTCTTACACTACTTTAATGTGTGTGTATCGTGTGTGTGTGTGTGTGTGTGTGTGTGTGTAGCACTTGAAGGCGTTCAAAATAATTTCTGGTTCCATTTAACTTGGACTTAAGCAACGAAAACTGAAACGCTTCAAACGACGAAACTACTTACAAATGAAATGAAAGAAAGCCTCAAATTCTCAAATTCCTCTTCCCTCCCCCTCACAATTCTCAGTTTCTCAGCCATGTGGTTACAGATTTAACTTATTTTTGTTCAAGTTATTATTGTTGGTTTTTTTTTTTTTTTGTTTTTTTTTGGGTTTTTTGGCATTAATTGTTCCATGCGCCGAATCTAAGATTGATTGAATCGAGTTCAACGAACCTTTTTGGAATACAAACTCCATGTAAATCATGTTGATTACTTTAAGAATGCAATCGTTAAGCGAGTACACTGAACAAAATAAGCTTCTACTTTTTATCCTCATCTTCATCTTTTTTAAACCAAATTTACTTATACTAAGAATATTTATCATAGAGAAAAAAACAGTTCTCTTTATAAAAATAGAAAAGTTTAATTTGCTTGGCAAATATAAACGTTTTATATTTGAAAAACATATTAAAGGAATATTTATAATATTAAGCAGGACAGGATAATATATACATATGAATATTAAATTAATATTTATAATATTGTGAAGGACATTAATATCATTAATATATACATAAATATATTAAAATAAACTCATATAAAAAGTATTATAAATTTGCAGTTATTTTTTAATTTTATTCATTGTTTATACTATTTATACTCCTTTATATCTTGACTTTAGTTTGTGGTGCAGAAGGTCTGTTCTCTTTACATTTTTTATTGATTCATTTTCTTAGTGCTGAGTTCAAAATCTGGCTGTTAGAACACTTTTCTTGATTAATGTAAAGCATCATATATTGAATGAATTAACTTGTGAGCCAACCAATAAAATGCTGCGTATATATTGAGTACTCAATACTGAATACTGAATACTGAATACTGAATACGGAATACTGAATACTCGATATTCATTTGAATTGGCCAGCCAATGCGATTGGAAAAGATACTTTGTCGATTTGTCGATTTTAAGCCACGCCCAGTGGCTGCCATGTCATGTATCTCGCAATGCGCAATAATAATTACAAATGATCAGATGTCAATTTTCTTTTTATTATTTTTGTGTTTAGTTTTTATGTGTCTTACAGCTCCCGAAGCAAGTAACGCAGTCTCTTAACTCGACTCGATCGCTAGCTCTGTCAATGTATCTGTATCTGTATCTGTGTCTGTGTCTCCCTTTTGGCTCGTTTTTAAACAAATGAAATTTATTGTTAACGGTTAGTGACCCGAATTACACGTATCGCTTATTTATATCTATCTATACAAGAGAGCAAACTCTAGAGACGAACGGACAGACCGATCAACATCGTATCGACTGCGTGTTGAATGTAACTTATGAGATATGTGTGTGTGTTTGTGTGGCATGTATCTTTAAGTAGCATACAAGACAAGTCAAGACTCGAGACTGAATAACTGACTAACTGACTCAATGACTGACTGACTGTCTGACTGACTGACTTGCTGCTTAGCTTTAAGCGTTTTAATTGCGCCAAACGCCGCCTACAAAAAGCGAAGACGCAGCTCAGCTCAGATAATGTATCTTTGTATCTGATCTTAATGTGCAAAGAGCTCAGTCTGCTGTACTTATACATATGCATGTTCATATGTATATACACATATATATATTTATGTATTTATGTGCTTTGCAAAGATCGAACAGCTTCAATTAGTTTAGCGCGTCAAGTCACAAGTCAAACTTCGAGTTACTTTTTCTTTTCAGCTACTTCAAGAGATTCTTAGTTGTTTTTTTTATTTTTTTGGTATATAAGTTAATTCCGTTTCTCTAATCTAGAGAAGAAATAAATTGTAATTAATCCTATATTATTTTCAAAATAATTGTATTTAATTAAAGAAACTATTTTATTTTTTAGTTGCATTGATTTTAAATAAAACAATTACTTTATTATAACAAAGATTGACTATTAATATTTTTTTGTTTTTCCAAGTTCTCTTTTTGTTTTTAAATTTTGATCACAACTCTTAAAATATGTTCTCCCTTCATTTAAAGTATCTAAAAATATCACTATAATTTTCATAACAATTAGCCACAAATTTGCTTAGTTATTTCATCATTTAAGTAGTAGTAGCAGATATAGTGTAAGATAAAGATACATTCCAATAGTTACTTTGTATCTTTGCTTTGTCTGGAGTTATGTAACTTTATTAATTGAAATGCACGTTGGGTTCGGTTTTAATGGAAAAGCAGACACGCACATTTCTTAGAGCCTATCATACACACTCACACACACGCACAACAAATACACATATATGTATTTGTATCTTTTTCTTTGCGCTGTTAATGTTGTTGTTGTTGTTGTGCACAATTGCCGCTCACGTTGTTTGTTGGAACTGTGACAAACACCAATTGTTGTTATTGTTTCGCTTGTTGCCTGTTGCTGTTGTTGTTTCTGTTGTGTTTTTCTTTATGACTTTGCACGTACGCATTTTGTCTTTTCCTTTTGCTATTTAAATTTATCCGAAAATACCAAAAAAAAAAAAAAGAAGGTGTTTAATGATTCTAATGCTCGATTCCCATGCAACGTCACATTGTGTGAAAATCGTAGCAAATTTCGTAAATGCGGCAGCTGCAAAATCGTTTTGTATCTCACAGATATTGTATCTACACATATAAATGGGTAAGTATCTTTGTAATACATACGTTCTTTAGTAATCGCAAATTATATATGTTGATTTAGGCGTGTGTTTATTTTTATTTTTTATGGCTTATCAGGCGGCTAAAAACCAAAGAGAAATTAATTTAAATGCGCGCCTCAAATGGCATAAAATACAAATTGTTTAATTATGAGCAGCAACAACAACAGCAACAACAGCAACGACAACGACAATGGCAAAACAAATGTGTTAACTAATTCTAGGCAATTGCCCTGAACTGATAAACAACAACAATAACAACAACAGTAACAAAAAAAAAAAAAAAAGGTGACGCTTGCTTTTGTTTTAATATTTATCATGTCTTCTCTTCTCTCTTCTGTTTTACCCTTCTTCTTCTTCGGGTACTTTGAGATCTACGTTCCGCTTGAGCTGCTTCACTTAGTGGCATTTAATTAACGCGTTTACGTTATTAACTGGGTTATCATTACACAATTTCTCATTTATAATTCTCAAATTGCTTAAGCTTAACTTTTAAACAAATTGTCAGCTTATATTTGAATTTTATAACTAGTAAACAAAAGCTGAAAATTTCACTTATAAATAAGCGTTGAATTCAAATAAAAACAACTTTTTTAAATTATTGAAAAAATACAACATATAATAATTTTTAAATAGCATAAAAGAAGTATTAAATTAGAGTTTAATAAAAGCAGATCAGCAAAGCTTTAAACAAAGTTATGGAAGTTAAATTTAAAGAGTTTCTTCTCTCTTATTAAATGAGTGTTATTCTTATTACAAAATCACAATCACAACTTTAAGCCGCGTGTAAATCAGATGAGTTTTAATAAAGCTATTCAGATTGGAAGTTTTCTATAAGTTTTCTTAACAGAACAATAATATTTAAAGACATAAATTTCCTAAATTTGCTTGCAACATAATTTGTTAAATTAAATCATGATCAGTTTGAGTTTTAACAAACTTATGTGAAATAGAAACATATATTTTAAAAAAAAAAAAAATATAAATAGATTTAAAAAAGTGTATTTATTACAACCAATATGAAAATCAAATTATAATCAATGGGAAATAGCTTCAATTTGACAAATTGCCATTTATAGTAATAATACAAGAGTATCTAGATTTCTGCTGCGAATGTGTTGCATTTGATTAAATATATTTATATGTAGATACAAGGTTTAAATTTTAATTAGGCACAAGAATCAATGCAAACGACTTGTTAAACAAATTTACACAAGTCTTATAATTTTATGGGAGAGTGTAGTCGTTTATATGTACTACTTACTTAGGTATATATAATCATATCTAGATCTAGGCATGTTATACAATAATTGTGTCGCTTATCGAACTAAATAAATATTAAATTGTAATTAAAGTCATGCGAGTGATTTTCGGTTTCGTTTTGTTTTTTCCTACATTTGCTGTCAACAAATAAAGTATCAACTTTGAATCGTCGTAATTGTGTTTATCTATAAGACAGTTGGCAATATAAAAATAAATAAAAAAAAAAATGAGCTTGAGTAAGTAAATAATGGACAAATAAGTCGAAAAGACTTTCCTAGCATTAGGTCAACGGAAATTTAATTGCTAATTGCATCGTTTATAAATGTGGCAAAGGCTTTAAACTCGACTAAAGTAAGTAAGGCAGACAGACAGGTGATAGATGGCTTTTATTAATTAGGTTGTCATTACATAAAAACAAAGTGACACATTCAAAATAAACCGAGTACGAATATTGACTCGTGATTATTGGACAGTAGCTGGCAAATCAAAATTGTTGCCCCGATTTTAGCTACTAGATTTTAGATTCTAAACTCGGAATTCGGAATTCTTAATACTCAATTCAGGAATCAAGAATTCCTGACTGACTTGCATTGGCGCGCTCCGTTGAACTGGAAATATTCATATTCAAAATACTTATTTCCAAACCAATAAAATCAACGGACACAACAGCAACATATCTTAAACAACATGCAACAAATTGCGCGAGTTTTTCTTTATAGTTTTTTTTGGGACACACAGCTTGCAACATTTTTGTGGTGCACACCTGGAGAGACACACACAGATACAGATACAGATGCAGATACAGCTATAGCTACACAGAGAGTATCTAGAATCTAGCCACAGTTATTGGGCTGCCTGGCAACAACAAACAATGCCACAAGGCAACCAGGCAACAAGGGGCAACAAATCTGCAGATACCAAAAACTTAGCTGACAACTGTGCAACTGGGCAACTGCCAAACAGCAGCCAACTTCAGCTTCAACTTCAACTTCGACGTCGACGCCTGCGTCAACGTCAACGTCTGTGTCGGTGTCTTGAGTTTCCCTCCATCCACGTGCCGCTGTCAGTTGCTGTCTTATTCCCTTTTGCTCCACTTCGCATTTGTGCTCCTTTAGTTTATGATACCCTAACTTCTTTTTTTGAACAGATTCCAACTATTGCCGCAGGATCTTCTATTTACAGACTAAGGATTTCGTTTTAAAAACAAAATTATTCTTTCCGGCAACTGTCATCATTTTAATAACTGCTTATATTATTTATATTTTCTTAAAGAAGAAATGTTTTAAAATATTTCTAAAAAGTTTTTTTAGTTTCCCAACTTAACAGTTCAATTGCATTCACTTTAAAATTGTCTCAGCTATGTTGTACACAAATTTCAGCTTCCTAGGTATTATGTTTTAAGCTGTGCTATAAATAATTGATCATTTTTATTTAAAACAATAGCAAATTTAAAAAACAAATTACTTTCACTTCCGGTGTATTTCGCTTTAAATTTATAACATTATTATTATAAATTAATTGTACATACTACGCAATAAATAAATAAAAAAAAAAAACAATTAATAAATTCTCTTTAAATTCATGTGTTAAGTGCGAATTTTGATATTTCTTTTGATTTCGGGAATTTTCGAATATTTCTATTGAGCTGTTTAGAGATTTTTTAAAGATTTGCAGCACATTACTATTATTGAAACCCGATTAATTGGTAGAACATGTTGATAATAAACCAATTAAAAAAAAATCCTAGTATAAAAAAAATATTTTGTGATAATAAGAAGTTTATACAGAAACATTCAGACGTAATTAATGCATATTGTATTTGAATGGACTTGGTAATACTTTAGATAAAACATATAGAAAATATTATATATAAGTGTTTTTATAATACAGAATAATTGTGAAATTTAAAAAGCTTTCAAAATGCATTTGAATGAGTTCTAAAAAAAGGAAAGAAATTAATTGAATTACAATTGTTATATCTATAGTAATATCTAAGCTGGTAGATCGTTTATTATTGTCATTTCGATACTGCAGTTCGGGTATTTTGCAGTCGTGCAACTTGCCACAGATTTGTGTTAATTTCGGATTGGCAGTGTTCGGTTTTTTAGCCCTCTCCCAGATATTATATTATGCGCAAGTGTGACGCATGAATCATAGCAATTTATTTCGCTAGTTGCTGTTGTTGTTGTTGTTGTTATTTCTGTGCCATTTGCACTGAAAGTCATGCGCTTTAAATTTTAATAAATTAATATTTTTGTTGTTGCTTTTGGGTGGGTGACTGATCAGGGGCAACAATTTTCAATGCCTTTTACGATAATTGCACTGTAGAATTCTCTATACTAATATGCATTTTAGCTAAAATTGTTGCCAATTGCTCACAAATTTAAATAAATGAAACCGAAATCGAAATTGAAAACGCATTCAAAGTGATTAAAATGAATAGTTGAAAGGGAATTTGTTGTTACCCAATCGAATACCCAAATCAACTGTCAAACTCTAAATTAGTGGATGAGTTGAGTTGGAATTTGTATCTGTATCTGTTTCTGTATCTATCTACATAGATTGGGTGTGTTTTTTCAATTTTATTTTATTAAGTCAATGCCAAATATTGTGTGGGGAAAAAAAAGCAGAGCAAGAACTGAATTCAGCTTAAAAAATGCTGACGACATTTTTAATCCTAAAATTGAGACTAAAACGCTTAAAAACAAAGCAAAAAAAATCAAAAATATTAACAAAAAAAGGAAACGAAAAGGGAGAAGAAGAAACAACGTGAACAAAACGCAGATTTTAGTTGTTTGTGCAGTTCTCAAGTTGGGGGAGTTGCTTTAGCAGATCAGTCACACATATATATCCCTCCATATATATATATGTATATACCTGGCAAGAGTTCGTGCGATCGCAACGTCGAGACATATTAAAGATTCCCCCTCAAATACTATTACCAAAATAACGAAGACAGCAACTGTAACTGAAATCGTATGTGAATGTACAATCAAGATTAGGTTTTAATAATTCAAAGTGAGTCGCAGTCGAGGGATTAGCTGAGAAACGAGTCTAAAAAAACGAACGAAAAACAGACTTCAAGTAAAAACAGAAATCATGTTACTTTTTGACAAATTCGAAAGAAATTAAACGCATACAGGGTGTGTATTTCTGTGTGTAAGCGGGAGAGGGAGAGAGAGAGAGATACGAAAGGAAGTGGCAATGCGCACGCGGCTCGTAGCGCTATTAAAATACAGAACACACCCAAAAATATTTTAACGACAGTCAAAGAAACCAAATAAAAAGCAAAAACAAAAACAAAAACGTAAAGAAATAAAGAGAGACCGTATCAAAGTTTTTTTGTTGTTGTAGCTAGAGACTGGGACTCGCATCGAATGCGATGGATGTCTGGATGATGATGACAATCCAGATGATGATCATGATGATGTTCACAATGTTGATGACGATGACAAAAGGCTGGGTGACAGCGCGCGATTTATGCTCGAAATTGTACGCGTTGATGCATAAGTTATGCTTCGCAACAACAACAACAACAACACAACACATAAAAGTATCTTACGGATGCATCCATGGCAAGACACTTTAATAACGTACTTATTTATTCACAGCTCATTCCAAATATTAAATGATGACATTAGTCAAATTATAAACCAGTTTCTGCACGCCTTTCAAAACATTTCTCAGATATTCTAAATTAAATATTATTTCAATGGTATTCATAAATATATGTTCTTTAAAATTAACCATTTATTTGAACTATTCACTAGCATAAAATAAAAAGTTTTACAGATCTTTAATGATTTATTTTTGGCATACAATTAATGTTTTAAATTTTTTAATTATTGTAATACTCCAAATTCTTAGGATTTTTCCTTTATTTATTATAGCGTATTTTCCAAAATTTGGTTCTTTAATAAGAATATTTACTGGTATATTCTATATTGGTTATTTAAATAAAATATTTATTATATTTTATATTATATATTATTTTATAATTATATTTTATATTTCTTCAATTACAGTAAGCAAAGCTGTAGAATTCTATTTTATTCTTAATTAGTCACGTATTGTTGAACTCTCCATAGATATTATTTAAAAATATATATTTTCCTTATTTAATTACCATATTTAGTTGCTTGAAACAAAGCTTTACAGACATCTAAGGATTTGGTTTTAAAACAAATTTATCTGTTCCTGCAGCTGTCATCATTTCAATAACTGGTTATATGATTTTGATTTTTTTTGGCTCGTCTTACAAAGACGACATCAAAAGGAGACAACAACACGCAGTTGTTGAGAATTCACACAACGACAGAGACAGACTGACAGAGAGAGAGAGAGAGATGCAACTATAAAATGTTAATCCTATTTTATTAAGTGCACGCAGACAATTCAAGTCAAAGGACAGAAAAGAAGAGGGAAGAAATAAAATACAACCCCTACTTTACTATAGACATGGCCAGCTGACTAACTGGATTCCACAATATGTCGCATACATACATAAATATATATTTTATTATGATCCTAAAGCCTGACATTGAATGCAATGCAAAATATTTCACATTAATTGGCCAGTCAGGGTGAGAAAATCTACAGTTTGTCAGTTGTATTAATGTGTGTATGAATTATGGCATTTGGGAGAATTAATACAGTTACAATTTCAAAATATTCTTGGAATTTAAAAATTTAAATTCCCATATGAATTATGTCATTTATATTAAGCAATTTGAATCAAGTTTTATATCAATATAACAAAAGTATACAAAACAGAAACGACTTATTGATATCTCGGTAAATATTATCGAGTTTTCCCTTAACAATATTTTTTTTCTCCAGAAAGAGAATAATAAAAAAATGTATTTTCAAAAAGTTGCCAAATAGCAATAAAATTATTAATTAGATTAGAATTATTAGAAAATATTAAAATATTGTTTAGTTAGCTATTAGGTTTAAAGTTCAAGTCTTTTTACATAGATCTTTATCTTCCTCACATGAAATAAATTTATATGATTTAAATTTAAATAACATATCAGGAAAAATGTGAAAATATCTTTCAGTTAGCTAAGTTTTAAGTTCATGTCCTTTATAGATCTTTATTATATCATATGAAATACATTTATATGATTTATATTTGAATAACAATTTTGAGTTTTTCAATATTTGATTAATAGTTCTACTTGAGTGCGCATTCTGATTTGTCAAATCTCTTTGGGAATGCGGCTCAAAATAAACTCTTTCTCTGTCTCTCTTTTCGTCTCTCTCTCTCTTTTGGCTGGGCATTCTCTGCGTTTGTCTTTTGGCGTCTTGTTCGCGCCCAAGTGCCGACAAGTTGGGGCGTTACCAGATCGGTAAGCAGCTACCTGATGCGGGGGATCTGTGAGTTGTTGTTTCTTAGTATAATTTATGATTGAATCAGAAACCTAAAAGAGACATGCTAAGCAATTTGAAGCGCAGCTGAGGTGTTTGTACAACTAGCAGATACCCTGTAAACAGCGGAAGCAGAACAGAAAATCAAGCAACGTAAATGGGAGTTGAGATAATGATGAACTTAGGAAATCGGTTTATTTGTATGGAAAAATTGACAGTAAAAAGTATGAAAATTCAATTTTCCAGTTTTGATGCAAAATCAAAATAGGGGAAAAATAATGATAAATTTAATAGATTTAAAGGATATATGGAAAAACTTCTATTTACGGTTTCATTAATATATATATATAACATTTGAAACTCTTAATTTCTATTAAAAAAATAACATTTACGAAATAACTCTTTTTTGTAAATTTCAAGATATTAATCAAAATTACGAAATTACTTTCTTTACATAAAAATTTAACTCTGCCACTAACTTTATTTAACTCTCACTGTTTGCGCTTTACTTACAGGGTATTTAAATGAATTTTACAGCTATTAAAAATAATTGCGAGGGCGCATAAATGCATTTTAATTTCTATTTTGTGACTAATTGCATTTGAATTGTCGTCAATCACTTTGCATGTTGCACATAAATAAATTAATAGGCATTTTCAAATGTTGCCCAAAATGTTGAAAAAAGGGGGAATTTTTTCGGGACCCGCATCTGTGGCCAACTGTCGGCACATGAAAAGTAAACATTAGAACAAACACACACATAAATATGTGTAGATATATTTGTAGTAAATGTGGAAAAAGACAACCCCAAATAAAATGCGACTAAAGTGGCAACAGGAGCGGGTTAAAGCGTCGATCAATTGCCAATTGTCATTTGTGGGCCGCGGGTGCCCGTAGTTTGTATCTTGTATCTTTCAGATACAACAATAACAACAACAAACTGCAGTTAGTTGTGAGTCCCATATGTTTACTAATTAATTCACTGCTTAATTGTAGCGCTTATCAAATGCCAAGCGAGACAGAGACAGCGCTAAAAATATGTATATATATATAAATAAAGAGAGAGATCGCAAGTTTTAGTTGCGCCTTGAAAGAAATTTTCATTTCATAGTCGCTCATTGAAAATAATTAAAATTAATTAAGCCATTTGGTGCGGCCTGCTGCATTGGCTAACTGCTTGCCACTGTTCCCCACCCACTCCCCCCCCCCCACTCACTTGCCCCCCAACCCGCTGCGTATCTATAAATTTAAATCGTCTTTAATTGAAGCGACTTTTGGGTGACGACGACTTTTTGTAGCCATTTTGATGTCAGCTACTATTTATGATGTATTTGATGTTGTTGTTGTTGTTGTTGCTGTTGGTATCGTATTGCGCTATGCTTTAATTAATATTTAATTACATGGGCTTAAACTGACTGATTTGTTTCAAATTATTTTATGAAGCGGCATTATCAAAAAAAAAAAAAAAAAAAAAAAGAATTGAAAGAAAAAATGTTGAAATACAACACGTGCAATGATTGATTGTCAGTTAATAATATTATTATTGTGGCAGTTGTTGCAGTTGTTGTTGTTGCTGTTCCTTGGCATTTAATTCTTTGTTGTCTGTGTCAGATAAAAAATGAAAAAGAGAGAGAGAGCTAAATGCATGAAAAAGGATGCCAATAGCTAAAATGCAGGCAGTGACTCATGACTGACTGACTGATGGACTGACTGACTGACTGACACACATTGTCTATTGGCCAGTCTCACATTTCTTTACAAAATTTACATTTCCCAACATTTAAATCGCTTTTCTCGCTCTTGAAGTTGTCGGAAAATCAACAAATTTGAGTGATGGAACGAATTTGCATTCGACATTTTATCAGACAGAGACAGGCAGTAGAAGATAGAGAAAGAGAACGTATGTGTGTGTGTGTGTGTGTGGGAGATGGGATAGAATAAAATTCGTTGTGGTTTTATACTGTTAATTACCATACTAAAAACCACAATCAAATTACCGAAAAATATGAAAATGTACTTAGAAAAACGCATTCTTAAATCATCCGTTGATTCATAACAAATTATGCAATTATTTGACATTGTAACGATCGTTAAGTTATAATGTCTTTATCAGAAAAAAGTAGAAAAAACTGAATATTTATAGAATTCTAGACATTTTCAATTTAATCTATGCCATTTTGTAATGCTGATTCAATTCGGAAACAAAGATATGTTCCTTTTCAATTATAATCATTTCCACTCTAAGATGGTAAAGATGACAAATTCAACGACAAAAAAGATACAAAGATACAAAGAGATGTCGGGCAAACAGCGATTTATGTGAGATATTCAGATCAGCAGCCAATATGAATACATATTCATATGGCAATAACATATTCGTATTTATTTTTAATGTGCAATGTGTCTATCTCGCTCTAACTCTCTCCCTTTCCCCCTCTCTCTGTCTCAGTCGCTTGAATGTATGTGACTACTTAATTTCCAAGTGCCATAAAAATGTGTTCGATTGCGATCATTTTATAAATGAATATCTAAAGAATATTGAATATTGAGAATCGTGTATTCAGAATCGGGAATTGAAAGCCCAGCGTATTTGGTGTTGAAAACTAAGTTGGATTATTTATTGTGGACATGCTTATAAATATTTAAAAAGCCTCAAATGAAATAAACAATTAGTATATTTATTGACACATCCACAAACAACTGAATAACTCAAGAGTCGTGTATATATATAAAATATGGATATATCTATAGATTTATAGAGGAAGTACTTATGTATTTGTGCATAGTTTAGACTCAAAGTGTTCATGTTGAAAGGTATTCGTATTTTGCAATTGATTTGTTGTGACTTTGGATCCCTTTACACACATATTTGTGCCGTGAATCAGTTGAGTGTCATAGCAAAAAATAATTAAGAAAAAGAAAAGAAAAACAAGTATTGCGATTCTCAACGTTTTAAGCAACACTTTCGTTTAGTTGCTGATGATTTAATATTATTTATAGCGCTAACATATGTTAAATATGCCAATTAATAAATAAAATGCGTCTATTTCAGATGCACAACCCCCTCCCCCCCTCCCCTGGCTATAACCCTTCCCTCAGATTGCCTATATGGCAGTTTGAGTGCCCGTTGATTTAAAACATACATTGCGGCCTTTTAATAGTGGAATCCGTAGCAACATCGACCACATTTCGTTTCCTTTAAAATGCAAACAAATTCAATCAAATTGTGAAGAAGAGAGAAAATTTCCAAGGGGGAAATCGAGGGGGAAATAGGGAAAAACGAAACAAATCGAAATCGAAATCGAATAACGAAAAACTTGAAAGAAGAGCGGCAATGGGAATTATGAATTTGTAGGCATGTATGAGTGATATTCATAATCATATTCAAATGCCGAGTGTACTCGTAAATAGTATGTGTATAAGTACAGAAGAAAAAAAGCAGAATAAAATTGAGAAAGAATTATGATTTGTGTAAAAGTTGGCTGCGTTGTGATTAAGCACTTTAAGTGTAGTGTAATTCGGTGCCCTACACTTTGCTAGGGAGTGTAAAAGACACACACACACACACACACACACACACACACATACGCATACTATAAATAAACCAGAAGCAGATGATGTTGCCTAAACCATAACTAAAATCTTTATAGCTAAAAGATACAATATTTGTGAGATCTCTGCTGCTGTAATTGCTATTCCTATATAACGAATTCAATTCCTATTACAAATGCTATTCATATTCACACTCTCACTCACACTCAGACTCACAACTGCGGCGGCTGCTTAAAGTCAATTTTTTGAATAATTATGAATCGTTTTTCAGCTTTGAGTTTGTTCTCTAATTATAACACAACATCATAATCATAATCATAATCATACAATAATCATTTCTTATGAGTTTCTCTATTTTGGCCGCTTGTCTCTTCGTTTAATGCTTAATGTGCCAAATATATTTCTATCTAGTATTTCTATTGAGCTAAAATTGCAAATATTTGTCCAACATACACACACACACACACACACACATGCACACTCTCAATATGCAATTGGCGCAGAAAGATTTATAATACAATTCGAAAGTCATATATTGAAATGTTTAAGAAAAATATAACTGCAAAAAAAAACAAGTAAAACTATGCGATTTATAAAATCACAAGTGATAAATGGAAATAAAATTTAATTGAAATATATTTCGTATAACTAAAGTGGTTAAAACTTCGAAACAAATGTGGTTTTTTATATATTTTATTTATTAATGCGTAACTAATAAATATTGCCAAATTTCAAATTTTAAATCGCTTTTTAAATATAAAAAAACCTAGTAAAACTATGCGATTTATTAAATCACAAGTGTTAAATGGAAATAAAATTTTAATTGAAATATATTTTGTATAACTAAAGTGGTTAAAACTTCCAAACTGATCTTGATTTTAATATATTTTATTTATTTATTGCCAAATTTGGCAATTTGAAATGTGCGGAAGTTCTTTAGACGTCACTTGCACTTTATTATTGAATTATTAGAATAATAATACTGATTGAGACTCTTATTATACATGTGATATATAGATACATAATAAGGAGTCAAATCACAGCTACCATCTATGGCTGCAGCTTAATCAAAATCGCCGGAAATTATAAGATGCCAATAATAAAAATTAATATGCAAGAGATTAAAACAAATTTATATGTACGCCATAGCGTTGAATGCGTGCGACCGCGCCATTAAATTGTTTATAATATAGCACTACTATAAACATACCAAAATACATATACACAACCAGACACAGAGACAGAGACAGAGCGAGAGAGTGAGAGAGCGAGACAGACTGCAAGTAATACATATACTTTGGCTTGTTCAGTTAACACTTTGGTTTTAATGACTAAGACTAAGGAGCGCCCGGCGTGTGCTACAAAAAATATTATTTTCTTTTTTTTTTGTTAGTTTATTTTGTCAATAAAATAGAAATTAGCGACGCTGAATCACAAAAAATTCTAGTTAGTCAGATAGCAATATCTAAACAGCAACTTAAATATAACTGACATTTCTCCGTCCGTTCCGTTATGAACTCCAATTGTTTATGTATTAACTTAATTGTTCATTTAGCATACTTATTTCAAAGTTGCACTTAAATCTCCGTTTTAAGTCGACTTTAATTAAATAAATTATATTAATTAACATTTGTCTGCATAGCTAAAAAGGCTTAAAAATACTGTGTGTCAAATTTATTTACCATTTTGCTTGCTTGATTAATCCACGGTTTATAATCCCAGCCAAATTATTGTTTTCAAGTGTTTATTATTAGGTATATTTATAAATTCTTTGATTTCAAATAATTCTTCACTTTTAGCACATATTTCAAATGTTTGCACGTTGTAGTTGCAAATTGAATTTAATTTCACGTTGTTTTTAATTTTATTTTTGATTTGTGATTTTTGCTGTTTTAACACTTTTTGTTTTTAAATTGTCTGTTTGTTGCGCGCGTGCCGCGTAATAAGCGATAAAGGTTTGTATTAACTACAATCGCCGATATCTATCGCAATATTGCAAGCGTTATGGATAATAAGTATACTTGTATTATCTGGATAACAACAATAATTATTATTAGAGTTTGTTTGTTTGTTTGTAGCAAGTAAAGCCGAAGCCGAATTGACACTGCGCGCGTTCGTGTTCGCACTGCTGCACGTTTAGTCAATGACTAAAGGGCGGGCAATTCAAAATTTTTTAAAATTCATCAACGCAGCTGGCAGCGACGGCGACGGCAACAGCAACGTCAACGTCGCGGCGTCAACGCTAGCGTCGACAGCAGCAAACACACAACAAAAACCAAAAACTAATAAAATCAATTACAAACGCACACAAACACAGTCAGACACACACACACACACACAAGCGTAGCCGAAGACGTCGAACGACACCAACAGCAATGAAACGAAGCAAAGAGCACGAACGAAAGCCGACGATGCGACGTGCTATACCCGAAGTTCTTGTTCTCTGGAACAACAACAAATATATGTAACAGCAGCAGCGATAGCGGCAGCAAAGGAAACGGAGCATGGAACTAGAGCTGAGAGCGTTTCACGTGCTCTCTTACTTTATGCGAGTGTTGGTTGAAGTTTTAGTTGAGCATAATTAGTATAGCTTCAACTAGAGATGAGCTGATGCAAAATTTTTAAAGCAGGAGTCACAGATAAAAATATTGTGTGAAAACATGAGCATATGTTTCAATAAATATATTATGCGATATATCGCAAGGTAACAAGTGCATGTTGCCTGCGCATCTCTAAAGGGAACACATGTCGGTAATGCACAAAGAGACCGCTAAGAGAACGTTTTAGCAACTGTGCAAAGATTCTCTCTTGCCGCTGTGATCGTACTCTTGGCCATTTGAATGTGGGCCAAAAGTAATGACAATAGCGGCAATTGTTTGGCTTGGACATTTTCAACGCGTAGTACATTTTACACTGCCGACGCGTCGCTTGGTACACTGCCAACAATTGCCGCTCTCTATCGCTCTCTCTTATGTATGTAAGTATGAATATTGCGCTCTCGCAGGCGCTGAGTTATGACGTTTGTGTGGGTGAACGCTTGTATTGCTTGCCAAATGAGCCAAGCAAAACAAAAGGCAAAAATATACATATGTATGTATGAATGGATAGCTGCTCCGCCGCCCACACGCACACACGCTGCACAAGAGAAAAATGCAAACAATTTTTGCATTTATGGCGTTTGCTCTCTTGCTCTTGAAATGCTAAGAATTATATTGCTGATCTCGTTTTACAAATCACAGCTGCACCGTTTGTATGTATTTACATATACATATGTACATATATGTAGCATAAGTCTGGGCGTTTTACAGTGCGGTAAAGAACTCATTGACACCCCCTGAAATTTGTTGCTGTTATTTCAGTATCCTAAAATATAATCGCTGCTACAAAATGTCCTCTCTTATTTATAAAACTCAAATTTCAATTGTGAAACCGTTGAGTAACCCTCATAATGCAAACCGTTATTTGCTACAGCACAATCCATAATTACACAAAAGTCTAACATATATCGCATTTAAGCCGCAGCGCAGCGCATAAATCGCAATTAATCAAGTGCAAGCCAATGCCGTTAAGTCCCCTTTCTCCCTTTCAACCGAATGCCATGTGAATCGTTGTAGCTGCGGCAGAAACTGCGACGCTGACAGCGACGGCGGCAGCAACCCTCCTTAGCTCAACAACAACGACAACAGGATCAAGTAAGAAAACTTTCTGTGAGCATGCTCGACTACCAAATATCCTGGTGATGACTTTTTCAAACTGCTCGTGGTATTAAGTTTTTTCCTTTTGGTCAGGTATCCTGATGAAATCAATATAAAGGTATATAAAGTTATCTTGTCTACCAAAAAAATTGCTGGTTTCATTTATTGTAAATCACTTATTTCAATTTCATTGTAAAATACAATTTAAGTTCAATTAATGTTTATATTACTTAGCTTAAGTACAACTTGTACTCGTATTTAAATATAAATAGGAGCAATATCCACTTTAACTTATTGAAAATGTCCTTTATGGCTTAATAGTCAGATAAGTCAACTTATTTTAATACAATCCATTTATTCAATATGAAACAAATAAATAATTAAAAAATAAGCAGTGCTGAGTCTCTTTCCACTACTAAATACATTTGCACAAAATCATTATACCCTAATTCGCACATTTACTATTGACTTAGGGTATAAAAAGTTCAACTGCTGCTTTGAGCTCAAAACAACAATTACAACTGATGTTCTCTCACTCCTGCTGACTTGCATTACTCATTGTCTCACTCTCGCTCACACTCCGACTATTACGCTCACACTCGCAAACGCATAACGAGAGCTACTAAAAATGTAATCATTATGCTTTATCGTAATAATCAGCAGCCGCAGCAGCAGGGCAACTTTTGCTTGTACACACACACACACACACACACACACACACATAAGTACTACTACTACATTCTAGCATAACAAACAGGCAAACAAACAAAACTAAATTACAACAATTCCAAAAATTTATAATTGTGCTGCGCACACAGTTAGAAAATCTCAAACTACCACCAGCAAAGAGCAGCAGCAGCAGCAGCAGCAGTAGCAGCAATTGTAGAAACCTCTTCCACCTCACAATACTCTTTGCGCTCTCCCTCTCCTTGCTCCTTTTGCCACTCCCCACTGCCCACTACCCACTCCATTTCGTCCTCACTCCACACCATTCCACTCCACTCACTTTTACCAACTCATTCTCAAGCTCATACTTCGGCCCTCAATCATCGTCCTCATCATCATCCTTTTTCGGCATTGCCTTCTTGCCTTACAATTCGCTATGCTGCCGCTGTCGCAGTCACTGCCGCTGCCGCAGTCGCTGCCTGAAGTCGTCGCAACACACACACACAAAAAAAAGGCAGTTAAGTTAAAATGTACTTAGAGTTTAAGCGTAACCCCGAAATCCCGACCGAACCCAAACGAGATTGTGTGTTTTAAGCGTTTTAGTTGCCCGCTTTGCACCCCTCGGCAAACGCTGGCAGCGACGACGACGGTGACGGCGACTGAGATGTTGCGTCGCTGCTGCTGCTGCTCAACTTTGTCAGCAACAACAACTACAATAAGCAGCAGTCAGTCAGCCATCTTGTGCGGCGTTATTAAATTTTATACAAATACTAAAAATGAAATCAAAATTTTCTTATTACAATGACTATTTTCTCTTGAACAGCTGTGTGCGCCCGGCTCCCCCCCCATTCCTACAATTGTTATAAGGTTTGAGAGAGAGAGAGAGGGACAGTTTATCATGCTATAAGTGCAATAGAGATGGTTAGATTGGGGTCCCGTTGGCTCCTGCTTGCACTCATTTCCCTTACACTGATAAAAATGTGCTAAAATGAAATATTTGTCTCAAAACTAGCATTTTATTTTAATAGACAAATATGTGTTTACACAACAAATAGAAAATATAAGTATGATTTAAATTCATTATTACTTATTTTGGCAAATACACATATTTTGTGTGGCTCGAAATATTCATAAACATTACTTTACCTTGGTTTTCCTTTTAAATAAAATATTCCTTATTTTATTCTTCCCTAACCATTTAATATTTTTCCATTATGAACCGCGGGTTTTTAGCCTAATATTTATTGTAGCAAAATTGCTTAACAAAATATTTAAGTATGTTATGAATTTGAAAAGTTGGTTTTTTTTTTGTCAGTGCACTTACTTTGCTGTCTACGCTGTAAGTATGTTTGTCGAAATGAATTGTACTTATGCCATACTTATCGAGACTGCATTGTAAGGGATCCAACAAAGTTTTTTGGGTGTTGGCCTGGCCCTAAAAAATGTTGGATTTCGTTCGTTTTGTCTCGTTTCGTTTCCATTTTCATTTCCATTGCGATTGGAAGTCGTGCAAAAATATTTTCTGCATTTCCAAAAGCTATTCAAAAATATTCTATGGCCATAAATTCAATTATCAAATGTTGTTATTGGTAGACTGAAAACGTTCCTTACACTCACTTCCTGCGCACGAAAATAACTATGTTAAATATTAACGAATTCCCATTAAAATTGATTTTACCTGTTTTAGATAAGCAACTTTCGTATCTATCTATCGATATTTACCTGCGACTACCTGAAAGACGTACTTAAAATTTAAATTAAACATCGGAGAACAGGAAAGGTAAGGTACGAAAGAAGTGCCTAAACAAATTCTGATAAGCCCTGTGCAGATAAATAGTCCGCAGGACAAGTGATGAATAATACCAATCACGTACTCAAATTCAAGTCCCTCTCTCTAGGTTTCGGGCCACCTCCATCGTCATCGCTCAGTCTAATCAAAAGAGCATTGTAAACTATGCCAAGACAAGACAACAGAACAGAAGAGTAGAGGAGAGTACAGAAAACAAGAGACGAATTCTAAAGGATCATCATGCAAACCCGTAAGAAAAAAAGAGAGAGACAGAGTGACACATAAGTGATTGATGTCAAGTTTTATAGACTAAAAAGATACCCTAGATTTAGTTAGAAAGGTAAAATCGAAATATTACAGATTATCTAAAGAATATAGCTACGTATTGTTTTACAGATAAGTAAAATATTAAAAAAAAAAAATAGTAAAATGCTGCCTATTAAAATTGTTTTATTTTGGTTTTCTGGTATATAAAAGCGAAATATTTGATCGAACAATTTGTTTATCTATAAAACCTTTGCAGAATATTGCTAAATATTTATTGGATATTTAAGTATAACAAAATATTTAAATAAAAAAATTTTATATCTGCAAGTTATTTACAGAATATAGAAGCGTATTATACGTAAGTTTTGTCTTAATATATAGCCGATAAAATCTTTTTTAATGGAGTGTAGAACAGTGTGCACAGTAACAAAAACTCTATAGTTCATATATTTAAAACAGGAGAGGAAATAAATATTTAATGTTGTGCAGAAATTAAATTTGAATATTCATAATACCCGACTTGTACATTTTACGTGGTATAAAACAGCTTATTGCTGTGTCCGGCCATATGGAAAATGCGTAATCTCACACCAACGCCGCAGACAAGAACAACAAATTAAGTGCCAATGCAAGGCACACACACCTAGGTATACAAATATCAAACTATAGGTATGTCTATCTATGAAATGAAAACATTTTTCATGCGCAAGCGCAAAAGACTGCAAAGCAACGAGAGCGAGAGAGAGAGAGAATAAACTGAGGAGACAGGCGGACAATTAGTTCAGACAGGCTTCCATCTCATTTCGAGTCTTTGAGATTTCTTGGTCTTGTGTCTTGTGTTAAAAGGTCAGCATTGCGGCTAAGAGTAAACTCATAGATATATGTATACCATATATGGTATATATATATGTATGTATGTATGCCAAGACATGTCAGAGGTTCCATCCATTTCAGTGACGGACCTTGTTCTTTGATAGCGTTGATCTATTGTGTGTGCATTGCTTTTCTACATTTTACATTTAACATTTTAGATTTTATACGCATGCTTCTCTCTCTTACTCGCCTTTCATTATTCTTTTTTTCTGTCTTTCTTTCTATTCTTCTCAATCTTTTTTAGTGCCCAGGAACCGACTAGGTTCGTCAAAATGATTGATTTGTAGGTGATGAATTACAACAACAAGTCCAAGTCTGGGTTAGTTAAGAGCATACATATCTTTTACTATACTTTGTATAAAGGCAAAGGTATATATATATTTTTTTTTTTTTGTGAGTGTGTGTGTGAGAAAGGTACGACATAGTGAGGATTAAATACGAAATTCCATTTAAAAATCTTTCATTGTTCGCTTATTGCTCTTTTTAGGGGTGCAGCTTACAGTGAGTAAGAGTACGCATTGAATTTTTAAAGATAAAACTGATATTGGAAGCTGGAAAATTAATTATCATAGTTGAGCATACGACAGACAGCATTAAAAGACATCTATGAGATTTCGAAGGGATCTATTGCTACATCGTAGGTACAGTTTAGAAATTCACAAAACACACATAAAAGTGTGTGAAAAAAGCAGACAAGCCACAGTTATAAAACAGAAAAAAAAATAAAATAAAAAAATTATTTTGTTAAATAAAATTTAGAAACTGAATAATTGGCGATCAATAAGTATTTATGGATAGAATTAATAATACGACTAACAGATAGTAAAACTAATACAAAAAGTATATATTGAAAAAAAAATTTAAAAAACATTACATAAGCTTAACACGATATTTTAATATTAACTAAATGTTTATTATAGTGTTAAGTAAAATATTAAAATCTTTAAACTATTAGAATTTCCATATCCTTGCGGATTGTGTATATAATCTACATTTAATCTCTTCTTTAATGCTGTCACTTTCCTTCTATTAATTTATCATCTTGACAGTTTTTCCAAAACTTCAAACTCTTAATATTTTGCCGATTTCATTGCGGAATTCAACTTATATCTTTCCCTTGAGCTAATGCATAGAAAATACAACTAAAACACAATAAAACAAAGTACATTAATATGGATTCTTATATATGACATCATCTACACATGTCCACAATAAATTGAAATGATCTAAGTATTTGTATGTATATATTTATATAGCGTAAGCAGATTCCTAAGAATTTAGTTCAGTGAAGATAAACGACAAATTCAAATAAATTGAATTGAGCTGACTAATCAACAAGTTAGCTGAACCATCTGTGGTTATTGTGGTTCAAAAAGAAATTGCCAAATGTTATTTTTCTTAAAATCAAATAATACTATTTATTGAAAATGCAATTATTTTGTTTTATTTCCCCAGTGCTGCGAATTCGTGCGTTACAACTTAATCTGGCAATATGATAATTTACTTTTACCACGCCCATAATTTTAATTTTTTTTTCTCTGTTCCTTGATTCGCACTTCCTTTTGAGCACTTTAATGCGCCGTTATATTAATGGAAAATTTGAAGCTGGGAGCAACCCCTGAGCTGTAGTACTACTACCCTTAGAAAACAGGTCGAGGGTGCGTATTAGAGCAGCTTCTAAGCATCAGTTAACCTATTGATAAGTCTGACTATATATATGCCCTGAAAGTTTTATGTAAAAGGGCAGCGGTAAAACGAAGTGCTGCCATATTGCCACAAAATGCGCAAAAGAATCAAATTGTAGACAATAAAAGCGAATCGCAGCTATAAAACAATGCTCGACAAAAGGGCTCTTCAGCCGGCCCTACCTCCTTACCGCTTTATACACCGACCCCCTGAAAAAGTTGTGCCAACGTTTTCACCAAATTTTGAATTCAAATTCAAACTGAGAGTTCAGCTAATGGCTGCGTAATCAAAAACTTGCTCATTAATATTATTTTTGCTGCTGCCGTCGCATTGTTCAAGGCACAGATACACACACACACACACACACACACATACAGTTCAAAAGTATCTGTCGCTGTAAATGTATCTGTAGTGGTATATGTATTATGATTATTGCTTTGAATATCCCTCAGAGGCAACAAAAGTTCCCCCCTTTTTGTGATTTGCGTCGCATTTGACGTTACGTATTCCATATCTCAGGGTAAACATCTATAGACTGGCCTCTCCCCTTCTCTCCCTTGCCACCCCGTATCTGTAACTGTAACTGTATCTGTATCTGCCACTAAAAGTATCTTTTGAGCGTTTTTCTAAAATGTAAATACTTTTGCCTAACTTTAGAGCGGCGTCTGTGCGATTTTGAAATCGCTCAATCAGCGCCGTCCGTTGCCACAAAAGGGAAAATTTAAATATGAGACGTCGCTTTCAACAGTTGCGATTTGAAATTCAAATATGTACAGTTGCCGTTAATCTAGATACGGACACACACACAAACACACACTATTCGACTTGACATATTCTATGACGCCTTTCATAACTTTACCCTCTCCAGTTGTCAATACTATAGTATGTATTATATAGTACGTCAACTTCATTCTCCATTCTACCCCTGAAGCTCGACAAACAATGCAAAACTTTGTGCAGTCGGAAAGTGAATTCCATTTTAGTTGAAGCGACGTTTTAATTTGCTTAAAAACACGCGGGTTTCTCAAGAAATTCACGCTACTCAAAATCGACTAGTTTTCTGTTTATTTTATATCATCAAAATATTTATTTATTACTTTTGTATTAGATATTTGTATCTTTAATTCATTTACTTTTATTTTAATTTTAATTCAATATCCTTGATAGTTTGTATCTTACGATATTTATTTATTTAACACTCAATTAATTAACTTTCTATTTCAAAATATTATGATATCTATTATCTTTAAAATATTTAATTGATTAAATGTATATACCTTAAGTATTTTCTAATTTATCTTCTTTTTATATATATATTATTTATTAGATATTTTTTACTAATATATTTATTTTTACTATTCTTAAGCACTCATACGAAAGTTAAAATATAAATATATATATAAATATTAATATATAAAAAGAATTCAATAGCTTAAATAAAATATGTTTACGAACATCATAAGCCGCCCTCGCAGTGCGGCGCACTTGTAACTTAAGCTCTTCCCCGGGGGTTGCATTACTAGTTGTCCAAATTTTAAGTAAACTCTAAAATCGAGGGTGACTGACAGATTCCAATTCGTACAATCTCAAGTTCGACACCTGTTTTGCTTTTCTCTTTCTATTTCTTTTATGTATTTAATATTTTTGACAGTTCTCTGGTGAAATTCGATCGGTTAGGATGACAGAAATCTGTAGCTGAAACTAAAGTAATGTAAATCCGCAGAGAACGACAGACAAAAGATGGAATTCATAGATTTTTGCATCTTTGCTGCAGCTGCTCACAAAACTATGAATTTGCCAAAAAAGGGAGAAACAAAAACCAGGTTCTAAACATAGATAAACACACACACACACACACACACACACATCTGCAGTTCTAGATACAGCTAGAGATACAAAGGAATTTAGTTTTACGTTTGTTTACCCACAGACATTTGCTATAAGGAATGGAAAGCAACTTCTGTCGGTTCTGTTCCGTTTGGTTCTATTCTATTTGGTATTGGCATTAGACGCTGTTATTATATGCGCCCCTTTTCAAGCGAGGAAACCATTAAAAAAAAGAATAAATAAAAAGGATAACGTGTTCTTAGGCATTGTTTGCACAAGACGCAAAAATTGTACAGCGTACCAGCTGAAATTTCAGGTAGTCAACGATTTTGCTTTTAGTGAAAATCTCAAAATTATTTAGCGTGTTGCGATGAATTCCAGATTTGATTTACGTTTTGCCGTTTCTGGATTTATTACGTTGTTGGATTGGGTTGGTTTTTTTTTATTTTCATTTGGATTCGGATTTGGTATCGACATTTTTTGATTGCATTGTTATTTGATATGATTATCTCTGTGCATCTCTATGGAAATTGCCTCAGGCGGAAGTCTTAAGAAATGAGCGACAGTTTCAAAGTAACTGACAGTATATAAAGTATGTATCTCATGAGTTACATTTTTTATTATATGATAAGGAAAGTTGGGAGACCCTTAACTGTTTAAACCAGCCTAGAAAAAGTAGGTAAATATTAGTTATAATTTAATATTTCAGAATATAACCAGTAAGTTTGAGGATTGCCAAAATGTGAAAACACAAAAAAAAAATGGAAAAATAACTTTATTTAAAATAAAAAAGCGGTTATTATTTGTTTTTTAAATTAAATTTAAAAATTTTTTACCGATAGTTCTTTTCCAATCTTTATAAAAAAAAATGAGTAAATAAATGTTATTTTGAAAATAATAGTTATTATTATATTTTTTTTTTGATAAACTCATTCAAAGCTTAAAGGCTTTAAGTGTTTAAGATTTCAGATTTCTTTTATTCTATGTCTATTTATAATATTGTGCTCTTTATCGGCGCTCATGCAAGTTGCGTTTTTGTTGTGTTTGTTGCTCGTTCAACATGTGTCACACAATGTTGCCGCAGCCGGCGTTGCCAACTGTTGAGGGCAATGTTGTTTGTGTTCATATTCTGCTGTTGCTCTTATCATTATCATTATCTTCATCATCACCGTCACCGTCATCGTCATCCGCTTCGTCAGTAGGGCAATGTTGTTGTGACATGCCGCAACACCTAAAGCATTCCCTGTCCCCCTCTACCTCTCTCTCTCTCTCACCCTTTACCCCAGCCTCTGCCATTATGTTGCATATTTAGTGGCATTTAGCTTCCTTTCTCGCAGTTCCCTTCTCATTCTTCGTCTGCATTTGCTTGTTGTTCATTGTCCTGACCTATGACAGCAGCACTGTCCTCTGCTGACGTGCCGACCGAGTTGTGCACATGTTGCCAAATATGTGTATGTGTGTGCGCGTGTGTATAGAGTACACCACACAGCAAACCGAACACCAAAACAGAACAGCAACAGCAAGAGAGCAACAAGAATAACCGCAACAACAACAACAAGCTGTCTGTCCTTACTCTTACTCGCTCTCGCTCTCCCTTCCTCTCTTTGTACCTTCTCACCTTGCTGGCAACCCACAGTTTCGCTCCCAGCATGTGTTTTTTTGGCCTCTGCTTTGGCTTCTGCTTCTGCTCTGTTCGCAGTCGCTGCTCGCAGCTCACGTCGACAGCGGCTGTTGTCCTTTTGCAAGCGACGTCGGCGGCGCGTGTCGTTGTGTGCATGTGTGTGTGTGTTCGTTGCGTGTGTGCTCTTCAACAGGTGTTGTTTGTCTGGCGAATGTGTGCATGTTTGTGTGGCACATGTGGCATGTGTCGGTGTCAATGTTTTGACTGCGTGTCCTTGCCATTCATTCACATTCATGCACACACATTCATGCCTAAGAATTCAAAAAAAAAAAGAGCTATATAAAAGCTTTTGCACACCTAAAGTGAGCTTGATTTAAATTTTTTGGTTGAGACCGTTCGTTGCTCTCCTTTACTCCTCTCACTCTCACTCCTGCAATTTGTGACAGCCGAAATTTCAACTTGAATTTATAAAAGCCAATGGAAAAGCACCGAAGTAACAACAACAAAAAAAATAATTATAAATAAGAACGAGAACAACAAATAAAATCAAAATGGGCGCAAGAATAATGGAAAACGTAACTGCTCAACAAGTCAGGCAACTTTTAGAGTTCTATGTACACACAAACACTAGTATAATATATGAATTTGTATGTATTTCTGTGTGTATGTTTATACATTTACATATTAAGTGCCATTTGGAGTGCGACCAAAGAGTAAGAGAATCGAAGAAGTGAAGCGAAAGAGCAAAGACAAATTGTTTTCAAACGTCGTAATCAAGAAATGATTTCTTAAAATATGCGTCTACTTTTTCAGTTCGGATTATTAAAAAGCAACAACAACTGTCGTGACAACAACAACAACAATGTCGACAGTTGTTGGCATTTCACAAATAAATTTACAGTTCTCAAGCAGACAGAGCGCAAAAGGGATGCAAATACTCGTCACTAGTGATGTGACCGTGACACGATTTTGAAGGGAAGGAAATAGCACGACATACAGTGGGTCAAGTTATTGTTTAGACAAAAAACAAATTTATTGAAATAGGAATTAATATATTAATATTAATCATATCGATGATTTCAAAAAGGATCTACATAAAATTCGAATTCGTTTTGAATACGATTTGTACACTTTTAAGTGTAGATAAGTTTGTATAAGAATAAATTTTTTATCACGCGCTCATCTCTTAGACCTTCTAATATAGTTTGTTAGATGAAATCACAATGAAAAGGAGTTGAACTGATTCTATTTATTTGTAACTGTGTGTGTGTGTGAGAGAGACTTTTTGTCTGTTCAACAAATTCCCAGAGTCGAGAAAAGGGGGCACCACAAAGTACAGTTGATGCAACCAACCACAAAAGATACTTGAACCAAATTGAGGCGTCGCATTGTGTTTAGATAACTCTAATGGAAATTAATAGAATAGCATAAAAAATATACAAAGATACACACTCATATATAGATGGATAGATAGATATATTTATGATTTGATTACATGCGCTTCAAGTGTCGTCTTCGTTGCGCATCTTTCAGATACATTTGCTAATGGCTTTTGTTTATTTGACGAAAGGGCAGCTGCTGCTGCAGATTGAATCGGTTCGGATCGGATTGATGGGTGTTATGTGTGGTTCGCTGTGATTGCTTCAAAAAAACGGTCCAAAAAAATAAAACATGAAGCGCACTTGAGGCAGCAACAAATTGTCACATTTCAATGACTCTTCAATGTGCTCCATTTTTATGCGCGTATTAATACTTTTTGCCTTGCCTCACACTTTGCCCCATCTGGGGCAGAGTGTTCAATTTCAGCACTTGACAAAAAACAAAAAAGAACCTACAAAATACATATAAAAACAGTCCAAGCCCAAAGCAATCATTGAATATGATACATTTATATTATAATGATTTTCTTTTACATTGGCTCACTTCTTTTTCTCTTAAATGCAGTTGCAAAATATATTTTATAAGTGTTAGTGAAGCAACTTAAATCAATTAGGAATTCAAGCAAAAATCTAGAAAGTACAAATTATTTGAAAAATTATGCAAATTTAAATGCAAAATAAATTTTAGAGGCCAAATCATGATCACAATGACATTCCGTATGAATATCGGTTGAGTATTGTCAAAGCTATGGGGGATCAAAGTTTTTCAAAAAATCTAAAGGGGTAGGTATGGAAAATTGGATGATTTTTAAAAAAAAATTAAATTCTAAAAATGAATAAAATTCAAATACAGAATGAATTTACAGGACAAATCATGATCAGAATGGTATTCGGAGTCAAAATCGGTTAAGTTTTGACAGAGTTATGACAGCTCAAAGTTTTTGAAAAAACGTCAAGGGGTAGGTATGAAAAATTGGATGATAGTCGAAAAAAATAAAATTTTCTAAATGAACAAAATTTAAATGCAAAATCAATATATAGGGCAAATCATGATCAAAATGCTATTCCGCTTTAAAATCGGACCATTTTTCACTAGATTTTGAAGTTAGTAAAATCTATAACTTTTAGAAGTAAAAAACCTAATTACATCTCAAAGAAGTAAGCATAATAAATAAAATATTTTAAATTTTTTTGGTCAACGACTTTTATTAAACTATGAAAATATAAATTGGTAATGCCTCTTGCAGAGAAATTAGCTATAAATTGTAACTAACATTGCGATCCTGGCTATGGCTATAAAGAAAGAGTACCAACTGCCTATTAATATCCTAGCTGCAATTGTAACAACTTTATGTAAATGTGTGTCGTATCATTAGCCGGGTTTGTGGGTTGTTCAGTGTGGGGGGAATGAGGAAACATTTATTTATGGTGCTGACAAGAAACAATAGTCCAAAAAGGTCGATTTGAGGGTGGAGTAATGGGCGTGTTAACGCCTCCACTTTATAAACGCGCCCGTGATTGAGTTACATATGCGAGAAGGAACTCAGGCATTTCCGGGGTTGAAGAGAGAGGAAGGAGGGAGAAGAAAGAAAGAGAAGAGGAGAGCGAGTGTTAGAATTGTCGCAAGTTAAAAAGCGCGAATCAAAATGGTTTTAGTTTAAACGGAACGTATGAAAAATAAGAAGAACAACAAATACACTAAACAACAAATTATCAGACACTCTTGGGTGGAGCCAAACTGCATGTGAGTGTGTTTGTGTGTGTGTTTGCTTATATATATGTATGTATATATATGGCATAACGTATGTGCTAGCTGGTTTCTAAAGTAAACAACGTTTAAATTAGCGAATAAAAATGTATTATTAATGCGAAAACATGTTTATAAGAGCACACACACAGACACTGGCAATTATACACACACACACACACACACACACGCACACACACATTCAGAACAAAACTGGCAAAGAAGCCAATTGATGCGAGCAAGCGAGAAAACCGATTTCAATTCTTCTGGTTGCTCGTCTTAATATTGTTGTTGTTGTTATTTACACACATAAGAAATAAAAATAAATAAAAAAAATAGCATTTGCTATATGGCGACGTCTATAGCTTAAGGCGGAGCAAAGCGAACCGAACTGAAAGTCGAACAGAAAAAAAAACAAAGTCGCATTTGCTTATCTTAAATTAAATTAATAAATTAGAATTAAGAATTCGAATTGAAATGGAATTTGAAATTGCGAGAATCAACTAAAAAACTGGCTACGATAAATGTGCGGATTATGTGAATGGTTTTAAGTGTTTGTTTATTTTTGCCGATAACGATAACGTTTTTATTTTCTATTTATGCATTATTTTTTTATTTAATGGCTATATAATCACGTAGTCAACTACATCTGCATGTATTCAATATATAGACCATATATATAAAAAGTTTATTAGGCGAAACTCAAAGCTGTGACTGCTTCACAAGTTATATATATATATAACATATCACAAAAACAAGTTTTGGGGAGAGCTACATTTTAATTTCAATTGACGCACACAACATTTGCCTATAGCCCAAGCACGTAGAGGCTTAAAAAAAAATAAAATACAATAAACATAAGTGTATCTCGCAGATACCAAAGACCAAGTGACGACCCAGCAGAACCTTTTAAGCAATCTAAAGATCTAAAGATTAATTAACTAATTAACTATACTCTGAAAGATTTGATTTTTGAATTTAAATTTGTATATATAAATATAATAAATTATATAAATTCAAATATATCATCAAATTTCCATACCTAAAATAGAAATTGAGAATTAACACATGGAAAAAAATATATGATCTTCGTATATCAAATTAGCTAAATATAGCTTCCCCATTTAAAAATATTGGGATTAATGAATTGAAATAAAATAATGTTGTATTTAATATTTAAAGCATGAAAACTAGAAGCACATGAGTTTTCAGCAGGTTGTAGGACGAAAAGTCAGTGCCAAATGCTTACAAAATAAATAACCTTGAAGTAAATAATATTTTCAAGTTTTACATTGCTTAAAATATCCAAATAAAGTATCTGAATAAAATATAATAGTATATGATATGGTTAATAAAATGTGAATATGAAATTTATATATTTTTTGAAGTTCAATTGATTCTACGTGCTGGTGGAAATTAGCTGTGACGCACTGTAGTATGTACTTCAATGCTCGGAATGCAACAATGTCATTTTAAATGTGTGATATTAGCCATGTCAGTTCTGTTTGTTTAACATGTTGCTGTACATTTTACATGTATCAAAAGTGTAGCTGGGTTATTTTAACTTGTTGGTACTACACATAGCTGAGGCAGCCACAACGTTGCGCATACTTAACGCAGTCAAGTGACAATAATTGAATTCATTATGGGGCCAAAAACGATTGTGACAATAGCGAACCAGTTGTATAGTTGTTGGATATTAGCTGATATGTTGGCTTGAGGATTAACAATGGCGGGTTAATTAACCTGATGGTTACGTTGGCCTTGAAGTCCAGCAAAAAATAGAAAAAACCGAGAGAGAGAGAGAGAGAGAGAGAGAGAGGGAGGGAGAAACAAGTCAAGAGCCGGCAACAGAACTACAGTCTACACGGATTTTAAGTATTTTTGGGCATAGTTTAAGTTCTGTTACCATTTTTATTTGGATACGTGTGCGTTTTACTTATGAGGTAACCCCTTTTCCTATACACATCGCTCTCAGACATACACTGAGAACTAAATAGCAACATCTAAAATAATTACGATGAATGTTATTGAAATAAAAACAGAAAATAAAATTTCTATATAAAAATCGCAAATTACTAACGCTTGCAATATTAAACAAAAATCCTAGTTTTCTATTTTAAAATAAAAGTTTATACTTGTTATAGAAAAGTTGATATATAAACATTTATTCCTATAATAAGAATATGATCTCTTTTCAAATTCTCGCACATTTATTCTTGTAATAAGAACTTGGTCTTATTTGAAATATTCTCAACACCAATATATATTTTCTTAGATTACTTGTGGTTCTTAGTTTATTTTTATCAGTGTATAAATAGTAGTTGACTGTAGCGGAGCCATAAAATCTTATTATATTGACATGATCTTCGCGTAAGTTGTTGGCCGCTTCAAACCGAACGCGTCTTGCAAAAATCTTTATCAACGCCATTCGCGTTGGGGGTCAACAAACCCCCTTTGACGAAGCACCGAACACCGAGCGCCGTGTGACAACTTTGGTTTATCAGATAATGCGGCAAGTACGAGTACAACAACAACAACAGCAACAGCCACAGCAACAATAGCGACATCTACAACTGGTAACGTGTGACTCAAGATCCATAAAACTTGACGATAACTTAACGGTACTAATGCCATTATAAAGACATTTCAAAGGTTCGGATTTATTAGCTAAACTTTGATTTTGAAATAATCTTAAGCGCACTCAGCGAATTTCTATAGCACAGAATTTACTAGTTAGTTTTTTTTAAGTGTTGTTTTACATTTTCAACTTAACAAATTTCTTACCACTTAATAGTTAAATATTAATGATTCTTTCAATTACACTTTCAATATCTGTCTGACTTTTATTGTGACTAACAAAATAATATCTTAGGCAACATTAATTTCGATTAATTATTTTAAAATCATTTAAATCCCTGTAATTTATTTCCTTTCCTACTACTTTTTGATAATCCCTGATTGACATAAAATAAAATAATGTTTAAAATGAAAATTCAACACATAGCATACTTTTGAGAGTCAAAAATATAAAAAATATGGCTAAAAATAATTATTAAAAAACTTTACAAACTTATACAAAAATGTTTTGCATAAAATGGCATCGGTTTTTAAGCTATTAAAATATATTTGGTTAGTAATTAAATATGATAATGTACTCAATACAAAATAATCGCATATCTCAAATAATTAATAGTAATTATTAAATTAAACAAAGCTACAAAACTTACCATGTAAACAAAACCATTGAGTGAATGAACTTTTAGCTTAACAAATTGAGAGTTTTAGCTAATAGTATTTCATTCATTTATTGTTAAATGCAATTGTTAGCTTGATATATCAATTATCTGGTTGTTGCCACAAATCGTTGCACTTATGAGTCAAATCAAATACGCGTAGAAATGGCCAAGAGATAAGAACGATGGGGAACACAACAGAAAGTCGAAAGAGACCAAACACAGCCAAGTAAATAAACAAACATGTGCGAAAACAAAACAAACGAGTGAGTGAGAAAGAGAGAGAGAAAGAGACGATGACTAAATATTTAGTAACGGCGACTAAATGAAAAGTTTGCGCGCTAGGACAACTTAACCAGAGGCGGCCGAAACTGCACTGACTGCGGCTAAATTGGCCCCGACTCCGAGCCCGAGAATCGACGGAGACGTAAACGCAGTCGAAGACAGAGACCGAACCAGAGATTCTGATTCCGAGTGCTAAAGCGGGAGAGAGAAGGAGCGAGGGAGCGAGAGCGAGAGCGCGAGTCCGGAATCGGAATCATCGTTCAAATGAGCAATTTCGCATACATAAATAATGTGCATAAATATAAGTATAAATACACTGAATAAAAAAAAGGTTTGAATACATAAAACTCTTAATATTCTACATTCCATCTTTCTATACATTTCTATAAGAAAAAATATTCTTAAACATTCAAGTTAACAAACAAAGATTATGAAAGTTCTTTATATTTTTAAGTGTGTTTTTTTTTATTTATATTTTTTTATATTTTACTATTTATATAACTATTCATTTTATAAGTTTTTACATGACAAGTTCAGGATTTGAAATTTATTGTTTTCTATTGTTTTCCATTAAATATAATACATTAATACTTTCCTAACAGTTAAAGATTTTGTACTTATATGAATTTTAATTTTCGTATAATTGTATAAGTTTTTTGGTTTTAAAGAAGTCTTATTTCAAGCACAAAATATATTAGGCAAATGTTTTTGATTTTCACAGTTGATTATTTTTTTCAGTGCGTAAATATTCACTTACATTGGTTATTAATTCACTTGGTTACTTTTTTCAGTGTGTAAATATTCATTTACATAGGTTATTCATTCACTTGGTTATTTTTTTCAGTGTGTAAATATTCACTTACATATCGCAAATCAAAAAGCAACCAAAAACTTGGACTAAACAAAATGCATAAACAAAAATTATTGCGGCTTTTGCTTTGCACTCTGCTTCTTTGTTTTCATATATGCATTTATTTACTGTCACTCTCTTCTTGACTTCATTTTTCTTTTATTTTCGCTTTGCTTTTTTATTTGATGAAAATTTGCTGACAATTGCAATAGAATTTTTGTTATATTTTATTTGTTGCTTTATTTAGTTCTCATTTCGCGCTTAGCTGTTGCGACAATGCAGCCGGAGACGAAGGTTGATGGAAGGGAGAAGCTGAAGGAGACGAGGCGATTCGGCCTGGGACGAGGAAGGAGAAGGCGGAGGGGGGGGGAGGGAGACGGTAAAGGCGAAGGCGGCATGTGGGTCTTATTTCAATTTACAACCAAGTGACGAAGTATCACAATTCAATGTTTAAAGTTTTTATCACGTTGTGGACGCCAGCGCCACACACACACACACACAAACACACACACACACAAACACACACACACACACACCGTACTAGCATACTAACAAATAAAAGCTCTCCATTTAAGTTAATGCTCGCCATAAAAAATACCTTGTAAATAAGCATTTTGAATAATCAAACGAATTCCCTATTTTTAATTTAATGGTAACAATTTTGGTTTGTTTTAAATTAAAAAACAACATTTAAAAATCAATAAAATTATATATAAATATAAATTTTATGTTTTTTAATTTATAACTTAAAAGAGTTAAAAAAATAAAAGTTACGTCAATCAAATTTTTAAATTTTAGTTATATCTAAACTTTATAGCAAAATTTTAGTACAGAACTAATAATAATAAAAGTAAATGATTACTCAAAAAAGTTTGTGTATAGAAAAATAGTGTTTTATATTTCATTAATTTGTCTCTTTATCTATATAAGTAACTGTACTTGCTATTAAAGTTATTCTGTCGCTTGTTGATACTTTGTTGGAATTACTAAAAGTTATGCAACATCATAGACAATTTGACATTGAATTACAGGGTATTATTAGCAAATGGAGCGTCTAGCGGTTTGGGGGCTCGCATTTGAGCATATGCAAAACGTCTCATGTGTGTGTGTGTGTGTGTGTGAACGGGACTTGGCTGACACTGTATGGTTAATATGGCGCGACAGTCGCCCGTTTGTTGGATCGTTCGCTTAGTCAGCCCGATTTGGCACTAACTATTTAGTAAGCAACTGAAATAGTAGCACCCGTGTTAGTATCGTTTAATGCAATAAAACAAAAACAAAAACAAAGGCGAGCACAAAAAAAAATGCATTCTACTGACATAAATACATACAAACAAACGAACATATGTAAGTACATAACTTGCGCTGCATTTGAACATGAGTGTGACAAGGCGAGTGTGTGTGTGTGTGTGTGACTTGAAGAATGAGTATGCAAGAAGAAGTAGAAGAAGAGAACGACGTCAGCGTAAACTGATTACCCCCCCCCCCCCTTCGATCTATGGAGCTGCACCAACAGCACGTACACACACACACATAACCATTTACATAGCGTTCACTTTGGATTGGCTGTCGTCTTCTATGGGAACCTTCGTTTGGAAGTTTGGCTTACAACGTCATATTTTGAAACGATTCATTTCGCGGGTAGTAAGAACTTAACTTAATGGTGTTACATGCCCAGCTCATGTTATTAACATATGTACACATATACAGTAAGTCGGGTAATTGTTTACACCAAATTCGGAATTCATTTTGGAACAATCAAAAAAATGTGGCAAACAATATCAATATAAGAAATATAATAATAATTACATGATAATCATTATATAATTATTTTGAAAAAAAGACTTTCACTCTAACTACTATATTTTTAATAAATTTATTTATTTACTTAAATAATTTACTGGAGCAGAATTATTTAATTCCTTTGGGCTATTTTTATTAAGTTTCTTAAATAATAAATATTTTATTATACAAAGTATTTTTTTTTTATCAAAAAGATTTGTTTCTTAAGGATTATTATATTGTTATATATATTTTATCCTTGCCACTGATTTTTTATTTAAGAAAATAAAAATAATAATTATTTACATTCGCAGTGATTTGGTTAAAAATAAACAAAATAAATGCCGGGTCAAAATAATTACTTAACATACCGTAAAAGCATATATATTAATTATAAGTAAATAGGAAGTCACAAGTAAGGTTTTGAATTGCAGTTGCATAAATGAGTGGAATCGGTTTCCATATATGTATGTACATACATATGTATGTATGTAACTATGAAACTGTTTGCATCATGTGTTATCGAAACTCATTCGTTTACCACAACTGATTGCCAATTTAATAGAACTTAAGTTGCAACTCCTACAATCGCACATCACTGACGTCACAGCAAGAGGACAATGTGCGAAGCTTATGGAAGCCAATTTATTGTAGTTTGCAAGCACATCTAATTGAGCTTTTAGTAGCTCAATTGTATAAACGTTAGGGTGCCTCTATTTCTATAAGTCCAAAAAATAAATAAATAAAGAAAAAAAAAGTTCGAAATGCTAGCTCTAAAATTCTAAAAGTAACTCATTATCTCCTCATTTGTTGTTGAATAAACGTATTTTATTTAATTTTTATCAAGTCATACTAAAACGTCTATCGAAAACAGTTTACGACTTGGGGTTAAATATAACAATGCACTCTTACACTATGACTGACTTGCTGCAAATATTCTTATCAATTCGCCGGCTAAATAAAGTAGTAAGAAGTGCTCTCTCCCAAAGACCAACTGCAAACTGCACCCATAAATTGTTGTCATCAAACAAAAAATATATACATGCATATATAAATATGTGCACACATGCATACATAAATATGTATGTATATCCATCATTCAATGCACACGCTTTCCAGACGCAATGCATAAACACACACACACCAACATTCACATCAAACCAAAAATTCACAAACAAATTTTTGCACTAAAATGAACACGTGCTGCACGAGAGGGACAGCAAGAGCAAGAGAGGTAGCCTTCAGGCACAGCCGGCTGCTAACATTTTGTGAGCAAGAGGGGGAAACGTGCGATATACTTGCATACCAAGCGCAACAATAACAAAAAAAATTGCAGAATAGAGAGTTACGCTGTGGCTGACTCATTCTGCCCAATGCAGTTGTACTTGACGCTCTTTGGGAATAAGAGAGTGGGCTACATGCAAAGAGACAAATATAAGAGAGAAAGAGGTGTGGGAGCGCGAGACGAGTTCCCCAATAAGAGCGGACACAGTAAACTTGCAATGCTTAACTTAGTTTGGCAGGAGTTGGTCGCAAGCTACGACAGTGTGGGATGAGGGGGTTGGTGTCAGTTGAAAATTTGCGGTATCTGCAGCTGTGCGGACTGAAACTTTAGTAGCCCCGGCTAACTTTTAGCAAAAACTTTTGATTTGAGTACCTGCCACTAACTAAGCACAGGCACAATTACAGATATACACACTCACACATGCTACAAAAAGTTCACCACCACGCATAGAAATTGAACTATGAAAATCAGAAAACTTTGCAGACAGAAATTTCTCGGAAAATGCATTTGAACAAAACAAAAAACGGTCCACAAACTTACCGCACTGCTCGCCATAAGTCTTAAATGTAGTCACTGTTGTAATTGAAGTTTCTAGAGCACCAAATGATGCAGATTACCCAAACGCTAAATGTTTTGCACACACCAAAAACTTATAAAGTACGATAATCCAATAACAACGCGTTTCAAAACAGCTGTAAATTTTTGCGCGCAACACAACAGGGCTGTTATGCAAGACAGCTGATTTCAATTTGTTATCGGTTTTCTATATCATGCAATAGCTATCGCCCGACCGCCACAAAATGTAGACCGTTAGAAAATAGAATTAATTGGCACGCAATTTAAACCACACATTTAATTTTACATTAAGAAGTTCTCAGACTGTAAATTGCCTAGTACGCTTATTTCACTGTAATTGTATTCACTGAATGCATACATCGAAGTCTGGTTATCATTGGTCAAAACGTTGCTGGAAAATATCAATTGAAACAAGCGAAAATTCATTAGATACGTTTCCACACTCTGGCTGATGAAATATAATTTAAGTGGACGTTTACTGCGCCGCGGCTGCAGAGAAATCTGCGTTCCATCCGATAGAGTTGCGATCATCGATGGCGAATGTGTCACCAACATGTCCAAGGCAAAGGAGCAATGCAGGAAAAGGATGGATGCGGCCCAAAGAGATAGAATCCCATTGTCGCGACAGCATTTTAAGGTGCTATAATTCTTCTCCTCACGATCCTTGATGAACGCCAAGAGCTTGTCATGCTGAACCACATACATATTCGCATAGACGGTAATCAGACACATGAATCCAAGTAATCCACTGATTAAGGCCTCCAATTTTACGGGTAGACGGTCGGTAAAACACGTTCCAATTAGGTTCATAAAGATAATAATAAAACCACTGCCGTATGTGGCACAAAGTATAAAGATATGTGGAATTTCATCCCAATGGAAACAGCTCACGTGGACATAGCAGTTCATTGAGATTATCAATAGCTCTGCTATCTTAAAAAGCAGCCAAATGGGCTTCTTTGAACGTTTCGACATCTTAATTGTATAAACAGATAATATATTTATATATGTACATGTAGATTAACCTACTGCGATTAATCTAAAAACATGGAATTAGGATTAATTTAAAAATATAAGTGAGCGTATATCCACTTCTATTTTCGCCAGTATTGTGTGAATCGATGGATCTGCTCGACCAGCGCCGGCATCACAGCTGTTATGGATATATCCAGCAGACTTTGCAAGTGCTGAACAGCCTCCTCATCGGTTAATCCCAATTGCAGATTCTCCTCAACCTTTTTGACCGCCTTATCCGGCTCCAGGGCAATATCCGGTACCGTTGCATCCACCATCAGAGAGAACAGATTGAGCATGACATTTGCATGTCGACGTAAATGTAAATACGCCGTATAGCATTGCTTACGGAACTCATGATGATGATCTGAACTGACACCACCCATCGCCTCGACCATTTCCTTGCTCAGCTTCATTGGCGGAGGCATTGGCTTGGGATCACGGCCAAGTATGTAGCCAAAATCAATGTGGAACAATTTGCCGTTGCTGGTCAGCAGCAGATTGTCCAAATGTCGATCACCAACACCTATGAAATGCACAAATACATTAGAAAGTTGGAAAATTTAGTTAGATATCTCTGTTTACCCAGCAAATATGTAATAACACAGTATCCCGCACAGCTCTTGATATACGTATCCATGACCTCTGAGGAAATACCATAGGGACCACTTTCACACGGATTGTGGCGTCTAAAGAAGTTCAAAATGTTTCCCTCCCGGGCTAACACCTCTGCCACAGTGCAGGAGTCGATGTACTGTAGGAATCCATGCTTGGAACTGGTAGCCAATACCTTATACGGTGTCAATTTGAGATCAAGATTCTCTCGACGCAACAACTTGTCCATTAGCGTAATCATTTGCAGTATTAACTGATCCTGACGCAGATCATCACCATGCTTAAATATGGCCACATATTCATGTTGGGCAATGGATGTGACAAAAGTGAGTCTGTAAAAGGAAAGTGGTCAGTTCAATGGAGATCTTAACATGACATCTACATACTTGGCTGGCATGAGAGCGCTCTTGAAGAGCGATGTGCGTGAGGGCACAATTTTGGTTATATAGACCTCGGGATCTAGGGGAAATGGTATGGGCTCAAAGTTGGTAAAGTTCACTTTGAACATATCCTGCTCCGCCAGCAATTTTTGAAACTTTTCCGTTTTCTTGTTGCGATTTCCAGGCTCTTTGGCCACCAGTTTGACCAACTTTACCAGCTCATCAATGAATCTCTGTTGCTTGCGCAGATTATAGAAGATGCCGCGCAAATGAAAGTTTCCTGTGAATACAAGATGAATTTCCTTTAAGAACTTATGTCAAATACTACTAAACAAAAAAGGAATAGGAGCATAAGACAAAAATAGGCTGATAAACAGATTTACACATGTACAGTTTTCGAATTCTTACATTCTAAAGTATTTGATAATGTACATTTTTTCTATCTAAATTCATTATTTCTCACTATTTCTAAAGATTGATAAATATATTCGTAATTCAGTAGTTCAGCTGGAACTGAACAGTTTTAAGGACTTGAACTCACCATTTTCCAGCTTCTTGAGGAATATGTTGAGAACCATGGCGTACATGTCGTGTGCGCGTTGATCCTGCTTACGCACCGTCTCCACATCTTCCACCTCGATGGACAGATACCAATACAAGTAGTTGGCCAGTGTTGCATTATTGCAGGCCCGATCTATAAGGAATGAGCACAGATTTGGGGGAATATCTTGGCCCTGTGGAGGCGTAGAGGAATTGGTTTGGGATGCCATTGAGGTAGCGCTGGCATCTGGAGCATCAGCACGCTCCATGCGCAGACCTGGTGTACTGGATCTGATTGCCGGAGCACTTGAACTGTTCACCATTGTGGATTTATCACCCTTGATGGCAGCCAAGGCACTGGCAGCACGTTGATTGGCGGGTATAACCGATGCATGAAGAGCACTGCTCGCTGCACTCAAATCGGAGATAGTGCTCTGATCCAGCAAAGAATCATTCTCATCCATCAGTGAGCAGACAACATTTCGGTCCTGCTCCGGTATAATGCTCATGTGGAGCTTTAAAATGTTTCGCAAATCCTCATACTTAAGTGCCTGCACCAGCTGGAGCAGGTAGAGTAACAGATCCTCATCGGGAGCCTGTGACAGTCGACTTATAGCATATTTGCGCACCTCGGGATGTGTGAACGTTGGACTGAGCAGCTCCAGTGCATCCTCCACATCCATTGGCGCCCAATTGGCGAGCATCCAGAGTGCTTGTGTCACCTCATCATTCAGTTTCCAATTGATGCACTTGAGGAATTTGGTGAGCGCCTTCTTGTGCAATGACAAATAAAAACGGAACTTCCAAACCAAGTCTTGCTCCTCGCTGCTCAGCACATATGTTGGCGGATAGCGAAACACAATGTCGTTCAGTTGATCTCGTACCCTGAAGTAACAAATAAAATATATTTAAATTAAGTTTTCAAATATATTAATTTGTTACACACAATGCAGTTGGTTTTGCGTTTTGATCTGAGATTCCAGAACGCTCCGAACGCGCCAAACGATGATGTTTCTCCTCAACGAGGTTTTCCTAAAATGTACATGATATTAAAGTAACTTCCATTATGGATTGATTTAAGCTCACCATATCAATCTCCGAGTCTGGAACTAAGACCAATTTGGGTTTTAGTTGGCATTTTCAACTTATTGTCAACCTCCGGCTCAAAGTAAACAACGGAATACTGTAACGTCGATTGAAGTTGCTTAATATTTGATAATATCAGTCGATGGCAACTACTTACATTGTACATGTCGTCCACAATGATGGTGGGGAACTCAATCATGAGAAACATATAGTCGGACATGCGTTTCTCACGTTCATTGATTACTTCGATTTCCCGGAATGTCAGACGATCCAACCAATCAACCTTCTGTATCTGACCATTGCGATGCTTCTTGGCCAACTTGCCGAGGCGTTGCATCTGCGACTTGGACGACTCCTTGCCTTTGCCAGGCGTTTGGCTCGGATAACTGCCATCGCCCTCAACACCGAGCCAAACGCGTAAATCATACATACCCTGGCGGAACATTCCATCCTTGCCAAACACTGAGATCGTTGTTCCACCTATTACCGTTGTTTGACCAGCTCCAGAGCAGTCCAATATGGTCAGCACCAACATGGCACTCCTGGGTAAATCAGAGAAGAGCAATGGCAATGTCACCCACTCATTCCAGCTCCAGCGTTTTCCGAAAGCCTTGTACGAGCTATGCACTGGAAGGCAATAGGGACGTCCATCGTTAAACACCTGCAGTCGCACCTGGAAGGAGGGGTACTCCTCGGAATAGAGGCCCGAAAAACGCAGTATGGGATCATCAAGTAGTTTCTCGTAATCAGGTTGACGTTTCTTGCCTTCGAGTGTGCCACTGTAATGGGAAACAGTTACTAGTATACTCTAAAGTGTCTTGATTGACTTACACTTTAATTTGAATTCGTTCGTGAATTGAAGAGCTGTGTATATAGCGAAAATTATCGTCGGGTTGGTCCATTACGAAGGGAAAATATTTACTATACACAAAACAAGGGTGGAGAACTATCGTCGAATTCACTATCGGCGCTATCGATAGCACTATCGCGCCGGTATCGATGGTAGCCCTTCACTTTTGGTGGCTTTCTATAGGCGTTGTACCATCACTGACTAAATAACGAAAATTCAATACATTTTCAAATTGAAACGCAAAGCAAAACATAAAATGAATACAGATTAACTTATAAGAAAGTATAAAGGCATTATTATTTACGGGATAAGTATACGCATGTTAAACTTTGTCAAAACTAGTCCAACGACATCGAGCAAATTTATAATGACAAAATGCATTCAGCGTCTCAAATTTTAGCTTAAAAAAAAGTATTGCATCTATATGTATGTAAATAAACTGGTCTAATTGATATCGTCATGAAAAATGCAAATTTACTAGTTTGGTCACAATAGAATTTAAGCACATATAAATTCATTTGATGCTAAAAAGATGTGCAGTTTATCTCGAAAGACAAATGGATCAATTTGAGAAGGTCAAGTTTCCTTATAAAATACGCGACGTGGACGTTGAAACCAATGCGGAACTATTGAAGTACTTTAAAGGTTGGTGCTCGACACAGTCTAATTTTGTAAGAGTAATCTTAAAATTCTGATTGACAGGTGAGCGCACGGGTTTTGTGCAAGTCGGACCCAAGGGTTACCATTCTTCCCAGAGAAGTATAAAGCGCAGGCGGAGCAGTATTAATAACTTTAAGGCGCGTTCTGATGATATATGGATATCAACATTGTCACGTTCGGGCACCACTTGGACACAGGAGATGATTTGGTTGCTCGTCAATGGCTTGGACTATGATCGGAACGTCTGCCAAGGACGTGGCCGTGTCCTACTATCATCATAATCGCCTGATTCGTTTTCATGATTATAACAGGAATTCTTGGAAAATCCAAATATATTGAAGAGTGCCAATGATTGGATACAACAAAATATATAATATTTGACAGATGTATGTACTAGCCCGTTACTGTAGCGATATAACTATTAAAACAAGTTGGCAACACTGCACCTACATTTTTAAATCAGATGACAGCTGTTTCGTCTCGGTCTTACTCGAGTTGGCACTGCTAGTATCTCATTTATTTGCGTTTTTTATTTTAGACTTTTTAACATTTTTGACTGGCAACAAGTGTGAATTGCCTTTAGATATGTCAACAAATGCATCGATTGACCTGGCGCTGGATCGCGTGGATTGGAATGATCTGGCCGAAAATCAGGAGCAATTGCCTCGCATATATACTCCCGGCGAGGTGCTAATGCCAGAATCTGGATTCATGCGTGGTCATGGCACATTTGTGGAGGATGATAATATAAAAGCCTCTGTGGCGGGTGTCATTCAGAAAGTGAATAAATTAATATCAGTGCGTCCGCTAAAGAGCCGTTATGTGGGCGAGATTGGTGATGTGGTCGTAGCACGTGTAATTGAAGTGGGACAAAAACGCTGGCGCGTAGACACAAACTCGCGTCTTGACTCTGTGTTGCTGCTTTCTTCAGTGAATCTTCCAGGTGGTGAGCTGAGGCGACGCTCCGCGGAGGATGAGCAAATGATGCGGAGATATTTGGATGAAGGAGATTTGATCTCTGCAGAAGTGCAAGTATGTTAGACTCAACTTGAATATTGTGTTGTATTTACATTATTTTTATTACTTCTGCAGAATATCTTTGAGGAGGGCACATTATCGCTATACACACGCAGCTTAAAATATGGCAAACTGTCACAAGGTACACTTGTCAAAGTATTTCCGGCGCTGGTTAAACGACGCAAGATGCATTTTCATAATCTGCCTTGCGGTGCTTCTGTTATATTGGGCAACAATGGTTACATCTGGATATCACCACCAAAGGGCAATGAACAGGAGGGTGGTGAAGGTGGATTTGCACAGAACTTAAACGAAATTGTGCCGCGAAATGAACGCGAAGTCATTGCCCGACTGCGCAATTGCATCCTGGCGCTGGCAAAATGTAAACTGATGCTGTATGACACAAGCATTCAATATGCCTATGAGGAGTCGCTGAAATATGAGCCCCGGGAACTGTTACAGCAACATGTCATATTTGATATTGGAGAGCAAACACAGGCCCGCCTCAGAGATGTCGATCTTATGGACTGATGTGAAAATAAATATTTAGATTCTATTCTTGATGGGTTTTGAATTTTTGCGCCTTATTTAGTGTATTTACGAGGTCAATGAGTGGCAACCTGTAGCCTTTTATTTAATATGTGTGGCAACTCTATACGAGGTTCGTGTATTTATGCATTGTGTTTGTGTCTTTCTATCCGTGAATTCACAATAAAACAAAAATTTGCTACCTTGTTGCATTGTAATTAATTTATTTTAACAAAAGCAATTAAAAAAAAAAAAACAATGGCTGACATTAGCGTAGTGCGCGAGGCTGAATTACGCAAAAAAGAGATATGCCGCTTTTGCCTGTCTCAATCAAACAAACTTCTCGACTCCATTTATATTGAAAACAAACGCATAAAATCAACTGCATCGCTGCCTCTGCAAATAATGGCAATTACATCTATTGAGGTAAGTCAAGGCCTGGTTCTAAGTTAGACTAAGAATTCAGTCCCAAGATGTGCGAGAATAGAACTTGGCTAAGATGTTTGTCATCACGGGTTGGTTTCTAAATAGCTGCGTTGGCGTCTTCGCTAACCAACTTGTCGCGTTTTCTTATCCAACTCTCTTTGCCCTCCTCCCCAATGTAAGCCAGATCATGTAAATATTAGAACGTAAACAAACGACGCATCTCATTAACAAATTGCTAGCAAAAATAGCAATAACATCAATATGGCGACAACTGTACATAAAAATGCACACACACTCTTGCCCAGCTGCGGCAAAGCTGCCAGATTGCTTGCAGCTTGCGCTCGCAATTCAAATATGTTTAATATTTATTTTTCATTTAATTCAGTCTGAACTTCATTTGTATTTGTTGATGCTTAGAATGTTTATCAAATATATATAAATGTATTCTTGTTCATGGTAATTCTTATCTATGTATTGCTTAATATAGAAATATATATTTTAATATGCGCCAAATGATAATAATGGAAGAGGACTTTGGGTTTTGTTCCTACCCAAACATTGTGTGGTATTAACAATTAAATAAGTGGTAAACTTAAAGTCAAATGGAATCCAGGGAGGTTAGGTGAGGCGAGGCGAGGCGTCGGCAAATAATTCAAGTCCTTATAAATGCACTTTTAGCCAGCCTTACTGCTCAAGGGTTTGTCCGCAAAGCGCAATATGCGAGTCAACATGGACGTCACACACGGAATTTGCTTCTGACGGTCCATCATCGGTGTTGAGGGCACGTTCGATTCAAAATCCACAGCAACACGTTGACTAACGAAGGTGAGCAGTGTAAGAATGTTGTACTTTTTTCCATTTTCATTGAGCTCATGAATGAGCGACTGTATATACCACGAGCCGTTTGTAGTGTTGCGCCAGGAATAATACCCTGTAAATTGAAAATAATTGTATACAAAATATAGAGATTACAAAAGTTAGGCGAAAAAAGTGATGTGAAGAAATAAAATTAAAAATAATGCTATTAGATCTTATAGCGCTGATTCGGAAATTGTATTGAAATGAATTTTAGTTAATTAAGCAATGGCAACGTACCTGGAATTGTTGAGTATGAGAATAGAAAATCGGCGTGTATGGGTATTTTGTAGCTCATCGATGATTCACCATCGGTTTCCGTAACACTCTTTTCTAGCATTATGCCCGAGTCGAGTCTATCGCCCTGACAGGCTTGTATAAAGAAAAGTTTCGGTTTGCCAGCGAGCGTTGGGCAAATGTGTGATGTGAAATAATGCCAAATGTTATCCAGTTTATACTGGACATCCTTGGCATAGATATAGCCATGTTCGCCATGCGATAATATGGCAATAGCTATACAATCGTTATCGCTATGATCCTGCGAGGCAGCTTTTTCGATATGCTTAAGTATATCGCGCAATTTGCAATCCTTGTGCACGGACACATCAAAATCCAGACGCTTGAGAGCCTTGCGCAGCTCCTCGCTGTCCACATTGGTGCCGGCGCGCGCCTTTAGCGAGGGTATATCAAAGTGTTCATGATTGAATATTAGGGCCAATCCACGGTGCTTATGATTCATATTATACTCTCTGGCATAACGATCGACCGGCATCCGAGCCACATATTTATTTACGGTGCTAATAATTATAGATAAATAAAAAAGAACAGAGATTGCTTATCGATTAAAGAAAAAACACAAATTTCGGATGTAGATAAGCGCAATCTGCGTATTTGCGTTTGCCTTCAAATATTCAAACGCAGCACAAAATCAAGAAGCATGATCGAAAACGGAGACGATAAAAACTGAAGTCATTAATGCACTTACGTTGCGACGATGGCGGCGGCGGAGGCAGAGGCAGCAGCAGAGGCTGCACCACCAACTCCGGCAGAGCTAGAGCTGGCTTCTCCCTGTGCATCGATGCTATCAGCATTAATGTTGTTGTTGCTGCTGCTTGCTCTGCCGTTTCCATAGCTGAGAGCACTGAAGGTTCTTGTTATGCATTCGTCCGTCATTTTGCTCTCTGTCTCACACTCTCAGTGTTCTCTCTCTTGTTTGCGTTTCTCCTTGTTGCCTGTCTTTTGTTCGCTTCGATTCCCACTGCCTACAATTGTTGCGCCCTTTCCACAGGTACATGAAAATCTGTTGTGTTTTTCTTAGTTTCTGTTACTAAACTAATTTGCATAGTTTAAACAGCTGTTTTTGCAGAGATAGACACGTAAGCAACATCTACAAAATTACACTTGCACTAAAATGGCTACAGTGTCCTTTTATGGTTAACCGTGTTTAATCAATTAATTAACGGGAGCGGAGTAATGTAGCGTGTTCCGTACGCTCACGAAAACAAACTGCGACATTGCATTTGTAGTTGTGCAGCGCTTGCCGCCAAATGAATGCATACAGCGTTGCCACTTCTAGCACTGCTGACAGTGCGCATGTGCAGAGTTGCCATATGAATTACTGATATTTGCTTCTACATTAGAGTTGGCATTTTTAGTTCAACTTGCAGAATGAATGCTCAGTTTTAACTCGAGAACTAAATTAGTCATTTTGAAATATATAACATACTTATTGTAATTATATACAAAATTAGAACAATATATTTAGAAAAATAGTCTGAAATACTTAACATGTTAATTGTTTTTATTTTAATGGGTTCATGATTGGAACTTTTCTGTACTCATTTCTAATAACGTATATTTGTTGTTATTTTGAATTTGCAGGTGAACAACGAAGATGGAATGCCCAGCTATATTTGTTTGGATTGTCGTCTACTTTTCGAGCATTGTTATCGCTTCAAGCAGATGTGCAAAAATGCAGAGACCCTCTTGCGACAATATCCACTCACTGGCAAGTGGCCAGAGTCCTTGGAGAAACCGCGAGCACCTTTGGTGTCCAATCCGCCGATGAAGAAGTCGGTGCCAAATGAAGTGCAACCCAAGAAACTGCTCAATTCTATGGCCAAATCAAACAATGTGACAATCGAGAGTGTGCAAGTGCTGGAGACCAGTGCTGTGACCAAAAAGCTGCTTAATTTGGCTGCAGTAAGTCCAGCGGAACCACCTGTTCCTCCACGAGCCTCACCTGCCAAGCGTCCACAATCGCAGTCATATCAGGTGAAGTTGGAGAATAGTGAAGAACTCTCTATGGATGATGTGCACAATTTGATTGCTGACATGGGATTGGAGGAATTTGATAATACAACAACATCGCCGGTTAAAAGTGTGTCTGGAAAACCAAAAGTTCTTAACAAATCCTCGATGCGCATACTGAATAAAGGGAGCAGTGCGACGGTGGAGCCACGCCTTGCTACTCCCCAGTTGAAGCACTATGAAGATGGAAATGTGGCGCTTGTTACAGAAATTCTCGATCCCAATGAGATCGATGTGACTGCGGATCCCGTCAAAAATGCCGAACCCGTGGCAACTAATGTGTTTCCCTGTCCCCATTGCGAGCGTTCATTTCCGCTGTTGCAGCTGCTCGACATACACATGGTGAACCATACAAGGGAGCGAAGCTTCCAATGCACAGTGTGCAACAAGAGCTTCTTTTCCAAATACGATCTTCAGAAGCACAACTTTATACACACGGGAGAGCGCCCGTACAAGTGTAGCATATGCTCCTCCTCGTTCACACGACGCGCATTATTGCATCGCCACGAACGCATCCACACCGATGTGCCCAAGTTCATTTGCCTGTATTGTGAGAAGCCCTTTATCTCGCGGGAGGAGATGGAGAAACATGCGGAGCGTCATACCAAGAATCGTCCCTTCCAGTGTGGCGTATGCCAAAAGTCGTTTGCCTTTAAGCAAGGATTAGAGCGACATGAGGTAAGTGGTTTATGTTACTTCTTTCTAACGATTGCTAAACTTGTGTTCTTTAATTCCCCAGGTGATTCACAGCTCCAATTTGCCTTTCCCTTGCCAGTATTGCACCAGAAGCTTTGTGACTGCTGGCAAGTTGGCTCGTCATCTGCAGGCACATGCTGGTAAGCGTGCTTATCCCTGCAAGTATTGCAACAAATCGTATTTGTTGTCGCATCACCTGTCGCGACATTTACGAATGCACAAACAGGCACCGGCTGCCTCCTTCATATGCAGCATTTGCAAGGACACGCATGAAACCTATGACAGTCTGGTGGATCATTCGGCAATCCACGCCAGCGTCTCGTATGTCTGTCCACTGTGCAAGGCGAGTGTCACGGACTATGACAGTCTGGAGTCACACATGCAAGCGCACAAGGAGAGCGAGCGACATGCCTGCGAGTTTTGTGACTTTATATTCTTAAACTCAAGTCAACTGCAGAAGCATATCGAAGATGATCATGTGGTAGATATGGTGCCGTATCAGAATGAAGGCGATTACTCTGACAAAGCTGTAAAGGAAGAATCCGAATTGCTGGAAGAATTACTTGGTGAAGATGATTCCCCTTCGCCACCCAAAGCAAAAGTACGCAAATTGAATTCAACCACCAAGTCAGAGGGGATCGATAGAAAGGAAACCAGATCAGAGCACAAGGGGACCGACAGAAAGGAAACCAGATCAGAGCACAAGTCGATTAAAAAGGAGGACTCTTCATCAAGAGATATAAAAAAATCCAGTGCCGCCGCTGCTTCCGTCTCCCCGGAAGGCAAACGCTCGACACGCAGTAAAGAGATTAGGGAAAGAGTAACAACCAAGTCAAGCGTTTCAGCTAAAAAGGTCACCAAGTCGATGGAAGACCTGTCAAAAAAGGGAGGAAGCAAGCATAAGAACGGCAAGATGTCAAAGTCTCCTAGCTCAAAGTGATCGTGTATTAGAGACATAATCCAAGCTAAATATTACAGTCAGTTCCATATTTATTTGTATAGTCAGTGTTTAAATTTCAAAAGGTCGTTTTGTTATTCTTCGGATTATTATATTATAATCCTTATTAATTATTTAATTATGGAATCTGTTATTTTGAAATTGTACGTGGGTTTTAATTTATTTGCAAAAGTTTTTTAAATTCAATAATACCACTGAATTCATTTCTTTGTTTTTGGCTTTAAAGTGTCTTATAATTCATTCTTTTCAATTAATTTTTTTAAATCAAGATCTAAAATTTAGTATACTATTAATTTGAAAAACTTATTGCTATTCTTCAAATCATGTAACTTTTATGAAAAAAAGAAGTTTTAAACATGAGTGTACGAATATGTGTCGAACTGACTGTATAACAAGATTGGAATTCAGGTAATGCTTACCTGATTCACAATACCAACTAGCTATAATTTAGTAAGAGGAATTGTTTTTTACTAATTAAATCATGCTATAAACTTATAGAAATGTGTGTTTAATTGAGTTTTCGAGTTATCTGCGTTGATTAATCTTACCCATTGAATAACATATATTTGTCACTCTTTATTCAGTTAAATTTGTTTTGGTTTTGTCTGTATTTCCAACTTGTTTTCAGCTTACATTATGTTAAATACATAGAGTGTGATTTAGCCAGAGTTTTGGAATTTGGCTTATGCCTCATAGCCATCGGGCAGGGGGTTGGTATGGGGGTTGTGGAACAAGCTCTTGTTGCCCTCGCCCCAAGGGAAACGCTTCTCACGGCGACGCAGATAATCGTACTTGACAAATTCCTGGCGAGGATGATCGTGTTCCTCCTGATGCTTTAAGTAGGCGTTCAACATGCACAGGCCAACAGCTGGCACGGCCACGAAGAAGGACAGACGCTTCCACACCTTATAGCCACCTGCAATAGAAACATTATTAAATACTCGTAGGATTTCCAAGGTTTCAGTCGAAAAAAACCAAATTACATAACCTTAACCTAACAATGGTGATTTTATTTGTTTTAGTCCAAGTTACCTGAGTGCTCTCCAGCCACGGCGGCTGTGCCGGACATGTTCCTGGCGGCAGTAGCGCCAATTTGGCGGCGAATTGCATTGTTCAAAACGAACGACATAATTTACGTATTACTTTCGTTCGCCTTCTGAAATAAAAATTACCTTATACAATATAGAGATGGGCAATTTTCTCAAGTCAACTGCTACTTATCACAAGTATTTCAATACAGTTACTGAAGTCACACAAGTAGCAACTTTGTCAAAATTATAATTAAAGTTTCAATACTTTTCACAAATCATAAATAGCTTTCAGCTCATATTAGTTCACGCTAACAGGTAATTGGATATCAGTGTTATTTTTCTCTCCGTCGATTTTTAATAAAATATTTAGCAGTGATATCAATAATGATGAGGTGCGATAGTAAGAAAGATAAATGTTATCGACTGCATTGACAACTATCGATATTAATAGTGGCTCAGTCATCGATAAAGGTGCTGAATATATAGCGAATATAAAATGTCAACGGTATTGTATACCTTTAGGCAAAGCAGAAGAATTATTGAATTTGTAATTTAATATACGAAAGTTATCAACAACATAATCGACAAGCATAAATATACATATTTAAAAATATTTTTTATAATTGAAAAGCATATTATTTAAACTTGCTCACTTACTCCTCGTGAAACTAAAGAATATTTAAATGATTGAGATATTTATTGACTTGATAGAAGGATTTTTATTAACATTTAAGTACATGAATTGATAAGAAAAAATAATAAGCAATTTGATTTTAGGTTGAAATCCTTTGAAGGTTTCTTTAGACCCTAATCGCAAAGTGTGGGTCCATCGCCAATGCAAGCGGCATAAGCCATCAGATGAGGAATTGTGCTCTGTTGCATCATTCCAGAGAATAGATGAGATTGTGGTCCAGTGGCGAAGATTCCCACATCGTCACCAGAGTGCACACCAATGTTTCCATTGATATAGCTGGGATATTGGAAATCTGGAGAGCAGTCGAGAGAAAGTCGAAATTATTCAAATTTTGTGGCAGATATAATACATACAGGGATCCTTTATCTTCTCGGTGAGATCGACGCGCTTTCCATTCTCGTCTAGGTATTGCTGCGTGCCAACAGCGTAGTTGAGAGTGGCATATTTGATGCCATTGACATCGGTGTCATGCTGGTTGAGTCCCAGGATGTCAGTGCCCCGTCCCGGGTAGCCAGAGATGGACAATGGATGCGCATGATCGGAGGTCACCACAATGAGAGTCTCGTCGGGATTCGTCATCTCGAGTGCCCTCTGAACAGCCTTGTCCAACTCATGTACCTCATCGAGGCCCAGTTGGGGAACGTTGAAGTGATTGCCGTAATCCACAAGTCCTCCCTCGATGAAGAGGAAGTATCCCTCGTCATTGGATTCAACCATCTCAATGGCCTTCTGGGTCATCTCCTCCAGCGTGGGCTTCTGCACGGGATCGGCCAACTTGTGGAAGTCCATGACACCGGAGTTGAACAGTCCGATGAGTTTCTTCTGTCGCGTCGCATTCACACTCAACAATTGGTTGCGGTTGTAGGCCAGGGCTCCATCCGGATGCAGGGATTGCCACTTGGACAGCAGGTTAACGCCGTCGGAGCGCTCTCCTTGTGCGCCAAACTTATCCGGAATGGACTTGGGCAGAAACTTGCCCATTCCTCCGCCGAGCATCACATCGAAGTTCTTGCCGGGCTCCTGGGTAATCAGCTGGGTGGCAATGTCCGTGCAGGTAGCTGGATCATTCTTACCCTCGCCGTATTTGACAATGTCAGAGTCGCACTCGAAGAAGCGGTTCGTGCTGTGGGCATATGCACCCGATGGACTCGCGTGGGTCAAGGTGGTGGTGGTAACGATGCCACTCGACTTGCCAGCCGCCTGTGCCCAGGCGGCAATGGAGCTCACATGGTTGGCGGGATCCTCACTGCCACTGCAGTTGTTAAAAGTCACTCCGGCTGTCACTCCCAGGGCCACAATGTTCGTCTTCACGCCACACAGATACGCAGTTGCCGTGCACGCTGAGTCCGGCACTTGGGCATTGGAGCAGTAGGTCTGCGAATCGAAGGATCGAGGGATTCCCATTGGAATATAAAGGAATCATCTACTCACCCTGCTCAGTCCAGTGTGGGGGGAACCTCTCAAAGCTCAGGGAATCCTCCTCGCCAGTGTTGCCCTTCAGTTGACCCTTCAGAAACCTGGCAGCTGCCACTGTGGTCAAGGACATGCCATCGCCCAGGAACATGATCAGATTCTTGGCCTTTCGCTTGTCTACTTGTGGAAGATTCACTCTCTTGGCAATCTCCTCGTTCGCCAGATCATACCAGAACTGGGCATTCTTCTCCTCCGGAGGCGTATACTTATTCTTGGCCATAGCATTGGGATCAATGTCAGACAAGTCTCTGGTTTTGGCAGAGGTGGATCTGCCCAAGAGCTGATCCTGAGTGTGCGCTCTGTTCACTGTAATCAGGTTGAATTGCTCAGTTGCAGGACTTTCTTCAATATTTCCAGTAATACTTACAGTCGAAGGAAGCCGACCAGGATGTGGCTACAAGTGCAGCAAGGAGCGCCAGAATTATGTAGAGTTTTGCCATTTTTGTGAGTTATTCTCGACAACTGACACGGATTTTGGACATGATACTGCCTTTTTATACTTTACCAGCAAGTCTAATCTATCTTTTTAATTATAAGGTCTTTAAGTTTATTTCGGCTATCGTTCAAAGCTTTTGGACTTTAAGGATCTATTCTTTTTTATTGACTTTATAATACGATATGGCTTTATGTTCGTATTGTGCAATTACTTTTATCTAGGCAAGGGGAACTCTTTACTCTTCAGCTTCCTCCATGATAAGATTGCGGATCTTAGCGGATTTATATTTTGTTACTTTTACTATACGTGTATATGTAAAGTATTGATATTACATTGTTAACTATATAAATAAAATGCTTTGTTCTCACTGACTGATATATCACAGTCGAAGAAAACCACATGTCCTAGGAACTTAAATTTTTTTTTCTGCCGACCTGCCATAAACAGAACCCGGTTGAAAATCCGGGGGTTTAAGCGACCAACCAGGAAAAGTCAAAAATTTTTCTTTACAATGATATTTCAACCATTTACAATTTGATACAGCTAATTTTAGTTAGCCGGCGCGCCTTGCAAGGTCTGAATTAATAGCTACCAAGGCTTGGAGACTTTTGCTTGTATGAAATGAGTTCTCTATAGGTTAATTGCTTAGTGATCAAAATTGAAATATTATTCTAACATTTTGTAACTGAAATATATATAAATAAGATTATAAATTCATTTGTATGATTATATTTTAAGTGAAACATTCAACCTGCTTTGAAAAGCTGCAACTCACAAACTATATATGTATGAAATTTATCCATTTATTCAGTTTATTGTATTTTTTTTGGACTTGAGGTCTTTTGATGTCTGCTCGACAACTGACTCGGTATTTATAATGGTATTTATAATGTAGCCAGATAGTCTAACTAATCTTAACTGTTTAATTACAAGTCCTTCAAAGTGTATCCCACTTTATTTTGGTAATAAATCATCAAAATCATCAAAATCATCATCATCATCTATTTTTCTTTTAGGATCTTCTTTATATTTTATTGGCAGTAGACTGTGATATAACTTTATGTACCTATGTTAGATTTGTTTTGACCTAGGTAGGAAACTGGTAAACGCATGATTAGATAGCAGATTGTATCTGGGACCGGATTATAAATAAAAAAATAATCTAAATTTTGTAAATTAAAATGAGAAATTCATAGTTACTTTCAATTTTCGAGGTAATTCCATTCAAAATTCCCTAAATCTTTCAGTACAAATCTTTTTTGGTTTCATTTATTTTTATAGATTCACAATTCTTATTAAAGACTTAAAATAATTTATATAAATAAGATATTGTCAATAATTCAATACAAGTATTGACTTGCTAGTGGATGACTTCAATAATTTATTGAAACGTAAGAAAGAATATGATTAGTATAATTGTATAATTATAATATTATGTGTATATGTGTGAATATACCATATATAGTATTTATATACAATACATAATATAAAATGCCCTATCACCTTCATTAACTGAGAGGATTACCGATTTGTTACCTACTACAGACAAAGTAAATAAATATTATGTTATATCAGGTTCTCCAGGCCCTCAACTAACAGCCCTCGAGATTTGAAGATGATAACCAAAACGTGGCAGACAAAATGAATATAATTTTAGTGAGTTGGCAACTAAGATTAGAGAGCACACCACAGATTACCATAGATTATAAATACGTGGGATCACTTACGAATGAAAAGTTAGTTGTCGAGAAGATCACAATAATGACAAGACTTTATGTAATCCTAGTGCTACTGGCTGCTCTCGTGGCTCCATCCTGGTCAGCTGCCTTTGACAGTAAGTAGACCAAATGGAATATTTACCAAGTTTTGGATGGAAAAGTTGCATCACATAAAACACAATTACACTTCCCATAGTTCACAACCAGGAGCAACTGCTGGGCAGATCGAACTTGGTAAAATCCAGTGATATATCTGACTTGGGCAATACTTTGGGCAAGAATAAGTATACGCCTCCGGAGGAGAAGAATGCCCAGTTCTGGTATGATCTGGCCAACGAGGAGATTGCCAAGAGAGTGAATCTCCCACAAGTAGACAAACGGAAGGCCAAGAATCTGATCATGTTCCTGGGCGATGGCATGTCCTTGACCACAGTGGCAGCTGCCAGGATCCTGAAGGGTCAACTGAAGGGCAACACTGGCGAGGAGGATTCCCTGAGCTTTGAGAAGTTCCCCTACACTGGACTGAGCAGGACCTACTGCTCCAATGCCCAAGTGCCGGACTCAGCGTGCACGGCAACTGCGTATCTGTGTGGCGTGAAGACGAACATTGTGGCCCTGGGAGTGACAGCCCAAGTGGTCTTCAACAACTGCAGTGGCAGTGAGGATCCCGCCAACCATGTGAGCTCCATTGCCGCCTGGGCACAGGCAGCTGGCAAGTCGAGTGGCATCGTTACCACCACCACCTTGACCCACGCGAGTCCATCTGGAGCATATGCCCACAGCACGAACCGCTTCTTCGAGTGCGACTCTGACATTGTCAAATACGGCGAGGGTAAGAATGATCCAGCTACCTGCACGGACATTGCCACCCAGCTAATTACCCAGGAGCCCGGCAAGAACTTCGATGTGATGCTCGGCGGAGGAATGGGCAAGTTTCTGCCCAAGTCCATTCCGGATAAGTTTGGCGCACAAGGAGAGCGCTCCGACGGCGTCAACCTGCTGTCCAAGTGGCAATCCCTGCATCCGGATGGAGCCCTGGCCTACAACCGCAACCAATTGTTGAGTGTGAATGCGACGCGACAGAAGAAACTCATCGGACTGTTCAACTCCGGTGTCATGGACTTCCACAAGTTGGCCGATCCCGTGCAGAAGCCCACGCTGGAGGAGATGACCCAGAAGGCCATTGAGATGGTTGAATCCAATGACGAGGGATACTTCCTCTTCATCGAGGCAGGACTTGTGGATTACGGCAATCACTTAAACCTTCCCCAAATGGGACTTGATGAGGTACATGAGTTGGACAAGGCTGTTCAGAGGGCACTCGAGATGACGAATCCCGACGAGACTCTCATTGTGGTGACCTCCGATCATGCGCATCCATTGTCCATCTCTGGCTACCCGGGACGTGGCACTGACATCCTGGGACTCAACCAGCATGACACCGATGTCAATGGCATCAAATATGCCACTCTCAACTACGCTGTTGGCACGCAACAATATCTGGACGAGAATGGACAGCGCGTCGATCTCACCGAGAAGATTAAGGATCCCGGTGGGTGTAAAAGAGAGTCTTGAAGAGAATTCATTTAGACAAACGTAATCTTATATTATCTCTCTGTCTTATAGCATTTCGGTATCCCAGTTATATAAAGGGAGTTAGGGGTGTCCACTCTGGTGACGATGTGGCAATCTTTGCCACTGGACCACAATCTCATCTCTTCACTGGAATGATGCAACAGAGCACAATTCCTCATCTGATGGCTTATGCCGCTTGCATTGGCGATGGACCCACTCTGTGTGATTAGATTAATGATATAGGTTCTTATTCATTTTCTGAGACTATAAATTTAATGTAAATAACAGATTATTTATCCTGGAACAAACTGTAACAGTTGCTGTAGCTGTCAATGTTAACACTTATGTTATTATTTCAATGTTAAAACGGTGTAACATTTCATTGTGAATTCAATTTGTCAGCTTGCTAAGTGATTTATCTGCTTTAATTAATTAAAGATATAATATATATATATGTTTCTGAGAAATCAATTATTAAATTGACATTACCCGTTTAATTTGTTGTCATTCCATTGCATGTCAGTATGTTAATACATATATTTATGAGTATATAAATTCCTTTTCCCACATGAAATGCAAATTTTCACAAAATTGACTACAATTTAAAACGCATCAAATATATATACAAAAATTGTGTTTGTGTGTACAATTTCTTTCGACTTTGTGCAAATTTAGATATCCTGTATTAACCGAAAAATGAGTATACTCTGCACATTCATCAGATCAACTTTAATAGTAACAATAAATAAGAAAATGTAAAGAGAATAATATTTAACACCATTTGAAAATTCAAATAAAAAAACATTTTTGTTTTGAAAGATATAATTTTTTGTCTAGAAATTTTTTTTTTACCTCAGTTGTATTTTTATAATTTGATTTTTTTTTTTCAATTTTATCTTACCCAATTTTGGGTTTCTTATTATTATTTGTTTATAACAAGTTGTAAAGATTTGTGTTGACAATTTTGTTTTGGTATTCAAAATTCTAGGATGCTGAGTAAATTAATAATATAAATAATACAAAAATAAAATAACGATGTTGTGCTTATAGATTTTATTTGTGGTATTCAAATTTCTAGGATGATATTTAAAGTATATTTAGGTATGTTTCCAAATGATCCCAAGGTGTTTAATTGCATTGTAGGTGAGTAATGGGTATCTGTTAGTTGCATTTCGTATGCCGCTTTTTATTTGTATTTTATTCAATTGCCGCTTGACGATCGGCATCGATTTGGTTTTACTTTGGACTTGGAGTGCTGACACTTAATGCACACGAGTAGGGGATATATGTGTATGAGTTGTGTATGAGTGTGTGTATTAGTGTGTGTGAGTGTGTGTGAGTATGTGTGTGATTGCATTTATGCGATATTTACTGAATGTCAGGTTCAAGTATTTTCGCAGTGCGTCTGTCGGTTGCCGTCGCCGTTGCTGTCGAACAACTGTATCTGAATCTGTATCTGTGCATGTATCTGTATTTTTATTGTATCTGTATCTGTATCTGTATCTGTTTGGTTACACCGGGCATCTGGCACCCACACAGTCAGCTCCTTCACTTGTTGACTTTGACTTGCAATTGTGTTTCATTGTTGGCCGTTGTTTTCATTGCTCTGCTGTATTTTAACAATATTTTTTTCTGACACAAATGACTGAGAGACAATATGCCGAGAAGACAATAAACATCAATTTTATACTCGGTCAAACAGACGGCAATTAAGGATTGTTGTTGATTCTCAAGGCTGGGTCCTTGCCAGACGCATTGCGTCATTCAACATGATTAATTAATTGTTAACAGGAATCAGTAATAAGACTGAGTTTTGACGAAGTTATGAAGATTCAAAGATTTCAAAAAATTTTAAAAAAATTGGGTGATTTTCGAAAAAAATAGAATTTTCTTAATAAATAATATTTAAATGCAGAATCAATTTGGGGACCAAATCATGATCAAAATGGTATTCGGAGTTAAAATCGGTTGAGTATTGACGAAATTATGAAGATTTAAAGTTTTCAAAAAATTATGAAAAAATGTAAAGGGGTAGGTATGGAAAATTGGAAGATTTTCGAAGAAAATAAAATTTTTTAAATAAATAATATTTAAATGCAGAATCAATTTGGGGATCAAATCATGATCAAAATGGTATTCGAAGTTAAAATTGGTTGAGTTCTGACAGAGTTATGAGAGTTCAAATATTAAGAACTGTACATTTTTTCCATACATTTTCCTTGACACTTACATAAAAACTTCAAACACTCATAACTTCGTAAAAACTCAATCGATTTGGGTGCTTAAAATATTTTTATTCATTATTTGTTCGATAGTAAATATAATACAAATAATCTGAAATAAAATTGTATTCATATACATATATGTACATCCCTAAAAAATTCCCTTTTTCTCTAAAATTTGAAATTTTGGAAATTTCTTATTATATTTATTTATTTTCTTTTTACTTGTGTTAAAAATGAAAGGTAGCCCAAATTCAGAGCCTGTATTAAACACTGTCTGCAGATTCAACTGTATATTGTTTTTGTAGATTCGTCCTCTTCTTCTGTTTGTTTTGTTGTTTCTTTATTGTGCATTGGCAAATTCGACGCGTTCGCTTGTCAAACATTTCGTTTGCTCAGCGAAAAGTGGAAGCTGGGCACCGATGTCGCTGCCTCTGCCGCTGTTGGCGTCGCAGCCACTGCCTGCAGTCGCTGCGGCGTCGACATCAGCTCCACATTTCAGAGTCTCCGATTGCGTTTGATTCCGAGCCTCAGTTTTAAATCTGTCGCGACAGCAAACGCGCGTTCCGCTTAAGCTTTTAATGCTAATTTTTCTTGACTGCAACTTGCCAGCTTCTTAGTGTGTGTGCGTGTATTAGTGTGTGCGTGTGTGTCTGCTATATGCGACTGTGTGTGTGCGCATGCGCAACTTTTTTAATCAGACGGCGCTTGAGTTTTGTCACGTTCGCTTTTAAATCACTGAGAACATAATTTTAAGTGCAACTGTAATTGAGAACTCAATTGTTTTGGACAGGTAAGGTGGCAGATATTTAATTTTACAATTTGTAATAGCTGATTAGCTTTTTAGCTTTTATAATTACTTTTGTTAAGCGATTAGTTTTCGAAAATGTTAAAAGTTTCTTAAATGATAATTATTCATTTGAAATGCCAATTTAATAATTGTTTAGCTCAAATTAATTCTGTACTTAAATTTAGTTCAAAATATTTATTGAAATTTAAACAACTTTGACGAATAAAATATAAATAAAATCTTTAAAATCAAATCTATCGATCGATTTTCAAAAGCAATATTTTTTAAACATCAACATTATTTCTGCACTTAACTTTTGTAGATTTAAAAAGTTTATCATATATCATTATAAAATAAATGTAATATTTATTCATTTTCCGGTAGTTTTTACATAAATTAAAAGTTTTTTTTTTTTTTAAACTAACAGGTGTTAACTTATTTATAGCCATTAAATTGCCACTATTTGTGTTACGATAACTGAAGCAACAAGAATTGCGATTGGGAATTCGATGCGAGACGGGAAATCTAGAGTCAAATATCAAGTCAAATTTAATAAGACATGTTGTGAATTTGATTGAGTTGCGGTTAGCACAGATAAACACAGATATACTGACTGTACTTAAAAGAAGGTGTTTAGTATTAGGTTTTTTATGAGCTAAGAGCTATTCAACCGCAAAGAAAAAACACAGGTGAAATACGTGTATGTATAATAAACATATATGCGTGGTTTATAGGCTTTATAAGTATAAGTAATGTGCTTATTTTTAATGGTTTGCTTACCAGTTTTACTGTCATATGACTGTTGTTGAAATCTCTGTTTACCGTTTTGGGATGAACTTATAAAACCAGGGAGCAAGCAGCTCAATTTTTCGAAAGTAAACTTTCAGTCACTATGGCTATTTAATTATTTATCCCGAAATCTACTCGCATTTTTCATAGAGAACACACTAGAAAGTTATTTGCGAAATGCGCTGATTGTTTGTGCTACTTAGATTTAAGCTGTGGCCATCATGTTCCTGGTAAAAGCGAAAAACGAGCCACAATTTTGTGGCAACTGAAGCTGCAGTTGGGAAGATGAAAAATCTGGTCTGCATAAATGCTGCTGGCAATTCGTGGGTGTAGATAAATTTAGCATGATAAAGCGGATTGAAACTGAGCCAAGTCACGGCAGCCAACACTCAAAATGTGGGCTAATATCTACACGATGCATTCTCAGTTTCAAATGTATCTAAAACTTAAGACACGAGTGCAATTCATCAGATACCCTTCAATTTATTCATTCAACATTTCTTTGCCATTTCTATTCTCGCTCTTGTTGTTGTTTACTTTTGTATTAACACCTCGTGTATCTCAGAGATGCAAACAATTATTAAATGTATCTAAAAATTAAGACACAAGTGCAATCCATCAGAACTTATGTGAAATTCTATTTCTATTTATCGCCGTATTGCCTGTTATTGTTTATTCGCTTGTTAACACATTATGTATCGCAAAGATACAAATGCTCTGCATTTTATTAGAATTTCCCATTCCAATTATACGACTTCGATGGCCATGAACTTGATCGTTGAGAATTAGCTGCTTATTCGAAAGATTGATTAATCAATTAGGAAATTGTATAAATTTGTAATATGAGTCGAAGCCCTACAAATGATTATTTGGTAGATTGTCTGTCTGGTTTTTTCATTTAATTGTGTCTTATCTGATAATCTTAAGATTCATCTATGATAACTTGGGGAAGCGAGTTGTTTATCTATATTTGGCAAATTTACTTAATAAACAATTACTGTAATGTCAGCCAAAAATAATAATATTTGCTTCCCCTATTTTCGTAGCTTAATATTGTCCGTTTATGATTTTTAGCAGATATCAAAACATTGCAAATGAATTTCAAAAGTTTATTTATATTCGATTTCCGTATTTATTCCAACTTTGCACCTTTAATGCTTTTGTTATTATTATTTATTGAATGTGATTGAATGCATTCGGTTGCTTAAATCTTTCAATTTCGACTGCGCAAAATCGGACTTCAATTAAGAATAATAATCAATATTCATATGACAATAAACTGGCTACACAACCAGAGCTGAAAATTTAGACATTTTGTTGATTGTTGTTGTTGTAAACATTTGAAATGTAAATATGAAAGACCCGTCTTCGATTGTTGTCGATTATCGTTAAGGTTAACCAGATTCCGTTTACACGTCAACCGAAAAGCAGGAAAACCTATTTTCGACCGAGCAAATTGTAACAATATTCAAAATATATATATGTGTATATATTTATATGCACGTTTAAGTGGTCCGTGCTCGGCCATTTGCCCATTAATCCCATAAATTAGTGTTTTATTTTTTTTAAGTATTTGCTTTCTTGTTTTATTTAAACTAAACACTGAGCAAAAACAAAACCAAACAAAACCAAACAAAGCAAAGCAACAAAGCACGTTGACGTTGACAGCCCAGTTCCGGCCAAAACGGCATAACGGCTCTGAACCCGCTGAACCTTCCCATTCCAAGCGAAGGTGAATCGCTTTGAGCTCAGTCGGGAGTTGAAGCTACTGGTCTTGGATTACTCTCGCCCAGCTGACGATCCGCTGATGTCATCTCATTTCAACTCATCTCATCTCGAATGTTGATGGTGATGGTTAATGGTTAATGGGTTATGGTTGATAGTTAATGGTTGATGGTTAATGGAAGAGTTGAACTTTCCTCATTGTCTTGGCTTTCGTAACTGCTTGAAAAATATTTTAAAAAGTGTTGTAATTAGACAAATTATTTCGGATTACCACTGTAGTATAATTTATTATTTAAAATAGTCCAATAAAAAATAGAAGAAAATTCGGATTAATCTCACTTCAATCACTTCTATCTTTATCTATCTTTCTTAAATTATTAAAAAAAAAAATATATAAAAGTAAAAAATAATAAAACAATTATTACAATTTTAATCAATAAAGATTATTTGAATAAAAGATGAATCTGTTACAATTATTATTTCACAGATTTTGAATCGGCCAGGAAATAAACTAATATGAAAATCAAATTACAAATTATAAATGAATAGGAAAAAAAACCAGTTTTTTTTAATATTTATTAAGTTTTCCAATTACTTTCTTTTTTCATATATGTTATATGTTTTTACAAATGTTTTTATTACCATTAACCGCCCATTTAAAATCAATATAAAATAATGAAACAATAATAATAAAATTTCCAAACTTATAATATAAATATAAAATTAGTTTTATTCAACAACTACTATGTTTTTATTGCAATTGTCTGAACCTAATGATTTTATTTGTTCATCAAACTAAACTATAAAATACTTTTATTTCATTTGCATTTGCTGGTTAGTTCAATTTAAGATTTGAATTTATGTGGACAATCAGTACATGAGCAGGATTCGGTTCAGTTTCAGTCCAACCGCAAACCAATCCCTCTAAAGTGGTAGCATAATTTGATTTTGACAACGTTTAATGCCTTGGCATAATCCTCAAATCCGTCGGATCGTATTACATTCGTCAGCCGGGTTTATTGTTGTAGTTGCATATTTATGAGACTCAATTGGGGATTGGTATAAATCAAATATAAGCGTGACGACATCATCAGACAAAGCGTCATTTCGAATGTGCTGTGATATTCAATATGCGGCAATTAAAATGTAAATTGCACAAATTGCGTTTTTTTAGCCTGCGGCGTGCCAGTTAAATATTGCCACTCATAATCAGACTAACAAATAAATACAAATACCCAGTGCACAGCACTCAATTCTGAATACTTATACAAATACCCAGTGAAATATCAAAAGCAATTGAATTGCTCATACGCAGTGTTGGCTTAAGGTTATTGTCAAGCATTCAGATCGAAATGTTGTACAAGCTGCTCAAATTGACACGATTTTGTAATTGATTCGAGTTGATTAATATGATTATTGATAATGTTATATATACTTTGCATTTAAATGTTTCTGATCACACCTAGAAATATTTTTAAAATGTTAACGATTAAATCACTCAGGACTTTATCCTATTGATAATGCATTTGAATTGTTCTACAGCTATTGATATATTAAGAGCATTCCATTGGGAAATTTAAAATAATTGACTTATATTTTACGTCTCGTCACACTGTGCAATAATTGCTGATATTTGTGCATTCCAATGAGTAGGAACAATTTAAATAAGTGCTAATGGCTTTGTTCTACACCTATTCATATATTAGGAGCATTCCATTGGTAATTTTAAATTAATTGAATTATATTTTACATCTGGTCACACTGTGCAATAATCGCTAAGAACTAGGATGCTGTTATTTTGACATAACTTAACTGGGATCAATTTAAATAAGTGCTAATGCATTTGCGTTGTTAAAAGCATTCCATTGGGAAATTAATAATAATTGAATTATGTTTCACCTCTGGTCCCACTGTGCAATACGCCCCCGATCGCAGATGAATGTGTGACGTATGCGAATAGATAAAATGCATTTATGAAATGCATTTTGAGCAATTGAAGCGCATGTAATGCTAAATACTTGTAGAAAATGCAATTAACTATCTCGTGTGCTGTCAACAAATCAGTAAATTGACAAATGACGTCATGGCTGTTGTTGTTGTTGTTGTTGTTGCTGCTGTTGTTGGTTATCTCATGGCCCATTGAAAGTGCAAATAAATATATGACTTCTCGCACTTTTTGCCGGCTGACTAGACACTCAGGTATGTGCTTGTGAGTACTCGTTTATTTATTTACTTATTCGCCATTGAGTGCATTATTTAGTGCTCTCTAATCAGACATATAAACACGGATCTCTCGAATAAGCTCTGAACCAAGGAATCACCTTCGATTTAAGCTGGTGACGTCACATGCTATCTATATGATATTGTTATTGTTATTGTTACATCACAAATAGAGCTTAAACCTGAACTTGTTTGACTTTCTAGAGGTGCGATAGTGTCGAATTAGCAGTTCACACCTCGATTTAACCGTTAAAGTGGCGCTACACTTATGGCAAATAGACGAAACTCCCCTCGAAGTGAGTTATGTGTTGTCTTTTCAATTATGGAATAGCTGATAATTGATAAAGCTTTAAAAATAAACACATCAAAGTCCTCAGAAGCAAGTCAATATAGCTAACACTTAACAATGTTGTTTAAATAAATGTAAACTTTATTGATTCAGAGAACTATAACTATAACTCTAGTAAAATGTCAAGTACGCACTCTGCATCCGAGACATGCACAACTGTGTAAACGAGTACCCGTTTATTTATAAATAAATAATTCATTTGAGATGCTACAATGTGAGCTTCAATTCAATAAATTCTTGTAAATACATATTCGTACAACTGAATTAGTCAGCTGTGTATAAACGTATATAATTTATTTGATGATCTATCCTATAATGAGTTTTTTATGTCACTGACAGCTTAAACAGCGTTGAATATTATATTATACACTGTAATTAATTATTGATGACACATGTTTGTACAGCGCGATGACGAAAAATGCCAAATTCAGACGAAATTATTTATGTACACAATTGAATAATTAATCTTTGTATATTAAATGCAAATACCCAAAATAAATAATAATAAAAATGATCTAATTATTTTTTTTTGTAACCAAGAGAGAGGCCCGTCTTACCTGTATCATTATCGGGGATTTCAAATCTTTTCAAACCTATAGAGCATTTCCTATATTAATGACTGCGAAGGGACACGGAATTGCTTGTCATGCAGCGCAGATGTTGTATCTGAGTGTCACTGACATCAGATGGGGCCACAAACATGATTAGGCATATGAATACTTGAATACTTGAAAATACTACAAATACATTCGTAGACGAAATGATTCGCAGTTGGCATTGACAATGACTTTTGGCCGAAATGCTTAAATAAATCGGCACAAAAAGAAAAGAAAAACAGAATAACAATAAAAACTGGCAAAGAACATATGTTTTTTTCAAAGTGATGATCATTCAATACTCTTACAGTTGGTTCCTATTCTAATTACCTATTTTTGTTTATCTTATTTGATATAAAATTTCGATTTTCATTCATAAGTTTATTTAAGAACATTAGTTGCTTTGTGTTCTACATTTTTCATCACAATTCATTACTTAATGCCAATACCCTCTGTAAGAGTATAACAATTGTTGGGCTTTTGTTCGAAACGAAAGCGAAGTGTTCTAATTCTGTAATTTTTACTATAAATACATTGGATTTCGTAAGCATAGTCAAGGTCTTACAAGCTTGCAGTTACCACAACTTTCACACAAGATAAACAAAAACTAAATTGACGAAAATTCATCGAATTCATTCTTAGCAAATTGTTAGCAGATGTTTTCTAAAATTGTATATACTTGTAATTCTATCAATTTAATTACCTGCAAGTGCAAATATTTGTGGTATTTATTATCAATTAAATTAAAATATTAGGTATGCGACAGGGTAATTTACGAGTTGGTTTGATATTGCGTCTTCCTTGAACACTTAATGCGTTCGAACTGTATTAATAGAAACCTAGTGACATAAATGTTATTGATTTATGTTATTATTATATAAATGTTATGCCTTTACAGCGAGAAATATGTTATGCAAAGAGGATAGTATTTTTACATGAATTTCTTTACAAATATTATAAAGACAGGAATATGGAGATATTAAACAAATATTTGTACACTTCAATATCAACAGTGTATATACCCGTTAGAGTTTTGTTGTTTGCGGTAGTAAACAGTTTGCCATGCATATAAAAAAATCAGAGCAATTGCTATGATATTTATATGAGTTTCGCAGACAGAATACGAGTGCGAGTACATTCCAAAATAATGATACGTAGGCCCAGGTAGGTATATAGTATACTCGTACAAATGTAATAATAAATATAATAAATACAGGTATAAAGTCGGCACTGTCGTACTGACTGCCCCCCGGGGGCAGTGCGGATTTAAACGGCGAAACGGCAAAACAGCGAACGGCTTAAAGCTGGCCCAGTGGCCGATATAAAGGCGTTTAGCCACAACTCTGTGGGCGTTACAAAATGGGACACTCGGCCTGAAAAGCATTTACATTTCAATCTCTCGCCGAGCTTTTGTTTAAACCAATGCGAATATAATTAAAACATTTGTCATGCTCGTCAAGCATTATAATTTACAATAGGCGAATATAAATCAGTACTGTTATTTATTATTATTATGGTTTGTTATGATGAGTCAATGGCCTGGATTATTAGATGTTCAGCCAAAGCATAATATATTGCTATTTATATAGTTTCAATATACTCTAATGAATCTGCCATATATGCTACCCACTCAGTACAAAGTAAACTAATATAAAAGCTTTTTTATTATTATTTTGACACTTAAGGGAGACACAAATAACACGCTAAGTGATTATCAGAGCAATAGGAACGACAGAGAGAGAGGGCGAATAACATAACATGATCATAACATTAGAAACTCTGCAGCTGTAGTGCGTAACATAATAGTCTGCTGTTACCTGTTGATCGCAGCAGCTGTCGTTGCTGTTATCAACAAAACAACACTGTTAACGAATAATAATTCCCAACAGGTTCTAACGATACAATGTAGCAAATTCACAAATTAGTGTTAAACGCTGCGAGAGGTGAGGATTGGGTTGCTCTTGCTTATATGCTTGAGGGTTTTGTTCGCCCAACTCATATGTTACGACTTACGGAACAGCCTTGAGAACATCTGATCTCGCTTTTAACTTATATAACTTGTATAGAAAAGAAATATATATAATTCTAGAATTTTTAAATGCATATATTCGGTTTGGCAGGTGTCAGTCGTCGTATTGTTATTATGTTTGTTTGCATTTAAGCAAATTGTTATTAATTTGATTGACAGCGCACCTAATTTGGGTGAATACTTGGTTCTATATCTGCTGCTGTCAAGTTTCCGATAATTACTACTAACTACGGATACACAAGTCAAAAAGTGCCTGCTGTTTTTTTTGCCCGTGGGCGTTGAGTGCATTCAAGACGTCGTCAATATTTCAAACAATATATACTCGTATACCACCACAATAAGTACCTAGAGACATGCTGGGCTTTAAACGGTGCACTGCTAATTCGCTCGGCAATATCTCTAAATATAGAATCTTACGAATGACTTCGCAGCTTGAAAATTGTATCTAATAAACACAAATTATGAATTATCAACAAATCTTTTATTTTTGCTCTCCACTCTCCAGAGGTATTAGGAGATTTTAATGAAAACATGCGTAAATAATTGTGTATACAAAAATGTTCATGACGTTGTTATCCACCAAAAGACCATGATCTTCCAGTGGCTTTATTTTTATGCAAATTATCATAGACAGAATAAGAATAATAAGTGAAAATATCTGCAAATTACTAAAGCGTTTCGAGACATGGTATTTTCATTCAAAAACAAGAAGAAATTTTATGTGAATTGGCGGCACAACTTTGAAATACCCTGTGAAGATACAAGTTTTGTTCGAGCTGATTTCGGACATGCCGATTAGTACAAGTATTTTCCAGGGTACAACAAGAAAACGTGACGAACCACTATAAACATTTTAGCCGTTCAGTTGCAGCCAAATATGCGGAATTTCTAAATAAAAAAAAAGTGTTCGTTACCTGGACAGACAGACTATCTTGGCATATATCAAGGCAATAAAGTAGAATTATTATACTTGGAATTTAAGTAATCCTTCTAGTATAAATTGTAAGTTCCAAATACGTTGCTGTACGAGTATTTCCACTTAATTAGCTAGGGAAAAATGATGGCGGTAATTTTCCAATTAACGAAAATTGAGCAGACCGATTCGAAAAACATTTACTTTTGATATATAATTGCCTTTCTGACCCAAAATCAATGACGTCAAAAGCATTTGGCAATGTATTAAATTTAGAACTCTTAATCGTGTTTATTTATGCGATTTTTTACCAGACCGCTGGCTAAATCGTTTTAATTATGAAATAATTTGTTAAAAATAGTTTCGATTTGGCTTATCACTTAATCAGCTAATCGGTAGCCAATTTTATGCAGAAACGACTGAGTTCAAATGAACTAGACGTGAAATATTAAATTGGGGAAAATGTGAAATAATTGAACTGTTGTATGTTTTTATTCCTTGGCTTGTGAATAAAAATGCTGAGGACCCGGAAATATCGTCGATAAAAAACCACAAAAGCCAATATTTCAAATTCCAATAATTATATTTTGTTAGAGATCGCTACAGACATTCCTCCAATTTATAAATGTCGTAAATAAAATACTTTACACAAATCAACAGTATATCAACTTTAATGTCAACTCGTCTGTCGTTGCTTTTATTCATATTATTATTATTGTTATTATTTATGTACACACTTTTGAATTAGTATTAATAATAAGCATTCAATGTCAAGCAGATCGTCTCGAGAATTGCATAAAAAAAAATGAAATAACTGAAATGTAAAATAAAATAAATAAATTCGAATGGAAATCGCATAGCGTGCAGAATTTAAAGATACAGAGAACACGATGTAAGGCAGGAATTCAGGGGGAGGGGAACTGAAGGGTCGCCAACTTGCACTTGAAACCACACAATTGAAATTGAAATTGAAACGAATGAGCAATTTTAACAGATATTAAATACAAATATGTCAAATATATATTTTACTTTATTGCTCGGCCACGGAGTAAGCAGCTGACAAGCGTTTGTTGCTGCCGCCAAAATTTAACAAAGATACCCTATAGAAAGTTACAAATCAGGTATGCTTGATGAATTACCATAAACAAGTTTTTATATTTACAAAATGTCCTCTTTCAAAATTGCTAGTTTTCTTTAATAAAATACTATAAAAATTAAATTACATATCAAAACATTACAAAACTGTTTCCAGGGTATCTGCTAACGTATGAAAGTTTATTGTCTTATTTTTTGTGAGTGTTTATTGTTTTTGTTGAGTATTGTTAAAGTGTCGTTGTCAAAATTAACTAGAATTTAATTCAATTGAATTTTTGGTCACACTTCACACACCGACGACTGCGATCAAAAGCCAATTCGATATCGTCATAACTTGTCGTTAACGTGTCGTTCGAATAAAGACCCTGAGCACATTGGGAATTGGGAGTTCTCTCTTCCAATGCTCAACACTCGTCTTTATGTGAATATCGCGTGCAATAGTGTTCAACCTTGAAGACATATTGATGCCATATACGATACGTTCAGATGCACTTGCTAACTGAGCTCCAATCAATTAAATTGAAAATAGCGAATGTGAAATTTATTTTGCATACCAAAGTGAAATTTCCGTGTAATGGTGCCAAAAATTTTTGTCGAGTTATGGGATAAAATGGAGAAGCCTTTTCTATTCTCAAGAATTGCATTTTTCAAGGTTAGGTTCATGATATTTATGAGCTAATTGACCTTAATATATTTATATTTAATGAAAACTGTTGGAATTTCTTATCGGTTTCAATTCCAGATATTTTAGATACACGATAAAGAACCACGAAAAATAAACATTGTACGCCCATGGAATTGATTATCAACAAAATCGGAAATTTTAATGAGTTGAGCAGTTGGGTGTTAACATCTATTTTGCGTATTGCCCGATCGAATTAATTTATTTGTTTTTATTGTACCCAATGTCGTAGACAATAACATTTGAGTTAACAATAAATATCAGCTATTTTACAAACTGTAATAAAAAACTTGTTTATTTTGCAAACTTTGCTCAAATTTCTATGTTTTAATTTAAGTTAGAAGTGACATTATTATCATATTAGTCAACTGTGTGATGGCAATGACCAAATTCTCTGACTTTTCCATCAAGGCCTTAACCAGACAAATAGATAAGGTTGAAATATGTATGGAGACTAATGTATATCCTGTAAGTTTAAGTACATTACTTTCAAAAATATTTCAAACAATTCAGAATAATGGCATGGCAAATAAGCAAAAAACAACCAAGAAACAAGTTTTTAAATAGGGTAGAAAAGGGGATCCATAAAATTGTGTTTCTTAATTTTTAATCTCAAATTTTATGTTCTCATAAAATGTTTTGTTTTCCTTATTTAACATTTTTCAATTTAAAATGCATTTGACTAAAATTTTAATAAATATTTTATGTGTATAATAATTATAAAATAAATCAATTAATATTTTTCAATCTTTCACAAGTTTGGCATACCCCTGCAGGCACTGCAGCATAGGGTATTACTAACGGTTTAGATAAGGCTAGCGACTGTAGTCTTTGATATTGAATTTATGTACTATGAACAGTTTTCCAAACAAACGGATTACTGTTCAACTGACGGACAAGGAACTCGGTGATGCAATCAATTGAAATGTTTAATCCCAAGGCGGATGATAGTATTGATCATCTGTGTTATTGCTGTCGATTAGTCGATATCACGCTCCGCATTCCACAATCCACAATTCACAGTCTACAATCACAACAACCACAACAAATCCATAGACAACAACTGAGGTTCTCTGACCGAATTGAATGACTTGACTTGGCGATGACGTGTTGACGTCTTCAAGTGGACAGCTTATGAGTATTACAAAAAATAAAAAAACATTGCAAGTTAATCAATCTAATTGATTACAGTTGTCCTTGAACTACTTGTTTTCTTTTTACCGATCACATTAAAGATAACAGATTCAACGATTTCCAAATGTTTTCTCGATGTAAAGTGACAGATTTCAAGAACCCAAAACCAGAATTTCACGCACTTTACCCGTCTGAGGTGTTTGTCATATGTTTGTTGTTGTTTGTCCAGACAAAAACATAAATATTTTATCACATGACTTAAATACATTGGAATGCTGTACTGTCTGACAATTGCCGGAATATAAATATCGTTCGGTGTGCACGGAATTGGCAATAATAATCAGCTAAGTACCTGATAGAGTATAAATGCCTGCTAATTGAATGCCTAATCATGTTTTTTTAGGCCAATTAAACCGCCAATTTTGAGCATTCTCCGTCGGACATATGGCTAAAAAAATACCTATCGATAATATCGATATCGAACAATGCCCCAAATCCCCAAACACTCAAGAAGCGTGCCAAGAGTTTGACTAGTCAAATTCCATTCAATATGACGTCTCAATTATATTATTTATAAAGACGACACACCGCGGACATGTTGTCATCATCATTATAAATAAATAATTGGTTTATTGTACTTCCAATTGAATTCAAGTTCAATTGCTAAACTGCATGAATTTATTCTTTTCTACTCTGTAATATTACAAATCTAGCTAATTCTATTTTGGTATAAAATTCTTATTGAAATCTATCCTTCTTTGCTTTGGAATGCAACAAGCATTATTTAATATCATTGTTACTATGGAACATTTAAAAGTTACTGCCAAGTTCTCAATCGTTATCATAAGGAAGTCAATAAATATTATCGGTTCTGTGTTCAATCTTCTTCTTTCCCCTGAAAAATGTCGTATGCGTCGTCATATTATTGTTTATCATATATGTTTTTTGGTTACTACTCATCTTTAGGTAAATAGAAAAGCTGACAAAAAATATTTTATATAGTATATGCGTTATTACTCATCCCAATTGCATTCGTTGTACGAGTAAACGATCGTATAAGATACGATTGGAATGTCTGTTAATCATCGAACCGTTTGAGAAACGGAAAAGGGAATTCAATTTTAACTTATATGTTAAAATATGAGGACTTTCATTTATACATTAGACAAAGATCAAGTTTACTTTGTCTACGAATATTCCATGTCCGGTTTCTCAAGTTCCCTTGTTTGTTTGTGTTTCTGTTTGCCCAAAAGCGATTTTCATAATTTGGCATTACTCAGACAGAAATCGGTCATAAAACTTAAGTTTAATGTCATGCAAATGGCGACACTGGGAATTAGTAATGTCGACGTCTGATGGCTTTATTTTGGACTCTTGATATGCTCTCTGGCGGTTATGGATATGAGGGTTGCAACTTGTTTCTTAATTAGCTTTCTTAATGTGTCGGCTTATTTTGCTTCGTCTTTTTTTTTGTTTATTTTCATCTTATCTTTGCCACATAAACATCAACGAATTTATTTGCCCATTTGAATTCACACAATGTTTACAAATCAAGTTAATGACGGATCGATTTAGAATCTTTGAATGCCCTTTAAGTTCATTTGCAATTCCCTATTAAAGCTTACTTTTACTTACTTTGAGCCCAAAAGCTGATTTCAATTTCGAGAGTATGAGAAAATACAAGTTTCCCAAATAGATATTGCAGAAGCTGCGCAAATTGTATTCATTTCTGGATTGTATTTGCAAATTCCTGCATTGGAATTATGTGAAAAACAGAAGCTACTTATTCGCACAAATGATGCCAAGTGAAATGGCAGACAAAGAGACCCAGATTCGAGTATTACGTATCAGATCAAATCGATTCGCGTCATCTAGAAGCCCATTTTCTTCTGCTGGTATCTTACGTGCAAATACAAAATTGAATTGATATTAACAAGATATTTGATTCAAATTTCACACTGTTTTGTCAAAACTGATAAATAAATTCATTCATACGAATAACACAGTTAGTATTTCATTTCGCAAATATATAAATTTCACTATTTTTATTTTTTGAGAAACCTTAGTCTTGCTTTTTTATTTGTTTTCAGATTTTATAGTTGTAGATGGTATTAGAACAACTGTAAAAATAAAATGGCTATATTCCTAAAGTTTAGACTTTTTTGTCCATTTTTATTTATTATTACAAATAAATAACTAGTAATCTTCAACGAATTTGACTAGTAATAAAAACAAAATAAATCAAACGAGTGTCTTTTAAATTATCAAAACACTTTCTTGACTAACTGTATCTAATATAAATTTTTTATTTGTTTTGTTTGTTTGTGATAACCTTGAACTTAAATTGAGTGCAATTAAGTGCCTATGTATATATATACAGATATTATATCAATTTTATTTGATAGTAAATACAAACAAGCAAACAAACATTCAAAATATTCGTAAATTAACTGCGCAGAAGAAAGCTCACGCCTTTGCCCCAGCCAAAGGTCTTGGCAAACAATTTAAGGAATTTTACCCAAAAAAAGAACTTTATGTCTGTATTACATATCACAGGTTAAAATCTGGCCAGACAGACGTGATACTAACGAGAAACACTGTTAAGCATACACACAGATACGGCTTGGTGTCTTTGCATCTTCCCAGGAATTTCCTTATAAAGCAATTATCTGTTTGCATTGGTGGAGCCAACAGCAATTGTTGACAGTCTGTTACTGTGAGCAACGCTGTTACAGTGAGAGCGGCTGTGTGCTCTCTCTCTTTTGTTACAGCCACCCACACACAACAGTGTTTGATCACAATCATTGCAACGGCTAACTTAACAGAGCAGCTAAGAGAGATCATACGTGCTATTTCACACAGTAGCGATGTACATAGTTAGCAAAATAAGCAGAACTTGGCTGCAGACAGTGTTACTGTTAACTTAACAGAGCTGATACAGCGAATGCAAGTGTGCTCTCTTGCTCGCAGCCACCTACACACACAGCGACATACAGTGAGAGCAATAATAACATCCATAACGTAAGGCTTAACAGCGGCGACAGCTTTGCTTTGGTGGTGCCCAATAACTTTTATTGAATTCAGTCAACGGCTGAACGCGATCGCGAATACAACGCGTTACAAATTAGTGCGGCAAATTTTATGATTAGTTAAAGAACTTATTGGCCATAAAGTGTTAAGTTTACATACGTAGTACCTCCCATAAATTGTGCAAGCTCAAAAAAGTTAGTAATTTTAAATAATTTATTGCAACGTTTAACGGTGAAACTTTTTATGTGTTTTTAAGTACAAACTATTAACAAAATAAAAAATTGGAATCAAAAAAATTTAACGATTTAAAACTTAGAAAAAAATTCCTATCGTGCGAAAATGTGAAAGAAGTGGAGAAATTCTTACTCTTTTTTAACAAGGATTTACTTTCTTTAAATTCGTTGTAATCTAAATATTTTTAAAAGAAATTTGTTGAAAAAAACATTTTGCCATAATGATGTATTAACTATAATATTTTTAAATAACTAACTGCAATATTTAAAAGCTTTTGAAATCTATTAATAATAATGGAGTTTCTAAAGTGATTCGGGCCAATTATAAAATGATTTTTGGCGCCAGTTTGAATTTTATTTTGTTACATCAATTAACGATTTCGGGGAGTAACAGCTCATTAATAATTTCCAATTAATTAGCGAATGAAACTTTCAAATATATTAGCACAAAATTATAAACGGGTTCGCCTCGAAAGACCAAAAAAAAATAAATCAGATACGAAAACAATGCGGATAAAGAATTGCGAACCTTAGAAAAAATGTTTGAAGACCCCGCATGATTCAGATGCTATTTTTGAATCCATTCGATAATTGAATAAATGTCGTAGCACTCAATAAAAAATAATCACACTATAAGCATAAAACACAAAAAACTCACGAAACAGGAAAATCTATTTGCGATTTGCATTTAAATAAATAATAAACCTTCTTTATTATTATTATTTGTTTCTTATTTATCTATTTTTTTTTTTTTTGATAATCGTTCGTTCTGAAAGTCAAACAAGTTTAATGCTCTGTCATAACTCTTGCAAAATCCAAGTCCGGAACCCGGAGAAAAGGGGCGCTTCTAGAATTGGCTTTATGCCTCCCATTTTCAGTGTTTCTTTTTGAATTTTTTTGTTGTATTTTGCAGTCTTGGCGTAAATTTAAATTTGGTGCTGAATCAAAGCTAAAAACTTTCGAGTTTAAAATGGTTTTAATAGCTGACATCATCAGAATTTTTTAAAAAGGTTTACTGTTATATGATGGCTGGCGTCTTGAACTTTGTTTATTGTGATTGGTTTTTGTATATCCAATAAGGTATTTCAATTTGGTACCACAACTCGAGAGTTATTTATTTATGCTATTGCTTTCCAAGTAATCAACAATTGAATTTAATTTAAAATATTATTTAAAGGGTATCTATTTGTTAATACCCTTTACACTTTACCTTCAATTTTATTTTCCAATGCATGAATTGAATTTGTGATGAGCGCGAGTTTTTGAATGATTTCCATAGCTTTAGATCCAGTTATTTACTATACCAAAAATATATCAATTAATACTTTTAAGTGCTACGCAGTAGCTGAGATTAGGAAGCTTGGAAAACCAGTTTATGACTCTGTCTACCGTTAAGCAAACTACCAATATTTTGGCATGCATAATTGAAATTCATAGTCTTAATTAGTGTTTGATGTTCATATTTATCGTTGCACGGAACGTTTACGTAGAATTCAAATTTAAGTGGCTGATAAGCACTGGGAATGCTAATTTGTTGACAAATTGCAAAGGTCTTATCTAATCGCAGCATCAAACTTCGCGCACAATGAGCTCACTGAATGCAAAAAATAACTTAGATTAGATAAAATATTTCTGCAAATCTATATATAAACTACATTATATTATTTTGATGATATTCATATTTTTAATTGATTTTCCAAGCAAAATTTGAATTAATGAAAGATATATGCTTAGAAAAATACAATAAAATGCAATGCAAAGTTAAATCTTAGCGAGTTTTGCTGGTTAAATATTTAAAACAAAATTTAAGCAAGTTAAAATCGGTTTTATCCTTATCTGCATTATTTTTCAAATGATTTAAATTTTATCTGATTTTTCCACATAAAATGATTAAAAAGGGCAGTTTATTTTCCAAATATTATTATTGTTACTATTTTTAAAAATTTTAAAATATAAATAAAATATTTAAAAAAAAAATAAATAAAGAATGCAATGAAATCTTAATTTAGTTAGTTAAATATTTAAAACAAATTTTAAGCAAGCTAAAACTTTACCTGTATTTTTCTTCAAATTATATAAATTTAAGTTGATATTTGCCACTGAAAATAGTTATAAAGTGCAGTTTTTGTTGTTTTCCTACTGATTCCACGTAAAATTTATTTTAAAATGTTAAAATTTTAGTTGGTATTTTTCCTACTTATAATTCACAATGGAATTCTCCTTGCTGATCTTTACATTGTGTGTTTGTCTCGAATATTTTTAGTTGCACTTAGCTAGCTGCATTTCCAAGTCAAAGCAATGGCTGTCAAGGGCATCCTGATGTCGCTGATGCTGGTGCTGTTGGGTCTGGTCCTGGCCAGTGCCTATGATCACACCCTGAAGCTGGACTTCCCAGGTCCGTATTGTGCGCGGCAGAATACGTGTTGCAAGGATCGACGTGATGGCTGCTCGGTGCCCATTTACGGTAAGTTTCTGCTAGATCTTTTTGCTGTACATAAACTAATAAACTAATCCATGCTGTCTGCAGATACGCTGTGCTACTGTGATGAGTTCTGCGATCGCGATCACTCCGGCGACTGTTGTCCGGACTATCGCTCGTTCTGTTTCAATGAGCCGGATCCGGGTCTGGTGATGAGTTGTGTGCACAACGGCATCTATTTCCACAAGTACAACACCACGTGGGACAACTGCAATGAGTGCCGTTGCCTGGATGGCGGTGTCGTCCAGTGTGATACGGATCTGTGCCTTACCGACGATGAGATCGTGCGCAGCATCAATTCCATACATCAGTTGGGCTGGTCGGCACGCAAATACGACGAGTGGTGGGGACACAAGCTCAGCGAGGGATTGCGTCTACGTCTTGGCACAAAGGAGCCCACATATCGTGTAAAGGCCATGACACGTCTAACCAATCCGGCCAACGATCTGCCAAGAAAATTCAATTCCGTTGAGAAATGGGCCAGCTTCATCTCCGAGGTGCCGGATCAGGGCTGGTGCGGCTCCTCTTGGGTGCTCTCCACCACATCGGTGGCATCCGATCGCTTTGCCATCCAGAGCCAGGGCAGGGAGATCGTCCAGCTCTCACCGCAGAACATACTCTCCTGCACACGTCGCCAACAGGGCTGTGAGGGCGGTCATCTGGATGCCGCCTGGCGGTACCTCCACAAGAAGGGTGTCGTCGATGAGGAGTGCTATCCCTACGTTCAGCACAGGGACACCTGCAAGATTCAGCGCCACAACAGTCGCTCCCTCAAGGCAAATGGCTGCCGACCGGCATATGGGGTTAATCGTGATAATCTCTACACAGTCGGACCGGCATACAGTCTGAGCGGTCAGGCGGATATTATGGCGGAGATCTATCATTCGGGACCCGTGCAGGCCACCATGCGTGTCTACAGGGACTTCTTCTCCTATTCGGGCGGTATCTATCGCCAGACAGCTGCCAATCGTGGTGCTCCCACTGGCTTCCACTCAGTGAAGTTGGTGGGCTGGGGAGAGGAGCATGATGGCGTCAAGTACTGGGTAAATAATGTTTCAGTTATATACAATTTCGAAGAGAGCTTTAAACAAGTCCCACTTATGATACAGATAATTAACTATCTATTTTAATCTGTAAGTTTTTTTGAGTTAGTCCCAAAAATAGCAAAGTTTTTCATACAATGGATGGGATTTTAACCGATCTGTTTTAGTAGCCCGAATTCAAACAAACTTCATCAGGTTGTTAGGAACCTTTCTAAATAAACAATCAGTTAATTTGAAAAGGAGATCTCAAAGTTTAACTAAGTTGTTTAATAGACATTCCTAAATAAACAACCAGTATATTTGTATATACAGATATATAAAAAATTAATAGAGTTGTTTAATAGACATTGCTAAATTGACAATCAGTTAAATTGAAAAATATATATCAAACTTTAACACTGTTGTTCTTAGGTAGGTAATAATTTCATTGGATCTTTTATTTATCTGTAAATGACTGCAAATCTCTGCAATTATCTTCCTTCATTTAAAACATTTCCAAATATTTTCCATTCCAGATCGCAGCCAACTCGTGGGGTCCTTGGTGGGGCGAGCACGGTTATTTCCGCATCGAGCGCGGCACCAACGAATGCGGCATTGAGGAGTATGTTCTGGCTTCCTGGCCGCATGTGTACAACTACTTTAACACGAAGTCGGTTTAAGTTGAACGGAGCAAAAACCTTTTTGTAATCTCGAGCTATGCAGTGACGAACAATTTATCTCATGTTTCAAAATTTTCCATTTGCTCCGGCACTGAAAGTGAATTAGGCGCTTCTTCTAATTGTAAATTTATGCTAGAACTTAGGATACTAAAACGATTAGCTTTAAGTCGCGCTGAGACGACGCAAACATTGTAAGCTGCCCCAGCTCCCGAAATCCCCTCCACGCATCCAATCGAGCTCTAATTTTATAGCCTGGTGATGATTCTTATTACCAGTATTTTAATCAACTAATTTACTGAAATCGAAGTATGGAGAGCTGCTATATCAATTCGTAATCCGTAATTCGTAACACGATACTGCCGCATTAACTGCACCGTCCTCCAATCTGCCACCTTAACTCCTATCTCACTTACAACTGCCACAACAAATTGATAAAAAATAGCATATGATTTTTTCTAGTGAAACTCGGTAGGGAATCCCTTGAAAAGAAAAGTGATCAAAGTATGGTTTGAGACATGTGTAGGAATTATTAGGGTTTATGTATTGATGAATTACTCCGCCTATGCTTAACTACTCATGTATTGTATTGTAAATGAAAGTTAACTGATTCATAAACCGATCTAACGTTTTCGGCTTATAATGTATGTATATTTTTAATAAAGGAATTGTATTTCGTGTTAATTATGCTTTTCTTTTTAGAATTCTATACGTATTCCATTGTTGATATTGATCAGTAATGGAAAATATTCAAATAATTGTTTATTGCTTTAAAATCTCCAATAAATAAAGTATAATAATTTCTTCTTAGTTAGGTGGTGGTTAATTAAAACACTTAAAGACTACTTCTAAAGATTTTCTAAAAACAATTTGATCTTAACTTTATTTTTCCACAATCCAATCCAAATTGCATATAATGATTACTTTATATTGGTAGGTATTATAAGTATTTCATTTAAGGGGTTTTTTTTATTCATTTTGTTTAACAATATTTCACATGTGTGTTGTTTTGCAGCGTGTTAATGAATACAATTAAATAAAATACAATTCTTTTGAGGATAATAATTTGTAATTACATAACTAAATACGCGATTATATGATAAGGGAAAATCATCGAGAATGTTGATACTTTGCACTTAGAATTATACAATCAAATTGGATATTAAAGTCATAAGCAATTTTTTTATAATGGAATTTGTTTCTTTAAGAAAACACAGTTTACACAGATTTTGATCGTATTGCAATGTTCGCGTGCGTCGTGTTTTTGCATTGATCTAATTCGTCCAGCCTTTTAAAGATTGGATTTACTATATGTAGACTGATAAGTAGCGTTACAAAAATATTCGTGATCGAGGGGCGTTGTTTGCTAAATGAGAACTGTTCCAATTGAAAAGAATGTCGAGACAAGTTGAACACTAATTCAGTGTGATACCAGCAAAGGACACTTCCAGGGTTGTGTCATTGGACTCCATGCGACTACGTAAATGCGCCAATGTATTTTTATAATGGCTCTCGATCTGTTTGGTTTCCTCGCTAGGCTCCAGATTGGGCAACTCTTCGTTAACCTTGGCAATAAGCTACAAAATAATATAGTTACTAGTTTTAAATGGTTTTCTTAACAGTTAAAGGTGTTACCTGATTCAACATGGCCACTGTGATGAGAGAATTGCCGCGTTCAAAATAGAAGAGATAGTGATTCAATAGCTCCACATACAATTGCACTTGAACGCCAGTGTCTAGGCACTGTGATGCAATACGCGCGCCCTTCTTCAGACAATCGAGCGTTCGCTTCTCATCGCGCATTTCCTCACCATTTTGTCTAGGTAAATAAATATTGTAATATATATAAATGTATTCCATTAGCTGCACTTACTTGCCACTCCAGAAGAGCGCCGCACAGGCCACAACACCACGACATTGATCCGGCTTCTTTAGTAGCTTGGACGCAGCTAACGCACAGTTGGTGCGGAGAGGTTCAGCGTTCTCCTCTCCGAAACAGGACATCTGTTCAAATGTCGACATTATCAGTGTGATGGCTGCAAGTTGTGCCTTTGAGTCGGATATCTCATCCTCATACAGAGAGAAGGCCTGCGTCATGAACTCATAAGCCACAGTCTCGTGATTTGTATAGCGTATCTCGCCAATCACCAGCGCACCCTGTAGATACAAACGTAATGCCAAATCGGGCAGATCTGCTTTGGCCAAAGCGCTGATTGTGCTGTGGCAATACTGGACAATCTTTTGACATTTTTTATCCCAGTTCTCATCCTGCTCGGCAATGGCTTTGTACTTAAACGACAATTGATAGGCCGCAAACACTAGCGGTGGCAGAACATGCTTTAATCTTTGGCCACCGCCATTGCCTAAATGCTTGCGCGCCGTTTGCAGCATTTTATACTGCATATCCGGCTCCTCAGATTTCAACAGGTGTATAAAGCTGTTAAACAAGTGATAATATAGAAGATTTCATTTTAAGCTTTTACAGGATATTTAAATTTAACTTACCGCGCCACAACGCCCTGTTCCTCAGCAAATTCCTCGGCATCAGTGCTAATATTTGTGGTGTTCGTCTCGTCATCCTTGATCAGCGGTGTTATGATCGTCAATATGTTGTCTGCTTGCTCTGCTGTGGTCACCTGGGTCTCATTCTCCAGTATGTTCATGACCAGATACAATGCCAACGATTTGCGCGAGGTGTAATCGAACTTTTCCAGCAGAGGACAAAAATTGTTTAGCTGTATGATGGTCAGAGCATTGTTGTAGAAATCAATGCAGATCCTCAAAAGGCGAGACAGTTCCTGGTTCACAGACAACAGATGCGAGATGCTATAATTTAGGGAAATCTATTAATTGAGAAACTTAAAAAAGATAACCACAACTTAATTACTTGTTCATGTTCATGCGATCAAGGATTTGTGCAGTTGTACCCAGCACTTTGTCCACGTAGTCGACACGATCGGCATACACTTTTTGCGCCAGACTTAGTAAGGCGACTTGCAGGGAGATTGTGTCCTCCAGCGGCATATCCGTGCGGGTTTGCACAATGTTAGCCACCTGCACACTGAACACCTCAAATAACTCTACTTCGGCGGGTATAATGGCATCTATAGCATTACCGCTTGTCTAAAATAGGATTTGGATATTTATTGATTAGGAAATCAATCAATCAGTTAGTGAATTGAGCAACTCACCTTGCCACTGCGTTGGTTATACGCCGCCAGACGTTCAATCAGCGATATAATAATGTTCTTAACATTTACACCAGTCTCCAGTTGGGCGCAAGACTTTAGGAACGGATCAAGCGTCTGAAGATGAAACTCATCGGGGAATACTTGTATAATACACTCCATCAGATACTCTTGGGCAATGGCATCCCGACAGCTGACCACTTGCTCCAATATTCCAGGTAATATCAGACGCTTGTAGGTCTCTAGTGTGGCGGATTCCAACTGGGAAAGTCGCACCAGATTCGTGCCCACCAATATTTTCAGTTCTTCACGTTCCTTCTCCCTACGTGTCTTCTCGCTGGAGTGCCCCTGATGCTGCATGCGCACCCACAGTTTATTCATCTCAGCGAAATTCGTAAGCACAAAGTCAATGGCATCGTAAACATTTCCCTCATGCTCATTTTCCGCCACCAGAACATCGGGTAGAATGTTACGTGTACACTGCAGCAGATAATTGCGAAGGAATAGACCGCGTAATGGATGCTGTACACCTCGACACATTTCCACCAGATCCTTCAGAATACTCCGCTTTAGCGTCGAGTCGTTCTTTATATACACAATTCCCACCGTGATAAGCAGATATAAACGTGGAGCTATCGTATGCGAGTACTGGACAAGTTCGTACAGATCTGTCTCCTTGTGGCTCTTCTCACTAAGATACAATTCTAGGTGGCACAGCTCATTCGTGACGGCCATGTCTGTGAACAGATTCGATTTTGTGTAAGTATCTAATATTTTTATTTATTATTGGAGCTACTTACACAACTCGTAGTAGCTCTTAGGAGACAACATTGAAGTGCGCAACTCGCTCAGCATCGTGCTGGCACACTTGAGCGCGTCCAGCATGCGCTCTTTGTCCAGAAAATGATTCATTTGGAATGCCTGTTTGCGCGCCGCACCAACCGCCTCGGCTAGCAGCTTCTCCTGGTCGTCCAAACCATTGGGCATCGTCTGAAACGAAACATAGCAAACGGTGTTTGGTATACTAGGCCAATCTCTGATAGAACGCGAATACATGGGACTGAATGGCACCGACACAATTTGAATATGAATTAAGAGAGAAACCAAAATGAGATGAGATAAGCACCGCCAGCTCAGCGAAGATGATAACACAGCAACGAGCTTTAAAATGGGACTGCGTTCCTCTTTGGGCGTGTTTACAATACTATTTAAGAGATAGGCGCATGTTAAGTAAATAGTAGTAGAATTTTATGTGGTAGTAGTAGTAGGTAATGCATGAAGTGGGTGGAGTGTAAATTTGCAGTGCTGTTGTTGTTGGTGGTGTCGATGAGTGTTGTGCGTGGCGTATTTACCCTGGATTGGCCAGCATTGGGCGCTTGACCGCTGTACGTGGACGGACTCCAGGGATACATGCTTGGATGGTATTTGGTGTGCTTGATATTGTATGTGGTTGGTTATGTGGACTCCTCTGGTTGCACTACTATTTTGTGCCGCTTGCAAAGTGGCGATTTTTTTTCTTGCACTTTATACGGCACTTGCGTACGTTGAAATCTCAATTTCCGTTTGCTGGCGTTTACGGTTCGGTATGGGTCGCACTTACCATTACAGCAGCGTTGAATGTGGGCGGAGCAAGGATGCAAAAATTATCTTAAATTAATGTAATTTTTTTCAATAGTTTTGTACTCAGTGTGACCAAGTTTGCGTACACGCAAGATACGTACTTACGCAATAGGATTAAATACTAAAAGTACTAAAGCAACTAAAATGAATACCTGGTCACACTGTTTATTCAGCTGAAATTCAAATAAAAAATTACTTTTATATACAATTTATACGAATGGCGACTATTTCTTGTCTTGTTGCTTCTTGCGCAGCTCCTTGCACATTGCATCTTCACTCCCTGCCTCGGATGCTTGAGTTTTATTTTGATTCGATCTGTCGGCCGCATCACGTTCCAACTTTGCGACACCATCGCGCACAACCTTCTCTATGTCATTCAAGAGCGTGGATGCTCCAAAACGGAAACGTTGTGGTGTCAGCCAACGGCTGCCCAGTGTTTCCTTAACCAAGGTCATCCAGGCAATCGCATCACGAACTGTGCGCACTCCACCAGCCGGTTTCAGTCCAACAATTTGGCAAGTGCGTCGCTTAAACTCCTGTATGGCAAAGATCATGACAAGACCAACGGAGAGCGTCGCATTTACCACCTCCATGCCGGTGGATGTCTTGATGAAGTCAGCCCCCGCCATCATGCACACCATAGCCGCCTTGTAGACCTGGAATTGGGTAGATGAGAATTTAATTGTTGCCAGAATTTGAACGGTAAAAAATCTGTTCTTAATATGTATACAGTAGAGTCCTGTTATAGCGACTTTCAAGGGACCGACGATTTACGTTGTTATATCCGGAAGACGCACTATGGAGGTGCTTTCATATAACTTTGTATGGGGACCAACCAACCAAGCCATCGAGGTTCCGTCGCAATAACCGGACTGACACTATAAGCGAAGTCGTTATACCCGGATTCTACTGTATTTAAAGCTCATTTTCTAGCTAATTTTAACGGCTACTTTTTTGCTACTTTTGAATTTTTAACGGTCGCTGGCTACTCACATTTTCCATGGTGCCCAGTTCGCCAATAGCCAGAATGGTCTTGAGAAGAGCATGATCCCCGCAAGCGCTGCGCATAAGTACAATTTCGCTGTAGAGTGTATTCCAGTCGCCCAATATCGCAAGCTGGCGATTGATCACAACATCAATCTCGGTGGCACCAGCCAGAATTGCATGGCTAATTTCCTGAAGTCGCGTCTGCAGTCCATATTGGCCAGTGGGAAATCCTGTGGCCACTGCGGCAATGGCAACGTTTTCCAATTGATTCAACTGTTGAATCGAACTATACGCATCCTTAACACGTGCCGGATACACACAGACAGCGGCACAGTGAATATCCTGCAGGAGCGTACGCTCAAAGTATTTGTCAAAGAACTGCGGCTCAAAGGGATAACAGGCGCGCACACACATCCGACGCACATTAGCCCGAGTATCGTCTCCCGACAGCGACGTTAAGTCCGTCAGCATGAGAGCTCTCAAGGCCCAGGCTATTTCATTCACTCCAGAGACGACACAGCGCTTGGATATACTCGTGGCAATCTCCTCAACCTGACGCAGTGAAATGTGCACAGTCAGCAAAGAAGCATCTGTAGAAGGATAATAATGAGGTACAGGAAGACATAATATCATATATGGATACTACTCACCAAAGGGCAACGTTTTGTTAACAACTAAGGTCTTGAAATCCATTCTGGAAACCGAACTTAGACTTTCAATCAATCAAAAGACTTCTTAGTAATGAAATAATGTGTAAAACTGTTATCCTAAAAGATTTATGTTGACAACTCAAAATTCTTCATATAAATTTTAACAGAAATAGCTTCATTTTGAATTATTGTTATAAAAATTGATTTGTAAATCAAAACAGAACAAATTTTATATGAATAAAATGTTAATGCAAAATCAATTTCAGGCGAAATGATGACCAAAACGTCATTCCGCATGAGAATCGGATATTTTTTAACGAAGTTATGGGTGATCAAAGTTTTTGAAAAAAGTTAAAGGGGTAGGTATGGAAAATCTGATGATATTCGAAAAAAAATGAAAATTATAATATGAACAAAATTTAAATGAATAATCAATTTATAGGCCGAATAATGACTAAAATGACATTCAGCATGAAAATCGGATAATTTTTAATGAAGTTATAGGTGATCAAAGTTTTTGAAAAAAGTTAAAGGGGTAGGTATGGAAAATCTGATGATATTCGAAAAAAAATGAAAATTATAAAATGAATAAAATTTAAATGAATAATCAATTTATAGGCCAAATAATGACTAAAATGACATTCAGCATGAAAATCGGATAATTTTTAACGAAGTTATTAGGTGATCAAAGTTTTTAAAAAAGTTAAAGGGGTAGGTATGGCAAATCGAATAGTGATTGAATAAACTTAAAATTTGTATATGAATAAAAAAAGACAATGACATACTAGTTATTTCTTGTAATTTTTTAATGTATTGTATATAAAAGTTGTCCCAATTTGATGCCCTAAACTGTATAAACTGTATTTGTTTGATTAAGACACACCCTCAAAGTACTCACATATATACACACATCATGGCAAATATTTGTCTGATAATGATTTGTCTACTATTGACGGGACTGTGGGTTAACAGATAATGGGTCAATCAGTCTCTCATATTATTTAATTATTAAAACAAGTTTCGTATATTTGTGACGGCTATGAGGAAAATTTAATTGCGCTAATTACATTATTGCTTTTAAGTGCTTTTAAGGTACTGAACTATTATTGTATCATCGGTGTTTCGCCCATTGTTCCCAGTAGTCGCTCTTCTGCATTTCATACAATCGAGATATTGTGCGATCAAAGGCGAACAGTTCCTCCTCGCCGGTAAATACACTCGATTTCGATGCATGCTGGAAGTCAATGCGATTTTTAAATAATGCGTTGAAAAAGCAGTCGTTTTTTACATACCGTTCCATGAGTTATTTTCAAGTCATCCATTAATACACGATCCGAATCGGATATGTGTGCTTCGTCGCCCACATCGAAAAGATTATCCAGTGGCACATCCGCCGAAATGACAACACGCACTCTGTTGTCGTATAAGGTATCTATTAGTGTTATGAATCGTCGCATATGTGACTTGACATCAAGATTCAGCTGGGGAACGTCGCGTATAAGCACAGTGTGAAAGAATTGTGCGATTTGCAGATAGTCGCTACCTGCCAATGGCTGTAGGGAATAGGTTAATATACGATTTTAATAAAAAACTGTGAGCAACTCACGCGATCGCAAAGCTCTTTGAAATCGCTGTCCAAGATCTGTCCGCAGGTGCGACGAAAAGTCAAATCGCGACCAAAATGTGTGATCGTGCGGGGTCTTATGATATCATTCTCTTCGGCGCACAGAATCTTAAACATGCGATCCATGTTGGCCTCGGCATCTGTCTGACCTATCACGAAATAGTTTGTATCTCCCGATTGGGCAATGCGCCGATAGTCAATCGAGTCCAATTTGGCCAATTCGCAACGATTCTGCAACAATCCAATAAATGGCAAAAAGTTGACGCGTTGCAAACCATTCTTGTATAGATCCTCTGGATGCCGATTACTCGTAGCCACAACAATAATACCCATTCGGAAGAGGTGAGTAAAGAGGCGCTTAAGTATCATTGCATCCGCGATGTCCGTCACTTGGAATTCGTCAAAACAAATGAGCCACGACTGCCGGGCTATTTTCTCAGCCACGGGTTTCGTTGGATCAAAAGGTGTGGGCTTCTCTGAGTTAAAGGCGCGATCTACGGGACCCTGACGCTCCTTGGCTTCGTGGATCTGGGAGTGCACATCCGTCATAAAGGCGGTGAAGTGCACACGACGCTTGTGGTTAATCTAGACAGAAGGGAGAATTCATTATGGCAATCACTATAGCAACAAGGCATTTCTCACCTCACAGCAATCGTAGAACAGATCCATGAGTGTAGTCTTGCCCACACCCACACTACCGTAGATATAGAGGCCTTGGGGGGCGTGGCTGCCCGCGTTCAAATCATCCTCGGGGTCATCTTCATTCGATTTACTGCCAAAGAGCCTGCCAAAGAAACCGCCCCCAGATGATGATGATTGTGTACTTGGCTGATACCCCTTGATGCGCTTGAAGAGCTTATCCAGCGCCTGCATTGTTTCTCTCTGCTTAGTATCCACCATCAGCTGACCTGAACTGACCCGCTTCTCGTACTCGGACATCGGGCACAGGTTGCGGAACTGAAAGGCTACGGCAGTCACTTGGGATCGGAGTAACAACCTCGCCTGGCTGTGGAATGTGCCGCGCACCGCGACAACCAATTGATAGGGCAGCATTTTAAGGCCAAAATATATTTCTATATATATATCACACGGTTTCTGTACGCTAAAGGAATATTTCTGGTCAGCTTAACATATTATTACATAAATCACTAGCGCATTTCCTCGTAGCCGAAACGATGACCGCGAATTTTGCACGTTGGCCGTGAAATTTTGATACTGACCAAAATATAAATTGCCATTCACAATTATGAATGACAGCTGTTCGAACAGCTGTTTTGCAATTCGCAGCTGAACAGCTGATGACTTTTCTAATGAACTAAATCACTGGAACTACAAAATGAACTTGCACACAGTTCAATGATTCCAAATGCGGCGCGCAATTTAAATGTAATTATTCTAATCCAAGAATTCGAAACTCGATTAAAGTCTAGTCAAAATCTGCAAAATGTTGTTTATGAATAGATCTCAAATTTGAGAAACTACCAAAACTAAAACAGCTCTGTTAAACCCCAATACTAAGAATTAAAATTAAATTAAAAACTGCATGTTAAAGATGAAAGTTTACACATTTATTATACACGCATTACACATTTAGTTTTTGTAATTGTAAATGGATTATATTTGTCTCTCTGTTAAACACTCATGACAACTACTTATGGCTGACTTTTGCGATTCTACATAGCTTTTTACAATCAATTTTTAGACCAGTTTGCATCTGGGTATCTTGACCATTGACGTTCCACGGCTCGAATTCATTTCGGTTTATCTTTTAAACTTGGTAATTTTGTTTGGCTTGTTTAATGTTTAATGCTGGACAAAAAATGTATCTAAATATTTTTCACTAATAAATTCATAGACAAGTTTTATAAGTTTGCACATCTTGCTGGATTTTGTAATTTATGAAATTTTACAATTATGTATATTTTAAAGAAAATTTGACAATGCCAAAGAGTTAGTATTATATTTATTATCTTTTAAATTCCATTGTGCTGCAATAGTTTTGATATACATACATACATACATTTTCACATTTATAAGAAAGTAGCGTAAATTTTGTCAAGACATTAAAATGTTTATGGATATTCGTACCTAAGGATATTCATCGTGACATTGATAATTTTAAAATTGTTGTGCAGGACATTTCAAAATCTGATACAGACGGTCCATGTTATCAACATGAATGTCTTAACTCCCAAATCGTTTTCTTTTTTTTTTTGTTAATGTTATCTTTGTAATTTTAAAGTCCAATATTTCTGTAAATCGTTTTTAAAAACTAATGACACTCACGAATTCTCCTACTGGAGTTAACATATATGGTATTGTGTGGTAGCTCTAGTTAAATTTCGAAATGGTCCCGACTAATCTAAGAAACCTATAATTAGTGCCAATGTTGTGCACATGGTTTCTGCAACAAAAATAATTTGTTTGCGTTCTCCAAATATAATCAAAACTCTTAAGAACTACATAATGCGAATTGAGTTTGAAAAATACATATAAATATTTTTTTTTTGGATTTTTTGTTGCTTTTTCAAAGGTCCATTAATGAATATTGAATATTGATAAAATCAATTTGAACAATACGAATATTAATGATTTAAAAATTCAATTTAATTAGCATTATTTTTATATATTATATAATATTAATTTATAATAAATTATATTCGGCAAACACTTGCCAAACATTCTAAAAATCAGTACAATTTATTCATATCTCATTTAGGGTTATAATTTAAATTTAATTTAATCTTTTAAAATTACATAAAATTATTGCTTTTGATTTGGTTTGCATTTAATTGGATTATAATGAACTTATCAAGCCCTGTAAACTAATTTATTGACTGCATTATCAATGATCATCATGGATGTATGGGTTTGATTAAAATAATATAATGAAAGAAAAACACAGTTAAAAAATAAATATTTAAGTATATTTTATATTTGATGAATAAAATTGAATTATATACAAAAGTTTCTGCTCGATTTATACAAATAAAATGTAAATAACTTATGTATAAGTAAAATAATGATATATAGTATATATATATATGTACAATACAGTATTCGTAATACAACTATGAGTTATGAGTCTATTTGTAGCTTGTACGTTTAAGAAACTTAGACAAATCATTGTTGGGAGCTTTTCATTTTATAATCTATGAAAATAATCCTTGGGATTTTCTATGCACCGAATTTTTGGGAAACCAAAAGCTAAATGGTTAAGAAACTAAAGCGTAAAATGTACTTATTCCCATTCCCCATTTTTTTTTTATTGTATTTTTCTCCCATGCTCAGTCGTTGTCTGTGAGAGGTCTGTTTGAGAGGAACTCTTTAGAGCACGTGCAGATTCTCGCAGCTTTTGGACTTGGAATCTCGCGTCCAGACACGTCCCAGCAGCCCCTTGACCTTCAAGCTGGTGGAGGTGCGAGAGCCGCGATATTTACGTGGACTGCAGATGAATAAATAGAAAAAAAGAAGAATGAAAAAACCTATATTGTAATTAACTGCAGGCTGTGATGGATGCGTCGACTCACCTGCTGTGTGCGCTGCCTGGCGGCGTTCCCGCTCCATCCCCCAGCGCTGTTCCTAGGGGACCCAGCGGCGTATTGGCATTGAGGCAGCCGGCGCTGAGGGGGGAGCAGGCTCGACGCTTCGACTTGCGAATGGAACGCTTGCGAAATAGATCTCTGTGAGGAGAGAACACAAAACAGAAAACAGAGAAGCGAAAACCTAGAGAATTACAAGATTGCACAAAGATGTTGTTGGCTATGTAATTGCTTGCCTGGATTTCTCGGGATTCTCGAGCTTGAGTCGTATCTGGGATAAAAGACCGACGAGCAGCTCATCCACATTGTGATTAATGCCCACCGATGTCTCTATGAATTTACAATCATATGCTGTGGCCATGGCCTTGCCCTCTGTGAATGAATACAAAACAAAACAAGTTGCGAATTTTAGTGCCAGGTTAAATCCCAGTTATGCGACAAGTTAATCAAATCAAATTGCGTCGCTTAGTTAAACTCTTAGGTGTGTAATAAAAACCAAACTTGGACAGTTTATATCTTAACACGTTTCTCCATTAAGCTACTCTCTTCACTCCACTCCCACTTCCACTTCCACTCTCTCTCTCTTTCTGTCTCTCTCCCTATCCCTAATACTTTTTCCTGCCACATTTCCTGTCTGCTCTGTAGATTTTGACACGTTTCCTGCGCCTGCTGTCGTTAAATCTGTAGCTATGAGTACAATAAGTAGCTAAATATATGTGTACGTATGTATGTGCTTTGTAGGCTCTGTTCGCTTTTATGACAACTTCCCTGTAGTAAGACTCACTGGTGAATTCACTGGTTATCTATCCTTACCATTGGTTACTGTCATTGGTGAATTCAACATGCAGATCTCACTAGCAATGACACATCCTTATGCCTACTAATGCATTGCATTCACTAGTGAATTCACCAATTCACCGCTTACCTTCGACACAAAATTGATGAATTCAGTGTTTACTTTTGCCTGGTTAAATCATCACCTTCATTTTTCGACTGCTACCAGCAGTAACAAAGGGTACTAGAGGGCTCACACACACACACACACATACACACAAAGTGCACATATACATATGGACATTTTTATTAACGATGTGCGAAAAAGTTGTCGCCATTTTATTAGATTTTGATAGGATGTTCTCCTTTCTACTAAACGGTGCCAGTTTATTATGAACCTTTTTTTTATTAAACTTCTATGACGACAGTGGCAACTTTAAAGCTTAAACAAGATATTTGCTAGAAATTTGCTAATTTTCACCCATTTTCCTTTCCCTGGCGTAAGCTTAACAAAAGTCCGTTGGGTTCTCGGTCCGTCGTTTAATTAAAAGCAAACAAAACACATAAACAATGCAAACAACTTGGCAGCCAAAAGGCGACTGCAAAACTGCATTTTAAGCTGCTAAAATATAAGATATAGACAGCTAAATATATACATTTATAGGCAAGTTGGATATATAAATATTTTCAACATAGAACTTTACATAAAACTTATTTACTTTAATACAAAGTTAAGCGACAGATAGATTAAACTATTATTTCCTATTATGTATCATTATATATATTGTAATACATATATATAAATGTCCATAAGCAATTAAAAAAAAATCAGAAAAGAAATTGTTTCTCTGCAAATATTTTTATGTAATTTTCCCTATACAATTACTTAAATGTTGCTTTAATTTTCTTTACGGAAAATACACATTTAACTTTCTTTTCGATTAACTTTTTTTGCTATAATAAATTTTAGGGGATTTTGCTGAAGATTTTGAACAGGTTGTTGGGTTTCCTAGAATTCTATAAATGTTTTATGAAATTTGGGGCTGCCTCTTTGCATTGACAACAATAGAAATGGGCTTATTTGAACATAAGCCGCAGGAATAAAATGTAATCAATTTGGCGCTTAAAAAAATTGCCAGCATCCAGCGAGGCACAGTGTACTTGTTGGTCGTCCCCGCTATTTTCTTTCCCCTCCCCCAGCCTATGCCACCCCTCAGTCCGGTGTCCGGTGTCCGCTTTCCTTTGTCATATGACCTAAATTTGAAGCTTTCTTTGTTGACGCAGACACTTCCGTAAGCGGCCATTAAAGACAAATGCAATTTGTGAAAATATTGAATATCTTAGATGAAAGCCAGGCCCGTTGGCTAAAGTTTATAAAGGATGCTAACAGTCTACAAATCTTTTGGTCATTTAAATTCAAATTCAAAGCAAAACATCTACTCATAATCGACGCTGAAATACCCTATACAAAAATACTGGCAGTTTTGAGTTTTAAAAGCCTCTCACATAATAATAAATTATCAAAAAAAGCTTATTGTCTACGATTCGACTTTTTAAAAATATTAAGTCTGTTATTGTATGAATTTAGTTGTTTCAGCGTTTAACTTGTAATTTTAATTTGATTGTGGAGTTTTTGAAAGCTTTATATTTCCCAAAATCTAAATCATTTTTCTAGTTTTATTAGTTTTGAAACTGTATAGATATGAATAAAAAAGTTGAGAGGAAATAAGAACATTTTTGGTTATTTATTAGGATATCCTAAGCTTTTACAAATATTGACAGAGATGGAGAATTATGAAAATGACATTCTAAACCAGTTAAAATATTGACATAGTTTTGTAGGGTATGTTAAGTGGATGTACTTGAAAAGACATAAAAGTAAAGTGAGCGGACAACACAGCAGGAGAGATTGACCTTCAACTGTTTCACGTTTAACGATGGTTTCAGCTATCTATATATTCAATTTTATATATATCCATAATGTAGCTGTGTGTGTGTGTGTGTGTGTGTTAGACATACAGATTATCAACTTCCGCTTGATCGACTTTCATTGAAAAACCAAAATTAAAGCGACTGCAGCTGTCAGACGACGCTTTTGTGCTGTCCTTTGCAATGTCCTTACAATATAACCACACACACACAAACACACACACACACACAACACACCCACACACAAACACTCTCTCTCTCTCTCTGTCGCGTGTTGTAGCTATTTTTACAGAGTTAAAAAAAGAAGAACAATTAAGAGTAAAATCCAATCGAGCGCATATTTTGAAGTGTTAATGAAAATACTGAAATCGTTTAGTGATGCGCATTATCGTTTATTTACCTTCGGACGTAACGAGTCGACTCCTGGCCAGGTCCGCTTTGTTCGATACCAGTATAACGGCTTTCTGTGCGATATTCTGATTGGTCCATAGCACCTGAAGCACCTGCTCTGCAATGCTAAAGCTGCTGCGGTCGGCGGCTGAATAGATGACGCAGTAGCCATGTGGATCATAGTTGGTCAAGCATTCATCCGGCTGTGAGAGCACAAAAAAAAAAAAAAAAAAAAAAAAAAAAATAAAAATTAAAGGAGGAAAAAAGAGGAGGGTCTGTCTGTGAAGACAGCTAAGCTCTACGGTATCTGTGTGTGGAATGGATATGTGTGTGCGTGTTGATTGTGTATGTTAATGGCATTATGAAATGTCACAGATAAAGTATCTTTCAGGTTGAATGCTTCAGTGTCCTCAGTGCTGCCTGCTTTGCATTGACATTTCGCGTACACTGATTACTAAAATTACTCTGCTCAATGCATTTTTTAAGACGAAAGTTCTTTGTTGGAAGACTATTATTTAATAATAATTATTATTTACATTAAATGCAAAACTAAAACTCTTTACTTTTGTGATACAAACATTAATATTAAAATAAGTATTAGAACTAAATTCTTTGATTTATGATCAAAATTTTAACTATTATTAATTAATATTCAATATAGTTTTTGTGAGAAAAACATGAACTATTATTATTTTACAATAATAGTATTCATTTAAAGATTTTTTATCTTATCAGTTATCTGTGATTTAATTCTCTTAATACATCTTCTGTCTATTTTTTTTAACAGTGTAAAAAATCCCCATACTTACCGTCATATCAGTGTATCCATGATCTATGAATATCAGCTCCGATTCCTCACCGCTGAGTAATACTGATACGGCCTTTTCGCCAGATTCATCATCTGTTTTCATAATGGAGAAATATTAATTAATGCCAGTCTCAAAAAATAAAATTAACTGTAATTTAAATATGTAAATAAGTATTACGCAATAAAATTAATTGAAAATAATGTTATGCTACAAATGAAAGGTGCAAAAAACGTGAGTTCATTCAGATAGTAATTATATACATATAGGATATTTACGAGAATATATATACAATTGACCTTTGGGTTTTCAGTGTGTGCCTGTGTGTGTGTGTGTGTGTGTCTGTTGAGAGTTTACTTATCGTGCAACTCAGGCATTTACATACTGGGACTCTATTATCATATGAAGCAGAAGATGGCGAGGGTTGTACAAAAAATTACTGAAATCTTGATGGTGTTTAATGAAATCCCCAATTGGCGCCCGAAAATATGCAATGAATCGTCAATGTCACTGTCTGATTTTATGCTAGTGTGTGTGTGTGTGTGTAAGTGTGTGTATATATTTATTTTCATTGAGTACTCGTATATGTTTTTCTTTTTATTATTAATTGCACTGAAATAATTTATTGCTTTTAGAACCTGAGCTGTAAATTGATGTTGCATCTGCCTGACACTGCCTCCCATATGTATGCGCTCAATTGGCTGTGGCTTGCGAATTAATTGCAAGTGTAATTGACATATTCGTGATTTCATATTTATGGCTTTTATGATTACATCTATATATGCAATAAAAATTGATGGCATTTAATGCGGCCATTAAAACACAAAATTTAAATTAAATCAGTGTTGGCCAAATGTCAAACCTAACCGAGCTTGTCCAACACTGAAATTCTAACAATTTTCGTCTAAATATATTCGATATTAATAATAACGTGGCCATAATCATAAATCGGAACTCTTTAATAAACAAAGCCGCAGTTATTGGACAATCAATTGATTGAGGGAAATTTCTATGTGTACGTGTGTGCACGTATGTATATGTGTGTGTGTGTGTGTGAGAGAAAACTACTTTGGACTAAAACGGTGTCCTAATTAGGAGAGGCGTGTTAAGTGAGGGGCGTGTCCAGTGTATTAAGTTAAGGCTTAAACTTAGCAGCTAGTTAAGTTAGTTAATCGGAATTCAATTGGAAACTCAACGCAAATGCAGCGCAAAAGTGAAAAACAGAAAAAAAAAACAAATTAATGGAAATTCATTATAAAATTGAATTAGTTTTTCGGCAAAGTTTTATAAAATGTTTTTCGAAAAGCAGTTGAGTAGTAGTATATGTTAGGTTAGATAATGTATTGGAATAAATATTATTATAGATAATAATTATTTTGAATAGATTTTAAATTGTTGTTGTTGTTGCTATTACCGTCGGCGACTCTATCAATATGTATGCGGATATCACAGTTGCCTAGATCTGAGTTAAGTTAAAGGTTAGAGTTAGAAACAATTTGAGAATTGTCATTGTTTGTTGGGTTGTTTGTTTAGTTAGTTAGTTTAGTAGTTGTATTTATGTTATGGTTATATATGTTAAATGAAACGTTTTATTATTTTTTGATACGATGTTTTATGATCGAAAGACGAGAGAGAACAAAAAAAAACAATATCATTTGTTTGATGTTATAAAATATTGAAAAATGCATTTTGCCACTTATCAAATTTAATTACAGGAAATTGGAGCGTTTCATGTGATATCCTGTACCCATTACAAATGTCTAGCGGGTATATTAACTTCAACTGCACAATTGTATGTTAAAGTTCAGGCATAATGTGTTCATGTGTGTGTGTGTGTGTGTGTGATACGAAATAAGTACAGGGTATTTGCAGGTTGATAAGTCTGACTTATATGTTTCTATTTTTGCTATCAATTTCTCCAAATTCCCGCACGTAAAAGACTTTTCAGCACTGTACATCTGCAGCTGCTTTTTATTTATTTGTCGCAGATTTTTCCATTTTCCATTTTTTGATTTGTAAAAATTTTCCAGCAAAATATTTTCTTATTTATTTGGTGTTTTGTATTTTATGCCAATGGTGCGAACAAATCACAGTGGACCACAATGTACAAGGCGGGTCGTAAAAAGTCAACCAACATAAAAATGAATTATTTTTGTATATCAAAATAAATATGTTTTGTGAGATGGTCGTAAATTTTCGCAGTCAAGGGCAAAGCGCAAACGACACACAAATTCAACAGATAAACAAACGAAATCACAAACACAACAAAAACAATAACAAAAAAGAGAAAAAAGTAAAGGCAAAGCATAGTAAAAACAAAAGAAAATATATGTATAAATTGTGAAGGCAAATGTCAAGGCAAGAAACAAAAATCAAAATCAAAAACTAAATCACAAAACAAAGGGCACAATAAAACTAGACACACACATTTAAGGGTCAAGGGTTGAGGACCAGACTTACACGCACACACACACACACACACACACACTCAAACACACACACACAATGACAAAGCATTAATGCTCAAAAATCCGAAAGCACCAAAGCGAAGTTCGCTGAAGGAGTTTTCGAGTGGCGACAGTTACAGGGAGAGCGATGGAGATAGGAACAGAGGGAAAGCCACAGAAAAAGAGAGAGAGAGAGAGGGAGATGGAGATACTTACCAATACTCGTGTCATATGCATGCAAATACTCTGAGGTCATGAACTGCGAGACCAGCGAACTCTTTCCCACTGCCGGACCGCCAAGCATCAAAACTCTGCAAAGGATTAGATAGAATTAAATTTCGATGTTCATCAGCACAGTACACAGAGGAAAAACAGTGTTTCTACATGTAAAGTTGGAAACAAGATATTTACATAATTTTTCAAGTATTAATTCCTGTTCTATTTAACTATTTAAATTTGGCAAAGTTTTGAGAACTGATTAATTTGCAGTGTCTGTACTTAAGTCTGTTAAATTGAAAAAAATAATAAAAATCAATGTAAAGAAATTGCCGAAAACTTGCATTTTTTGATATACTATAAAATGATTAGTGAAAATTAGAACAGAGCATTTTATATATTGGAAATAAAAGTTAATTTAAGATCATATTTAATTCAATTGGCATTTAAATAGGTATTAAAAGTAAACAGATAATATTTAAATGTAAACCTTAATTATAAAATAAACAATTACATTAAATAAGTTCAAATTCAAATAAATTCAGAATTTAGTTAAAGTAAAAGACTCCTATAAATCTTCCACTGTTTTAGATATTTATGAGGAGCGAATTAAACTAAGGCACTTAAAAAAGTATTTCTCACTGCATGCCATTAATTTGAATCACAAAAAGCCTGGCAATTTTTTAAAGTGTAGTGTGGGTTACCTGTAGGGTCCATTGCCTGGATTTGAGGTGCTGCTCTCGCGACTGGAGGCGAGCGAGGTGCGGGCCGAGCTGGAATTGGGCGCGGGAAGTTGTTGTTGTAGTTGCAGCTGCTGTTGTTGTTGCTGCTGCTGCTGCTGTTGTTGTTGTTGCTGGGCTGTCAAGTGCTCGGTGCTGGAGTTGGAGCTGGCAACGCTGTTGTTGGATCGACTGCGTCGACTCTTGAGTGAATCACCGCGATTGACGACACCTTTGCCCGTAATGGAAAAGTGGCGCAGTCTATAGTATTCCTCCTCAACGCCAGTGTTGGGCATGGAAGCCACACTGTGTACACAGAGAGAAAATGTTTAGTACTTTACAACTTGCTGTTAGCTCAAAGCCAATGTCTGTGTCTCACCGAGATCTCTGCTGGGGCAGACACAATTGATTGGGACGCCCGGAGGCGCGACTGCCGGGCATCTTGACGGACTGCGAGCGGCTGTGATGTGGTGATCCGTAGCTGCAAGTAACGTAATTAAATACAAAAATGCATTATGTATTCATCTTCATCTTTTTCGTTAGTTTTTCATTTTTCAACTACAATTTAGTTGCCTGCAAAAGCATCAGAGTTGCTGTGGCTGCCAGCCGTCAACTGACAGCCTGAACTTGTGGGTTATCCAACTCCTGACTGGCAAAACAACATGCAACATGCAACATAGCTTATATTCCAGCAACAGTTGTCAGCAAGTCAGGCACTGCGTGTGTCAACTTGACCGCAACTTGTTTCACAAACTTGGCCCGCAACTTATTTACTTACTTGTTGCCTATCAAGTTGTCGGACAACAGTCAGTCAAACAATGTTAACTACATGCGACGAATTTAGGATAAGTTTGCAACAATAGTGCAAACAATAAATTCATTCGAATTTCAATCAAGTTTCGCAATTGAAACTCAGCTGCAATTTCAACTAATATATTTGTATAAGTGCTCAAATATTGGCCTGAAAGTATGCAATACAAATTTCCAAGAAAATTCTGTTGAAATTGCAATACAAAATACATTTATATTGGACTCTTAAATTCGAAAGGAATAAAACTGTAACTGCAGCGCTTGAATGTCAAAATATATATATTTTGAGGAGTTTAGTTTAAATTTAATATTTTGGAAATTAAATTTAGTTTACTTTGAAGTTTTAAAGCAAAAATTCAGGTGTGTTCTCGATATGCAAACCAACCAAAAAGCATTAAAAATTTATAGGTTTTCATTTGACTTTCGTTTGGTTTGTATCCCTGAAATACCACTGATAATATGTACATATTTAGAAGTGTTTTAGAATTGTAAAGCAACCTAGAACTAAGCAACATTTTATAAGTTTTTGATTGCATTTTAGTTGCTTTGAATTTCTGAAACACACATAATTAAATATATTTTATTTATGTTCTTACTTTTGTTGAAATTGTTTTTCTTTGACTCTGAAAATGTGCAAGTCTGACAAATAAAATCTCTGATACTTTTTTTTGCAACTTTTCCTTTGCATATTTTCAAATATATTTATCTCCAACTAGTTGAATTTTGAAGTCAATGGCAGCTGCTTCATAAAATGCAATTTGTGTCGTATTTTACTTTTTATTATTATTGATTTTATATTCTCAGAGGAGTATGTTACTTTTTGCAAGTTGAGTGTATGTTAATAGCCTTTTTTATGTATAAATGAATAAAATCTGTACATTTTAATGGCCAACTTATCAAATAATAAGATCTGCGTTTTAATGACTTACCGCATTTCAAAGTCACGCAGCTCCTCGATGGTAAGAGTATTGGTTACATCCAACAATTGCCGCATGTTCTCATCCCGTTTGTGTTGCTGCTGCTGCTGTTGTTGTTGCTGCTGTTGCTGATGTTGCACCCTGATGATGTTGATGTTGATGATGATGATGATGCTGCAGTTGAGCGGCATGTGGCGGATGTGCCAGCTGCTGTGAGTGTCGCTTTCGTGCATTTAATTCCTTTCCCTGCTCCACGCTGATGAAATCGCCTTCATTTTTGATGAGCAGCGTTTCCACCGTGTTGTCCATGCTGAGCGATGGCTGCGGAGTAGTAAGTGATGGAGAAGGAATAGACTTAAGCGGATTGTCACAATTGAATGGGCTACCCTGCATAATAACTTACTTTTCACCCATTTTCCCATTTTCCCACTTCCCCATTTCCCCCTTCAATTAGCATTGAAATTCACTGCACTTTCTATTCAGACCATCGTCTATTGCCATTTTAAATGGCTCAAGGCTGCGCTCCACTTAACTGAAGTGGATCAGTGCAAGTATTTCTTTGTATACAATAACTTTCAGTCTTATCTCTGCACCTTGAAGCAGCTTGCCACATGCCACATGCCACCATCGCGTGCCGCCAGGTGGCATAAACTAAGGCCGCGCCTATTTTTGCAATTGGTGTCGAGGCAAAATAGTTGGCAAATAGCTTTAACTACCACTTTAACGAGTTGCCAATCAGGGCCGACAACTCTTACCAAATTATATGCTAATAATTGCTATATCCAGCTGCTTTAAGTCTTGTATTTAAAGGTTTTGAAATGTATCTACAGCTGAATTTGAGTTGTCAATTCAAGGAAATTGTTCTGTTTTCGTATGTGTTAATTGCTGCTCTCTCCTGTCTCTCTCTCTGCCTCTCTCTCTCTCGCTCTTTTGTAAATAGACGCAAATAAACAAGTGAAACGCATAAATTGCAACAAATTGAAATTTTTCAGCAATTTTACGCAAACAGCAAAAGTTTTGCCATAAATTACAGTCTAGGCCTGTAAAGACGAAGGACTGACACTCAGACAGGCACACACACACGCACACACACCTGAGCAACACACCATAAATATGTGTGTATTTATGCAGTGAATGGTGAAATTAATTTGTTTATTTTATTGGCTGCCCTGACAAAAAGAAAACTTTTGCCAGCTTAATTAATAACACATATATTTTGATCGCTGCTCTGTGTGTGTATACTTATGTGCGTGTGTGCGTGTTACACCTTTGATGAGTTGCCACATGAAAGTTAACCAAATGCTTCAAGTGGCCACAAATGAAACTTTTGGACAAATGTACACTGGGGTGCAATTTGGCAATCGCCCGCAGTGTGTGGAAATATTTGATGAAGACATCAAATTTTCTGATGACAACGCGGCGAATGAGTAATTGCGCATATTGTGTGCATGTGGTGTGTGTTTGCGTGTGTGTGTGTGTCTGGGTGTAATAAACGAAAGAGATAGACGCTGATACCACTGATAAGCAGCTCCAACTGTGCATTTCTCTATTTATCAAGCATTATTTTTTATTTCAGCTCCATCATACGCCCCGTTGTACGCGAAAAATGTTCGCGATTGCAGACACGTAAACACAATACCAACAAACTGAAAATTTCATTAACAATAGCGCTTAATTGGGTATAATATATTTTTAAAATTATTTCTTAGCTTAAAAAATAAAATTCAAATGTAATTTGTGAAAAATCTCGTTTTTACAACAAACAAAATATTCATAAATTTTCGTTATCAATTACTGGATATCTGTTAGCTGGGCACACAAAGTTGCTTGAATATTTTTTGCTTGATTTCGAGCTTTGCTTTCGTCTGTTTCCCATCAATTCCCAATTGGCCATTAAATTAAACGGTCTGCAGAGTGTGAGAAACTTTTGTGTAGCGCTTTTTAAATAGACAAATTAAGGCAAAACTCAGCCAAAAATTATCTCATATAATGGTGAATTACTCGTGCGTTAAGAAGGTGTGAGAAATCGAGTTATCTTTGCATTTTGTTTTTGTCAATTAGTTGGCTAATTGCCGTGCGGCAACGGGGCGTATGAAAATATACAGCATATGTTTATAGAAATGCATTTGCTTCAATGTTTATGCAATGTTTGTGCAATGTTTATGCACTTTTGCCTGGTTAAGGTCTGGAATAATTTGTTCAGCTTCGCATTAAATGGTAAAATATGCCGAATATGTGCATAAATTTGCTTTTAGCAGAGACTGTGTTGTCTGCATCTGCCAGCGTTCATTTCACACCCCAGTCGGTTTCCCCTCCCCCTTCTCCACACAACTTAGCCCTGTCTATTGTATACTCGTCTTTTTTTTGCATGCATTAGCGTAAAGATGTTTAAAAATACATTTACTTTGCTTTCGATTTGTATAAAAATAAGCTCTCGCACATGCCATGAAAATTAAATGCCGTTTAGCTTTCACTGTTCAATCGCTTTTTAAATTCGATGCCAGCATTAAATTTCTAATAATTCTCAGTTTAGAATTGCATTTCTTTGTTTGTATCTGAATCTATGCTGTTTGGTCATTGCAAAAAGTTGCCATATGTTGTTTTTTACGCTCGTTAAATCGGATCGATATTTATAGTTGTAGTTTTTCAGTGGAGTTCGTTTTTAACGAGCTCTCTTCGAGAAATTTTATTGCGTGTCCACCTGTCACAAATCAGTCGGAAAACTAAAACCATTCAAGTTCGTTGCCATTTAATTCTTTTCGATAAAACTTGAAAATAATACTTTGGGATTTTTGAATAAAAATTCAAAGTTATTAAGCTAAAAAATTATTACAAGATAATTCTACTTACTTTAAATACATATATTATTTAATAAAATAAATTAAAAATAAAATTAGCTCTATAAATAAGAAAATTTTAGATATTCTCTTCATTATAATGTTTGATTATAAACATTTATTATTATTATTATTAATTAAATCATTTTTCATTTTAATTTAAATTAAAATAGTACTAAAAAATATTTAAAAATAATTATCATTCATTTTGAGTTAATTTTATAAATAACACTTGAATAATAAATTAAATGCAATTTTTATTTTAAAAACAAAATGGATTAAATAATTTGATTATATCTGAAATCTTTCTATACATACAGCTCATTTTATATTGTTTATGATTTGTCTAAAATCTATGAGAGAGCGATCTCCGGATTAAACAATTACACAGCAGAATTTCCTCAAAATAGTCAAGTAATCGAAATAATTTGTAAGATATTTGTTGATAGAAATAACTGCAAGTTATTTGAGATATCATCACCATCTGTTATTTATCTCCATCATTTTCTCGCTATAATTTCAGAACAGTTTGCCATTTCACATATTGGCAACACATCCGAAGATCAACTAATTGTAATGATTGAAACTGAAGCGTATTCGTTTTTCTGTGTAGTAATTAGCTTAATTGTTATTGGTTTTTCTTGTAACTATCATTACAATTACCCCGTTGTGCTGTGTCTCTTCCAGTTGATTACGTTGGATCATTAAGAACGCTGCGGGGTATTTCTCAGAGTGTATGCTTGTAATTTGGTGGATGTCTATGTGAAAATAAGGTGTGGGTTGCATGCCACTCAACTCATCTCAGCATCTGTCTATCCTTTTCTATTTCTGCCATGCTGTCTCTGTCTCTGTCTCCCTCTCTCGCTCCAGTTGCTGCACTATTCGGATTCGCGTTGCTTGCACATTTCCGTGTGTTGAGGCTATTTACAGCTGCTGAACAATGGACTGCATATGTATCTTATATCTTGTATCTTGCAGCGACAGCTACGTATATATATAAATATATCTATTTATAGCCCCGCTTTATTTATGAAGCTGCACAAAAAAGTGCAACTAACGCAGCAAAGCAACACAATTTGGGGTCAATGGAATCCACGACGAATTGCAGCAGGAAGCAGGGACAGGTGCACTTATCCAGGCAGCAGATGAAGGCGTTAATTAAGTGCCAATTAAATGGCACACAGAATACTCACAGATGAAAAAGAATTAAATGTATACAGGGATAATTAATACGCTTTGCTCAAACTACAGCAACAGCAATAAGAACTCTAGCTAAACGCCAGCTGTGAACAGACGTGGACACGTATACGCAACGACATTAAGTATACGCAGTGTTTAGCCAACTAAGTGAAATGAGAGAGGCCTGTGAACTTTTGCTTTTCTGGTTTTTTTTTGGCAATGTCTAGATCTATAATTAGCGGTAATTCGTGTGCGTCCTTGACAAACGCACAACATAAAACGAAATAAAAAAAGAGCCGAAAAGATGAAAATTTGGTGGGCCAAGTCAATAACCGCATTTAGCGAATGAATGAGAAATGAGCAATATTGTGCCATTTGTTAATATTAATGGCTTTCAATTATATAATTTGAACCCGTAAAATTAAAGTGTGACCCTTTGAGTGTTGGATTGACCTTCGTCTTGAATTTGCTTCGAAATGTTTTTTGCGAATAATGAACCCAAATGGAAATTCAACTTGAAGGCTCTTAAATTTCAATTTATTTCCATTACATATTTAATTAGAAGCTGTCTTTTGGGTTCTACTGTAGATCTAAATTGCTTTAACCTGAATTTAACTGACTTCAGCAGCCTGTAGACTTGTCTTTAAGGAGAGACCCGTAAAAGGGTATGCAACAACAAAGTTGAGTTGCATTCATGATGGCCTTAAATGTTGCCTGCTTTGACACCAAGGCCTAAACGAATGCATTTGCACGTTAACACTTTATGGCAGCTCGCACACCATCTACCGCCTCCCCTTTATCCCCCTCTTCACCTTTGTTTCAATGTAAAATCAATAGACAACAACAACAACTGCAGCCAAGCAAAAATGTTATTTGCATGCCTGTTTTTGATATTTTCAACGTGTGTTTTCCAAGGCGACGAGAAGGTGGGGCAGGAAACTTGCCGCAAATCATTTGTTGTTTACATTTACAAGTGTGGCAGGGGTGGTGGAGGGGGTAGCACATAGTGACCACCAAGGCTGCATTCGTAGCAGTTGCAGCTGCTCCTTGGACAATGATTTGCATTCGACAGCCTTTGATAGATTGCAACTGTGGAGTGAAAGACCTCTAATGATAGTCAATTAAGATTACTGTGTTCTTCATTTAAAGCATACAATGCAGATGTCGAAATAAATATAAGTGTTTCTATTAAAGTTTTCTTATGTGCGAAAAATTTCAAAGACAGTGAAAATTTCTATCCAAATCATTGAATTTTTAATATAATATTTTAAATTTAGATTAATAGATTGCAATTATGGATGTGAAAGACCTCTAATGATAAACCATTTAGTCAATTCAGATTACTAACTGTGTTCTTCATTTAAAGATACAATGCAAATGTCGAAATAAACATAAAGAACAACAAATTTTAATTAAATAATAATTTAGTCACGAAATTTTCTTAGTTCGTAAATATAAAAACACAAAATTAACTTGGTTTATTTTTAAAGTAAAAAATTATAGTTTATTTTAGTGACATCTTCACTGCTTTTTTTTCAACCAATCTATTCTCCACTCTGACGACACCTTTGATAATGCAAAATTCTACGAAATAAACACGCCGGATATAATGAATTCTATTTTGCGTTGCTTTAGAAATTTCCGCTTTATTAAGGAAATAAGAATGCTTTATAAATGAAACAGTAGACAGAGGGCGACTGACTAAAGCTTATATGTGGACTATATAGGGGAAAAGTGAGAGTATATAAGTATATAATAGACTCCTACAATAAAAAAGTGTAGCTACTTATGACCTGTTTTTGTTATTGTTACAAGGAAATTCAGTAGTCTATTTACTTGTGTTTGATACGCAAAGGAGCAGCTCTCATTCCAGCAATTAAGTAAAATAATGTGCGCATTTCCTTTGCCCCAAAGGGGTATTAATGAACGAAGAACGAACTACTCATTGCGACCGACTTACAATGAAATCGTAAAAAGTTCATAAATCAAGCGGGTCGTGAGTCAGGGAAGAGTCGGGAGCGGAGGGGGAACAATCGGCCAGCTTGGACAATGTGTTCGCCGGGGGAATGGATTACATATGATTTATGTTTTTATTCAAAAAGTAAATAAATATATGCGAGAATGTATTTAAAATGCTATATGTAGATACATATATTGTATTTGCAAGCTAGCAACCTGTGCCTTGGCATTATTTCGTTTTCGTTTTCGATTTCATTTATTGTTGCTGCTAGTTTATTTTGACAGCTGTCATCACCCGGCATGAGATGTGGAAAAAGCAATATAAATACAGATATATCAATTTATATATATACATACGGTTACATGTTCAACTGACAGTTGCAACATTTCAATTAAAACAAAAAAAATATGCATATGATAAATGATATTTGCAGTTGGACTTGGTTGATTTTGATGGCACTTGAGATGAAACTTTAAAAGTTGTGTAGAGTATTTAATGGAAATTAATTTTCAAACGTGTTGTAGAACTTAATAACTGCGGGAATTCTGCTTAAAAATCAATACTTAATTTCTATTAATAATAAAAAGTTTTGATGGAACTTGAGATGAAACTTGAAAAAGTTTTGTGGTTGTGTTGTAAAAGTTAACTCCTGGAATTCTGCCCAAAAACAATATTTAATTTTAATTAATAAAAACAAGTGGTCTTTGAATTAGGATATGTATTATCTATAGTCTCTCCAATGAATATTTTATTTAATTAAAGCCTCCTAACGACCTCGACTTCACTTTGACGGTCACTCACTGTATATGATTACAATCCATTCAACTGATACCCTCGATGAGTCTGTGTGAGCCATAACCTCTGGCGCCAGATTGTCAAATTGACGTCAGACAATAAATCGGCATAACGGAATAGATATTGAATATTGGATGCCATAAACTGGCAATACTCATTGCCAAACAATGAACTGTTTCAATTGTCTGGCTTATCTTATCTGTTGTCTGTAACTGTTAACCGAATGAATGCACTGCAGACGAGTGTGGAATCAATTAGAATTAGATTCGGGGGATTCACCTACCTCCTTGTAGCGCTTCGAAAGACTGCGGCAGATGCGTTTGTAGAAAGGCGCCATTTCAGCTGCTTTCTTTGCACTTTTCACTTCTCAACGTTTGCGAATTGTTGCTCGAACAGTTAAGACTTTTAGGTCAACGATTTGCAGTGTTTGATTTGAATTTGTAAATGGAATCACACAGTTTACATGTCGGGCAGACTTTTGGTTTAAACGCGTCGCACACAAAACACAGATAATTTTAAGTTGAAACACATTAATTCAATGTTTATAATAACTATAATTATTTTCTGATTCTGTGATTTTCCAGTTAAGAACGTTCTTGTGATTTGCGCAGTGGTTTTTCTTTCGTATATTTTATGGATTTGCTGTGCCAAGTGTTGCTCTGTGGCGGATCGTAAACATTCGAATGAGTCGATCCACCAGCGGTGCGAGTCTTTTTATGAGCTGCCGTAAGGCACAACAAAAGCACGCACCCCACACAGACACAGAGCGAGGAGAGAGCGAGAGCGAGAGATAAACTGTGAGTGAGAGACAGACGCTGAGAAAAGGCGTGCGCGCAGCTAGAAGCGGAAATCAGGCACAAAGGAGAGAGAGCGAGAGACAGGCAACTGGATAAACTGAGAAAATAGACATATGAGTGAGATACTATATGTTGCCAGAACTTAAAACGATTAAAGCAGGAACTGTAATCGTTACAAGTCTTGTTAAAAGTATAACAATGTAATGAAAACTTATCGATTTAATTGAAGTGATTTTTTATATAAATAAAATTTAATTGTAGAATCAATTTATAGGCGAAATAGTGATCAAAATGATATTTGGCATAAAAATCGGTCCGATTTTAGCAAAGCTATGTAAGTTTCAAGTTGGGAAGATTTTAAACCTAAGAAGCTATAAAAATCTTTCCATATTCTAGTATTTGCAGTCACGAACTTCATAATAATATAATCCTTTCGTTATCTTTAATATTTCCATGTATTTTATTACGTATAGTCAACTGTAATATATAATGTATAATGTCGACTTATCTCTGAGTTGGGGACTGAAGAAAGAGTGAGGAGGAAGAGTTGACTTACCTGTTGGACAACGATGGTGGCACGCGGCTGTTTGCAGACGGCAGCCGCCTCCATGGGATTGGCCGTCACATTGATGGAGCTGGAACCGGGCAGCGACTCCTCCAGTTGTTGTTGTTGTTGCTGTGCCTTGGCCTTTGATTTGGTTTTGAAGGATCGTTTGCGAGTGACATCTGTGGGACTGAGCGATGTGGATGCCAGGGAATGGGAATCGCTGCCGGGACTGTGCATGTGGAGTAGCTGCAGGTTCAGCGTGGAATTGGAGCCATGTTTGGGCGGAATCTGTTCAAACTTATTGGCAATATCCTCGAATTTATTGAGCTCGGCATAGGAATGATCACTGGGCGAGGAGGAAGACTTGGCTTGCGGATAGAATGCATCCGACTGCGGTATATACTGTTGATTCTCCCGTATCGTAGTGTGGATCACGGAATCCGGCCGTATCCGCTTGGAATTCTTACGAGATGGCGGCCTGTCCCGCTCATGGTTCATTTGATGCTGCTGCTGCTGCTGCTGCAGTTGCTCCTGCTGCGTGAGTCGCGAATATTGCTGAAAGATGTCTGCACTCATCTTACGCTCATAGACGGAACAATGCTCCGCCTCATCGGAGTCGGAACTGGTGCTACCTGGTGCCGAACTGGCTGCAAAGCATTCACGCTGGATGCGCTCATAGTCGAGAGCCTCGCGATCAAAGGGGAACATGGTGCCGGCGGTGGTCACATCCCGCAGACAACGTTCGCTGCTGCCGCTGGAGGAGCTCGATGAATACTTGCGCTGCGAGGTGGAGGAGGAGGGAGATAACTGTTGTTGCTGCTGTTGGGATTGACGTGGTTTCTGGTTGTGGTTCTGGTTCTGGTTCTGGCTACTGCCAAAGAAGTTGCCCTCCTTCATGGTGGGCGGCGCCGAGTTGATCTTGGCTATGGCTCCCGTAGAGGCGGAGGGCGTGGTCCGTTTCCGCTCGCGCTTGGGACTCGTGCGATTGCTGGACGACGGCGAGACGATGGGCGAGATGCGATTGCGTGTGCCGTTCACATTTATCGTGTCCCATTCCCATTCCCGCTCCCTCTCCCTCTCCCGCTCTCGTTCCCTTTCCCTTTCCCGTTCTCTGGGCCGCAGTTTCTTGTTGCGATTACCCGGAAAACGCTCGCCATCCTCCTCCGATTCCTTCTGCCCACCATTGTAGTGGGCACTGCTTGCCCGACGTCCTTGAGCCTGTTGTGCGTCCTCTTTAAAGGTGAAGTGACTGCGCGCCTTCTCACTGCTCCGAGCGGATTTCGGCGACTGCGGCGGATCGAAGGTGAAGTGCTCACGTCCCCGTGTGGGCGGTGGCGCCGTGCTGGGCTGCCGTGACGACAGCAGCGGCGTTGTGGATGACGGCTCCCCCGCCAGTATGGACAGACATGACTCCTGGCTCTGTGCATGTATGCAAATGAGCGAGCACACAATAGGGATGGAAGAAACCATGATACCATAGGGTAAGTAATCTTCACTACGATACTTTCGGGATAATCGATGTTTTTTACAATGATATATTGGTAATTTGATAAATAAAATCAACTATAAATAATATATATATAATAATAAATAATATATATGTATATAGATATAAATGCTCATTTCATACCGGAATACCTCGTATATCATCTGATTATTATTTAAATTTTTATTTATTTCTTAAAGTGTTCCTTATAATAATAAAACATTTACATTTCTGTATTATTTAAAAAATAAATAGATATAAACTCGTCCTGAAACCAAACATTTAATGCTCTCAAACTTAATTAAAAATGTATCATATTAAAGGAATTTTATATTTAAGTTATGAATTAAAATATATAAGGAACAATAAAAAAAAATTGTTCTGTTATATTGTGAAGCATACAAAAAGTAAAAGACTTTTTAAATGTCAAATACATTCATAGCAGAAAATTCCAAATACTTGGAAATTAATTTTCTATTTTCAATTTTAATTTAATATCGACTGTCAAAAAAATGTCTGGACACTTATAATAAATGTTAATACTTATAAATTTGCTCATATAATTGCAATTGTCTGGATTCTAACTGAGGAATGCATTTATTAAATTACTTGACTTTTGTGAACATCAAGTAATTATATATTTAAAATAAAGTCTAGAACAGCATATGTCGGATACACTCACCTCAGTGCTGTCCTGCAGATTCATGTCGTGTCGGGGGGGGATAACGCGAGCAGCTCGTTAGTTCCATCTCAGTGCCCCCCTCCCCGGCCGCCTCGTGCTCCGAATCGATTTGAATGGCCGTGAGCAGCGGCTCCTCCAGCGAACTGAAGAGCGGCTCGCTGGGGCAAGAATTATCGCCTGTTGACAAATGTAAACCAGTTTGATTAGTTGATTAGTTGATTAATTAAAATTGAAATCAATCAAGGCAGCTAATCAATCAAGCTAACAGTTAACCCACCCAAGTCCAGGGAATCGCAGGTCTCCGAGGTGTCCGTGTGCGTCACGTTCGTGATGAGCGTGCAGGCCGAATCCGTGGATGTGTTGATGTTCGTGTCCGGAATGGAAGCCGACGAGGCGCCCATTACAACGAGCTAAAATAGAGGGTACAATAGAGAGGGGCACTTATAAACAAGACTAACTAGTAAATCTCAAATTATAAGTAATATAATAAATATTTGGGTATCTTCAAAGTTTTTCTATTTGCCGCGATTTGAAAAGCATTTAAAATTAAACAGATCTGTTTTGGAATTCACTTTTTTATTTAGGAGCATTTTAATAAATGCTAATATTTATAATATTTCACTTTATCGAACTTAAAATAATTAATTGAATTAAAATTTCATTCGTTAAATTTTGTAAAATTAAACTTTCAAAAATCTGTATCCATGTAAGGTACGGAAAGTTTGTCAGACAGCTCGCTAGTCAATTAATTGTAATACAAATTAACTGCTCCGAAAATAAATAACCCGAACATATAAAATAAACTCCCACACTACCCCAATAGTTTTTAAATTGAACTAAATTTGAGATATTAAAGTGAATTATGAGTCGTTTTAATAAATGGATATTTTAATATAATTTAGTAATTTAATATAATTTAGTATTTACCATAACACTCATATTTATTTCAAAACAACTCAAATTAAAAAAAACTTTGATTAGAAATCGGTATTAAATATTTAAATTTTTTAAAGTATTTTATTAATGGGTTAAAGGAGTGAGAGTATCGAAGTATGAGAATCGAGGAGTATATATTTAAAAATTATGAATTTAATGGGTTAGAGGAGTAGCATCTGCATATATGGTATATACAACTGACCTTTGGAACTCCTCCGACTCCCATGGAATGCATAGCCGTCGCACCACTCACCGAATTGTGATAGGCACTGGAAACGGGATTCATGGGCAAACTGTTGAGTGGTGCAGTTGTTGTGGATGAATTGATCTTGTTCTTGATGCTGCGACCACTCTTAAAGTACAGACGACGCAGAGCCGTTGCCGTCGAGGAACCGGAAGTGCTGAATCCATCGTTGTCCGAGCCACTGGAATTGCTGCCGCCCGAGAGGATGCCCATCCCATTGAGTTGAACAGCAGCTCGAGCGGCAGTCGGAGTTGTTGGCTTCGCACTGGTTGTAGTTTTAGATTCCGTGGCCGTGGCCGTGGGCGTTGTTGTGGGTGTGGTTGTGGGCGTGGCTCGGTTAACAGATTGTGCTGTAGATGCGGATCGATTGTGAGTGCGTGGCGAGGCATTGGAGCTGCAACTGGAAGCGGTTGATGTCTTCTCGCTGCTGTTGGACTGTTGGCCAAGTGCAAGTGCCATCATCGCCGCGGAACGTGTGCTCATGTAGCAGGTGGGTAGCTGCTTGGACTTGATTTGGTTGCTGTTGTTGTTGTTAATGTTGATGTTGTTGTTGTTGCTGTTGGTTTTGTGGGTGCTGCTGGAAGTCGTTGCATTCCCGTGTGCTGCATGTGAAACGGAAATTGTCATGGCTGGTGAAAAGAGAGGGGAAAGAATTAGAAACATAGATCTCCTCATTCAAAGACAGTCTTGTTCTCAATATGTATTTTATTAAGCTGAAGTGAAATAGACTATAATGTAGAAACAATATTTAAAGAAAATAAACTAAAACAGCTTGAAATTCCTCATACATTTAGCTGCACATTAATTAAATTCGCTAAACTAACAATAAAAAATGAAGAGTATAAAGTAAATTAATAGTTGCATCGATACGAATGTTTATTGAAAGTATATTTAAGCTAGCTCCGATTAATCACACATTGTGCAATTAACTGTTAAACTAGATAACTGCGACATTCTCCCACTCCCTGGACTTGGACTATCAGTTGAAAGCTGTTCACCTGATCAAAGAATTCACCTGAATGGGATTGGGCAAATCGCACGTTCTAAATCAGCAAATAAAATCGATAAATTGTAGCGTGACACACGCAGCTCATTCAAGCACACCAAAAGAAAGAGAGGGAGGTGGAGGAGCTAAAGAGTGAAAGTGAGAGGGAGAGAGAGAAGCGCACACATACGCATTAAATGACTCAAGCACTATTTGAGTTGAGTGGGGTTGAAAATTGGGGGCTGGTGGGCTGGAGAGGGGCTCTCTCAGGGTACTTTACCGATTCGCGCACGGAAGCGCCGGCCACGCTGAATTTGGCACGTAAACAGAATTGAGATTTCGAGGAAAACAAATGGGAAACCAGAACAGAACCAAACCAAAACCAAAACAGAGGCTATAAAGCAGAGCATTGAGATAATAATAATAATAATAATATTAATATGGTACTCATTCAATCGAATTCCACAAATAATTGAGCTAAAGATTCGTCTAACGAATGTCTGGCATCTACTAGAGCACTCGACACTTCCATTGTTGTTGTTTACCTGTAGCTCAATGAAATTTTCCAATAAGTTGTGAATCGACTCTAGCGTCAGATCCAAAATAAGTAGCAGGAAACAACAGCAACAACAATAACAACAGCAACACTCAATTATGGCCAACTACCGCCCCTCCCCCTCCCCCCCCCCTCCCCGTCCCCGTCCAATTATTTATCTTGCACATCTTTGACCCAAAATATTCGCAACATGTTGTTTATTTTCATATATCGCGCATACGCCCCGTGGAGCCAAAAACATTACGAGCCAACTTTGTAACATGTTTCCCAGATTTATTTACACAAATGTCACAGAAACTATGTCAACAGGAGACTGGCAAAACATGAGTCAGTTGACGAACGAGGGCTGTTTGTACACATTTATTATTCCGTCTTTACCTTGACCACGACTCCTGGAGGTGGAAGTGGGAGAAGCGACTCTCGCTGTCGTCGTTACTGCTACTGCTGCTGAGGGCGGAACTGTTATAGGTGCTGTGGGCGTGGCATTGGGCGTTGGGCTGCTATCGCGAAAGATCGGCGAACCAGGTACATAGCGTTCAGGCTGCAAATATAAAATATAATTGTACAAGAAGTTACAGAACGACAACTCTCATTAATTACAGTTCAAATAAATGCGCGTTCTATGTAAATAATTTTATCAATAGTCGCTGCATGATAAGATATGATATTAAAGATCACAAGAAAATATGAAGTAATTGAACAGTTGAATTCAGCTGTGAAGACAACAAGTTGTGACTTTAATACATATAAAAATGCACAAATTGCTGAAATCTTCACACACTTTTCCAGCTTATATCACGTTTGCCGTCTTCTTAGCGTCTGCAGCTCAAACAATTGGTAAGTACGTGGTATCTGTACTATGTACAGCTTATTGTGTCCATTAATATCGCACACAATTCAAGAGTATTCAATTTCCACTTAACTAAATTAGCTGTGTTTATTTCGCAACTTGTCAAATCTGCAAAGTCCAAAATTTATGACAGGTAAATTTTGAAACGTTTTTCGCGTTTGTTATTGTTTTTATTTCGTTCTTGGCACACTCTCAAGCTAATTCTGCATGAGACCTCCACGCGATTCCAAGAACTTTGCTCTGCATACGTATTTGCGATGTACTATATGTGTATATTAGTACATATATGAGTCCATGTTAAATGTGTCTAATAACCATATAATAAGCCATCTCTGGTTCAGCTGTTGATGCCACTCTGACCGCATTTAATTTATTGATCGCTACACAAAAGATGATACAAATAATTTCTCAAAGTTTTTACTGCATAATGCTATATTTTTAGAACTCACAGCAACCGTGGAACCAAAGCAATCAAATAATATAAATGCATTTTTTCGATTTTAAAAAAGTGTCGAAAAAGCAATCATGTTTAATAGAAACGATTCCGATATTTAAAAAAAAGGTTACGCTGAGTTTAGACATGTTTGTATATATAAGTAACTTACTGTATATTTTTAAAAATACTGTTAGGTTTCTAATATCTAATACCTTTTCTACTTTAAATAAAAAATACATTTCCTGAAAATTTACTATTGTTAGGATTATTATTATTTACAATCCTCAACATATTTAAAATGTTTTCTTTGTTTTAAGTGTCTAATGAATTTTCACCACATGCTTGGAAAATCTGTAGCCACTGTGCGTGGAGATCATTTTAATATTTTGGGTATAATTTGGGTGCTATAATTTCGCACGAATGAATGACTGAGTGTTGTCTGACTGATTCTCGAATACGGCGAACTGAAGCGTGTCCGTGCCAATGGGTTTCTCAACTCGCACAGCTTTTTATGCAGAAATTGCAGTGGAAATTATTTAAAAATAAACACACACACGCATTTTTATTATGAGCGTTACTCGATAATTTCTATCCACTGATTTAACGATGAAATTGTGGATCTATAAAAGACCTATTAAAAGAGAACACAGAACAGTTCATTACGTTGATTGCAAAAATACGAGTATTCTGGATAAAGAACTGAAGATTGAAGATTGCAGATTGAAGAAGCGGGAGGTTCTTTCAGTTGTGCCAGCTGTTGGACAATCTGCTGTGCACAGGGTCATTTGGGGTCTGAGAACCGAGTCGGACCGAACCGAGAGATGATGTTCTTTATACCCTTACAGAGGATATTCTAAATACTTCACACAATACACAGCAAGTGAACTTTTTATAGTTTCTTTTTTTTTACAAAATTCGAATTACTTTCTTGGCACATAGAGTATGATATCTGTAGCTATTTCGGAGCAGTTTTATGAGGCCCCCAAGTCTCGTGTCATGAATCTGCTTACAGCAAAAGTCTATTGACGTCATTGTTATTACACAAAAACGCATATAGAAAATTGAATATAGAATACAGAATGAAAATAGAAAATAGATAGATACATGTCGAGGACGCTGTCGTGCCACTTGGCAAATAGACAGAAAGTCTGTTGCCAAAATTTGTCACTTTAATGCAATTAATTTTGTATAAAACAAACATTAAAAAATAAGCAAAAATTGTGTGTTTATAGATTTTCATGTTGTTGTCGCTCTGTTGCGCTTGGCTATAAATAAAATCTAAGAAAAGCACAACATCATTATCAAACATCATCAGCAGCATCAACAGCATCAACAGCATCAAATGAAAACGAAAGGCAACGTCATGACCTCGTTCAATTATTGTGATATACTTATTTTTATGCATACGTATTTATAGTTTACACTTTACAGTTTACTCGTCTATAGTTTTCTGCCTCTATAAATTTCGGTATCTTTCTGGACTTGCAGCTCTCGAGTGCTACGTCTGCAGCTACACGTTGAGCCAGAGTAATGATGACACCTGCATAACGAACGCCAGCGCTGTTCGAGCCATCAACTGTACCAAAAAGTATTGCCTCACTGTGCGCCAGGAGATGATTGTAAGTTGTTCCACTATTAAGTCTATCCCTATCAAATGTGGCAGCCACCTGCACTTATAATCTTGGCACGCACTGTACGAAACACGCGTATTCCCATTCCCCATTTAACTCTACACGTACTTGATTGTGTTGCAACAATGTGGCACCTTCTTTCTGCTTCTGCGTCTTCTTCTTCGACGTCTTCTTCTGTTTCTTTTATCAATGCATGACCAAGAAGTTTTTGTGTGCCAACTTTGTAGCCAAATACTTTCGTTTTTCGCCAGCAAATTAGCGAGACTCACGTAGCCAACGAGGCCATTAAACTAAACTCTTAAGAATACAAAGTAATTGAATCTATTATGTGCACTGGGCACATGTGGCGTATGAGTAATGGCTGAATCTAGCTCTTAACTCCACGAGTGCCATTTAAAATTATATTCGCAGCTTGCACTGCTCATATTTTTATCTATGGGGCATTGCAGAAAGTCAATACCCTAGATATTTCATATTAAGAAATGCACGTACTACGATCGAAATAAATATAAATAATAATCAAAAACAATGATCAAAATGACATTCAGCATGTAAATCGGATATTTTTTAAGAAAGTTATGGAAGCTGAAAGTTTTTGAAAAAAGTTAAAGGGGTAGGTATGGAAAATCTGATGATGAATTCGAAAAAAAATGAAAATTATAATTTGAATAAAATTTAAATGAATAATTAATTTATAGGCCAAATCATGACTAAAATGACATTCAGCATGAAAATCGGACAATTTTTAGCGAAGTTATAGGTGATCAAAGTTTTTGAAAAAAGTTAAAGGGGTAGGTATGGAAAATCGAAATCCAAAAAATTAAAATGTTTTTATAATTCGAATTTAAATGCAGAATTAATTTATAATGGGCCAAATAATAATCAAAATGACATTCAGCATGAAAATCGGATAATTTTTAATGAAAGTTATAGGTGATCAAAGTTTTTGAAAAAAGTTAAAGGCGTAGCTATGGAAAATCTGATGATATTCGAAAAAAATTGAATAAATTTATATGAATAAAATTTAAATGAATAATCAATTTATAGGCCAAATCATGACTAAAATGACATTCAGCATGAAAATCGGATAATTTTTAATGAAGTTATAGGTGATCAAAGTTTTTGAAAAAAGTTAAATACATTATATAGTCAAGTAGTGATCAAAATGAAATTCCGCACGAAAATCAATTGAGTTCCTATGAAGTTTCAACAGTTTTATGCTGGCAAAATCTTCCTTAATTCTATACTAACATAAAACTGACTATGAAGTCTGAGAAATATATATCTTATTTGCTAGTTGCTATAGCTGACTGAGCTTTAAAAAAATATATAATATGTATAAGGTGGAGCTACAAGTTGAGCATGCAACTCTTAAATGTAAAACTTATGCGACAAGTGCTGTGGAAAATGCAAAGTCGCAGTTTTAAGTTTCCGCCCAGGGCTCAAAAGCTGCACTTGGCAATAAAAACTTGGCATACAAATGACAAAAGTCAAGCACTGCCAGGGGCAAGAAGAGGGGGATGAAGGGGTCCAACTGGTGACTGAGATAGAAAATCTGGCACTTTTCAACCGCCATATCAGTTGTTGAATTTCTCTTGTCTCTTTGCCATGTAATCAGTCGATTGTTCTTATGCTGAAATGTGAAAGAGCCGAGTGAATGAGAAACCACTTCTGTTGACATTGAAGCTTTTGTGTTTTAATTTCAGACAAAATAACATAGGACCTCCAACGAAAATTGTGAAGTGCACAAAAAGAAATCCATTACCATAATTTAATGGAAAGCCAGAAAGGCGTATAAGACCACAAAAGCCTCTTGTAGAAGCAGCTGAGATTCAGAGTTCAGTTGAGATACTCGTTTCCACCTACACTGTCAACGCTTTTCTTTCTGGCCTCTGGCTTTTGGCTAGGCCAATACCAATACCAATGCCAATGCCAAAGTCAACGTTTACTTCATCCGTTTACTTCTTTATTTTCATTTGAATTTTTTTTGTATTTTTATTTTTGTATAAAGAGTTGGATAAACATTCAGGCAGCGGTTCATTAGTCACGAGGCCTTGAACTCTTTGTGATTGTATTTGACGGATCAAAGTGGCTTAAAGCCGGTATGGAAATGAACAAAAAGTATCTGTCACTTCTTTATCCAGACCCAACGGCACAAAGAGCTACAGTCTTGCTGCTCGACATAATGCAATTAAAACTTTATCTTCTCTTTGACTGTGCGAGCGATGTGGAAATGCTCAACTCAACTCAACTCAACAGGCGACTCTATTTCCGAGTTAAATCCATAATATTAGCAACAAGCTACAGCTCATGAATACATGAAAACCAATTCAATTTTATCATGTTATTGTTTTCAAGAAATATATAATGCAAGGACTGCTCTATTTATATTTTATATTTTTGTATGTTATATTTACTTAAAAATTTTATATTTAGTGTTCAAATTTCAGGCTTGAAAACTCAGCTCTATCTCATGAAGCGGGTTATGTCCATTGTTTTCAAGATATATATATTGCAAAGATTACTCTAGATATATTTTATATTTATTTAATTATTTGATATTTGGTATTCAAAATTCAAATGGATACTAAAGATAGCAGCGATTGACTGTTTAAAAAATGGCAATTTAATGTTTACTTTAGATGTACCTAATATTTCTGTTTATATTACACATTTTAATATATATATTTTTCTTTAAAATGATAAAAATCTCAATAATGTAACGGATGTGCTTTAGCATATTCTCTTCCCTTACTTTACTTGACTTTGCTTTCCTTTCTATTTCTTTCACTTTATTCACTTTTCTTTATGTCTGTTGCCTGCAGCACAAAGCGAACAAAGTCAAGTCCTTTTTACGTGACTGTGTGGATAAGCCGCTTGTGAGTATGAGGAAGGAGCAGCAGCTCGACAGATTGATCATATATCAAAAGTGCCTTGAAACATTTCACAGATACTGAACGGAGTCAAATCGGATGCCTCATTTCGCACCTACTATCGCTCCTGCCAGCAGAATCTGTGCAACGGACACAACGGACGTGTCTACAATTCGAGTGGCAACACTGCAGGAGGAGGAGGAGGAGGAGGAGCTGCTGGAGCTGCGGGTGGCAATCACAATGTCGTTATACCTGGCAAAAATGGATGCCTTAAAGCAAGGACAAGCATCCTTTGCCTGTTCTCCATATTTCTGTTGTTCCACGGTAACTGTAATTAGCGTCAAATGCATGCCATGAGAGAGATATGGCCAAAAGGATAAGACTCCACTCGTTATATGCTACTATCTGGCAGCTAAAAACGCTGAAAATAAAATGCCGCCAGCATCCAATTAAAACGCTTTTAGCCAAAGAATCTAAAAGGTGGCGGGGAGGGGAGGGGAAGGGGGAGTAGGGGATCAGGCTAGCTGTAAAATGACCCCGACATTGTTTTATTTTTACATTTCGCCATTGTAACACATTTGACGGCTAAGGAGTTCAACGAGGTCAGTTTTCCGCACCGAACTTCCGTTAACGCCCACATGTTGGCCATAATGTTAAGCAAAAAGAGAGAGAGAGAGAGAGAGGGGTGGGGAAGGGGGAGGGAGACGAGATCCGTCAATTGCCGGCTAATTAAAGCAAATTAAATGTGCGTTAAAAGCAAACATAAATTCCAACGAATAACACATTTCGTTCTCCGACTGTCAAATGATTTGACGACATTTTTATGTGCACACTACATATGTAAATATCTTATACATATGGTATGTAAATATCTGGCATGCCAAAAGCTAAAACAACAAGGCGACAAATGAAGTCATAAACGAAACTGTCAACAGAAATTGGCATAGAACAAATGAGCACAAAGCCCACTGCAGTTGTATATCCTTTTAATTGCCCTAATTCTTACCCAGTATCAAAAGCCAACCCCTTTTATTCCACCTCGACTCTCCGTTGATTAAGATAAGAAGCAACTCGAGACTTAGTTGTTCAATTTATTCAAATTGTCGACATTGCCAAAGAGGGACATGAACTAAGACCTCAGGCCAAGGACTCCAGACTACTTAAGTTAAGCAAATACCTTGCCTATGTTCCTCATTCCTTAAAGTAAGTACTTAAGTGCGGCAATTGTAGTTAGTCATGCCTCATTATAGCCCATAGTATTTAAGCGAGAGTCTGTTAAAAGCATTTCGAGTGTATTTTCCCTTAATACTCCAATGGAGTTTACTTAAATTCTAGGGATAAATACACTGCAAAACTCGAATCGATTATTTAATAGGGCGCCTCACTCTCTCGAGCAATTAAACTGACTTTCCTAGGGTGACTCACGAATTAAAGCAGAGTTTTCAAAAGTATAAGCTAATACTGATAGGGGAAATTTTATCTCTAGCAATTAAAATAGACATTCTTAGGGTTATTCAGTATCTGTATAGTTTATACTTTATTTGGTTTAGTGATTTAATAAGGTTAAATACCCTAGAAAGATAATATTGATTTTGCAGTAGGGTGCCTCAATATCTACAGCATTTAAACTGACTGTCGTAGGGTGATTCACGAATTTGAATATCTGCAAAATAAATCAGAATTTTTTGCAGCTAAAACTGGACTCAATTCACACATACGAGTGTGTGTGTGTGTGTGTGTGCTTTAGTCAGTGCTTGTTGACTTCGGGCATTAAACTAACAACAGTAACAGCAACAACAACAGCGACAACAACACGTCTGACAGTTACCGTTGTCGCTGACATTTTGATGTTGCTTTCGCTTTGCTTTTTCTCCCTTGACATGCTTTTGGCACTTTGGAAAAACACGAAAAATGTTTGCATGGCAAACACAACTCGCTGTCACTCGTGCCTCATACCAAACAGCACCTCCCCTCCCCCTTCGCCTTCACCACCCATCGGAAAATAAAAGCAGCAACAACACTCGCGACACGCCCCTTTCCTGTTTATTTCAAGGGAATGTCTTGCATTTAGCTTGGGTCAGACAGCAATTGCCATTTGAGATTGAAAATCGGCGAGCGACATGTGACATTTGGTGAATTTCAATCAAGCATCTGACATTCATTGAGAATCTATCAGTTCCATTATCTGATGCCGAACAAAGATATGTTTAACATAAGGAAATAAGAAATACAAAATAAAGTCCAACAAGTTGCTGAACTTTTATCAGTATCTTCTGGTACTTTAAATATTAGATTTACTGATGAAATAAGTTTGTGTTGACTGACTGAGTGATTGGCAATCAGCAAAAAAGCTTGAACTGCGCATTTCTTCAAAAACTCAACTTTCTTCTCCCCCTGCCACCAATTCTTCAGTGAAAGCGTATTTAAATTATGAGCGATTGGTTTTTAATCTATTTTCCAGAAAATGCAAGAAAAGTGAATCGATAATTCTACTATAGTTTTTGGAAATTGCATTTTCACTGATGAAAAACTAATTATATAGTATTATTTTCAAGTTATTTCCAAGAAGAGCAGCAGTAAATAATTTAATAAACTTTTGCTCAACAACAAAATATTGAGTAAAAACTTTGCGTTTTTTCTTTTAATTTTTTTGTGACCTCATTACCTGATTAAGACACACTTCGATGCTTAATATAAGTACTTATTACGCACACCTACAGAGCAGACAGACAATTAATTTTAAATGGCAATTTACATTAAGGTAGAAGTGCCTGGAAAGCATCTCTTTAATTTCATTGCGGAAACAATTTGCGCTCAACAAATATTGTCGTGTTCCCAATTTGAGAAAATCGTCAGAGATGTGGTGTTGAGATTTCGGATGGTTGAGCTATATATAACCATATATACTTAACGCTAGCCACAAGCGACAATGACAGTAAACAAATCGGTCGAGATTATTAAATAAAAATATTATTTTCTTTGGTTGACTATGAAATACTCGTACCGTAACTAAAGTGGTTTTTATGTATGTAAGCAGAGATCAGAGATCAATGTTTCCTGAGCTATTCATGATTAATTTTATACTCAACTAAAGATAAACTTAAGTTCACAGATCGGTCTAAAAACTAGCTCACTTAGCAGTTGTAGTCCCAACTGATTAATCAGCTCTTATCGCTCAATTGAAGAACTTTTTGCTGTATTTGCAGCTTTTTCAAGTGCATTTAATTAAATGTTTGGTGGGTGTTTTCTTGGAAGATAGAAAATTGATTTTATGTAAGCTAAAACGTGTTCGTTATTGATAAAGAAGATACAAGCACTTAAGCTGATAACTAGCTGATAAGGAGTCAAGGAATTACATTAAAAGCGATGTGTTATAGAATAATGATCCATTCATCGTTTAAACGATCAGTGATCAATATGAAAGTGCTTGGATTATTTGTATTGGCAATTGCCACGGTTACTGCCTCCTCCTTGGGGAATCAGCAGGTGTCTCCTGCTCGCAACGTAGAAGGACGCATCATTAATGGACAGCCAGCTGCAGTGGGACAATTCCCCTACCAGGTGGGATTGGATTTAACCAGTCTCAGTGATGGCGAAATTTATTTCTGTGGCGGTGTCATTATTGGCACTGAATGGCTTTTAACTGCCGCCCATTGTACAGCTGAGTGAGTAAGCGATTAATAAAATATTGAAATATATTTAATAGCAAATGAAAACTGTTGCAGTGCATCCGGCGTACTCATCTCTTACGGCTCCACGGAGCGCAACTCAGCAAAGCTTTATCAGTATGTGCCCAAGTCGAAATTCATAGAGCATCCGGATTATTCATACCGACCACTTACCAATGATATAGCCCTGATTAATACGCCCGTGTTGACGTTCAACGAGTACTACAACAAAATTGAGCTGCCCTCCATTTCGGGCAGATTCTCCAGCTATGCGGGTCAAAAGGCAATCGCCTCAGGTTGGGGTTACACCTCTCAGTGGGTTTATGAAAAGGCGGATAACCTGCAGTACACCACACTGGAGGTTATCTCTGTGGATGCCTGCGAGCGCATTTATGGAGATGTGGTTGCCTCCAGCAGAGTTATCTGCGTTGCCACAACCAATAAGAAGACCACCTGCAGCGGTGACTCCGGCGGTCCCTTGGTGCTCCTCAGCACCGGTAAACTAATCGGTGTCACATCCTTCACTTCCATCTATGGCTGTGAGTACGGAGAACCAGCTGGTTTCTCACGTGTTACCAGTTACTTGGACTGGATCAAGGAAACTACGGGCATCTACTATTAGAATCTGCGCTACAAATCGACACAATTTTGCAGACGAATTTTATAGATTCTTGCTTGAATTTCACAAAAAAATATATATATATATATTGTAAAGAAGAACTTTCGATCTTTATATGGCGCTTTATATACCTCTTCAAGTCTTTGAGGTGGAGTATGTAATGTAAACAAAAATATGGAACAGAAATTGTTCAACTGAGGTGCAAGTCATTTATTTTCCTTATGGCCCAGCCTCCTCTTTAAAATAGGGTACTAGAGGGCGTAGTTCGAAGACTTTCTGCTGACTGTACTGACTGATTGTTAGGTGTGTGTGTGTGTGTGTGTGTGTGGCACATTATAAATTTACTTCGTTTGTCTTTTACCCAGATATACAGGACTGGCTCTGACACTTCTGTATGCCAAGACATTATCCAACACCAGGGAATGGAAAGTGGGAAGAGGGGAAGGAAAGAGGGTAATGGGAAGAGAGGAGTGGGGAGCAGGAAATAACGTTCAATGACTGCGTCGACAATATTTCCATTTAGTTGTTGCTGCGTGCATTGAAGACCGCAATTTGTGGTCCTGCAACATGCGGATGATTGGAATGGGGAACGTGTAGAGAGGGGGGGAGGGAGTGGGTGGTAGACACAGACTGACAATAGTTGGCTCTGTTTAATGCCCAATTGGCATTACAATGGCTGCTCCCAGTGGAATTTGCTGCTTGCAGTGCATTGAACCCGTCTGTCCAGAGCGCAATTCGAATTCCTCAGCGACTCGTTGTCTTGCGATGACACCCTTCTATCCCCACTCACCACTCCCCTGCCTTTCCCCTTTCCAAACCACACACAAAGCGTCATTGCAACCGGAAACTATGCAGCCATTTTGCCAGCTATTTTGTCGCTTCCCTTCTGCGACCTTGTTTCCTCCCTCCCATTTGGTTATATGCTATATGAAGTCATAGTCATTATTATTGCACACACCCAAAGTCGTTGTTACTGAACACAAACGCCGTGCACCTTGTGCTCGACGTTCTGCTCGGCATCTTTGCTTCCTGCCACTTTTTGTCTCACCAGCGTTAAAAATAAATGCAATTTATTGTTGCCCATTTGCCAAAAAACACAAAAAATCAGGGAATTCGCCAAAATATTAAATAAAAAAAGGGGAATATATGAAAGCGGGAAGACAGCTCGCAAATTGCACAATCGCAGTGCATGTGTTATAAATTTTAAGAAAACATAAAAAAAGTGTAGCATAATATAAAAAATATTAAAAAGCGACAGCAACAACAAAAGATAAAGGCAAAATCCAAGAAGGCGGAACATTCGACTAAAAGTCGCGTGATTTATGCCACGACAACCAGTCAACAGACAGAACCGAACAGACAGAACGCCGTCCTACCCACCACCCCCTCTTTATCCACCCCTCTTGGCCGCCTCTGGGGAACTGGAACGCAGAAATGGTGGGCGTGGACTTCACAGTCTAGACCCAAGAGGCGCGTCAGCAAATTTGCTCCAAAATGTTAATAAAGGTGAAATGAAACCAATAAATATTCAAGTACTTAAAATTCTTTAATCAAAATCAATTCATTTCATATTAAAGCTGATGAAATTTGAACTTTTCTTTTTAATTATTAAAATTAGTTACAATATCACAATGAAATTACTGCATTTGAGTATTATAAATTCCATAATCAAATTCAATTTCTTCTGGTGAAATTGGTAATTTCCAGAATATTTTTATTTAATTATTAAAATTAATTACAATATACAATACAATAAATATTCTCATAAATTTTTGAGAATTTCTAATGTCATAAACAAACGCAATTCATTTCATATAAAAGCTAATGTTAAGCACACTTTTATTTAATTATTACCATGTCTTAATATTAGTATTGTATTGTAAAAAGTTTTCCGCAGAGTTCTAAATTAAAATAGTACACCCTTGAGAGTACTTTTTCTAAATCGCGTTTTCTATGGAACTATATGTTGTGAAGTCTGAAGGATTTGTATTAATTGATTGCTTTGCTTATTTATAGACACATCCATCGTTTTCGACCTTTGTAAGATAATTAGACAGCTCACAAATTGAAAGTCAACAATTCTATTTTCAATTTATGCGGTGTGTAAACATATACTTAAAGTTTTTATCTTTCATATTTAACTAAATCTCACATTTGCGCGCAGTGTAATAATTATTGATGAATACTTTGGCCTATTTAAATAAAAACCAAAATCAAAGTAGATACGACAACGTCACTTCAGATGTTTGCCGCTTAAATTAAGCGTAAAATTTTCTTTGACAAACGGGCAATGCGCCAGCAGACATTAAATCTTACGAAAGATGTGCTTGCCCCCTCCTCCACCTCTTTCTTCTCCTCCCCCAGCTCTTAGCACACCTTTCGATAGCGCAGAGGCGCCGTGAAATCACAGAGAGGGGTAGAAGGAGAGCCATCTATTGAATGAGGGCGCCACTGTGAACATTTGGCAAATGTGGCAAGTTGATGACGTCAAACCTACAAAAGATAAACTGACGTCCACCTATTTATATGTATATATAAACAGATATATCCTACGTATATGTATCCATCGCACTTGGGCACACTTTTGCGCTATTTTAATGTACTGGCCACGGACTCAGATTGAGATACTAATTCAAATTCGATTCGATTTCGTATTCAGATACAGATTCAACGCAGTCCGTTGGTCTGGTCGGAACTGGCCGTGTTGGAGCACTTCCAGGAAATCCCAATGAATCACTTGACAAACCGACAAGCCCAAAAGTTGGGGGATTTGTACGGCTCGTCCATTGGGACGGTTGTGTAAACAAGAGTCACTCAAATTTCATGGGCTTTATGCGATTTATCATATATTTCCCGACAAAACCAGACTACTTGAGTGACAATGTCTGACTGGAAAGAATGCCAGGATTCCTAACAATTTCAGATGTGACTTAATGGAAACATCTATCAGAAAACTGAATAAGTTACAATGAATGGGGAACATGGGAATATAATACAATACATTGCGGATGCGGGTATGAGTTTAATGCATTGATTGTCGACAAAGATGCCTATGAATGAACACGCCCTATATGTATGTATATAATTATTAATTCAATTATATATATATACGATATATGTATTTATTCGCTGCTCATGATGTTGACAGTCAATTAATTTCTGATTCAGCCCACAACAAAAGCATGTGTCGGACTTGGGTGGCGTCTCTGTTAATTGTTTTTAATGCAAATTGCATAAAAATAAATAAAATGCGATACATTAAAAATGGCTTAAAGTAGCCGAAGCCATTATCAGTTTCAATTATGCCACAACTTGGCTATCAATCTGAGTGCCTTCCCTTCCTCAGCAGCCACTGACGTCAGCCAACATATCTTGGATATCTATGGATTCAAGTATTATATATATTTATATATACATATATCTCTCTGCCTGTTTAGCATCTCTCCATTCCACGTTCGATGTTCACTGTGAATCGGTGCAGTGCACAGTTCATTGACATGACTATAAATTTTGTCGCCACGAAAATAGTTTTTCTGTTTTCCTCACTTTTATTTTCTTCCGAGCTGTTGCACAATTTTGTGGTTCTCTTTTCATTCGCCTTACTACGAAAAATAATAAGAACAAAAGTGTTTGAATAGCAGACACCCTGCATCTGTCGTAATTAGCCATTTATTTTAATAAAAGGGAGTATATAATATGATTTACTTCAAATACTTATGCCAACTTGAAAACATCCTGAAAGATTCCAATAGTTAAGCTTTAAAACTTATCCTTATTAAAAAAAAAAAAAAAACAATATTGTTGAGACACTGAATTTGGACAATTCTATATATGTATATACAATTTATTTTTAAGTTAATAAAATATAATTATACTAATTTAAATGTTAATTTCCATAAAAAGCTCTCATTACTTTTCATAAAGTTGTGTGGACTAGTTTAATTTGCTGCATCACATGAACATTTTTGTCAAAATAATGGCTGCTTTATCTGGAAAAGATCTTAATTGCATTCCGATTTGTATTATAATATTTCGTATAATACACGTAGTGGGCACCTCTTCCAGTTGGTTCATGTGCAACATAAATCGGAGCAAACAAAGCTATTTATGCCTTATGACAGACCTGCCGTTGATGTCATAGCATTTCAATATGACACTGGAAAATATTGAACTACTTTGTTTGTGGATACGTATTGTGGAAAAGAGTGGAGTGCACTCTCTGCACATTGCACATTGTAGCTGGTTAATTGGAATGTGCACACAGTTGTGCCAACAACAATGTGCCACAGTTTGAGTAATTAAAACTAGAACGAATATCGGCTCGAAAGACCCAAAAACCTAAACCCAAAAGGCAATCAACAAATTTGTATTTACCTGAACAAAATGAAATTTTGAGTCTGTCTGGATATATGTACGGATATCTACAAAAGAAGGTTATCCAATTTGTTTCGGAACAACGAAATAACGTTGGGTGGTTTTTTTTATTTGTTTTTATCACATGAATTTCCGTATTTCGTTGGCACTCACTGTGGATCGACTTGTCCCCCATATACATACTATATATCTCTATATATTCAGCAACGATGCATATTGCACAATTACTCGTAGAATCACAATTTCATGCACAACATGTTGTACTCGTAGTTATTTAAAGATTTCTTTTAACTGAGTCAATGCGAGGCGTGGGTGACAAACAACTTAAATTGCAACAGCATTTTAATGAGCAGCACAACTAAAAATATAAAATATTTTACATAAATATATAACATCTATTTTCTCTGCGAAATATATGGAAATGAAACTGAAAATCTTTGCAAAAATAAATGAATTGTGAATAGTGTGTGATTTTTGTGTGGGCCGATGGCCAAATGTTGCAAGGAGTCATTGCGCTCATTAGCCAGGCCAAAACACAAAACACATATCACAATAAATCAACAGCAATTGTAGAAACACAACTTGTCATAGCCAAAAACAACTCAAAGATGCTCAATTCGATGACAATTGCAATTGGCCACAATTATGGCGACAATTGTCAGAATATTTGTTGGGGTGTCTAACCTCATACAAAGTTAGATAAACAACTTGAAGGAGACAATGTCAATTTGTGGCTAATTGACGTCTGTATGTCTTGCTTAATTTCCATTGAACACTTTCACTTGTCGCGGAAGTGGCCTAAACAGAAGAAGGAGGCCCTGTTCTTGGCCAAAAGCAACCATGAATTCTGGCTGGCAATTCGCACTGCCAATTCAAGCAATTTGTCAATTTTGGCATCGCAACTGATGATGATCTCGCCACGGGCAAGGACACATTATGGCCAAGTCCATTAAACTTAATATCTAAATATCTGCAAGTGCTCTCGCTAATGTCAAAGCTTTAAATTGCACTTTCTGATAACTTAATGATACTTAACAATAAAGCACAGTGAAGTGCTTTGTGCTCCACCCAATTTCCATCTTCGGGAGCTTTACTTTTGAGCTGCTTTATTGTCAGCGAGTTGATGAAGCAAAGCGAAAGCAAAATACAATTTTCAATGATTTTTTTTATACATTTTAAGCTCCTCTTCAATTCAATTAGGCTGGCAACTCTATTCTCTGAATTTCCCCCCGTTGTTTGGCAACGCAACTTGAGAATTCTGACAGCTTTTAGTGTTGCAATATGCATAAGACTTAGTGATGTTAATCGGATTAAATTGGATTTAAACATCGCTCACAAAAACATCGAATGTCGAATTTACAGGCAATTATTAAAAATTAAAAATAAGAGAGAATGAATTGTTGGATTTAAATACATGCAATTTTAACCACTTTTTAATCATTGAAAATACTCGATTTAATAAGTATTGAAAAACTTTTCAGAGAAAATAGTTAGATATTTGTCAGACGTTTTAAGCTAATTCATTCGATACAGAACAGACGAAAACTATGCAGCAATCACTGTTTCAACTAACTTCTCCAATTGTAAACATATTTCTGCACTAATTGAGCGTTTTCCAACACACATTTTGGCAATACTAAATACTAAATTATATAGAAAAAGAGTAGGCGACTTTAATGCCAAAGAATGATGACTTGATTAAGGACAGCAGTTGTGGCAAGTCATTCTTTCACAAATTTTCGCAGTGAGCAGAGCTCTTGAAAGTAGAAAATAAAAAAAGTAAAAATTAAATTCCTCTCTTTGAGTCGTTGTGTCGAGCAATCTTTGGTTTTTCGCATTCCCATCTCCGCGCAAGTTGTTCCAAGAGAGCAGTGTAACTGTAACTGTATAATTGTTTAGCCACAAGAAGACACGAAGAGACAAGAGAAGAGAATTGGAATTGAAATTGAGGAGAAATGGTTCCAGTTACCAAGCCGAACACCAAGGAGGTGCAGTGCCAGCTCGCCACATGTGATGAATCAAAGCAACAACCGGAGGTCATTGTGACCCCAAAGAGTGGACGCGTCGGCATCTTTAATGCCGAGGACTTTTTGTCCCGTGCCCAAATGAACGACAAGATCAACAACATCTTGCGATCCCCAACCAAGGCTCCAAATGGCGTGCGCCAACGCTCCGTGTACACCAACAACAATCCATCGCCGGTAGGTCAAAACAAAAACAACAAAACAACAACAAACTTTTCACTTGCAATGTCAGTGTCAGTGTTATCTTTATAGAAATGCATAGTTACGTTCTTTAGATGGGCTTTCCACATACTATATACATATATGCAGTCTCTAATTCACTTACAATTCATTAAATATTACTAATTGCCAGGTTAACTGATAATCGGTTCAACTGCATTCATTTTCGCAATGACCTATGTGAATGCCAAGTTAGGTTGTCTTCTAAGTATTTAGCTTCAATCATTTGAATCATTTTTAATATACAATTTTCTGCATTTTCCTAATTTCAATGGTCTTTTCGTTGACTGTGTTTCATCCTTATGAATGTTTACTTATGTTTAAAACACTTTATAAATATATTTAAAAAGCTAGGATCAATTCAATCGTATTGAATAGTCTTCGAAACATCTAGGTTTCTTTTAAGGCTACTCGCACTAATTTATTATTATATTATTGTGATTAAATTTAAATGATTTACAATTTTCATAAGAGTATCAGTAAATATAATATGTATTTAATTAATATTAGATTAGTATTAACCCAATCTTTGAATAGATAAATTATTATTGGTTCACTAATTTGAGCATTATTTGTAATTTGTGCATTTTGTGTTGTCCTGCAGCAGTCCTCGATGCGCTTGTCTGGAACAGCTGCTTCGCTATCATCGCGGATGAGCAGCATGTCGCTGAACAGCGGCAGTGCTAGCGTGGGAACCAACACCGCCGTGCTGGCCAAGGAGTGTTCCAGCCAAACCAACGCCAGTGGTGGCGCTGCATCGTATAGGGGAATCGGAATGGCCATGCACCACTCGCAGCCGCTGCTCACAGCGATTGCACCCGACTTGGAGCCCATTGTCCATGGCACAAAATCATTAACTGCTCGCTATGCTACTCCCTATGGGTATGAGAATGGCGGCGCCTATTGTCCGGTAATGTCTGCTACCAAACTCTAAATATATTATTCTTAATGCAAACAAGTCTCTCTATTTTAGCCACCACCGCAACCACAAATGCACCACACTCAGCAATACCCTTCACCAATGCCGCCACCACCTCATGCCTTGGGACGTGTCAGCTCGCGCACCTTTGAGTTTGAGAACAGTCCACCACCACCACCACCTTGTCCCGGATCCGGTCCGATCGCCATGTCCAACGGCACAATTCAGCTGCGTTTACGCGAAGGTGTCCGGTAAATAGCCCAAAAAAATGATATATCTATGAGGAATCCTAGTGATCAGCTCCCTTTGTCCTCTCATCCTCAGCATTGACATGACTCTGGATAAGGCTGTGCGCGTCCTGAATCAACGCAGCATGGTGGCTGTCTCTCTGTCCCGCAACGGTACTAACTCGGCTCTAATCCATCCCAATGGAAGAATTCTGCAGAGCGGCTCGAAGGTGGAAATTGTCACATATGACGGCATGAAGACCAACAACTTTGTGTGAGTAGAGTAGCTTCCATTTTCCCGCTTAATTGTTATCCATGTCCGTAAGCTGCCCAACACTTGATAGTGTATCAATACTCTAAATTGAATTGACAACTGATTAATCGATAATATGAGTATTCAGGGTCTGAATCGTATCTGATATTCCGATGTTGTGCTATAAAATGTGAATTCTTTGGCTATTCCAGGCGTTATGCCAAAATGTGGTACAAGGGTGTGAGCTTCACTAGCGAATCCTGCGCTTTGATTTATCTGGTGGACACCGCTGGAACACGCACCACAACCGACACTTTCACTGACCTGACTAAGGATTACACTTTGGCAGTGTTTTACGAGTGAGTAGCTTATAAATCTCCTCTTAATTCCCAATATTTTTTGCACAAAATACAAAAGAGTTGTAAATACTAACAGATACTAGGAAAAATGTAGTCCACAGACATCAAGGAAAAAATTAAATTTATTTTTCAAATCTATATTCAACATTTATCACAAAAAAAATGGCTCGACGCGAACTTAAATTTTTCCTAGTTATTTATTTTGATTTTATATGTAATAACAAAAAGTATAACTAATAAATTATGATAAAAGGGTGAATAGTTTCACATTTTGAAAATTATATCTAGAGCTAAATTAAGTGTAAAGAGATAGTAACAAAACAGAAAAATAAGCGTTTTATTAAATAAAAAATATTAATTTTTGCATATCTTTGTTTTGAAAAAATGAGTTTTCTAGTTTCCTGTTTCATTTATTTTCTTAATATTATTTATTCGCTATAATTCTTTGAGGCTTCGCTCTATTTCATATTCCCCTCTGATTTCTATTCTCATTTCAATCCGATTGCCACAGCGACTCACGTCACGGTCCCTCCTTTGTGCCGGATGCACAGGAGGTGATTGCCAAATCGTCGTACAGTTGTGCCGATGACGGCACTGAGATGTACGACATTAATGGTTTTCGCATTATTCAGGCCGCTGACGGCCTGGTGAAGGTAACCCGTCAGCATAACAAGGGCCTGATTCGCACCAGTCCTGGAAACGGATCCGTTACTTTGACCACCCTGGGCATCCATTGTACCGCCTCTTTGGGCAAAACCTCTCATCTGTTTTTGCGGTAGGTCGATGCTCATTAATCATTATTACGATTTTATTTTTATTACTATTTCTAACTATATCATCTATTTTTAATACTGCAGTCGTAATGAGAAACGCATGCACTTCGACGGATCCAATTTCATAGTTCGCAATGCCGGACACTCGGCTGGATTTAACGAGAATAACCTGCTGATTGTGTATTAACTTGACTGCACCCAAACAAAAACACCGTAAAACGCACACATCCTGGACACATATACACATACAGACAAATCCAATGCAGTTTATTTTAGGGACCGTTACGCTGGCCTAGCTTGGAGAGGGATAATCAGTAAAAATTGGATAAACCACAGAAAAAAAGGAATTGAATCGAAAAATGAGGCTCGCAAAAGTGCGCGAGAAACGCCAAAGACATCCGGATAAATAGAATACGTGTTAGAATACCTCACCCTATATTCCAATCAATATAATTGATTGAATTGGATTGATCAGTTTGGATCTCGGGTGTCTTTCGTTACTCGACGTAAGCGCAACGCAACTAAAATGGAATTCGTTTTTAGTTAAATTTTCATACTCGAACTTTTTGATATCAGTGAAAAAATAGTAAATAACTTTGGGGCGCTTGTCCACTGCCCTGCCTACTAATTGAAAACGCTGGCCAATTTGGCTATTGACGAGTGCTAGCGTTTTAATTTTTAAGGCTCATTTCAATTTTTTGAAAAAAGAAAAAATCCACAAAGAGTATTACAACTAAAAAAAAAATAATTATAATAATAGTGAAAAAATCGAATAGAATGAATAATATAAAGTACATACATTAAGGAAAGCCTTAAAAATTTTTCACATGCTATCCAAATTTGTAACACAAGGGAAACGTTCAACGTGAGACACGAGAGACGAGAGATGTGTGTATGTTCAACAATTAGTAGGCAGTGGTCTTAAGAGGTGGCTGTCCCTCTGAGCGCTGCACTGATAAGGTGACAGCGCCAGTGATAAATATAGTTAACAGTTAATGTTAAGATTAGTTTGTAATTTTTTTTTTTTTTTTGCAATCCAAACTGTTCATCCACGTCAATGCGAACATACGAAAGTGATATATTGTTACATTATGAATGGCAAATTCAAAGTGTACACAATACACATATAGAAAATACCAATACCAATACAAATACAATTACATAAAGGACACACGAGAAAAGTGAGAATTACAAAAGTATTTAAAGCAGACGAATTACATATTAAGTAGCTAATAACATGCTGTGAACTACATGTATACACAACTACACACACACAAACAGATATATGTCTCTACATATATATAATATATATAAATGTATTCCACATGATTTTATGGCAGAGAACCCGAGTAGGTTTAATTGCACCACAAAAAAGAAAGGAAACACGTAATACAAATACATCGTCCAACTTATTTAACTTGGGCTTTTGTTCCAGTTATGCCCAAGTTATGTCTCGAGTTGTACAAGCCTTACGACAATCTCCAACAACCCAAATTTACAAGCATGTATAACGAAATTTATGTATGTATCTAAATCTATAAAAAAAATGTACCTTGAATAAATATGTAAGGAATAATGGCAATATTTTTATACTAACTGAAGAGACTGCTGAGAGCATCATAGATTCTATGGAATATATTAATAATCCTATCAAATTATTTACATTATGAAATTAAAGTTATATTTAAATAGTCTCTTTTTAAACCAATAAGAGAAATTTTTCAAAAATGTGTAATATGAATATACTTTAAATGTCTTATAAATCAATAAAAATACGTGTTCAAAATATGTCTCGATTGATGGATAAGTCGAGGACTCTCGTCAGCTTTGATTACACTGGTCAAGAGGGCTGTATTTTTTTGGTCTGCTTAATAAAGTTTCCAGATGAAAGCCATAACTTGCAAAAGGTACCCTGTGGCCCAACCTAAAAAGCCATAACAATCATGTGAGTGGCCAAGACAAAGACTCGTAAATTTTTAAGGAAATTGCTTGATGATACACACACACAAACATAAACTAAACCACACCCTGAGGACCAAAAGCTCCCGGCGCAAATCAAGAAAGTTTGTCCGCCACAAAATAAGTGAGAGAACTTGAGATATTTGTATAATCTTTTAGTCACAACGCTGTCATCTAGTGTAAAATGACAACTGTTTCTTGGAAGCCAGATTCAACAGAATCGAATTCTTGTAAGATTGTAAGCGAAAAATAAAATCAATGAAAAGAATTTATTTTTGGAAAACCAATTTGCTTCTAAATTAAAATATATCTTAATGAATACAAAATTTGACTATATCGATAGTATTTCTTTTTTATATTAGTTGTAGCCATGTTTACCTGTAGACATATCCAAAAACATAAGGAGATGGGATCGGCTGTCATATAGACTAATGCTGCTGATATGTCTGAGTCAAGTTGAGATTCTGGATGCTGTTGAAGTTGGAGTTGATGTTGCTGTTGATAAAGTTTATTGGATAATGCTTTGCCAGCAATGTTCGGTTCTGTCATAAGAAGAGAGTGGAACCAATGTTAAATAGTCAACAAGACGTTATATTTAGCAGAGGCTACTTGAAGCGAGGGCTGAGGTGAGAGGTGCAAATAACAGCAGTTAGTTAGAGAATCAGCAACAACAACAAATATAACTACTACTTACTAGAGCCTAAAATATATTTAATTGTGACTTATTTGTGGATGCGACGATGAGTTTTGCCTGTTTTGTGTGTGAGTGAGTGTGCGAGCGAGTGTGAATGTGTGTGCTTTCTTAATAAAGAGAGTTTTAAGGCAGCCAGTTGGATGAAACCCAAGGCAGCCGATAGTACACTGAAAACAATACTTTAAAAAATTCAACTCCGTAAAAGTTTTTAATATATAGAAATGGTCTTTATTTTTAAAGACTAATTTTTGCATATTTTTCTATTTTACTTAATTTTTGTTATATTTATTCACTCAAAATTTATATTTTTTATATTTATAGACATTTGATTATAATTTTTACATTCTTCATTCAAAATTGTATTTTAACTCTAGTAAAAATTTTCACTCGCCTTTTGTTTCAGTTTTATAAATAACTGTGTTCTCTTTGTTTTCAGTGTATTTTTGTAGTAGCCCAGTTGGTGGCATACATATCGCTTGCCGCATCTCGTTTAGGTCTATATATGCGGAATATTCAATGCTCACGCTTGCGTGCCCTTTAGTACCCACTGCGTCGGGGAATGGAAACAGGTGGGGGATTTGAAGGATGTTGGGGCCAGGACGTGGCATCCACGCCTGTGTTCAACATCAAACGCTTTTCACACTTAATTGGGCATAAAATTAAATCAGAATTGATTAAAACACTCGAATGACAACGAAAAGAAACATCAGCAACAGCAGCAACAGCAACTCAAACAACAACGACAGTTGCTTTGACATGATTTCCCCCCTTCAAACTTCATACTCCATTCTCCAAACTAGGCGGCAAAAGTTTTTTTTGGCTTTGGCTTTCCCAGATGACGCATCGATATCGACCTCGTTTCCTTACAACTTTAACCCGACATCAGTCAACTTGGGCCAACAATTTACACTGCTGTAAAAGAAAAGAAATAAACCAGGACAAGCCTTTGGGGCGTGGCCAGCTTGCCGCCGAGGGAGCCCACTAATTGCACTCCTTGAGGGATCTTGAGGGGCCTTGAGGCCTGGCCAAAGTTTATGGAATTCAATTTCCGTTTTAAGTCACTGTACAGCAACAAATTACGCGGCTCGGCCTGAAATCAATTTATTCATTAGAATTTAATGTGCTGTCAATTATCTTAGCACTGCTCTGATTATCATACTCCAGAGTCCAGACATATTCCATTCAATTTTAATTCATGACTATTAAATCCATTTGCATGCCAAAGCAGACGAGAGCTAAACACCAGTCAATCTTAAGTTTCATATCCGGAATATAATCAAAGAATGTGGAGTGTTTACTTAAACAAGTTGAAAATATACATATTGCTGATTCTGATAGCATTAAATGGAGGAACTACTTATTATTAATGGGATTTTAAAGAACTGCAGTGAAAAACACTTGTTTTCAAATTGTTCAAGTGTGGCTCTTAACTGTTGCTTATTCTTAGGATTAAAAACTATTCGAGAAATGGAATAATGCTGCAGTTTATTTACTATGTATTATCAATAAAAGTATTAGTAACTTGAATTTATATTTTACCCCTGTTTGTGGTACTTAAATAAATTGCGTTCCACTGTTTACCATTAAATTTGTGCCCATCAAAGTTCATCTTATTCAGTTGAGGAATGTGAAGGAATTTGGATTGTGAGAAAATATGTCGACAGTTTGTGTTGCAAACGTCAATCAAATACATCAAAGGGATTTAAGATTTTGGCTGAATTTGTAGCTACTTTGATGGCAGCTTCGGATGTTGAGAAGTTAAAGGAACAGGCTTCGACTTTCGCCAAGTTGTATTCATCTTTGTTATTCGATTGAAGGATGTATTCATTGCCAAATTCATGCTGATTGTCGTAATCATTATCGTACTCGATCTCAATCTCTGTTTCATCTTCGATCTCAGAGTCCACTTCCTTCTTGATATCCTCCATATTGATGTATTCGTTTTGATATTCTGGTTCGATTCTCTCCGTTATATTGTATTGATGTGGATGCTTTGATGTCACCTTCTCAGTTCCATTCTCAATCTTAATGGCGCGTTTCTCTTGGATCTCGGCTTCAATTTCTTCCTTCTTGATGGTGGTCGTATCTTCGGACTTTCTACTTTTACTATGACCAAATCGGAGGTCTCCGATAGCGATCGATATACTCATCTGTTATTTGCATTTCCAAGAGAAAGAATACATTTACATATTGCGTGTTAGACGATCCGACATATTCACGATTTACGATTCACGATTTACAATATATCCTATAAGCATACATTCATATGTATATCTATTCATATATACATATAGCTTGTATAAACCTTTCTTTAATATGTACGTGGATTTGTCGTCTGCAATGACTTCAATTGATTCAAACCAAAATAGCAAATGTGCTCAACAGTGTTGAGAAACGTCTTAACAAATAGGACAGCGCTAATGTTAAATTAAAGTAGCATTGTCTATTGCCATCCCGTTCTCTGTTATTGCAATGCTGCCTGTTGTCTGTTGCCATCTCGCTTCTTCCTGTTTCTACCAGTGTTGCCAGAAATTTTCTTTTCGCGTCAAATCAACATTTGAATAAGCTCAAACAAATTTTTAGACTTTTTATTTGCTCTTATAAAAATATATGAAAATGATAAGAAGAAAGATTTGCAATAATTTATATGAGCTACGAGAACAGAAGTCAGATATTTCACATTGATTTAGTATGAAATTAAAGGTGAACTTTCATGTCATCTGGTGGCAACAAATTGAGTTCAAAGGTCGCCTGGGGGAGATGTGAGTACAAGTTAAGAGGCAACAGTTATTGGTGCTTATTTAGGGCGACTGACAAAGTTTATTGTCATTGTCGGCCAATCATAAATTATGCACAGACCGACAGGTTTATGAGCCAATCAAGTGTCAGTTTATTGGAATATTGATTGCGCCTTCAATTAGCTTAATTGAAATCTGCCCTAATCAATTAAATCGCGTCAAGTCAATGGCTAATCAGATTTCTATTCCACAAATGCGGATTTTCAACTCCTGCAGATATCATTGCACTAATAATTACAGTGCCCCTCAATCTTCCATTTTTCAAGAATTTCATCGACAGCAAGAAGTACAAAATTCCAAAATCCAATTCCATTTGCTGTAAAGCTACTTGCAAAGGGAACGTGACACGAACAACAATTCATTATCCATAAAATATTCATGGATTTCCTTTTTATTTGTCCACAATTTCATTTAGATTGTAAATAACTTTAAGGGTCATCTGTGGAATTCTAAATATATTCACAACATTTTTAACATTTTATTTGCATGTCGAAAGATTGTGAATTTAAAAGGGAGTTTTTCTTCTTTTTATCATACATCAACTAAGAGCAGTAAAATTTATATTTAAGCATGATTTTTATTTTCATTTTATTTATATATTTCGAATATATTTCTGTAGTAATTTTTGTTATAATTCGTGGAAATTTAACTTGATTTAAGTTTTCTATGCACAGAGCACAAGTAAGAAGTCAAACGCACTCAGTTCTCATAGAAATTTGAAGACACTTTTGCGGGTTGCCACAACAAAAAGAGGAAGATAGTTCGATATGCATATTATTATAGTATATATATTTATATTTATGCATATGAATATTTGTGTAACTTAAATGCACTGACATTGTGAACAACATTTCTTAGCTTTCCATTATGTTTTCACAACTTGACAACTCTGCACATGGCACATTTCACAAGAGGACTTGAGAGTTCTACATTCTCGACATGCCTGCAACCGATGTTTGTCTGTTATTGAAGGCAACGTTGCGGCAAATTGTGGCAAACAACACAGTGTCTTAATTAAGTCGCAAATCCAACATGTCACTGCACAATAAACTCCCAATTTCCTTCCCTCCGTTCCACCATTCCACCGTTTCTGCATCCCTCTTCAGGAATCCTTTTTGAAGTGGTCTGTCTATTACAATGCATGATGTTGAATTGAATGGCATTGAACGTAATCCTCATTATTTCTCATTAAAATTCATTAGCATGTTATGTCTGGCGTTTAATATTCACCTGTTCAACAGTTCACCTCAAGTTTCATCCTCCCTTCTCCCGTTATTGTTTGACTCCGTGATTCAATTAAGTCTAATGGTAAAATGTTGTTAAGCAATTAAATTGCTTTTTTGTTTCAGCCGCTTTTCCCTCCCAAATGACGCTACGAGGGGGATATTCTACATTCTCTCCATATAAAATGCTGTGCAAATCAAATTACAATAGCACTAAAAGTCCACTACGCAACTTTACTATAAACGGTATATGAGGTTTCCTTGACAACAGCTTGACAATTTCAACACAATAAATAAATAGATAACAGCGACAAATGATAAGTTTGATGCCAAGTTTTTGACTAAGCTACTTGACAGTTAAGATATTTTTTTCTCTCAACATTATTTTCACATTTTAGGTAATTGATTTTTTTAACTTCTCATGATGACACGTGAAAGTGTAATTTTATATTTGTCAAGTCATTTGAAAACGTATTAGATTAGATTAAAAAAATGTTGGGTCTTTTGTGATTTGGTATTTTTATAAATCAGAATATTTGGAAAAGTATAAAATGACAGAATTTTGATAGTGGGAAGCTTCCAATATTTGAATGTTTTTTGGAAGTTGGAATTGATTGCGCCTACTATTTTTAATTTTTTGTATAGCATATTTTTGGGGCACAATTAAATACATTAGGTTGTTCTTATAATTGTTTCAGCGGTTTTATTAAATCTATTTTTTGAAAGGTATTTGTCAATATCCAATATTTTTTATATTAAAATAATTTACATAGCATACTTTTTGGGGCACAATTATATACCTATGCAAACTGTTGCACGATTGTTCACATTTGAGTGAATTTTATAATTCTAGTTTGCTTTGGAAAGTGTGTAAATAGTTTCAAATACAAATACAGTAACTTATTTATTTCTAAATATTGCATTATATTTGCTGCTAGCATTTATTTGATGGTAATAAGCGTGTAGTACTTTCAGTGCTCAATGAAAAATATAAATATATATCTTTTATTGCTGAGATGTGAGCAGGTGGGACACTTGGCAGCTTAAAAGTGGTTGCAAGTGGGTAGAAGACATAAATTTGAGTTTGAAGGCAATTGCAGGTATTAAGCCTTAAGCCGAGCTACATGCCACAAGAGTTATAAAGTTACAATGATTAAATTGTACTCACATGGTGGCCATTGATGTGGTTTCCATCAGTAGCAGCTGCTCTCTCTCTGTCTCTTTCCCTTTCTGTTGGTCTATCTCTGTCTCTGCCTCGTCCTGAAGCCGATCCTCCGTTCGCTGGCTTTGTGTGTGTATGTTGCTGCTGTGGTTGAGTGGGCAATTGGTGGGTGGTGCTGCTATTGGTATTGGTAGTGGTGCTGGTTATATATCTACTGCTCCCATTAACGTTCGAGGAGGGCAGTGGCGAGGCGGGCGGAGTGGGTTGCGGTTGTGGAATTGAGGGGCCCGTTCTGTTGCGTAAACGGGCCAATGCACTCCGTAATCCCTCCGTATTGTCTTTGTCGGGCCCCTTTCCAAATGAAATGCATCCGCAGAGCGCTTTGAGCCGCGATCCTTGCAATTCAGCGGTCCTCAATTGCTCAAGCGTTTAATCAATTAGTTGATTTGCAGTTCTCTTTGTATTTTGAACAATTGTCAACTATTGTACTAATATTTATTTGCCAAATTCACACACAATGCCGTAGTTCACACGAATCCGATAAAACAATTAAATGTCTTTTAGTATTTAGCACAATTATTTTACTTGAAACATTTAAATACGAGTGGTTGTGGTCCATTTTTATTTCGAGCTGAAATGAAAAGAGAATTTTGTTTGTTTAGCTATTTATGTATGCATATTTTCTATTTTACAATTTATAATCTTTGATGTGTTATCTTTTTCTTACTGAGCATCTATATATTATTTCATTACTACATTCTGATTAGTATTTAGAAATACAATACTCAATTTACTTCAAGTTCAACCCTCAGTTTTTATTGCAACTGAAACTTGTTGCACTCACCAAAGTTTACAGCCATGAAATGGACACCTAAAACTGCCAAAAAGTTTTCTTGGTCTTACAGCCAATTATAAAATGTCGACAATTGCTGAAAAGTCTTCATCAAACAAAATACAAAATTTCATTTAAATTTGTGCTCGTATTTTGTTGAGTAACTTCTGGTCACAATGCCTTGCAAGGCATGAAAAGAATAAATATAGTATGTATATGTAGGGTAGGGTAGAAAGGTAAGGCCAGACATCTGCTGCTATTTTAGTTGAGGCTCAAGGATTTCTGCAGCCGACGAACTGAATAGAATGCGTCGCGATACAAATACTCTTTCCAAATGGCATTGAAATAAGTGTATATCTTACACACCAGCAAACGATTTAAACTAATTTGTATGCTGAATGATACAGCAGGGCATTGGCTTCGGCAGGTCTGTCCTGCTGGGTATCTAAGTATATGAAATATGCAAAGTGACAGCTGTTCTCTATATGCAGCCACAGGCAGAAAGTTTCGAAGGTGGAAAGATGGAGAGGTGGCAAGTGACAAAGGTGGCAGAATATAAACAGGCTTGACAAATGTCTCATATGCATACAAGATACACCTGTCATACTCACACCCACACTCACACACACACTCAGACAATAGTCTCACACACATACATAAACTGCGCTCGGCTTTTTACGAGACTTTTTCGTTTGCCTGCGGCAGGAAAAAGCTATAAAAACAGTTGCACGTTCTGTCTGTCTGTCTGTCTGTTTGTCTGACTACCAAAAAGGATGCTCTTATTACCGGCTGCCTAAAGTGTTCAGATGGGTGTGAACACGCCTCTTTCTCCACCTCTCACACTGGCGGAAACTATGATAGTTATATGCTGGAAACTTTGAATTCTGCGTATTACATTTACAATATGCCAATGTCAGCTTATTTTCAACTATTTGAACATGATTTATTGGCAGGGTGAAAAGGACTTGAAGTTGCCCATAAAATGTGGATATGTGGCCATGAGTTTGGACAACTTAAAGCCGGGCAGGTTAATGGCAATTTATTTGACCAAAATGAGAAGCCAAGAAGCCAACACAAAAATGCGATATACGCAACAACGTTAAATGAAATCATTTTGCGGCAATTTTCTAAAATCTTTTTGCCAATTCATCATAGCTATTGTGTGTGTCCCTGGATGTGTGTGTGTGTGTGTGTGTAAGGATGTTTGCTTGCTCGTTTCAAAAGCAATTTACTCTCATTGTTGTAGCTGTTTGCTACGCAGCAATTATTTTCTCACATTACGTATACGCAGAGCGTGCCCAATTCAGTGTTTACAGATTTACGACTCTTCCGACTCTTCCCGCCCATCTACACCATTTTCTATTACAATTTGTTCTCCTTCGATGTTTTTTTTCTCTTTACTGAATGACTTTTCGTATTTTAGCCAAAAGAAGCCAAACAGAGCCACAAATTGCTGGCCACAATTTGCGTGCGACTCAAGTGCTTGGCTGGCAATATTATCATTATTTTTGGGGGAAAAAATCTAAGAGTTTTTGTTGCTGCATCAAATGAACTTGGAAGCCAGACTCCCCAGTGATATGATGACCAATTTTTAGCGCCCCTACTTTGCCATGGCCCAAGGACAAACTCATTGTCTCTCTTTTGATTATGCATAATTTTTCATTTTCAGCAGCGCTTGGAAAACGGAAACAACTTGAATATCACAAAAACAACAATTGTTAATAAGTTGTGTGAATATTTACCGATTTTAGGCAATAAATATTTAATCATATTTGATTTATTGCTTATGCGAGCCAGCATAAATATAACTCATACGCAACGTTCGCCTCAACATCCATGAATGAGTTATAATAACAATAATAATCATCAGCTCGTCATCATCATGGCAACGCCAGCATACAATAATACAATAAATCTATATCGAGTAGAGCATCGGCTATTATTATTATTATTATGATTATTATTTACAGCGTTTGACAATGCAGATTTGATTGATGTTTGACTCATTACTGAATCCATTTTGGTTTACATATGGTGTTGAATAAATGTATTTCACCCAGCTTAAATTAAAGTCCTGATTGAGGAAAAGGCTCATAAATCAAAAATTATGGAACGACAGCACGAGTAGAAGATAAAAAAGTTTTTTCATTCTCTTCAACGTGTGTGCATCACCTGAATTGTTATTGAAGACGCGGTCGAGTGGAAAAAACTCGTTAGCAATTTAAACAGGTTTATTCTATAGAATGTGTAGCTGTATATAAAGTGTACACACAATTTACGACTAAATTGAATTACAGAAATAAATGCAATTTTAATGAATTCGATTGGATAAGCGACAGCTTTATTACGAAGTCATTCCATTAGGAAGGCTGCCAATTAGTGAAGCTTAGCTCTAGAAATTCATTCAACAACAGCCATTTCCATTTCAATTTCAATTTCACAATAAAATTTATAAAAATAAACATGCCGTTAATTAAAACACAATTGTAAATAGTATAAAAACATTGCACGTTTCAATAAACTGCCAATTAAGGAAAATGATTGAGCAACTTATTTATTTTAAATTATGATTTCCAGGTATCTCACAATTTGTAACACAACACATTTTACAGACTACACTACAATTAAATATTATATTAAAGAAGCATAGAAAAGAATAACTGAACAAGTCTTAACTATCATATAAAATTACAATATTATTTTAAATAAATTAATACAAATATATAGATTCCAATAAAATATAAATAAAAGAGTGTAGTTAAAGTTGCTCAACTTGTACCTCTAGATATTTATGTATTTTAAAATCTTCTTTTGGGACACACGTTTAATGTAATCAAATGAAATTAATTTGGCCAACACTCCCATCAGCTGCAAGGCCATTAAATTTGTGGGCGTGGCATCGCGTTCGACATTGGAAATATTGTAGTCAAACCACTTGGGCGCATTTCGTGTAAAATCGAGTTTGCCACAATAATTCAATTTGGCAAGCACATAAATTTTAGATATGGCGTTAAAAGGATTTCAATACAGTTTCAGATAGACGAGGCACAAGCTTCAATGCACACACACGCACACACACAGACACACACACACACACAAACACGCACACACACACGACTAAGTGTTTACGCAGTTTGAGGTCTTTTGGAAATGAGTGTGATGCCAGAGAGGAAGTTGAGATTTGGGCAACTTCAACTGCTATTGGACTACAAATTATCCAAGCCACCCCCTGAAAATTAACCTTACTTTACTGTGGGCCAAAGGACACGCACACACAGCCTAAGGAGGCACTTACACATGTCCGCGTGTCCTGCTTGTTGTACCTCATGGACCTCCAATAGATACTTAATTAAGTGAGTATTACGCAGTAGACTTCATAGACTTCGCTCTCAACCACACCGTTAATTTTCGTGGCCTATTTGATGGAAGTGCGCTGAGAGCTACGAGTTTATCCTGAGATCCGTCTTGGGGTCTGTCTTCATTGGACCGTGGTTAGACTGCCAAACAGATCACATTCTGTAGTTGGAATTCATTGCTTTGTTGATGCGTTTCCAGTTCAGTGACTAAGTCATATCAATTGCTGAATTCACAGAGTCATTGGCACTGCGAACGACAACTGAGCTGCCAGTCACAATAAATTGATACAAAAGCAGTGTCTTTCTTTCTTATTTACTATACCCTGTAGCTTGTGGCTGATGGGGTCTATCTGCGGGAATTTCAACGTTTCAGGCTTAGCGTTGAAATAACTTAACTTATATCGATAGAAACTAGTGATACAAAAATATATAATATCATAACTTTTTGAAAACTTATCCGATTTTAACAAGGAATATCATTTTGATCATCTATTTGAACCATATTTTCACCTTGCTACATCATAATAAAAAAAAAATAAATTAAATACATTTTTTTAACTCTTTTTCACCACTTTTTCCAGATTTAATTCTTATTTTTTTAACACGGGAAGATGGTCAAAAAAATTATATATTTTAAATGAACACAATAAAAAAACAGAATCAAAATAGAAGTCAAATAAAGATCAAAATGATATTCCAGATTAAAATCGGTTGAGTATTGACAAAGTTATGTCAGTCCAAAGTTTTCGAAAAAATGTAAAGGGGTAGTATGCAAAATTAGAAAATAATCGAAAAAAATTTAATATTTTAAATAAACACCATTTAAATGCAGAATTAAATTTGTGTGCCAAATCATGAATAAAATGATATTCCAGATGAAAATCGGTTAAGAATTGGCAAAATCATGTGAGATCAAAGTTTTCAAAAAAATGTGAAGGGTTATGGAAAATTGAATGATGCTCGAAAAAAAATATACTTTTCTAAGTGAACAAAATAAAAATGCAGAATCAGTTTATAGAGCGAATCAATAACTAAATTAACTCGTTGGTGAATTTGATTTGGGAATGTCGTTAATCCTAAACTTCAAACTGTCATAACTTTGTGAAAACTTAATCGATTTGCATGCGAAGTATCAATTTTGTCATTATTTTGACTCTGCGTTAAAAATAGAAAATTTCTTTTCTAGTGTTCCAGTTTTCATGTTTTTCTTTGTTGATTTTTAACTTGATTCACAGCTTGAATTTACACACTCAATCCTATTGCGACGCGTTACATGAATACCTTTTATGGCACATCGGCTTCTATTGCCTTATTCCCAATACAAAATGGAATGACTTGCTGACCAACTAACTAAAAAAAAAGAGGGATTCAAACAATTCAAATAAGCCATTGTGCGAAGGGTAGAAAAAAGCAACGAGCCACAAATTGAATGAGTCTGTCAATCAATGTGGTTGTTGGCCTTTCATGGTTAGATAAAAAACATTTCTACCTTACGGCTTAGTTGAGTATGCTGAGGTTTAATGCTATCCAAGGTGTCTCGTCTATGTTGCCTTTCAATTGCCAACCCCTGACGACTGACGACTCAATGGCAAAGGACTGTGGACTGACCAATGCAGACACTCCATTGGAGGTCAGTTTATGGGTTAAGCTGGGGCCATTAAGCAACATAGATGTGCAGTTTATGGCAGCAGGAGCAGCCATATGAGCCCAGTTGCTCCCAAGCAGCGTAAACAAGGACACTTTGGCCCTGAGATTGGATTTGTGTTAATCCTTTCTGCACTATGTAGTAGTTGTAGTAGTATCAAATGCAATACTTCAATTTTCAGACTTATTCAACTGGGAACAATGCTCTCTCGACTTCCACAATATGAAATAAACTTGGCCAAGGATGTTAAGCTATGAATATTTGCATTGCCAAAACTTAAAACTTGCCAAGTTAAGTTCATTGGCCTGGTTGAGACTCTCATTGCACTCGGCAATAAATCGGTCAAATTTGACTGCTGAACTGCATTTAAGGCAAGTCGATGATCCCTTTGTTATTCCCATTATATTTGACTCATAATGCAGACAGAAATAATATCTTAGTGCCCATTAAACGGTTCCCTTTAAACTATTATTAAAAGGTCGTTTCTGTTTTCACAACAATGTCAACTATCGACAGGCAACCCAGGATAACAAGGACTGCACATTGAAAGTAGTTGTAGAGTCGCATAATTTTGGAATGCTAATGGAATTTTAAATGAAATCCAAAGGGTGAAGCTATGTAAAGCAGCCTCTCATATTCCTGATTGTGCCATTGTGGAGAGGTAATTAATTAAATGCCATAGTTCAAGGGACTCTCTCAAGAATGAAACAAGCAAATAGGCAGGAAAATTAAAAATTAAGTATATGCGGAAAGGCATTCTGGCGGTCAGCTGCAAACAAAGCCTTTAAACACAGAAACAGTGGAGGGAAGTGAAGCGGCAAAGTAGCCAGGAAAATTTACTTTTTCAGCTGATGAATTTTAATACAACGATACCAACGATGCAATCAAAAATTCGGCTTATTACACATTACATCGTTTAATTAAAAATACTTTAAAGACGACACATTGAGTGCTGGGCATATCAAATATGTGTCTAGGCATCCAATCAGAGTAATCCGGTTAACGTGAATACCGTAGAATCTTTGCAGCAATTACGGTGGTAAGTGATGCATGGCAGAAGCTGCTGATTGAAGCTGTCGGTGTCAGCTAGAAATTCACCTGAATGTCATCAAGCAGCTGGTCATAAATCAGGGGAAAAATCAGCAAATGCTTGCCATGACTTCATTAAAAAGCAGAAATCCGTTCACTCCCGCTGCCAACTCCTAAAGCCAGCAGCGAACAATCCCCCAATCTCCCAGTTCCCAACAACCGACCACAGTGCGTATGCGTGATGCCTATATGAACACAACAATGGCTGACACTCAAAATTCGACAGCTGTGTTGTTGCTATTGTTGCCCAGTTGCCTAGTTGACGTTATCTGCTGACGCGTCTAATACCCTTACATTCGCTTGATCTCCTTAAGTCTGCTTATATATTATTTTTCTTTAATAATAGTCACGTTTTTTTTCATGTTGCTTTTATTTTTTGAAGTTTCTCCTTGCAATAAGCTTATCAAATCTTAAATTTGTAGATAAAATACTAAAACTGTTGTGCTTATACTTTTTACATTATATATTTAAATTTTGTAGTCTTTTTCTAGTCCTATTAAATTGCTAATGAATGCCAGAATAAACAACGGCATTGCAATTAACTCTCTTCAGTTCAAGTTGCTTTTGTCAACAGCAAAACAAACACAACAGTTTCGGGAGAAGAGAAAACCATTTCCGTAAATTAATATGCCAGAGACAACATTTAAAATTTTCCACATTTGTTTTGCTTTGTTTTTTGTTTATTTAATTTCTGATTTGCCTTTTGTGTCATTTGTCCGAAACTTTGTAATGCCTACAAAACATGTTTGTTTGGCATTTTGTTTGCTATCCTCGATAAAAAGCGGACTTTTATTTATGTGACGCATTTGCAGACATACTCCCAAGTAACATATGGATAAAATCATGTTTAAGACTCGCATTCACTAAATTATATTGCGATAATAATGCGTTTGGTCAACGACCTGCTTCCTATTGGCTTCAATGCGACAAACAGCAAACACAGCTGACCCCACAGTAATGGAATGCCAATGATATCATCGTAGAATGCACAACATTTGATTGGATATAAAAACAAATGTGCGAAATATCCAATAAATAATGATAACTTCGAGTAGCATTCGAAGGAAAACTCATTGGTGTGTTACAAGCCTTAAATACCCTTTCCAATCGCACGCAAATTACCATTTATATGTTTTTATTCCCTCAGTAATTTTAATCCACTTTCGAGTAACTTCCACAAAAAGCAATTTGCGTACACTCTAGCGTATACTGGGATTGCATATCAGTTTCAAACAATCACTGAGAAATAATTCCCAACGCAGACTTTATTAAAAAATGCATGTAATTCTTTCATTTATGCTTTTAATACGAATGTCTGAGTAGATTACTTCGTCAGGGGTACTAAAAGTAAACCAAAAAATAATAAATAAATATAAGATTCCCAAGGAGTTGCATTTTACGCATAGAAAAACAAGCAAATAACATAAAAGGAAATGAAATGAAATAACAATGAAATTTGGGTTAGCACTACATAGCAGAGACCAGAACCTTTACTCACATGCTTTAACTGCCGCATAAAAGTATGCTACACTTTTTGCCATTGAATTGAATATGATTTGATTTATATATGTTTTTCTTTGCTTTTGGTAGTTTTCGGTTAGTTCGCGTTTACGCACAATTCTGTTTGAATTTCAAATGAGATTTGGTTTATAAAATTATATAATTTCATTTTCTAGCTAGCATTATATGCCCATGCTTTTAGCAATAAACAGAAACTAGCACAAGAAGAGGAACACACACTCTGAGAAACACACACGAGTTTGAAGTTGCCTTACTGTCTACTACAGATATTGGTATGAGTTTTGCGTTTCAGTAGCACATTTTAATCATCAGTGTGTTTCCAGAATTTAGCTGAGTTGTCAAAGAGGAGACGACCAAAAGCAACGACCGTTCAACTACGACTAAACTGAAGCTCAACGGAAAATGAAATGAAAAATGTTGAGCCAAGCGTAGTCTATATGCATGTGTGTGTGCTTGTATGTGTGTAGTGTGTGTGTGTGTGAGACCACGAGCGATGTCGAAGCATGCGACACACAGCAGGCAGCGCAAAAACAGCGCGAATTTGAGTGGAAAGCCCAGCAGGATAGGATAGCAAAGCATAGAATAAAATACGAAAGAAAGCAGCTGACACATATTTTGACTTTGTTTTGGTTTGTGCACCATGCGGCGTCGCAGGGGAAGAAATGCCTACAATACGAGTATCCTGTAAGGAGGACTTGCCGGCGTTTTTCCACTTCTTCATTTTCGCATTCTCTCACTTTCTTCACTTCGCTCTCAGTGAGAGAGGCAACGCCTGCGCACAGAGTTTCTTTTGTATTTTTGTTTGTAATAATTTGAAGCGGACGTCTGCATAAATTACAAAAAATATTAAGTGAAAGCTATTAATAAATTTTAATTAATTTTCCCATAACTGAAAATATCAATATTATCTATAATAAGAACTTTTTTTTAAATTGAGACAATAGTTTTAGTTTATTATTCATTCTCTCAGCGATTCATTTTATCGATTACATTTTGACCAATATTCCGATGAACGCTTTGTTTACGAATTGTAGCAGAAGCCATGAATGGATGAATACAGCTACAACTAACTATTTTTTTGTGCGTGTGTGTGTGTGTGTGTTTGCTATCTCCTTCTCACTTAGGTTGAATGACACTCGCAAGTGGATTGTGTATGGCTTTTTGCCGCTTTGTGTCCTCAATTCCAAGCGGGACGCCTTCTGCATATGTATGTACACTTTTATATATATATTAACATATATATATGTATGTAGGCCTCTGCCATTTTTGAGCACACTGACAACATCAGTTCGTATTTGCACTGGGAGTTGGAAGGGCGTGACACAGTTCCGTGGATTGCAAGCAAATTAGAGCAATGTTTATGGGGGAATCAGCAATGTGCATACATATGTCTGCATTAAACATGTCATGTATTTTAAATTGTAAGTATGCAAGAGATTTTAATTGAACAAGGACGTCTAAAAGTGTGCATACCATTTAAATAATAATTGCAGCCACAAAGTATGCAATATTTTTTTAATTATTGCATTACAGCAGCGCACGAAAGTGTGCTTGCATTTATACAAATTATATAGCTATTAAAAAATATTAGCACACTTTTACTGCCAACAAATAGAGATTTTAGTTATCTGATTCATTTAACGCTCTCACCTGACTCACAAATATTAATTCATTGACTTATTCAAGCAATATTTAAACTAATCAACTTAATATTTATTTAGGCATATTTTATTAAATTAAGTTAGTCAAAGCAAACTGTCTTGTCATCTTGGCCATTAACTAATGTTTGTCTTGTCGCTCAAACAGCGGCTTTCATAGAGGTCCAAAGCTAGTCTACGTCGCACTTTGGATTTAGACGTCAACAATATCAGGCAGCAAGAAACAACATCGGGCTTACGAGTTACAACAACACACAACACAACAATGAGCAGTGAAACACTGGAAAAAGTTATCAAGGTACGAGTACAAATTATAAACAATCAAAACTTTTGCTGGAAATCCCAGCTTTCACTTGGTACGTGTCCCATCATGGGTTATACTAATGTAGTTTACAAAATATAAAACTTTTTTTCAACTTTGACATCCTGCATGGATTTATGCGATACGCACTTATGGTTTTTAGTTCATGTTTCAATGGGTCAATTGTATAACAAAGTTTCGAATGCAACAGTGTAACTAATTAAACAACATGCGGGCGATACTTGGTTCAAAAATATTACACAGTACAACTTGAACATGGAACTAAGTTTTCTTTATATCCGTAAAACTTGTTTGTTTTATCGAATTTTGTGGAGAGTGGTATTATTTAACAATATCTCTTTCAGCTTACTAATATTTTTGTAAAATAACCACAAAACATAGGAGACGATTGAATTGAATTTCAAATTTACATACAAAATATATAAAAAGTGACATAAAGTAACACATTTAAGAGGTGAGAATGGGCAATTATTCCCAAAATTTTATCACGTCATAAAGATTAAATAGTTTGAAAATTATATTTTTTAAGTTGTGTATATGGCTAATACTATTTAATAGAGCAATATGAGATTGAATTGAGGAGCTTAAATCGGAAGTAGCTAGCTTATGTCAAATAAACAATGTGCCGTCTTTGTAGAGCAGCAGAGGCAACTTTAAGGAAACCGTTGCCCATACTCAGATAAGATACGCACTTATCAAAATCGACTGGTTATTTTTTGTGGTATATTGAAACCTTTGATGACATTTTCAGCTGACGATTCAGTCGAAGTCCAAACGTCGCGCGTTACAGATCGCGAACTTTTCTCTTCAGTCGATTGATCAGTTGAGAGCGTTCATTCGATTCGAATAGTTCGTTGTGGTTCGCTCCACGTGTAGTTCAAAGAGCAAGCAAACGCGAGAGAGCGCATGTAAAGAGAGCGAGGGAGAGTAGTTTGTTTACCATGGAGCCATTTAAGATTATAGACAACGTCGACTCAATGAGTACTGACAAAAGTATGCGGCGTCGGATTACGAGTATAACGCCGACAACAGATGCGAGTAACACAGATCCATTGTTGCAACATGGAGAACTGCATCTGGATGATAAGGTGAGCTCGAATTATCAGGGGCAATCAATTAGCTATCAGCCCCTTAAAATTAGAACAGACGTCAGAAGATTGTGTGTTTTGTTTGTGTTACTAAATTGTAGATACTTCTAGATAAGATTAACTAATTCTTCTGGTGCAACGGTCGCCAAAGGGAACTGAGTAATCGATTGTATTGAATACGGAAAACAATATATGAAATACTGAGTATTTCGAGTGCTGATTAAACTGTTGCCAATTCTGCTGTGGCAGCTGCAATTTCGAAAAAAAGAACCAGACAAAAACATATCACCTTCATTTTTTTTTATTATATATACGAGCATATTATCGAGAAGGCGGCAACAGTGGCACAGTAGACACCTGGCCATGTTCGACAGGCGATAAGATAAAGTCATGATGGATTAAATCTACGACTAATTGTATTTGTATTTGTATTTGCTAACACTAGTTACTCCATCCACAATTTCGTAACTGTTTTAATTAAAATAATCGAAACAAAATGAAAATGATTCACCTGAAATAGCTGCAATACTTTAACCCATTATGACCGTTTCTTATTTTCTTTAGCAACCCAATGGATGTGAGCGCGTCTTCATCAGCTATGATAAGATCAAATGGTACTGGGCACCTGGCTTCATTGGCTTCTGGCTGCTCATCTATTGTTGCATCTCCATACCCGCCTCGAATCACCTGCCACGTCCACTGAGCATCAAGGATGAGGCCAAGTATCCGGAACGCTTCATTGCCGAGCGGGCTGAGATGAATCTGCAGAGTCTCACGGCACTGGGACCTCGAGTGGTGGGCAGTCGGGAAAACGAACTGGAGGCCGTCACTGTGATCGGCTCCAGGATGCGCACCTTACGAGCTGAGCTCGGATCTGTGCATGACATCGAGGTCGATGTGCAGGTTGCATCCGGCAGCTACGTCCTCTGGGAGGGACTCAACATGTACCAGAGCGTACAGAACATTGTGGTGAAGGTCAGTCCCAAGGGCTCCAAGAGCAACACCTGGGTGCTGGTGAACAGTCACTACGATACGGTTCCCGCTGGTCCTGGAGCTGGCGATGATGGCGCTATGGTGGCCGTCATGATGGAGACCATTCGTGTGCTCATGAAATCAAAGAAGCCACTGAAGCATCCCGTTGTCTTCCTCTTCAACGGCGCCGAGGAAAATCCTCTCCAAGCCTCCCACGCCTTCATCACACAGCACAAGTGGGCCAAGAACTGCAAGTGGGTTGATTAAAATCACATCTTAATTAATAATTCATCTTTCAAGTCATATAACTCGCTTTCCCTTCACAGAGCTCTGATCAACTTGGATTCTGCTGGCAATGGAGGTCGCGAGATTCTCTTTCAGTCTGGTCCCAATCATCCCTGGCTGATGAAGAGCTATCGTCGTGCCATCAAGCATCCCTATGCCTCCACCATGGCCGAAGAGATGTTCCAGCACAACATGATCCCCTCCGACACGGACTTTCGCATCTTCCGTGATCACGGCCATGTTCCTGGCCTGGACATGGCTTACCAATACAATGGATATGTCTATCACACCAAGTACGATCGGGCAGAAATCTTTCCACGCGGCAGTTTCCAAAACACTGGCGACAATCTCTTGTCTCTCGTGAGAGAGATTTCCAGTGCACCTGAACTGGAGGACACCTCGGTAAGCTGAGACACTTTTATGAGTACAATGAATAGGATTATCGTTGCTGATCCTTACAGAAACACGCCGAAGGACACACGGTTTATTATGATGTAATGGGCTGGTTTTTGGTCTTCTACACGGAAACGGAGGGCATCATCCTGAACGTGGTTGTGTCCATTGCAGCCATTGTTGTCTGTGGCCTGGCCATCAAGCTTATGTCCAACAACACGGGCATCAAGCTGGAGAAGATCCTCAAGTACACACTGCACACGTTCGTTGCCCTGATCCTGGGAATATGCGCAGGTGCAGCATTGGCTCTTTTCATTGGTGTACTCATGGACGTGATGCACATGCCGCTCTCCTGGTTAACACACAACTGGATGATGCTGGGACTCTACTTCTGTCCCTTCTTCTTTGGCCTGGCCATTGTGCCAGCCATGTATTTCCACTACACAAAGAATGTGAGTGAGAAGGATAAAGTTTTAATAGTTTAGAAACTTATGCGTTGCTTTGCAGGATTACTTCCCAATTGGACAACGTGTGCAGCTGCTGATGCATTGCCATTGCCTGTTCCTGGCCCTGCTGACCCTCGTGCTGACCATCTGCAGCATTCGCTCCACCTTTGTCTTCATGCTCACCTGCCTCTTCTACACGATGGGCGTGGTCTTCAACCTGTCCACCAGTCTGCATAGTCGCAGTAAGTTCTTATTTATTGGATCACTTAAACCTTTAACTGATTGGCCTTTCTTTTCAGATGTTGTCTGGGTTATTCCTCACATTGTTTGCTATGTGCCTCCGTTTTTGTTCTTTGCCTACTTCTCTCACGGATTCCTGGTCACATTTATTCCCATGTTGGGTCGCTTTGGTGACAGCGTCAATCCGGAACTGGTTTTGGGCTTCTTTAGCGTGGCTGTTGGCCTGCTCACTTGTGGATTTGTGGTGCCCATGCTGCACATGTTCCGCAAGTCCAAGACCATCATCTGCTCCTTTATGGCCGTCACCTTGATCTGCATGATTATTGCGGCTACTCCTCTCGGTTTCCCCTATAGAGACGAGACGAGTGTTCAACGCTTTAACATATTGGTAAGTCTTAATCGGTACAGTGTTCAGTCTAAATACACAATCATCTAGTCAACTCATTAATTACCCTATTTATTTTATATTTAGCATGCCAAACGCACCTTCCATGATGCCAACAACAATGTGCGTCGCTCGGAATCGGGATACTTTATCATGCCACTGGACAGACGCACCTATTCCGTCAAAAGTGAGTTATCTATTTAATTCAGAATATTCCATATTTAATTAAATATTTATATTTCCATTTCCAGATCAGGTTATCAACATGACAATGGCCCGGGATGTCAAGGATGATTGTAAGAAGGAAACGTTCTGCGGCTTCCCGCTGTTTAACATGCGTTGGCTCAGGACCAGGTGGGATTAGTCCGCATCTTCTTCACATAGCTCATTCAATTTACAATTATTTTTTAATTCATAGAGCTAGAGGTTTGTGGATTCCGGCCTCGGAGCCCGTACTGGGAACAGTTCCAGTGCTGAAAATGTTGTCCAAAAAACAACTGACGCCTACCAGGATGCGCTTCGAAATGCAGCTGACAGGTCCGGATCATATGGCACTACATATACAGCCACTGAATAGTGCCACAGTTGTTGGATGGTCTTTTCATCAAACCCCTTTGCGTCTCGACTTTAAGCCCCCGTATTATATATACTTCTCTTATGGCGTCAACGCAGCTCCGTTAAATTTCTGGCTGGAAGTTGAGGTACTTTCATCTTTTCCCATTATATTTTACAGCTTTCATTTAATGACTTTTTTACAGAAACCCAATGGAGTTTGGACCACGCCTACGTTTGAACTGGGCGTCAGTGGATTCTGGATTCATCACAAGGAGCTCATGACATCCGATTTTAGAACGTTCGTCAAGAGTTTTCCCAAGTACGTCGATACCGTGCCCTGGCCCGCGTCCTATGAGACCTGGTTATATTAAGATTATTTTAAACAATTTTCAGAAATATAGCAACAAATTTTTTACACTGTATTTTATATATATTCGACAAGAACTTGGTGTTCAATGAAGGTGTTAAATAATCACAATAGTTTTTCTAATCTCTTCGGTAAACAACGGAGTGGTAATCTATCAAGAGTTGACTATTTTGATAATTTTATTTCATAGAAAATAAGAGATTAATTCTTAAGAGGAAGTATGTTGCTTTTATAATACTTAAAAAGTGAATAGGTTTATAAGTTTACTTTTAGTTTGCAATTGGTGAATTATATTATATAATTAGATTAAAATCGTTCATTGAAAAAGATAATGGAAATAGAATGTTTTTTATAGTACAAGTGGCACTTATAATCGTAAAAAACTTTTATAAATAATGGTCTGATATGGCATGTACCTTCCAGTAACTGATTAAAAGGTACCTTAGCACTAATTTCGATAGTTCAAGTTACATTTGATTAATCGCCTCTATAAATAACACAAGAAAATTATCACAATAATGGGGTTCATTTTTTTTGTTTAATTTTTTTGTTATCGTTTCCTGCGTTTTCTATTAAGCCGTCCAAATTATGTGTGAGACGGTAGAATATTTTTTCTATTAGATCCAACCGTGTGTTTAAACTGCAAGTAGAATAATAAAATTAGTTTAGCTGGAATATTTATATTAAAACACCTACATATCGAGATGTTCCTTCGTTTCGGTATAATATTTGATGAGACGCCTGCAAAAAAATAGAAAACTATCTTAATGAAAACAAATAAATTTAATCCAAGTTTATTTACAATTCACGTAGTGTCTTGGAGTCCAACTGCTGATTCAAAGCGATCCCATCTCTGAAACTTGGATATTTTGGAGCCTTGAACAGACCGTTAGTCACGCGGTACAGTTGCTTTCTAATGTAGAACCAAAAGAAGTTGGGCTTGCAGGCTACGGTCTTTGTGGCCGTTCGGAAGGATAATATAATGACAGCTGGAAACATATTCTGCGAAATTTATATATAAAAATTGGGAGTTTAGCAATTCTTTCTAGATAAAGTGATTTACCAGTAGCACAACAAATATTAATATTACGTATGTTAAGAAGAATATGGGACCAAGAAAAGGAGAGACAGCTTCCAATTCAAAGTAGTCAAAATCCCTGACTATTATCCTCATCATAGTTAATAGGGCTGTAAAAAAATCTTTGAAATTATCATTTGAGCCTCCGAAAACAAAAACACCCAAACTTCCATATGCCGCAATCGAAATGAATAACATAATAGAAAATTCACCCAAATCCGATGCAGCCTAAAGTAGAAAATTTGTAATGGAAACAACAATGAAATTGTTCAATATTATTACCATTTGCATAGCATGGCCAATTGTTCTTAGAACTGGATTAAAATTAAGAAATTTTAGCGAAACCATTGAGGAAATGAAAACCAAAAAACCCATCAAGTTCCGATATATATTATAGAGAAAGACGTCGTGATCCAACGAAATAAATTTGCCATTTGACTTATTTATGATTTTATATATGTCTTCCTTGGCAAAGAAATAAATTATTAAACCAAGAGATATATGAAGAATCTGTAATTGCAATAAAGAAAATTTATACATATTAGATCGAAAGGAACTTTTAATAACTTACAAATATTCTGGGTACATCCAGAAGAACGGACAACTTTGAAAAGTAAATCCAGCCATTCAGATATAGATTATTGATCTCAACGTATGTATTAAATAAATTAATTAAATATACAATTGAGGCACATAGAATAACTGTCCAACCTGATGATATTATGGGAAAATTAGCATAGGTAATATCCGACTTATATAGGGGATTTATGAGACCAGTTGGCATTATCTCGAAAATTAATCTACAAATTGAGAAACAAACATTACCATTAAGATCATCGATAGATAGCTTACAAATAAATTACTTAACACTCTGTAGAACATTTAAATTCGGATTATATAAATTAATCTCAAATACAACGAGTCGTGAATTTCGATCCAACCATTTTGTATTCTTGAGACGTCGTATAATGTCTCTATTTATATCCAGTTCGTATGTCAAATCTTGGACATAACCTCCGCTGTGATATGTATTCACTCTGCCATTAATAGAAGTCACTCCAGATTCACTCATAGTTCTATATTTAGTGCTGCAGTTTATAGAATATTTGGAACAAGGGATTGTCTATGGTAGAAAAGGGACTTACCCTTTATAAACCGGCTCTTTAAATTCAATCAGCTTCGAGTAAGGCGCCACACAGGTAATATAGTATCTCAAGAATGCCGGGTTTAGTGGACAGGTGTCATTTCTAACGCGAATCTGTCGCAATCTCGGAGCACCAAGAAGTAAACTCTCATTTAAAAGCATTTTGCCGTTTAAGAGAGGTCTTTCGATAACAATCTGGGAATTCCATTCATATATTCCGTGAAACAGATTAATGACAACATATTCCATATAGTTCCAGAATTTGTCTATAGTAATAACATCGCGAAACGATATCGTTCTATTGTTCGTCATATAATAAGCTGGATTCTCCAAAATAGTCTGAATGCCATTCGTGAAATGATGAAAGGATTCGTTTGTCAAGGCATTGCAAACGATAATCAGACATATGAGATACAAATAGAATATGGATAGTTGGATCAGAGCACTTTTAGTATCCTCCTCCGATGTGTACTGGATATTGCCGTAGTCTGATTGAAATCTTGACATTCTCATTCGATGTTTTATCTTTACGAACCTTCAGTACAAATTCCTACTTAAATTACTCAGCCTATTTTGTATTATTTTTAGATTATTTTCTGCAGTCTGAAGTCAATTCGTGTGAATTTATTTTATGCAACTTAATGAGCATCTATGGGCATTATAAATGTTTATTTCCCTTTATTCCATTTCGACATTAAGATAAACGCCGACATAAAGCTTAATCTTGCCATTAACCGTCATCAAATCATAAACAAATACCACCCAAGTTGCCGCAGGCTATCGCCAAATCGTAATCTGTGGGACATACTAACGGTTATTATCGGTGATAAGCCGCAACTTAGAAGCATATAGCATATAGCCATATTGATTGCTCGACTCGAACTTAGTCTGTATCAGTTTCCCAACGATCGTGCCGTGGATCGGTCGAATTTCTGTCGTGAGAAAACCTAACGCGAATGTGACATTGATGAAAGGTAATACTTAAATTCCACCTTCAATTATATAATTCTCAGCTTCTGTGTAAATATAAAGTGAGAAATGTGTGAACAAGTGTAATATGAACATTTATAAATTAAAGTTTCTTTGATTCAACAATAATTGTGACTGAAATAAATAATCTATTAAGTGGATTAAGTTATTGCTCGGAAAAGTTTAACTCATAAAGTTCATTCCCTTTCACAGATGTCCTTCGAAAGTTTTGACTTAGAATCCGATAAAAAGGAACCTCATAGAGGTGGTAAAAAGTGGCCTTGGTATGGAGCTCCAATATTTTGTGTCATTTGGTTCACAATCTTCTATGTGGCGGTCATTCCGAGTTTCTTCTCCTATCCCAAGATGTTATATGTGCGCGATGAGGTTAATCATCCAGATGAGTTCATTGGGGAGCGGGCCAAGTATCAGCTGGCCGAATACTCTGCAATTGGCAACAAAATGGTGGGTTCCATTAACAATGAGGAGCACACCGTGAACTTCATTAAGAGGGAGGTGAGAAAGATTATGGAGAAGTCCCGCACTGATCTTTATGACATCGAGATGGATGTGCAATATGTTTCTGGATCCTTCTATCTGTGGGAAGCTGCCACCAGCTATGACAATGTGTCCAATGTTGTGGTCAAGATCACCCGAAAAGATTCCCCCAGTAACAAATATTTGCTGGTGAATTCACACTACGATTCGGAGGTAAAAACTCCGGCAGCTGGAGATGATGGCATCATGGTTGTCATTATGCTGGAAACTCTTAGAGTAATAGCTAACTCGGATCGTCCGCTGTCCCATCCTGTGGTCTTCCTCTTCAATGGAGGTGAGGAGGCCAACATGTTGGGCTCCCATGGATTTATTACCAAACACAAATGGGCCAAAAACTGCAGGTGAGTGGACTTAAATTATCATTTGATAGATTGCTATAGCTTGATTTGCCAGAGCTCTAATTAATCTGGATTCAACGGGCTCCGGGGGACGCGAGGTGTTGTTCCAGACGGGTCCCAATCATCCCTGGCTAATGAACTACTATCAGAAGCATGCTCCCCATCCCTGGTGCGTGACACTCGCCGAGGAATTGTTCCAGAACAACTTTATACCATCCGACACGGACTTTCGCATATTCCGAGACTTTGGCAATCTGCCCGGATTGGATATGGCCCATGCCCTCAATGGTTATGTCTACCATACGAAGTACGATAACTTTAAAAATCTGGCGAGAGGCACCTACCAATCGACAGGTGAAAATGTCTTGGCCTTGACCTGGGCCCTGGCCAATGCTCCTGAATTGGACGACACGGATGCCCACGAGGTGGGACATGCTGTCTTCTTTGATTACCTCGGCTGGTTCATGGTGGTCTACACCGAATCGGCCAGCATAGCCATTAACACAGTGGTATCTGTATCTGCCCTGATCTCAATTGGCATCTCCATCTACTTTATGACCCGGGACGATGGAGCGGACTCCCCCAAGGTGATTCTCCTGCGGTTCTGTGTCATCTTCCTGGTCCAGGTGGCTGCTGTGATCATTGCCTGGGCTCTGACCATCATTGTGGCCGTCTTTATGCAGGCTGTGGGTTTGAGTGAGTCCTGGTATCATGGCGTTTGGATGACTTTCGGGCTGTTCTTCTGCCCCATGTTCCTGGGACTGGGTCTGTTGCCCGCTTTCTACATTGGCCGGACTAAGGAGAAGACAAACATGAAGTTGAATGAGACTATTGCCTGTTTCATGCATGCCCATTGTATTCTAATTGTCCTCATTTGTGTCATCCTAATGGGAATGGGAGTGCGATCGGCTTTCTTTCCCATGTTCGGGCTGTTCTTCTACACCATCTCCGTTATTCTGCAGCTGATCTTCAAAATGATCTTCAAGAGTGAGATATTGTTACAGCAAGTTCTTAATTGACCAATTATTTTAATGGTATCAACTATTTTACAGAGAGATTCTTCATGCCCGTCCATTTGTTGTGTCAGGTGGCGCCTTTTCTATTCTACACCTTTCTGAACTTCGAGTTTCTTCTGGTCTTTGTGCCGATGCAGGGACGCGATGGACCCGACAGCCAACCAGATCTGCTCTTGGCTTTATTCATTGCCCTGATGACAATGCATTTCGCCGGTTTCATTGTAAGTTCTCCTCATTTATTAAATGTATTACACAAGTATTTATTTTAATTACTTTTCAGATACCCATTTTGTTCAAGTTCCGCAAGACAAAGATCTTCATCTCAATGTTTGGCGTTATTACCATTATATTTATTATATTAGCCGCAACTCCAGCTGGTTTTCCCTTTAAGGCGGAGGTTGCCGCTCAGCGTTATTATGTCCTGGTAGGATTCATTATGTAAATATTTAGAGACTGTCTTTTGATGTAGTTTAATTTTATATAGCATACTCAACGCATCTTGCACAACGAGGATCGGACGACGACGAAGGAGACGGGCTTCTATATACAACCCGTAGATACACGTTACTCCGAGCTCTACGATACAACCCTGAAGAATGTGGAACCCGAGAATTGGCTCAAGAATAACTGTGCTAATGAGCCATATTGTGGTCTGCCGCTTTATAGCGGAAGATGGTTGACCTGGAAGTTAGTTAAATTAGCTATACAAAGCTAAATATCTTCTTAATCTATTTTCTATATATATCTAGGGACTCTGCACGCTGGATCTATAGCTCAGCCCCGGTTTTCCCCGTTCAAATGGAGCTCAACGAAGTTTCTAGACAGTCAGTAACTGCCAACAAAACGCGTATCGAATACAGCTTAAAGGCAGGCGATCGCATTGTTATATATGTCGATCCCAAGCCGAATGTTAAGGTCACCAACTGGTCGTTTGATGAAACCATTTTGAACGATGGACGACAACCTCCGTACTTTATATACCATGTGTATTCGATGGTCAAGGAACGCCTCAACTTCTGGTTGGAGTTTGAACATGATATCGCGAATAAAAATGGACCGTTCTTCAAATTGGCCGTAAGCGTGCACTTCCTGTATCACCAGGAGCATTACACGCAGGATTATCGAGATTTCCTTGACACTTTTCCGGATTGGACATATACGACAGATTGGTTTGCCTCATACGAGAGTTGGGTAATTTAAAGACGAGCTGTGTAACTTAATAAATTATTTAAAATATATATATTTTAATAAAATTAATTAAATGTAATTTAGTTTTGGACTCTTGCAATTGTTCAAGTTAAATTCTAGTTCTTTAATTTAAATACAATACGTGTCACTTTGTTCGTTGGATTTTAATTTCTCCTGCTCTGAGTCTGATGAATTCAAAAAACTTAACAACAGTTTAGACATCATGGCAATCACTCGAAATATATGAGTACTGAGTAGTGAATAATGAGTAGTGGGTAGTGGATACTGGGAACTGAGTTGTAATATCAAATGTCAAACATTATAGTTGCTCTTAGAGCTGCCAGCTGGTGTAGGAACCAATCCATGAATTCACATGCGCCCAGGGCGGGAACTTGGCCAGGAAGTCTCTGTAGTCCTCCTCTATAAACATGTCGTCGTGTATTCTGTGTCCCATTATGGCGATTCGGAAAGTTGATCCCGACCATTCGGCGCTGCCACGCTGGAAAAACAATATTTAATGTAAAAATATCATAATATTTGAGTAAAATATTTAAGAACTAACCTCGAATTCCAAATTAAAACGTAACGGTGTCGGATCTAAGGCATAGGACCAGTAAACATAGTGGGGCGGAGGTAAGTTCTTCTCCAACGGCTCCTTGGTGAAGGTCCAATCCACCAGCTTGGCATCTTCCATTGGTTCAATAAATATGCTCGTGTGATGCGGTCCAGAAACTTCTAAAGTAAACAAGACATTCGTATCCGAAGTGCTTCCCTTGCTAATGATCCTCAAGTTGGGAAGATGATCTTTGTTGGGCTCGGGACCAGGTACCCAATAGCTATTAGGTCTGTTGAATGTAGAATAAATCAAAGTATATCAATTACTGGAGTTATTCTCATATCAATCCAGTTACTTACACGGCCTTCACCCAACGCGTGCTGTAAATGGGGAATCCACACATGATCTCTGTATCACATTCACTGCGATTGGCTTTGGTATATTCTGTGTTCTCAAACAGAATGCTGTCCAGAGATTTTGGATGCCTGTCGACGGGCATTACGTAGTATCCCGAGTCCGTATGATTAACAGAGTTGGAGGCATCGCCATTGTGGAAGGTGCGGCTCGTGTGCTGCAGTGGAAATGGAAAATATATTTTGTCAAGTTTCGCATTTTTACTAATCTTGAAACTGTCATAACTTTGTTAAATTTTAACCGATAAAAAAACTCATATTTATTTTTCCCATTTTGATCCTTTTTGGACAAACTGCATTCTCTGGTTTCGTACTTACCACAGAGAAGAATCGCTGAACCGCAGTCTTCTCCACATAGGGAAAACCAACAGGCGTGGCAGCCAAGATAATGAAGATCAGTGTGCAGATGCCAAAGAGTGAGATGATGGTCTTTGATTTGCGGAAGAGACAGAGTAGGGGCACCAGAAAAGGAGACAGCAGTAGACAGAATAATGCCGTATATCCTCCAATCATGAGTTCTGGATTAGAGGCACTCTCCCGTCCCTGCATCGGTGCAAAGACAACATAGAAGGCATAGCAACAATACGCGTAGAACATGAAGGGCAGAATTTGGCAGATACAATGCGGTATTAGCCATAGGAAATCTAAAAGGAAAATCAATTTAAATTCAAATTAATGGCCGAACAGATGAGGGAACTGTGTCAATAACTTACTTGACTTGTGGGCACATGTGGCCATATTGATGAGAACTGAAATCGTGTAGAAACCAATGCAAATGAGCAAAATAAAAGCGGAGCGTATATTATAGGATATCATCAGTATGGTGATCACAGTCAAAATTAAACAGTGTGAGTGCATTAGCAGTTGAATGCCATAACCAAGTGGAAGACCATGCTGCAAGGATTAAATTTTAAATTAACAATAATAATAAATAACTTCAAATTAAGATACTTACCTCCTTGGTGCGACTGAAGTAGATGGCTGGCAGAATACCAAGGCCAAAGAACATGGGGCAGAAGTACAAGCCAAAGATCATCCAGGTCTGTGAGAACCAGGACATGGATAGGCCAACAGCATCCAGGAAGAAAGCAATAGCAATGACCAGGCCAAGACTCAAGCAAACGCCACACAACTGAAGTGCGGCCAAGATGCCAAACTTGGCAAAGATGCGACGCCTGAACATTCCCGTATTGCTGGCCATGCTCCAGATGTAGACCACGATTGTTATCAGCACCAAGACACAGACGACAATGTTGATTATAAAGCCCACATGCTCTGGATAATAGATGAAGAACCAGCCCAGCACATCGAAGTATATCATATGACCCTCGGCATATTTCTGTAGAATTGTTACGATTAATTTAGAGCATCTCCTATTCGATTTCGTAGACAACTCACTGCGGGATCTTCCAGTTCGGGAGCATTTCCCAATGCTTTGATCAAGTTCAGCAGATTATCACCCGTCAATTGGTAAGTTCGTCTGGGTATTATATTGAAACGATCGTACTTTGTATGATATACATAACCATTCAATACTTGAGCCATATCGAGACCTTAATTAAGAAGACAAAGTACAGCTGTTATACCACAGGGGAAATATATATTTTAATTTTTACCAGGTATTTTTCCAAAGTCGCGAAATATGCGATAATCTGTTTCCGAGGGAATAAAGCCATTTTGGAACAGTTCCTCGCCGATTGTTGAGGCAAATGGATGTGCAACGTTGTTTCCATAGTACTAAAAAAGGTAAAAGGAATTGAATTCAGTTAAAGAATACATTGATATTAATAATTGTATTGCAAAATGTATTTTTAAACTAAATTAACGTTACAAAAATAAAATGTTTTCAATTTAACCCTTTAAAAAATATGTCTTTAATGATGAAATAATTTTTGTTATCGATTTAATAAATGGAATACCTTCATCAGCCAGGGATGATCGGGTCCAGACTGAAAGAGAATCTCTCGTCCACCACTGCCAGCTGAATCCAAATTGACAACAGCCCTGTGATGAATTAAATCAACTAAAATTTAGATAGTAGTTTGATAAAAACATTTGAGTAGAGAACTCACCGCACATTCTTTGCCCAGGGATGCTGAGTTATGAAGGCATGGGAACCTTGCAGAGGATTCTCCTCGGCGCCATTGAAGAGAAAGACGAGGGAGTAAGTGAGAGGCGTTTCATACTTGGTAATCACACGGAGAACCTCCAGCATGATGACACACATCATGCCGGAATCTCCGGCACCAGAGCTGCCTGGAACGGAGTCAAAGTGACTGTTGATCAGCAGAGATGCCTCACTGCTTGCATTTTTGGGTGAGACTTTGACAATCACATTCTGCACACTCTGATACACATTAACCATGGACCAGAGCAGATAATTGCCGGAGGCGACTTGCACATCCTTCTGAATCTCGAAGAGATCTGTGCGAGCTCCATTAATGATGTCACTGATCTCTGCAAGCAACAACTGGACAGCAACCTGTTCATTGGCCGCACTGCCCACGACCTTGGGTCCGATCTTGGTTAATTTTAAAAGTGTACTCTCCGCCCGCTCGCCAATAAATTGTCCTGGCTCCTGATTCTCATCCTGCACGGTTTTAAGCGGTGGCATGCGATGGAAACTGGGCATCACCACCAAATAGTAGAGCAGGAACCAGAAGGATATGAAGAGTGGTGCCCAATACCAACCGATTTTACTGCGATTGTATATGATCTTCATGTTCTCATATTTGGAGTTCATGTTGCTGCTGCAATGAGTAATGAATATTCAATTAACTGAAACACTCAGAGAACTCACACTAAATAATTTGATTAATGTATTTATCACAGTCAGCATCGTTGTCATCGAGGGATTAAATATCATGAGTTGGAGGCGGAAGCAAAACTCAACCCCATACAAATCATCTAAATAATTGAGTACTGTGATAAGAGATAAATGTGCAAACACTTTAATCAAGTGGCTGACAAGTGTGACAGATTAATGTCTTTCCGTGAATCAATCATTAGTACTCTGTAAGTATTTTTTGGAATACCCAATCTAGTCTGAAACAATGACTAATGACAGTTTTTATCAAATAGATTTATTCTCAATCATATTTTAATATCAATCATCTATAACAATCAAACTTCAACATGACATTTGTTAGATAAGAAAAACTAGTTCAGTCTGCACAAAAACTACCAAATCAAGTCAAGTTCTTTTCACATATTTTTACTTGCATGAACTCATCTTTTCATACATTGTCATGGTTTATTTAAGTTTCGTCACTAGCGTGAACTGCTTATCCGTTCGAAAACATGTGTTGTTCCACAGACGTCAAGGAAATTTCGACTTTTCGAATCGAAAGCTGACGATTAGCTCATAAACAAACAATGCAGAAAAACAAATTCATTCATTTCTAAAATAATTCTCGACCTGAGCTATGGAGATGAAGACGGGACATATTTGTAAATTTTGATGCAATATTTGTTTTTATTTATAGCAAATTTGGCTCATAACATTTTCGTTTAATGATCTGCCATTTGAATGAATTATGTGGGTCTTAAAAGCTGAATAAATTTGTTCTTTCGGATATGTTACAGTTGAATACCCTGTAAGGAAAGGGTTTGTTAGGCTGACAATACAATTCACATACACAACTACGTTTTAGAAGCTTAAAGCTCTTTACAGGTATAAACTCAAAGTTCACAAATACAAGACAAATATGAGGATAAGCATCTCAAGTGAGGGTATAAATGCGAATACAACATTGTTTACGCTACACATTTTTAATGAGACGCAACGCTAAGAAAAATATGCAAACTTATTGCCAAATGGTTACAGACGGCGTCAAGAATTAAGAGAATTAAGAGACATTGAGTGTTTGTGAGTGTTTCGAGTGTGCAGTGAGTGTGGCAAGTGAAACGAGTAAAGAGTGAAGTGCATGTAGAATGCAATTGGGGTCCCTTCGACATCGACCCAATTCCATTTGCAGCAATGTGTCTGGTGACCTCCAGGGGTCAACTTCGGCGTCGCGATTAAAAACGACCGTCAGACCGAGACGCGAATATAACAAATTCGCATTAACGACGGTGCAAGTGGAACACACTTGTTATGCATGCGTACAGTTAGTCCAGAAAGTGTGTGGACAAAACTAAATATTTACACAATTTAATATGCAAAAAAAAACAATATTAATTTTATATATAATTGATTTTCAATAATAAAAAAATATACATTAATAAATGTGCAATTATTGTTTATTGTTTAAGCACTTTTATGACTGACTGTATATAAGTATGAGTACTCGTAATTATTCATTGTGGCGGGACGTGCTGTTAATCGATTTAGCCTGCAAGTGTTTTAATCAGTTGCGACTCCAGCGAAAATAATAAAAATATATGAATATGAAAATAAATAAAATATGAATGGGAGAGAGAGAGTGTGTGTGTGTTCGGTTTGTGGCCACGCCCACATCACAAAGTTAATATAAACAAAATACATATCTAAAATCTCTGGGGAGAGCAAAGAAAATGCTATTTAAAGAGTTTCTAAATGGGAAGAAAATCCAAACAGCCGTCGAGGCGACGACGACGGCGGCAATCAACTGTGACAACAGCAACATTTGTTTTGGTTTTGGTTTCCCAGTCATTGTGAAGCGGAAAGAGCAGCCCAATCAAAGTATCTGTCAGATACAGCAACAGCTACATTAGCAGATACAGATACAGCTATAGCTACAGTTGCAGCTACAGATGTAGATGCGACATGCGGCACAATAGAAAGTCAATAACCTGCCTTTTGACGTTGCAACACCAGCAACACACACCACACACACCATACACACACCACACACACACACTCACACACGCACGCACACACAGCAAACAATCTAAGAAGAATAAGAATAAGAAGTGGAAGAAGAAGTAAAGGAAGTTGCGGTTGCCGTTGCCTTTGCGGTTGTTTTGTTGATAGAAAGCAAATAAATTGCCTCTCCAAGAAGCCAAACAAAATGTTATGAATACGAATACACTCACTGAATGCACTCAACAACTGTTTTTCTTTTTCTTTTCTTTTAAAGTTGTCCGCTTCTAGTGTTCTTGTATCTTTTATAATGCACACTCACAATATGATTTCTTCTCTGAATAATTAGCACAAAAGTTGCCGAAAATAAACGCGATTTAAGTTTTCTTTTTTTTTTTTTGGTATGTTCTTATATAAAAATGCTATGACAAGAAGATCGAACGCGGTCGGCAGCAACAGCAGCAACATGTGCCATCAGCTGAGCAACAATAACAACAACACACGGGACACGAGCAACAACCACAACTGTCGCCTTCAACGGTCGACACACGTCTGGCCGGGCACAGAGAACCACAGCAGGAGACTTGAGAGAGAGAGAAGAGAGAGAGGGAGACAAAAAGAGCCAGAGAGAACCAAAAAGAGCAAGAGATCAGCACGATCAGCAGAATAAAATACGAGTTTGTGTAAATGAGAACTTGTTGTGCCCCCATCGGACTCACTTTTTAGTGTTCTTCATGCTGCCTTTCTCTGTTGCACTTGCCACTTGCCACTCAATGGCACAGCTAATCCTTATCCCGTTCAGCCAGCACTGCGATCTTCCACGTTTACCGGCCGCTCGTCTACTAATTCGTTAACCAATTGGCAATTGCAATTATATAGTCGCGAACTCCAGAATTGATGGATTTGCAGTGCTTAATCCTCATGACAGACTGACAGACAGACTGACAGGCTTATCAGTCGTCCACAGAATTTGAATTGAACCCACTATCGAATCGGAAAATTAAGGAGTGATAATAGCAAAGACAACAGAGACAAAAAGTTCCAATTACGAGGGCGATTCTAATTGTGCTTTCGAACCTATTAACAATATCTTAATCGTCTCTGGAAAACAACACCATTAATTAACATACTTATTCCTAACCTGATCGATAAGTTCTGGCGATCAAATTAATTATTATACTATGATATTAAGAAAGTTTTTGTTAGATTTAAGATTTCCACAGCAAAAATGTATGTAGATTTTTCAGCATTTTCATATTTTTTGTAACATTCTTAAACAATTTATTATTTAAAAAATATTTAGTGACAGTTCTAATCAAATAATAAACATTAATGATTAATGTTTGGGATTATGATAATTGTACAGTAATTTATTTAAATGTTGCTTGTTAAACGTTTAATGTATTTTCACTTGCTTTGAAAAGAATTAATAGATATTATATAATTTTATATAATAAAAATCTTTAAATAATGGAATTCCTCTGAAAATATTGTTTATACTATGTTATACTATACTATACTATATATACTATAATAAAGGGTTTTTCTTAATTGTTTCTCTCTTTTCTTTATCTACTCCAAAACTTATAACAGCCCTCGATTTCAAGTAGCACTCGGGGAATGGCTCAAAGGTGTGTGGACGGATTGAAGTTTATCTGTTAAGTGTTAAGGGTCGTGCAAATTCTTATCAATAGGAATCGCAAATACATAGATACTGGTAGCAAATTGATAAGCCTGTGACTTCACCAATAATTAACCATAATTGCCAATATAATTGATAAGTGTGTAGATTAGTTTTTGAATGCTTTGGATTAAGGTGCAAGTCTCAGTGCTCTTTGATTTCGAGTGCTGCTGTTTCTATGCTCAATTTAGTTATGACAGTGCGGTGCACCGATTTCGCATACAAAAACCACACTCTCTTACAAAAATATAGTCACATATTGAGAACATACACAAATAGCAACACGTGTTGAACATATTGTTAGTCCGCAAACTGTTTTGACGTACTCGGTTTCAATTTCAAATATTGTTTACTTTTTAGCCACGAAATTTAAATTTGTTCAAGTTTAATGCTGAAATATTTGCAAAACTAAGATTTGTTTAGAAATCTAGCAAATATACAATCGGATCTATAATATTAATAATGTTTTAAGTAGAGCCTTTTGCAGATTCAAGTTATAGTTAATATATTAAATGAATTCTTTATACATATTTGAGAACAATTTGAGTTTGGAATTCCCTTAGTTGTACTTTATTTAATAAGTTAAACCCGTGTACAGGATATTTCTCCTTCGAGCAGTCATTTGCTCAGCATTCTTTCATATTTGCATCATATCTATAAGCATCTTTTATATCTTTTATATATAGATATTTAAGAGCTATTCTGCACCCTTCACGAACAATTGAGATTGTGGCAAACTTGAAGATGAAAATTTGCTGACAAGTGCATTTATTCAAGAATATTGTTGATATTGTATATATGCATATATAATTATCTAAATAGCATGGGTAGCAGCAAACAGTTTCAAGTAGCCAAGTTAATAATGATTATAATCTATGGCTGATAAGTTATTAAGTGCTTAATTATTTAATGGAAGAAAGGGAATTTTTCCTCTTTTTTTTTGCTATAACTATATATAACTATTGCACTACAATTATATTTGGACACACTGTTTTTGGCTTTCTTGTTATTCATCAACCAAATATGGAAAGTTTTAGAGCATCTAAAAATAAAGCTCTTCAGTCGAGCGCGAAATCCGTGTAATAGTTGACATAATTTTTCGGATGGGCATCAGAAAACGAGTCAATTTCCCAGCACAGAGTGCATTCAAGCGGCACCAAAATAAAAATAAATAGAAAAAAACCGGCAAATGAACAAGTGTACACAACACACACACACACACACAAACACACATGTTATTCAAATAATGTAAACAATTTGTTAATCAAGCAAAATCAAAGTATAGTAACTTGATGCGCAGTCCAATCGAGAATTTGCGAAAAAGAGAAAAGTAGGTGAAACAGAGACAACAGATATGGGAAAACAAAGGAATGCAATGACACATAAACTAAAATGGAATCAACAAAACGACGCAAAAATTAATTAGTTAACTCTGTAGAGGAACATTACAAAACCAGAGAAAACAGAGGACAAACGGTTGATGGGAGATGGGAGAAGACAGACGACAAACGACAGACAACAGACAGACAACAGACAATTGACATAGGCAGCCAGGCACAACAGTTGTCTATGGAGGTTCCTATGTCAGTATCTCTTGGGTTGGGGCTTGATTTCTGGATAGATGTCGATGCTATACCCGAACAGTTAGTCAGTCAGTCAGTGAGTGGGAGAGGCAACGGCACGTCGTGAACCTAGAGGCGCCTAGAGATTTTTAAATGTGTACAATTCGCTAGTCATAGATATAGTACTTTATGCGGGTAAAGTGCGACAACTTCTGAGGCTCACTGCCGACAGCAACCGACAGCAACCGACAGCAACCGGGCGTAAAGTGTTTTTTTTGCCAAAGAAAATATCACATTTCTTCACCATAAAGATAAAGCTTGTTAAGATAAAAGAAATTTAAACAAGGCATAGGGCCATAACCGTATGAACTACTACACAGGTGTTTGAATACTACCGTATCACAAATTTCGCGATAATAACATCCAATAAGACAAAAAATCAAGCTGCTCGCGAGTACAATAATTGCCCGAGTCTATCGCCTAAACATTAGATATGGAATTCCTTCGATAACTCCGACGTTTGAAGTACCTTGTAGTGTTCCCGTATCGGTCCCTCACAGCATATATATTTTAACGGAGACCCGCGCATCGAGTCCTCAATTGTATAGCTCAAGTGACGGTTGGCAGACGTGGTCGATCTTAACGGTTGGGTTGACCCGAAGTGTTAGTGTTATAAAGTGTCGTAGAGTTGTTACTTGTGGAGGAAGCACTTTCAAAATGAGTGTATGTATTAAAGAAAGTGTTGAGTAACAATTTCAATTGTGTTGATCTTTGACAATTAAAAAAGAAAGTGCCGGAATAAAATATAGATAAAGATGGAATATTATCAAATTATTTGGAAACCATTAAAGAGAGATTGCTTGTGAATATTTAAATAATTTGACAATGAATAATTCGACAATAGGATAATTAACGTTAAAACTGATTATATAAAAACATTAAAATTTATATTTTGAATTGAATAATCTGTATGTTAAATTGGATAAAAGGAATGAAAGAAATTCCTTTTCAAAAAAACAGAACACTTATATTTTTGTTTATAAAATAAATGTGTTTAATCTAAAAGAATTTGCGAAGATAATGTTTACATACATAATATATATTGCTAACTATTGTAATTAAAACTTAATGGAACTGAAAATCACATTTATTGACAACTCAGATCAATTGAAAATACAATTGATTTTTAGCTGAGTTGATAGAAATAAATTAAAGAAATTGAGACTATGTTGCTTACCAAATTTCAAATTAAGGTGTTATCAAAATGGACATCTATGCATTCATATCAATCGATTAAAAATTGGTTTATTGAGCTGAAACTCAAGTGCTAAGCACGTTTTCAACGTGTACAAGATTATAACTGACTTATCGCTTCAGTAAAAATTGGCAATCAATATTTCATATGATAACACGACAAAAATGCGAATAACTTGAATATGGCCAATGGATCAAAGGAACCGATCGTCGATTGATTTGCTAATTTTTTGCCTTGACTGTTGCCAATGTTTGTTGACCGATTGAATTCCAAGTTCCTTATCGATTTATGGCAACAACTATCAGACCTATCCAGGTACTCACCAGTGAATCAGTGAGCGCACACGCGACTGAGGATTTCAATGTCAGGCATTGTATTCAGATTATTTTGCAAAAAAAGAACCTCCTTATCGTGCAGTCCATAAAGAAGTTCGAGTTCAATCTACTCGATAAGTGTCTTAATCGGCCTATTATTCGTTTGCGAATTAACATTTATATCGTAATCCTGCGGACATGTAATTAGTAATTAGTAATTAATCCGATCTCTGATTAGCCCTGACAATGGCTTATTCCAAGCAATCAGTGTGTTGTGATGTCCCCTCTTTGAATGCCACTTTTGATTAGATATCAACTGACTGACGACTGCCATAAACATTGCTATAATTAAAGTCAATTGACCACTTCTAATTTAGTACTAGGCAATAATAGTTAAAATATATGTCCCGCAAACAATGATTTTTCACTTTCTTCGCTTTCCTGCAGTTTAACTCCAAGTATCACATCGATGTGGACTTCGAGGTGCCAAAGAAGCTGCAATGGTATTATGCACCAGCCTTCTTTGGCTTCTGGTTTGTCATCTATCTGTGTCTGGTCAACACCCAAGTGAATCACATACCCAAAGGACTCACCCGCAGTGAGGAGGCATCCCATCCGGACTCCTTTATCGCACAGCGTGCCGAGGAAACACTCATTGAGTTGACCCGCATTGGACCCCGTGTGGTGGGCAGTGTGGCGAATGAGGTGACCACCGTTCAGTTCCTGCGGGATGAGGTGGCCAAGGTGCAGGCCGAGGCAAGTGGACGCTTCGAGATTGAGATCGATGTGCAGCAGGCATCCGGCGCTTATATGCACTGGGTCATGGTCAACATGTATCAGGGAATTCAGAACGTGGTCGTTAAGTTAAGCGAGAGGGGAAACACGAATGAGAACTATCTGCTGATCAATAGTCACTACGATTCAGTGCCTGGCAGTCCGGGTGCTGGCGATGATGGATCCATGGTGGCCACCATGCTGGAAGTGATGCGAGTCATAGCCAAATCGAATGATTCCCTCGCCCATCCCATTGTCTTTCTGTTCAACGGTGCCGAGGAGAATCCATTGCAGGCTTCCCATGCCTTCATCACCCAACACAAGTGGGCCCAGAACTGCAAGTGAGTGGACATAGATTCCAGCTAATCTCTGCTAGCATTAAATGTAAATATATCACACATTTTTTAAAGAGCTCTCATCAATCTGGACTCGGCTGGCAGCGGAGGCCGTGAGATTCTGTTTCAGTCGGGTCCCAATCATCCCTGGCTCATGAAATATTATCGCAAGGTGCCTCATCCATTTGCCAACACATTGGCCGAAGAAGTCTTTCAGGCCGGTTACATTCCCTCCGACACAGACTTTCGCATCTTCCGGGATTATGGCGGTGTTCCCGGCCTCGACATGGCCTACATATTCAATGGCTACGTCTATCATACAAAATTCGATCGTCTGAACGTCTTTCCACGATCCTCCTTCCAACACACCGGTGACAATGTGTTATCCTTAGCCAGAGCCCTGGCAAATGCCCCCGAACTTGATGACACGGCGGTAAGTGAGATCAGCGGGGATGAGGGTAACATTATTACAAGAAAATAATTATAAAAGAACCGAAACTATTGTAATTGGAAAAAATGACAGTGCGGATCCAAAACGATAAACTCACATTTTGATTCAGAATTTAATTAAATATCCATTAAATAGATACCATATGATATTTTATTATGACTATCAGTTAAGTTTTGGCAAAGTTTTAGAACGGTTCAGTTCTGGCAAAGTTATGATAGCTTTAAATTGTTGAAAACGCTAACAGAGTTTACTAATAAATAACATTTATTAAATTAAATAAATTTTAGAATTTTAGCAGTTACCGCAATTAAAATACTTGTATCAGAACGTTCCAGAACCGTTACAATATTTGTATCGCTTTCATTTCCGATTACTATATATTCCTTTACCATTTTCTTCTCTTTTCAGGCCCATGCCGAAGGTCACAATGTGTTCTACGATTTTCTGGGCTGGTTCATAATTTTCTACACAGCAACCACGAGTATTATTATAAACGTGGTCATAAGTGTTGTGGCTCTTCTGGCCATCGGCGTCTCCATGTACTTCATGTCTGTTCGATCAGGATGCAGTCTTTCTGGTGTCCTGATGCGCTTTGGCATTATACTGGGCATTCAGTTGGTCTCCTTGGCCCTTGCTTTGGGCCTGGCTCTTCTTGTTGCTGTCTTTATGGATGCCGTGGACCGTTCGATGAGCTGGTTTACACAGATGTGGCTTATCATCGGTCTATACGTCTTCCCAATTATCTTTGGCATGAGTATATTGCCCGCACTTTATCTGGAAAAGACTAAAAAAGATCTGCTCAGTCTTGGATTTCGAGTACAGCTCTTTATGCATTCCCATTGCGTTTGTCTGGTCATTCTGCTAATTACTCTGACGTCCCTCGGTATAAGATCTGCTTGTTTCCTTATGCTCTGCGTGTTCTTCGATATTATAGCTCTGATCATCAATTTGGTAACCAAATGGCATCGCAAAGGTTCGTAGTAACTTGACCAGTTGTAAGCTGGCTATTCCTCAAGTTTCACATCTGTTTCTGATTCTCAGCTTATTGGTTTGCCATCGCCACCATGATCTGCCAGATCCTGCCCTTCACCTACTTCACTTACATCGTCACAGCACTTTTTATGACCATTATACCTATGCAGGGACGTTCTGGTGCCGAGTCCAATCCAGACATGGGCATAGCTCTGGTCACCTGGCTGTTTTCTCTCATGTTTGCGGGATTTATTGTGAGTATTATACTCAAAGCTTATGGTATATATAATATATACAATGTCGCATCTCAGGTCCCTCTTATCATGTTCTTCCGCAAGACGAGAACAATTGTCCTGTGCTTCTTGGCGGGCACGATATTGTTTATCATCATTGCGGTAACAGATGCCGGATTTCCATATCAACCGAAAACATCAACCCAACGCTACGTCCTGATAGTGAGTTTAATTATGATTTATTTAAAATGAATATTACTTATTAACTTCTCTTTTGCAGCATGCCCATAGAGTACTTCATAATGCCGATGGAACGAGTCGTACAGATGAGAGCGGCATTTATATTTATCCACAGGATCGACGTATTCATATAGCCGATGGTTTGTTAACTATACCCATTGTTGTAGTAATTAAATTTTAATAACTTTCCCACATTCTAGATGAGATTAGGCGTCTGGGACAGGCCCACAAGGTCAGTGAATTCTGCGATGAGGAAATGTTTTGTGGCATGCCATTATACAATCATCGTTGGCACAAGGATCGCGAATATAGCTTGTGGATACCGATTAACCAGAAGCCACAGATACCCAGTGCTTATCCAAATCTAACACTACAAGACAGCGAGGAGTTGGAAGATGTTACACAGAGGCGTTTTAACTTTTCACTGATCGGACCCGATCACATGACCATCTTTGTGAATGTCAAGAATAATGCCAAGCTGCTGGGTTGGTCATTCAACGAGACTCTCATTAGGGATAATAAACCACCGCCATATTTTGTGTATTTCTCCTATGGTCTGGACAACAGTGCACTTGAGTTTTCCATTGATGTTGAGGTTCGTGTATTGTGAAATATACTCGTACATATATATGTCTTTATACTGATGGATAATGTCAATTTCAGAAGACAACATCATCCTTTGACACACCCACATTGGAAATTGGCATTGGTGGCCATTGGACGCATCAGGATAATACGAGATCGAAGGGTTTAAGTGACCATATTGATAGTTTCCCATCTTATGCCTATGTACAAGCCTGGGTAGGAACCTACGAAACTTGGTATTTCTAAACGAACAATAGAAATTACTCTAATATAGATTTCGATATTTGTTTACTAATTGTAGTTCTTAAGATGTTATATGATGATAGTAACATTTCATCATTAATTGTAATATACTTCCATAGAATCTGAGAAATAAATCTTTTTAGGGTTTTTTGTATTAATATTTATATTTAAATTTAGTGCCTGCAAATATAATAATACAAATAATACATAGAGGCAATACAAATTTAAAATTTGATGATGGTTGGGTCGAAAAATAAATCAATTTTCTAAAAGAACCAAACTTAATTGCAAAATTATGAAGAAAATTACATTCCGCATAAAAATCGGTTAAGTTTTGACAAAGTTATGACAGTTCAAAGATAATGAATAAATGTAATTGGATAATTGTCGAAAAAAATTAAATGTTCCAAACAAATAATATTTATGTGCAGAATAAATTTGGGGGTTGGATCATGATTAAAATGGTATTCCGAGTTCAAATCGATTGAGTTTTGACGAAGCTATGAAGATTCAAAGTTTCTGAAAAAATGTAAAGGGGTAAGTGTGGAAAATTGGATAATTGTCGAAAATAAATTGATTTTTTTAAACGAACAGAATTTAAATGTACAATTAAATTTGCCGCCAAACAATGACCAAAATGACATTCCGAATGAAAATCGGTAAAGTTTTGACAGAGTTATGAGAGTTCAAAGTTTTAAAAAAAAAATTATGAAAAAATGTGAAAGGGTAGATATGGGAAATTGGATGATTGGATGATTTTAAATGCAGAATCAAAGGCATTGATAAGGTAAATTTGATTATGGCTGGTTTAGGATCGAATAAAGTGATCGATTAGGTTAGTTATAAAGCTGACGAAATGTGTTGTGTATAGGTCTTATTGAAAACGATGATTTGACAAATTAACAAATAGATATGCAATCGTTATTTATTAAAAGATAAACACTTAGAAATTTATTTGATGGGTTAATAAACTTGTGTATTTTTCTGCTTAATCGACCTGATGCGATAAGAATATAGACACATCATTCCCTTGACGACTACTACTCAAATTTCCGATTTCATAAGGTTGTGATTAACAAGCGCTTACTAATTTATTGATCTATACCAAATACGATATGAAAAGCGTGTTTCTAATTAATAAAATAATAAATCTATTGTAAATGTTGATAATAACTTATTGTTTTGGTATATCCCAGAAAAGAAGAGAACAACAAACTATTTTGCGATCCAAGTAGCTTGTCAGTAGTAATATAATGTTGACGGATATTCGATATCGCCAATTTATATCGTGGTGCTATTAATGAACATATATAAAGAGAATGCCGCCTATTATAAGAGAGCTTCCGATAAAAACAGCCAATAAATGTTTTCGTTTTAAGTGAGTGGGCTGCTTGATAAGTTCGGAGCTCTGTGGAATGGCTTTTGAAAATAATATTGTCTAGCAAATATATTAGATGTACATAATGGTCCCCATTTATTATTTATCTTTTTTGGATAATTTTAATAGAATAGTGAAAGAAAAGTTTGAATAGGTAGCAAAATAAAATTGGTTGATGTTATATCTTTAATTGACTGGTTTCTCAATTTAACTTAGCGGCCCTCGCATAACTTATAATCAAACGTGTACATTATATGATGCTTTTATTTATTACCCAATTTCGATAGTCTTACACATTAAATTTATGTTACTCTACAATGATTGCTATAAAATACCTAAACATTTGCCTTACCAAAGTAGTTCATATTTGCCAAGCATCGAGGTCACCACGCAGGAATAGCGTGACAAGGAATCAAAATGAGTGACAAGGAGAAGCTTGTAAAGATATTCAATAAAAAAGAATCCTGTGTGACTCCACTAATAATTGTGTTATACATTACAGATCGTGCAGGAATGTGGCTCATCTATTTCGGAATCTGCAAGCATCGGATGCCAAAAGGATAATAAACGAAAGTTACCCTGGTATTTTGCGAGTGGATTCCTCCTTTTTTGGGCTCTCCTTTTCTTTGCCGTAGTAATACCAATTTTCTATCGCTTACCCACGGCACTGACAATGGAAGATGCACACAAAAATGTATTTATTGCGGAACGAGCCTACAAGGATCTATATTATCTATCAAATATTGGTACCAAAATGGTCGGCAACAGAGCAAACGAGGTTGAAGCTGTTGAATTTCTGCTAAAGCAACTCAATCAGATTAAGGAAAACTCACTAAAGGATTATTTTGATATAGAAATTGATGCATCAAAGGCAACGGGTGCATTTATTTACTCGGATCTAATTAACATGTACCTAGGAGTTCAAAATATTGCCGTCAAAATAAGCTCCAAGAACAGTACGAGTCAAAACTACCTCCTGGTTAATAGTCACTTTGACTCCAAGCCAAATACTCCCTCAGCTGGTGATGCTGGATTCATGATAGTTACCATGTTGGAAGTCTTGAGAGTAATGTCAACAACGAAACAGACCTTTGAGCATCCCATCGTCTTTCTTTTTAATGGAGCTGAGGAAAGCTTTCTTCTAGCCTCCGACGGCTTCATTAAACAACATAAATGGGCTCCAAATTTAAAGTGAGCAACAAATTATCCATCAAGTATAATGGAATGTTTGCTGAGATTATTATATCTATCATTGTAGAGCCTTAGTGAATCTCGATGCAGCTGGCAGTGGAGGCCGAGAAATTCTATTTCAGAGTGGACCGAATCATCCTTGGCTTGTGAAAGTGAGATTATTATTATTAATATTATTATTATCAACTTATAAATATATTTCATTTTATAGTATTATAAGAAGTATGCCAAATATCCCTTTGGTTCAACAGTGGCTGAGGAAATTTTTCAGTCAGATGTATTGCCATCTGATTCTGACTTCAGAACCTTCAAGAAACACATGCCAGGTAATTACTAATCATAAACATTCCAGCTGGCAATATAATTCGGATTCGGTGAATTTTGATAGGTCTGGATATGGGTCAAGTCATTAATGGTTATATTTATCACACCAAATATGACACCATCGATGTGATTCCCCGTGAATCACTTCAGAATACCGGCGATAATGTTCTTAGTCTAGTTCGTGGATTATCCAATGCGACAGAATTATACAATACTGAGGTGAGTAATACATATAAATTGTCACTTTTCATACTATATCATATAAATTTATTCATTTACAGGCTCATAAAACTGGACATGCTGTCTATTTCGATTTCCTGGGACTTTATTTCTTCCACTATTCTGAGGCAACTGGAGAGTCATTGAATTTTGGCGTTGCTACAACTGCTCTGATTCTAGTTTTTATTTCAATGTGGCGAATGGCAGCTGTATCCCAAGTTTCGATTTGTTACATAATCCGCTTGTTTATCTGCGTTCAAGTGATGCAGATTACTTCCTTTGTACTTGCACTCGCCTTTCCAGTTGTGGTCGCGAATGCGATGGACTCCTTCGGACTATCACTTACTTACTTTAGCAACCTGTTACTGATAGTCGGGTTGTATGTGTGTCCAGCACTTATCGGCCTCAGTATTCCCATAACAATATACTACAAACTTCAGCGGAACGTAAGTATGTTTACATCTATATTTTATATATTTTATTTTATTTTGATTTTTCAGAATAAAATCTCAAGTCCATACCACCTGCAGTTGGCATTGCACAGTCAGGCTAGCATTCTGGCTTTTTTGGCCATCTTCTTTACAACAATGGGTATCCGTTCATCATATATCTTCGTAATTCCACTTACCTTCTACGTTATATCATTGGGTCTTAATCTTATGACCATTTTACATGACCTTGGCTATGCCTGGACAGGTCTCCTTAAAGTGAGCCAGATTATTCCCTTCCTGTACAGCGGCTATCTCTTCTATCTATTCATTGTCGTGCTAGTCCCAATGGTGGGTCGATCGGGAAGTGCCGTCAATCTAGACATGGCTATTGCAGTACTAGCAGCTCTAGGAACCGTTCTCGCCTTTGGATTTTTGGTAAGTCAATTAACAATATTCTAAACTATATAATTTATCAGTATATCTTATCTGTAGGTACCACTAATTAACACTTTCCGACGACCAAGCCTTGTGATATTCAGTCTTCTTGCAACAACAACTCTTGCTATTTACTTGGCCAGCAGCACACAAATAGGATTCCCATATCGTCCAAAGACGAGTGGACACAGAGTCACATTCCTGGTGAGTTCATGTCGTAAGATATGATTTACTACTTATCTAATACTGAATTGTATTTCAGCACGTGAGAAACAGGTTCTACGAGTACGACGGAACACTTAGTAAGGAAGAGTCTGGTTATCTATTTAACTATCAAGATAGGCGAGAGGAAAAAGCCCTGGAGGGCACAAAGGTTAACCTGACTGGCTTGGTCAGTATAAAAGAGAAGTGTTATACGCAAATGATGTGCGGAATGCCGCTCTTTGATTTCCGTTTTGTGGACAACCGATTCCAAAGCAAATGGTTACCACGAGAGGTACCCGTTATACCACCCGAATCAGCCAAACTGGAGATGCTCAGCAAAACAATTCTCAGCTCGACAACGGTCCGATTTGAGTTCAGTTTGGATGGACCAGCTCAATTGAATTTATTCTTTCAACCTTATGAAGACGTGAAGATTACCAAATGGTCTTTCATGAGTGAATATCTGGAGAAACCCCCAGCGTATCCATTATCCTATCATGTCTGTATGAACTACGGCATTGATAGACCACCTTTGAAGTTCTTCCTCGAGATTACAGTAAGATAGTTAACGTGAATATCACTGATTTCAACTTTAACGTAACTAACTATATTTTTTATTTAGAAATCGAATGGCAACTTCAAGGTACCTCTAATTCAAATAGGTGTATCGGCACATTTCATTGGATATAAGCGAGATTCGGAGAGTGAAGAGTTTGCATCCTTATTCCCCCATTATGCTATTCTGGCCGATTGGCCTTCCTCATATGACAGATTTATCTATTAGTTTCTGCGATAATATTAATAATAATTTAATTTTAAGTTTAAAGAACTCTTGTTTCAAGATATACGATAGTTATTAAGCTCATCGATACACTACGAAATGTTTGCTTATCGCAATGATTAAAATAATGCCCACAAAATGTTTCCCTATTGATTCACATATATTAATGCGAAATGATTATCACAATTATATAAAATTATTTGATAATTGCAAATCGATAAGTTTTATGTTCACACACACTTGCAATCTGCGTATCTCGCAAAGATATAATTAAAAGATATGCTCCGGGTTCCCAATTTTGCTTAAATTTTATTGGTCAAACAATCGATTAACCGATTTCCAAGTATTATATCTTATATAGTAAATAATAATAAAATTCTTTAATGTACGAGTATTTTGATAAAATCGGCTTGAATAAAGAGTAATTTTTCCAAAATGTTAATAATATATTATAAAAATTTATGTTTTTCAAAAGATGCTTGAGAATAAATTCATTCTACCCTCGAATTTATAGTCAGCCATCAATATTATATGATCGTTTTTCTATGTACCGATAAATAAATTGGTATCATAATTTTTTTTATCCAATGTTTTTATAACTTGGTCTCGCTATGATTTAACTTCCTGAAAACTATATAAGCAGCCTACACTTGATTTTTAAAATCAGTTACCACTTGAAAAACCTCGGATTCATTTCGGCAGTTATATAAGAAGCAACAATATGCCGGATAAGGAGAAACTTGTAAGGAATTGTATACCTAAATATCGGAAAAAATGTGAAGTAAATGCTTGTTGTGAATTCAGATAACGGATCCCGATAAGGAAGGTCTTAGTGGAACCGGAAATGAGGGCAGGAAAAAAGTTTCCTGGTACTTAGCAACTGGATTCCTACTATTCTGGGGACTTCTCTTCTTTGCGGTAGTAATACCATTTTTCTATCGCTTACCAAAGGCAATGTTTATGGAGGATGCCAACAAAAATGTTTTCATTGCGGAACGTGCTCGCAAGGATCTGTATACTCTATCTAATATTGGTACTAAAATGGTTGGCAGCAAGGAAAACGAAATTGAAGCTGTCCAATTCCTTCTTAAAAAACTCAATCAAATTAAGGAAGACTCACTGAAGGATTATTTTGATATAGAAATTGATTTATCACAAGCCTCCGGCCAGTTCACTGTATTTGATCTCCTTATAATGTATCAAGGAGTTCAAAATATTGCTGTGAAATTCTCACCCAAGAATTGTACAAATCAGAATTACCTCCTGGTTAATAGTCACTTCGACTCGAAGCCAGAAACTCCCTCAGCTGGCGATGCTGGATTCATGGTAGTCACCATGCTGGAAGTCTTGAGAGTAATGTCCACAACGAAACAGACCTTTGAACATCCCATCGTGTTCCTCTTCAATGGAGCCGAGGAAAGCTTTCTTCTAGCCGCCGACGGGTTCATGAAAAGCCATAAATGGGTGCCGAATTTAAAGTAAAGCTCCTTAATAATTTCGTATAACATTTGCATACATTAAATAACCATTTTCACTAAAGGGCCGTTGTTAACCTGGATGCTGGAGGTAGTAATGGACGAGAGCTATTATTTCGGAGCGGACCTAACAATCCTTGGCTTTTGGATGTAAGAAATTGCAATATCTATCGAACAATGTTCTTAAGTCTTTTTACATTTTTTAGTACTACAACAAGTATGTGAAACATCCCTTTGCCACAATTTTGGGGGAGGAAGTTTTCAACTCGGGATCGATACCATCTGATTCTGACTTCACAATATTTAAACAGTACATGCCAGGTTTGAAATAATAATAATGAGACGAATCGCGAAAAGACTTTATAAAATAAATTTTCCAATACCTGTAGGCTTGGATATGGGTCAGATCTTTAATGGATATATATATCACACCAAGTATGATGTCGTTGACTTGATCTCTCATGAATCCTTACAACACTCAGGCGATAATGTTCTCGGACTGGTTCGAGGTTTGGCTAATGCAACTGAATTAAATGATCCGCAGGTAACTTCGTATTATATTAATAAGCCCTAATAAAACTTTTATTTAACCACTTCCCAGGCACACGAAAACGGAAAATCCGTATACTTCGATTTCCTGGGCCTCTATTTCGTTCACTATTCAGAAGCTTTTGGAAAATCTCTGAACTATGGCGTTGTTGGAGCTGTTCTCCTCTTGATCTTCATTTCAATCTGGCGAATGGCAAATAATTCAAACATTTCTATCTGTTACGTGATGCGTTGGTTTATCCTGGTGTTTGTGATCCAAGTCATTTCATTTGTACTCGGACTTGTTCTTCCTGCAGTGGTCGCATATGGAATGGACTCCTTCGGACTCTCATTGACTTACTATAGCACCCCGATGCTGATTGTTGGACTATACGTCTGTCCCTCACTTCTTGGACTTAGTCTGCCAGTGACTATCTACTTCGGTCTCCAGCGAAATGTAAGTTCTTCTTTCATTATACACACAAAATTCAAACATTTTATATTTTCAGGATAAAATCTCAAGTCCCTATCATCTTCAGCTGGCATTGCACAGTCAGGCCGTCATTCTGGCCCTTTTGGCTATTACATTGACAGTACTGGGCTACCGTTCCACATATATTGTCACAATTTCACTTATTTGCTATTTCGCCTCCTTGGCACTCAATCTGTTGACTCCCTTGCACGATCGAGGCTATGCCTGGACAGGTCTGCTCAAGGTGAGCCAGTTAATTCCATGTTTGTACAGCAGCTATGTTGCCTATCTATTCATTGTGGTGCTTACACCAATGGGAGCTCGAGCGGGAAGTGCATCTTTTCGGGATTTATATATTGCTGTCCTAGCAGCCGTGGGAACAGTTCTGTCTTTTGGTTTTTTGGTAAGTCTCCTCTCATATCTGTTAAAAAAAATAATTACTAATATCTGTTATGTGTAGGTACCTCTGATCAACACCTTCCGTCGACCAAGTTTTGTGGTACTTCTTATCTTGGCAACTACATTCCTTTCTCTGTTCCTGGCCAGCAGCACACAATTGGGATTCCCATATCGTCCAAAGACAAGTGGTCAGCGGGTTGCATACCTGGTAGGATATTTTTGTTTAATTTCTTTTATTACCATTCAAAAATTTATTAAAATTCCAGCACGTGCGGAATAAGTTCTACGAATACGATGGAAGTCTCAGCAAAGATGAGTCTGGCTACTTGTTCTTGTATCAGGATCGACGTAAGGAAACTGTACTTAAGGGCTCTAATGTGAACTTAACTGGTCTCGTCAGTCTAAAGCCGAGGTGTGAGAAATACATGATGTGCGGAGTGCCGTTGTATGATTACCGCTACGTGCGGCAACGTGAAGAAAGCAAGTGGTTGCCTCGATCCACGCCCATCGAACCACCAGGATCAATTACTTTGGAGATGCTAAAGAAAACCATCATTAATGCTACCACTTGTCGATTTGATTTTAATTTGACAGGTCCAGCTCAAATGAGTATCTTCTTCCAAACCTATGAAGATGTGACTATTACCAACTGGTCATTCTTAATGAGTTATCTTAAGAATCCCCCGAAGTATCCATTAGCCTATCATATATTCTTCAACTACGGTATTGACAGCTCTCCCTTGAATTTCTTTGTCGAGGTTTCGGTAAGATATTTCCGATATTTCAATTCATTTAAATTAAATTAAATATTCTTATTGTTTTATTTGTAGAAAACAAATGGCGACTTTGAGGTTCCTCTAATTAAAATCGGAGCGTCAGCACATTATATTGGACAAAGGGGTGATGCGGAGAGTAAAAAACTCGCATCCACATTCCCCGATTTTGCTATTCAAGCCGATTGGCCGGCCATATATTTAAGATATATATTTTAATTATGATGCAAAAAAAATAAAGATTTTATCGTTTGATTTCGATTGACCCTCGAAATAACCGTTATCAACCAGCATTATTATATTATTTTGCAGTCATCTAATCTTCCATGCCTAAATTAAGTTTATATGCGTTTAGAGCAATTAATAATATAGCACTATAATTTTTAAGATAATATTTAGTTGATAACTTAATATTATAGCCGTCTACAGTTGTTTTAGAAAGTGCGAAATATATTTTACGAGTACGATGGAACTGTCAATCAAGACGAGTCTGGTTACATAACTTTGTTTGAAGATCGTCGTAGGGAAAACCTCTGAGCACAAAAAGTTAACTTGACGGGTTTGATCAGTCTAGAGTCACACTGCGAGAAGCACATGATGTGCGGGATGCCGCTTTATGATAACCGATACATGACCCAAAGGTTACAATGCTCTTGGCTACCACGTTTGGAATCCATTAAAGCCACCAGGACCAGCCACACTGGAGATGCTAAGCAAAACCATTATTAATGCCACAACTGTGCACTTTGAGTTCAAGCTGACAGGTCCCATCAGTATGAGATTGTTTATTCAAGCTTATGAAGATGTCACAATAAGCAACTGGTCGTTCCTGCGCACATATCTTGATAGCCCGCCACTAGCACCGATAGCTTATCAATAATAGCTTACATCAAGTACGCCACAGACAACTCGCAATTAACGTTCTTTGTAGAAATAACGGTGAGACTTAATCATTTATTTTTTAAAATTTAAATCACAATCTAATCATTTCAATTTACAAACTCTAGAAATCAAATGGTAATTTTAAGGTACCTTTAATCCAAATGGGAGTGTCAGCACATTACATGGCAAATACTGCTGACGTAGAGAGTATGAAGTTTGCATCATCATTTCCGTCGTATTCAAGTCTAAACCATTGGCCTGCATTTTATCAAAGATTTATATTTTAGTTATTTTAGTCGGAAACAAAAACTTTAAAATAAATCCAATATTATTGAATATTCAAACATATACGATTAAAACAAATCTTATTAAATCTCAAATCTAATTTAAATATAACTGTCATTGCTTGCGACAATAATGTTAATCGTTAGCAGTTAATGTAATGTTGACGTAATATTAACATAATGTTACGATAATGTTATGCTCAATTTGGCACGCTTAACATGCTGCTTGCGATCAGTTTCACAGTGCAGCTCACTTCACGCATCATAAACATCTGATGTTAGACGCACGCAATCATTATTATTTTCGTGTTTTTCCCCAAAAATATCGATGTTTCTGCACCTCTACCAAAAACAATAACTTTTAAATACACGAAATCGGAAGAGTGGTTGTTGATCGCGTACGCGCAAAATTTTACTGATTTGTGTATAAACAACATCCAATAAATAACTAATCTATCATTCTTCACCATATCTTAATTATGTTCGTCAACCAATAAAGTAGTGGCAATGAAATTTTATATTATATAAGTGAACTTTTTACAATTCCGTCTTTATAATTCTGTTATTCGACAACACAATAATCGGCATACGTTCGCCGAAAGAATCAGTGTTGAGTTGCAAAGCTTGCAAGAAAAAGAATGGATGACAGCGGACCACTGGTAAGATCTAATCAATTAAATTATCTATAAAAACCATTAAAATTGTATTCATCGTTAAACGCGTACTAAATAGCTCGATGGCACGCCTGAAGTCCGCAAAAAGGGAAAGATATCCTGCTGCCTTACAGGTGGATTCATTTTGTTCTGGATAGTCCTATTCTTCGCCGTAGTAATACCGCATATGAATAAACTCCCAACGGCACTAACAATGGACGATGCACATGAAAACGTGTTCATCGCGGAGAGAGCATACAGAAATCTATATAATCTCTCCAATATTGGAATAAAACTAACCGGCACTGAGAATAATGAAGTTGAGGCCGTAAACTTTATTCAAAATGAGCTGTCAAAAATTAAGATGGATCTTCAGAACGACTTATTTGATTTAGAAATTGATCTTCAACAATCTTCTGGCTCATTTATCACCAACACCCTTCTCAGAGTATATCAAGGCGTTCAAAATATTGCTGTAAAATTATCTCCAAAAAACAGTACCAGCGAGACTTATCTCCTTGTTAATAGCCACTTTGACTCCATATCCGGGCCGGGTGCCGGTGATGCTGGATTCATGATTGTCACGATGTTGGAAGTCTTACGGGTTATTGCAACATCGAGACAACCCATCGAGCATCCAATCGTTTTCCTGTTTAATGGAGCTGAGGAAGTCGGACTGTTGGCTTCCCATGCGTTTATCACAGAACACTAATGGGCACCGTTCTGCAAGTTAGCTCTCATAAAACAATTTACTAATACCAAAGACTACATACGTAATTAATATTTTAAAAGCCGTGATCAACCTAGATGCTGCTGGCAGTGGAGGCCGAGATGTTCTATTCCAAACTGGCCCCAATCATCCATGGCTTGTAGACGTAAGAAATCATATTAACAAACCTCAGAATCCTTCTCTTCATTATCTATATTTTACAGTACTACAATAAATACATCAAACATCCATTCGCTACAACTATGGCTGAGGAAATGTTCCAAGCGGGTCTTATACCATCGGATACAGACTTTCGACAGTTTAAGACATTTGGAAAAATACCAGGTATTTATTAATAATCTGCTAAAATTCAGAGAATATTTCTATAGAAATTCAATTGTAGGCTTGGACGTGGCGCAGTGTTTTAATGGTTTTGTATATCACACCAAGTATGACACCATTGATGTGATTCCCCGTGAATCTCTTCAGAATACTGGTGACAAATTCATAGTCTACTAGTCTAGTTCGAGGCTTAGCCAATGCAACTGAATTGCGTGATACCGAGGTAAAAATGTAATTTATATAAATCGCTAAGCCCTATCAACCATCTATTTATAGGCTCACAAGACTGGACATGCAGTATATTTCGATTTTCTGGGACTTCATTTCATTCACTATTCAGAAACTAATGGAATATATTTGAATGTTGGCGTTGCTGGAGCTACTTTTATTCTGGTTTATATTTCAATGTGTCGAATGGCAGCTGTATCCCAAGTTTCAATTTATTACGTAATCACATTGTTTATTATCTTACAAGTAATGCAGGTGATTTCCTTTGTATTGTCTATATACTTTCCAATAGCTATAGCAAATAGCATGGATTCCTATGGACATTCACTGACATACTATAGTAACCCTTTCCTGATAATCGGCTTGTATGTGAGTCCCTCTCTTATCGGACACATTTTACCTCAGCTTATCAGCTACTTATGTGTCCAGTGCCATGTAAGTGAATTATGAAGTTGACTTTCAGATTTTTTACACATCATCCAATCACCTTTGTTTTTCAGACAAAAATCTCAAAACCTTACCGCGCCCAATTGAAGCTGCACAGTAACTCTATAAACCTGGCTCTTCTCACAATTTTCTTAACATGTTTGGGCTTCCGTTCATCATATATTTTCGTAACACCACTTATTTTCTACAACATTGCTTTGGCTCTAAATCTAATGACCAGTTTACACGATCGTGGCTATGCCTGGATAGGACTGGTGAAGATCGGGCAAATTATTCCTTTCCTGTACATCACCTACGTCATCTATACGTTTATTGTGGTGCTGACAGCAATGGGAGGGCGTTCAGGCACTGCTACGAATTGGGATGTCTATATTGCTGTCTTGGCAGCTTTAGGAACAGTTCTCTCCTGTGGCTTCTTGGTAAGCATTCTTTCGAATGCTTAGTCAAAGTGGTACACCAATATCTCTTATCTGTAGATACCGCTGCTCAACACTTCCCGTCAAAGAGGCCTTGTAATTCTCACCCTGGTGGCGACCACGGCCCTCTTTATATTTTTGGCATGTTACACACAATTAGGTTTTCCATATAGGCCAAAAACAAATGCACAACGTATTGACTATTTGGTAAGTAAACTACGTCGCATTTATTGATTATATCATTAAGGTATTGTATTATTTTAGGAAGTGCGAAATATGTTTTTTGAGTACGATGGAACTCTGAGTAGAGACGAGTCTGGTTACCTAATTATATATGAAGACCGTCGTAGAGAAAATCCACTTCTGGGCACGAATGTTAACTTGACTGGTCTTGTGGGTCTACAATCGAAGTGCAAGAACCACATGATGTGCGGGATGCCGTTGCATGATAATCGATGCGTTGCACAGGATTTGCAATGTTCTTGGCTGCCACGCTCGGAGCCCGTTGAACCGCCAAGATCAACCAAACTGGTGATGCTGAGTAAAACCATTATTAATGCCACAACTGTGCAGTTTAAGTTCAAATTGACAGGTCCGACTAGCATGCGTTTGTTTATTCAGGCTTATAATGACGTGACAATAAGCAACTGGTCGTTCCTGCGAACTTTAATTGATAACCCACCACCAGCACATATGCCTATTCGGATCAACTTCAAGTATGCTAATGATGACTCGCCATTTAAATTCTTTATTGACATTTCGGTAAGAAATTTCTATAACTTGAATCATTCAGAACTCATATAAAATCTTATCTTCACAATCTACAAACTCTAGAAATCAAATGGAAATTTTAATGTGCCATTATTCCAAATGGGTGTATCAGGACATTACATGACAAATGCTAGTGACGTCGAGAGTGACAAGTTTGCTTCATCTTTCCCCTCGTATTCAGTACTAAATCATTGGCCTGCGGTATATCAAAGATATATTTTTTAGATACTTCTTTTTTAAAAAAACAATATTTTATAAATAAATACAAATTTTTTACATTTCAAAAGTATTATCAAAATAATGGTGAAAATATCTGTAACTATTGGAGAATCCGAGCATGATTACTTTTTGATTGTTTCTAACAGAGACAACTGATTTTCTACGAAAATATATGACTGAAAGTAAAATACGGGCTGACCATAATCATAAATTCTTATCACACCATAAGTGGTTTCAATAAAAGCAAAGAACTAATTGTAAAAATAAACTGATTATCAGTAAATAGATGTGTTGGCTATAAGCGTGTTTCCACTTTAATTGATATTTAATAAATTGCTAATATTGTCAGTATGAAAATGAAGTTACTATTATGGGGAATAATTATTCATCAATTTTCAGGACTACAAGTAAGCTCACAAGAATAAGTATTCGTTATACTCCATCATTTTGGTTGCGGTCTTTAAAATAGTCATGTGCGTATTTGGTGCACTCTGATTCATCTCTTAAATCCACACTTTTTACATTATTTACTACGAATTTGGTTGGAGAACAAGATGTTTAATATTTTCGAAATATCCGATGTCTAAAATGTTGATTTCAAATGTGACATCAGTGTTATTCCAATTGGTTATCAAAGAATTTCTTAGTGTTTGCTATTTTATCTAAATTATGTCCATCGATCAACAAAGAACGGCCACCAATCAGTTATTTTATCCAATTGGCCTTTTCCACAGATAAGTCAGTTCTATTCCGTTCACAATAGCGAAAACTGGTTTCAATCGCGTTACGAAATCAGTTTTGAATTGGTAAACCTCGGTGTCACTTCATTAATAAGTGATTACTCTATAACAAGAAGAATGGGTGACAAGGAAAAGCTTGTAAGTACCACAAATCATTTGAATATATCATCAGGCAAATGGTAACTTTATTTAACCATATTTGCTTATTATATAGTTATCGAACCAATCGCTTGAAGCTCCAAAAATGGCTGTCCCAAAGGTAGTTAATGAAAAACTCCCCTGGTACTTTGCGGGTGGATTCGTGTTGTTCTGGGGAGTTCTCTTCTTTGCCGTTGTAATTCCTCTTTTCTATCGACTACCAACGGCACTGACAATGGAGGAAGCAAACAAGAATGTGTTTATTGCGGAACGTGCCTATAAAAATCTATATACTTTATCTAATATTGGAACCAAGTTGACGGGCAGTAGAGAAAATGAGATAGAGGCAGTCAATTTCATAATGAAAGAAGTCACGCAGATTCAGAAAGATTGTCTCAAGGAGTATTTCGATTTGGAAATTGATTTATCCCAAGTCTCTGGAGGATTCCAATCGGACACAAAAATCGTAACGTATCAAGGAATTCAAAATATTGTGGTTAAATTATCCCCCAAGAACAGCACCAGTGAAAATTACCTCCTGGTCAATAGTCATTTCGATTCCAAGCCAGCTACTCCGTCTGCGGGCGATGCCGGATTCATGATTGTCACGATGTTGGAGGTTTTACGAATTATTGCAACAACAGAGCAACCTATCGAACATCCTATCGTCTTCCTGTTTAACGGATGTGAGGAAGAAGGACTTTTCGCTTCTCATGCGTTTATCACACAGCACAAATGGGCTCCCTTCTGCAAGTAAGTTCTAATAATAAAATATATTTTCGACGAATGCAGAAAACATTTTAAAATATTTTTACTAGAGCCGTGGTCAACCTTGATGCGGCTGGCAGCGGAGGCCGGGAAGTTTTATTCCAAACTGGACCCAATCATCCATGGCTTGTAGACGTAAGAAATCAGGAATAGTTTCAAGTCACTCTCTATATTATCTATATATTACAGTACTACAAAAGATACATCAAACATCCATTCGCTACAACTCTGGCTGAAGAAATATTTCAATCGGGCATTATCCCCTCGGATACAGATTTTCGACAGTTTAGAACGTATGGAAAAATACCAGGTATTTATTAGTGTTTTGTATGACATGTGAGAATTCTTCTTCAGAAAATTAATTGTAGGTTTGGATATTGCCCAGTGCTTTAATGGCTTCGTATATCACACCAAGTATGACACCATTGATGTGATTCCAATCGAATCCCTTCAGAATACTGGTGATAATGTTCTTAGCCTGGTTCGAGGTTTGGCCAATGCAACAGAATTGCACAATACCGAGGTGAGAACTTGATAATATAAATGTATTCGATTTACTGAATCCTCGTAATTTTTAAAAATTTTAGGGTCACAAGACTGGAAATGCCGTTTACTTTGATTTCCTGGGTCTCTATTTCATTCACTACTCAGAAGCCACTGGAAAATCCTTAAACTATGGTGTTGCTGGAGCTGCTCTCTTTCTGATCTTCATTTCAATCTGGAGAATGGCTAATTATTCCACGGTTTCAACTTGTCACATCATCCGATTGTTTATCCTGGTATTGGTGATTCAAATCATTTCATTTGTACTCGGACTTGTTCTTCCAATTGTGGTTGCATATGGAATGGACTCCTTCGGACAATCAATGACTTACTATAGCACCCCGATGCTAATAGTCGGATTATACGTGTGTCCCTCTCTTATTGGCCTTAGTTTACCTATAACCATTTACTACAGTCTCCAACGCCACGTAAGTTTTATCTATTATATATTTTTCATTTCCACTATCATTTAATTTATATTTTCCAGGATAGAATCTCAACTCCGTACCATCTTCAATTGGCACCACATAGTCAGGCTGTAATTCTGTCTCTATTTGTCATTGGCGTTACAATTTTAGGCTTCCGCTCATCTTATATATTCGTAATTCCACTTCTGTTCTACGTTATATCATTGGCTCTGAACCTTATGACTATTTTTCATGATCTTGGCTATGCCTGGACAGTCTTTTTTAAAAGTAAGCCAGATTATTCCTTTCATGTACAGCAGCTACCTTGTGTATATATTCATTGTGGTGCTGACTCCGATGGGAGGTCGTGCAGGAAGTGCTTCCAATCGGGACTTTTATATTGCTGTCCTGGCAGCCGTAGGAACAGTTCTCTCCTGTGGTTTCTTGGTAAGTTTCCTTACGATTTTCTGAACTAAATAATCACTAATATCTGTTATGTGTAGGTACCGCTGATCAATACTTTTCGTCGACCAAGCTTTGTGGTACTTCTTCTGTTGGCAACCACATTCCTTTCTCTGTTCCTGGCCAGCAACACACAATTGGGATTCCCATATCGTCCAAAGACAAGTGGTCAGCGAGTTGCATACCTGGTAGTTACTTTGGTTTAAGTTCTTTTATCTACCATTTCAAATTGAATTCACATTTTAGCACGTGCGGAATAAGTTCTACGAATACGATGGAACTCTCAGTAAGGACGAGTCTGGATATCTGTTTAACTTTCAAGATCGACGTGAAGAAACACCTTTAGTGGGAACCAAGGTTAACTTGACTGGTTTAATCAGTATGAAATCACATTGCGAAAAGTACATGATGTGTGGGATGCCATTGCATGAATATGGCTATGTTCAAAACCGTGTAAATACTAAATGGTTGGCACGATCGGAACCCGTTGTAATTCCCGGTCCTACAAAATTGGAGCTGCTCAGCAAAACAATTGTGAATTCAACCACCTGTCGCTTTGTGTTCAATTTGACAGGACCTTCCCACATGAGTTTGTTTATACAACCTTATGATGATGTAGTTATAAGTAACTGGTCTTTTCTGAAAAGTTATCTTGAGAATCCACCAACAAAAACTTTCCGCATAAGCATCACATATGGTATAGATGACTCATCGGTGAACTTCTTTATTGAAGTGTCGGTAAGACATATCTTCTATTTCACATCTTAAATAGCTGGCCTAATAATTTTTTTGTTTTAATAGAAATCAAATGGCGATTTCAATGTACCTTTATTCCAGTTGGGAGTGTCAGCACAGTACATAATGAGTGAGGGAGATGCTCAAAGTAAGGAGTTAGCATCATCATTTCCCTCTACTGCAATTCTAATCGAGTGGCCTGCTTTGTACCAAAGATATATATTTTAGAAATAAATAAAGTTATGTAAATAAAAAATGATATAAATAAAAAGTTGTTGACATATTTGCATTGGCTTTAAAAAGTTTTATTATACTTAGTAATACTAGTGTATTTATGACAAAAAGAATGTAATGATCTTATATAGAAATACAAATCTATATTTAATGTTCAGTAATAATATTAATAAGTATGAGCTGTAAGTAATGTAAATAAGCTTGTTACGGTGACCACTTAAAACATTTCCCTAGTGAAATAAGTCCTTTGGACCATGGTAATTCACAATTAATATGTCTACATGACTAGAATTGAAAAGTTCTGGGTTTTTAGGACGTTAATATAGATTTAACAATTACTCAACAGATAGTGTGTGAATAAATGAAATCGGAGAGAGACGCGAGTCTGAAAATTCAGATTAGACAACATTAAAATTCGTGAAGAGAATAAGAAATGTTCGAAATCTTAAAAAATTGTAATGCGGAGGCAGCTCTTCATAAGCTAAACAAACTAACAGATCAGTTGAATTGTTCTCGCCTGAATGAGATGTTACGCACTATCAGAACTCGCTTTGATACTTGGCATAACAAGGTGTGGAAATATATACGATAAGAATTTCAATTCGTGAGTTCAAGTACTCACACCTCTCTATAAAATCAAAATAAATTTAAATAAAAAAGAAATGATAACACAGCAATTTATATTATCAGTTATTAGTATTAATTGCTGTCTGAAACGTGTTTCCAATAAAAGCCATATCATAATTCGACTGTAAAATCATTGCTGCAGTATTTTAAAAAAGAAAGAAAATACGCGTAGAACTTATTATTTTATAGTTCTACAATATGAATTTCAATATGAAACTTTTGACGGATTCCGACTGTTAATTAAAAGCAAAAGTAAAGCAAAAGTGGAAAATATTTATAAATAGCAGCATCAAACAACTGAGAATGTGGCTAAGTGGTAACAATTATATTTTGATTTAAACTTTAAAGTATCGGTCGCTTTGATATACCACAAACCAAGGGCAATACATAAAAAGAAAACTATGCTTATAAATATAAACAAAATTGAGCTATAAACACATATAAATTTAAATAAAAAAAAGAAATGATAACACAGCAATTTATATTATCAGTTATTAGTATTAATTGCTGTCTGAAACGTGTTTCCAATAAAAGCCATATCATAATTCGACTGTAAAATCATTGCTGCAGTATTTTAAAAAAGAAAGAAAATACGCGTAGAACTTATTATTTTATAGTTCTACAATATGAATTTCAATATGAAACTTTTGACGGATTCCGACTGTTAATTAAAAGCAAAAGTGGAGCAAAAGTGGAAAATATTTATAAATAGCAGCATCAAACAACTGAGAATGTGGCTAAGTGGTAACAATCATATTTTGATTTAAACTTTAAAGTATCGGTCGCGTTGATATACCACAAACCAAGGGCAATACATAAAAAAGAAAACTATGCTTATAAATATAAACAAAATTGAGCTATAAACACATATAAATTTAAATAAAAAAAGAAATGATAACACAGCAATTGATATTATCAGTTATTAGTATTAATTGCTGTCTGAAACGTGTTTCCAATAAAAGCCATATCATAATTCGACTGTAAAATCATTGCTGCAGTATTTTAAAAAAGAAAGAAAATACGCGTAGAACTTATTATTTTATAGTTCTACAATATGAATTTCAATATGAAACTTTTGACGGATTCCGACTGTTAATTAAAAGCAAAAGTGGAGCAAAAGTGGAAAATATTTATAAATAGCAGCATCAAACAACTGAGAATGTGGCTAAGTGGTAACAATTATATTTTGATTTAAACTTTAAAGTATCGGTCGCTTTGATATACCACAAACCAAGGGCAATAGATAAAAAAGAAAACTATGCTTATAAATATAAACAAAATTGAGCTATAAACACATATAGAATGTACATAGTTTTTCATATGTTTGTTTGTTTACATGCCTATAAATTTTAATCAAAACACTTTATTTACACATTCCGATTTGAGTGTGAATTTGCTGCCTCGTATTGTCAATGTTTCATCAATTCTTCAATTATTTAATTAAATGATCGTTACTGCAATATTTTTGCCTAATTTAAATAGAATGGTACATTCTGTAACAGATAAGGTATGAAATGATGTATGACACCATAAGAGATATTGTACTGCTTGTAAATTTGTATTTTAAGAATAAACAATTTCGCGAAACTTTGTAAATCGGCCTCATTGGGTTAAATCCTATAACTAAAACTATAAATAAGATAACAGGGCATAATGGCATGGTCAGGGATAAATGGCAACAGGCAAAAAAAAAAAACACTTTTTCAGTACATATAATATCATATAATTCGATATCAATTTTTATAGGCTAATAATTAATTTATATGTTCGAACACGAGCGTAAGATATGTTCAGTTTATCATAAGACAATTTGATATACTATATATCAGCGAATAATTAAGTGATAAGTCTACACGTGTTGTACCTTGAATATCTGATAGTTTACCAGCTTCCTGAAGAAATTCTAAACATGTGTAACCGCAGTAATCCAAAACAACTACGAAAATACCCATTCATGTTAATTCAAATTAAGGTTTTATCTTATAATAGGAAGAAAGAAAATTGTTTGAATAATAAATCTTTTATAATGATTTTCTCATGGTATCCAACATTTAAAATTTGATATCTTAATTTGAGTCTTGGCACACTTAACACTTAAGTATAATATTGCTGAGTGTTATCAGTCTTCAACATTATATGATTGACGGAATTGATTGTCACCGCATATAATTCATGCCAGTAAATCTAAATTATGTTGAAAATAACTATTACGCAATTAATTAATTAGTGTCATATTATTTTTTCTCTTCTGATTAATTTGGGGTTTTCGATAAAGATTTTTAAATAAAAGCGGAACACATTTTCTGTAGGGATGTAGTTCTCATTTGGAATACCTTCCAAAGAGTCATTGTATTAGCAAAAGAATGGGTGATAAGGACAAACTTGTAAGACTACATACAATTGAAATATTTTATCAACCAAATATTAATAATAATTAATCCTTCATAATAAACAATTATTTTGCAGATCTCGGATGAATCGGTGGAAGCACCTCGAGATGTCGCACCAAAGGAGGTCGCTGCAAAGCTACCATGGTATTATTCGGGAGGATTCCTTATGTTCTGGGGACTCCTTTTCTTCGCCATCGTAATACCACTTTTCTATAGACTTCCAACGGCAATGACAATGGAGGACGCGAACAAGAACGTGTTCATTGCGGAACGTGCCTATAAAAATCTGTACAATCTAGCTAATATTGGTGTCAAATTAACCGGCACCAAAGAAAACGAGATTGACGCAGTGAACTATATTCGGAATGAACTGGAGCAAATCAAAAGTGTACTCCTGACGGACTACTTTGAATTAGAAATCGACGTTTCTAATGTCTCCGGTGCATTCCCATACGGAACAATATTGAACATGTATCAAGGCGTTCAAAATATTGTTGTCAAATTCTCTCCCAAGAACAGCAAAAGCGAGACATACCTCCTCGTTAATAGCCACTTCGATTCCAAGCCATTTACCAACTCTGCTGGTGATGCTAACTTCATGATTGCCACGATGTTGGAAACTTTGCGTGTCATGGCAACAACCAAACAAGTTATCGAACATCCAATTGTATTCCTATTTAATGGAGCAGAAGAAGGATCATTGCAAGCTTCTCATGGTTTTATTAAAAATCACGAATGGGCGAAATATTGCAAGTAAGATTATAAAACCCAATTTCGAAAAAGAATCAATAATGCTCAACACCTCCAACTTCAGGGTTGTCCTTAACCTGGATGCCGCTGGTAGTGGAGGCCGAGATGTTCTATTCCAGAGTGGTCCCAACCATCCATGGCTTATGAGTGTGAGTACCTTCACCGATATAATCAAGAATTGCTCACTATATTATATTATATTATATTAACAGTACTACAAAAAATGCATCAAGCATCCTTTCGGTACAGCCGTGGCTGAGGAAATATTTCAATCGGGCATTATTCCATCGGACACAGACTTCCGACAGTTCAATATTTATGGCAAAATTCCCGGTACTTAGTGATAATCTGAACTTTTGCAGGAAATTTTAATGCAAATCATTTCATTTTAGGATTGGACATGGCCCAGTTTATTAATGGATTTGTGTATCATACCAAGTATGACCTGATCGACGTGATTCCCCGTGAATCCCTGCAGAACACTGGAGATAATGTCCTTAGTCTGGTTCGGTGTTTTTCCAATGCAACTGAATTGCATGATACCGCGGTGAGAACTTAATTTCATCTCAATTTTATACTTAATCGCTTAATACAATTTTTAATTCTCATTGCAGGCTTACAAAAGTGGAAGTGTGGTATTCTTCGATTTCTTGGGCCTATACTTCTTCCATTATACAACAGCTACTGCCAAATCCTTGAACTTTGGTGTTGCTGCAGCTGCTCTCATCCTGGTTTTCGTTTCAATGTGGCGAATGGCCGCAGTCTCCAAAGTCTCCACTTCCCACGTGATCCGTTGGTTCATCCTGGTGTTTGTGATCCAAATCATTTCATTTGTACTCGGTCTAGCCCTTCCAGCTGTGGTCGCTTATGGAATGGACTCAGTGGGATTATCGCTGACTTACTATAGCGTCCCATTGTTGGTAATCGGACTGTATGTGTGTCCCTCTCTTCTTGGCCTCAGTGTTCCCCTGGCAATCTACTATCACTTCCAACGCAACGTGAGTCCTACTTCAAGTTATTTTATTCTTTTCTTACCTAATTTCATCAACTCTTTATTTTCAGGATAAAATATCAACGGCATACCACGTACAATTGGCATTGCACAGTCAGGCTGTAATCCTAGCAGTACTAACAATTGGACTTCAATATTTGGGCTTGCGGTCATCATATATCTTCGTAATTCCCCTCCTGTTCTATGTTGTTTCCTTGGCCTTTAATTTACTGACCACTCTTCACGATCGTGGCTATTCCTGGACAGGTCTGGTAAAGATTGGCCAGATCGCTCCTTTCCTGTATAGCAGCTACGTGGTATATATATTTATTGTGGTGCTGACACCAATGGGAGGTCGTGCAGGCAGTGGCTCCAATCGGGACCTGTACATTGCCGTCTTGGCAGCCCTAGGATCCGTTCTCTCCTTTGGTTTCTTGGTAAGTTCAAAGCGTTTATGATATTTACTTAAATTGCTCACATATCGGTCTGTTTTAGATTCCGTTGATCAACACCTTCCGTCGACCAAGCTTTGTGGTCTTCCTCCTCTTGGCAGCCACCGCCCTCTCTTTGTACATGGCCAGCAGCACACAATTGGGATTCCCATATCGTCCAAAGACAAATGGTCAACGAGTGGCTTACCTGGTAAGTGTTCTTCGTCTGAAATAAGCTTTATAGACTTCTTATAAAACTCTTATATTTCGATATTTTAGCAAGCACGCAATATGTTCTACGAATTCGATGGTACTCTCAGCAAGGACGAGTCTGGATATCTGTTTAACTTTCAAGATCGACGGGAGGACAGAGCTTGGAAGGGAACTAGGGTTAACCTAACTGGACTGGTCAGCGTTAAGAAGCGGTGTGATACCCATAAGATATGCGGTTTGCCATGGTATGACTTCCGCTACTATCAGAGTCGACTAAACAGCAAGTGGTTGGAACGATCTGATGTTATGGAACTGCCAGGAACAACAACACTGACGCTTTTGAGCAAAACAAGTGTTAATGCTACCACAACTCGCTTCACATTCAATGCGACTGGACCACACCATCAGGTTTTCTTCCTCCAAACCGAGCAGGATGTTGTAATAAGCGATTGGTCGTTCTTGAAATCCCATCTTACAGCACCTCAGCCATATCACATAATGTTTACTTATGGTATTGATGACTCTCCATTAGAATTCTGGATTGAAGTGACGGTAAGATATATATAATGTCGGATATTTTAAAATTTACTAAACTGATTTTTTTCTTTGTGTCTCTAAAACCTGTAGAAACAAGATGGAGACTTTAACGTACAGTCATTCCTAATTGCACATGCCGGACATTACATTGGAAGCCCAGGCGATGCCGAAGCTGTGAAGTTCGCGAAATCATTCCCCTCTTACTCAATTTTGGCTCAATGGCCTGTTATTCAAAGAACTTACTATTATTAATTCAATGAAATATTTTGTAAATATTTTGTAATAAATAAAGAATTCTATATATGAGTATTTAAACTGAATTTAGTTTTTACTTTTTCAGAAATTATATCTGCTGTTTTAATTGTCAATCTAATTAAGTCAGCTGAAATTGTATTTTTATGTGAGTATAAGAAATCCGAATTTAAACTCTTACACATAACCAGGTATTTGATAATGAGTATTTATTAATACTTCCGCTTTCACTGAATATTGACAATATTCGATATGAATTTATATTGACTTTCCATTAATTTATATGTGTAATTCAAAGCTCAAGATCCGAATTTTCGACAAGTGTATTCACTAAATTGATTATAATTAATAATTATCGGCAAATTTCACAGAACTTGGATAATCTAAATTATACCCAAAATGTGTACTATTTATAAAATAGCAACTTTATTGTTTTTTTTATCTTGGTCAACATTGACCTATGAAACTATTTCTCCATTTAGTACCTTCCAGTCATATTAGCAGAAAAGTCAGTGCTTTGAAACGAGTTATGGGAGATAGGAAAAAACTTGTAAGGATCACAAATAGCTGAATTATCTAAGAAACAAGTAATACGCAAATCTTCCTCAAATTATATACATTAGATCTTGAACGAATCGGTTAAGACTCCTGAAAATTCTGCTACAACGGATATTAATGGAAAACTCCCCTGGTACTTTGCAGGGGGATTCCTGTTGTTCTGGGGACTCCTCTTCTTCGCCATTGTTATACCTCTCTTCTATCGACTACCAACGGCAATGACTATGGAGGAAGCAAACAAGAATGTGTTCATTGCAGAGCGTGCCTATAAAAATCTGTATACTTTGTCTAATATTGGAACCAAGTTGACGGGCAGTAGAGAAAATGAGATAGAGGCAGTCAATTTCATAATTAAAGAAGTCACGCAGATTCAGAAAGATTCTCTAAAGGAATATTTCGATCTGGAAATTGACTTATCACGAGTCTCTGGTGGATTCCCATATAAAACAGTACTTAATACGTACCAAGGAGCTCAAAATATTGTGGTTAAATTATCTCCCAAGAACAGCACCAGTGAAACTTACCTCCTGGTCAATAGTCATTTCGATTCCAAACCAGCTACTCCGTCTGCGGGCGATGCCGGATTCATGATCGTCACGATGTTGGAAGTTTTACGGGTTATTGCAACAACAAAGCAACCTATCGAACATCCAATCGTCTTCCTGTTCAATGGACTTGAAGAGGGTTCTATGCAAGCTTCTCATGGTTTTATTACACAACACAAATGGGCGCCGAATTGCAGGTAAGGTATAAACTGTTTTATAAAAAATCAAATATTTATAAACATAATATTTTCAGAGCCGTGATCAATCTAGATGCCATTGGAAGTGGAGGCCGAAATGTTCTATTTCAGAGTGGTCCCAACCATCCATGGCTTATGAGTGTAAGTAGCTTTACTGTTATAATAAAGAATTACTTACCATACAAAATTAATTTAACAGTATTACAAAAAATATATCAAACATCCTTTTGCTTCATGCATGGGTGAAGAAGTTTACCAAATGGGCATTATTCCCTCGGATTCCGACTTCCGACAATTCAATATTTATGGAAAAATTCCAGGTATAAAATAATGATCAGCAAAAATGTGAAAACTATTTAAAAGAGAATTATTTATAGGACTGGACATGGGCCAGTGTATTAATGGATTTGTATATCATACCAAGTATGACACAATCGATACTATTCCTCCTGAGTCCCTTCAAAGTTCCGGTGACAATGCCCTTGGTCTGGTTCGAGGTTTGGCCAATGCAACAGAATTGCACAATACAGAGGTGAGAACTTGGTTTCAATTAAATATTTGATTTACCGTATCCATAAAATATCGACATTAACCAATATTTTAGGCTCACAAAACTGGAAGTGCCGTCTACTTTGATTACTTGGGTCTCTTTTTTATTCACTACTCAGAAGCCACTGGAAAATCCTTAAACTATGGTGTTTCTGGAGCTGCTCTCTTTTTGATCTTCATTTCAATCTGTCGAATGGCTAATTATTCCACGGTTTCAACTTGTCACATCATCCGATTGTTTATCCTGGTATTGGTGATTCAAATCATTTCATTTGTACTCGGACTTGTTCTTCCAATTGTGGTTGCATATGGAATGGACTCCTTCGGACTATCAATGACTTACTATAGCACCCCCGATGCTAATAGTCGGATTATACGTGTGTCCCTCTCTTATTGGCCTTAGTTTACCTATAACCATTTACTACAGTCTCCAACGCAACGTAAGCTATTTTAATTGAGAATTTTGAATTTTCAATATCACTTGATTTTGATTTTCAGGACAGAATCTTAACTTCGTACCATCTCCAATTGTCACTACATAGTCAGGCTGTGATTCTGGCTCTTATAGCTATTGTAATTACAGTTTTAGGCTTCCGTTTATCATATATTTTTGTAATTCCACTTCTGTTCTACGTTATATCATTGGCTCTAAACCTTATGACCATTTTTCATGATCTTGGCTATGCCTGGACAGTCTTTTTAAAAGTAAGCCAGATTATTCCTTTCATGTACAGCAGCTACCTTGTGTATATATTCATTGTGGTAATGACCCCGATGGGAGGTCGTTCAGGAAGTGCTTCCAATCGGGATTTATATATTGCTGTCCTGGCAGCCGTAGGAACAGTTCTCTCCTGTGGTTTTTTGGTAAGTCTCCTCACAATACTCTTAAATAAATAACCACTAATATCTGTTATGTGTAGGTACCGCTGATCAACACTTTACATCGACCAAGTTTTGTGGTACTTCTTCTGTTGGCAACCACATTCCTTTCTCTGTTCCTGGCCAGCAACACACAATTGGGATTCCCATATCGTCCAAAGACAAGTGGCCAGCGAGTTGCATACCTGGTAGTTATTTTGGTTTAAGTTATATTATCTAACATTTTAAATTGAATTGATATTTCAGCACGTGCGGAATAAGTTCTACGAATACGATGGAACTCTCAGTAAGGACGAGTCTGGATATCTTTTTAACTTTCAAGATCGACGGGAAGATACACCTTTTGTGGGTACCAATGTTAACTTGACCGGATTGGTTAGCATAAAATCGAATTGTGATAAGTATATGATGTGTGGGATGCCGTTGTATGATTATCGATATGTTCAGAATCGAATGCAAAGCAAATGGCTGCCACGATCGGACCCAGTTGAATCTCCAGAGTCATCCAAATTGGAGTTGCTAAGCAAAACAATTGTGAATTCTACAACCTGTCGATTTGTGTTTAATTTAACAGGACCATCCCACATGAGTATGTTCTTTCTTCCCTACGAAGATGTTATAATAAGTAACTGGTCTTTTGAGCGGACTTACCTTGAGAATCCCCCGGAATTACCTTTGGCTTATCATATCTACTTTACATATGGTATAGATGATTCGTCTTTAAATTTCTTTCTTGAAATTTCGGTGAGTTTAACTTAAATGTGAGATTCTGAGATACAAAAATTTTTATTCGCATTCTCTAGAAACCCAACGGTGATTTTGAGGTACCTTTATTCCAACTGGGAGTGTCATGGCATTACATTGGACATGAGGGCGATGCTGGAAGTAAGAAGCTTAAGTCTTCGTTACCCCTCTATTCAATTGTAGCAGAGTGGCCTGCTCTATACCATAGATACATATTTTAAAATACCAAAAATATTAATAAATTTGATTTGTTAATGGTGTTATTATACTTCTTCTCTATTAAATATATTTAAGTTTAAGTATAATAAACTTATTTAAATATAAATTGTCAACAACAAAGTAAATTAAAATATTGATAACAGAATGGCAAGCTTCTTGAAATAAACGCAAAATGCGTAGCAAATGTATAAGTGGAACGCATAGTGAGCTATGTAAAGTAAACGCACTGTTAGACTCCAAATGGTTTAGCTGAACATTGTTGCCGATTTACCTATTTATAGCCAGTTTTGGCTATTTTCAATGCTCGATTGTACTATGGGTAAAGAGCCGGGAATTTTGGTATTAATTACAATTTTAAAGATAGAAACTTGAATTTTTTTATATGTATTATTAGGATTTAAATAGAACAATCGATTGTTCGACATATTACAAATTGCTATTAGCCGGAAATTTGTTCAATAAATATAAATATATAAATATATTTATTTAATTTTTGTGCATGTAAAAATCAAAAATTCTGATAATATCAAACGCGGGACTAAGCTGTCCAATTGATTAGTAGTAAACTCTGTAACATCACCATTTAAAATTTGGGACACATTCTCATCACTATGCGTCAATCTCTTAAAATTAAGCTAACCAAATGTATTAGTGACGTGATAAATTTATAAATACGTAGAGCAAAATTAACATTTTGGTCTACGTAAACCAAAGAACATCATTTTTTTTTTTTTTACTGCTATAATGTTTGATTAAATTTACGTTTTTTGCAATCACACTTGCAAATATACATATATATATTTTTTAATGGTATGAACAAATTTACTAATGTATATAAAATTCCGATTGTTTTCATATAAAAATTAGATCTTATCACACACCTATAAGCATAAAATTCATTTATATCGGCTATATACGATATCAATTCTTATTATCTAATGTACACACTTATGTATATGAATGATTCGATGCTTATGATTTGCATTTTTTTAACTAGTGTAATCAGTTAAATGATTATAATAAATTATTATCGGCAAATTTCTCACAACTTTACATATCTAAATAATATCCAAAATCTAATTGGTACAATTTATGCACCATTATTGTTTTACTCTTATAGCCATATTAAAGCTCCACCTTTATGATTGAATTTTCGGCATAATTTAAGCAGTCTGCATTTGCTTAAGAAACTAGTTGCTATTCGAAGTACTGCGCGTGTACTTCAGCGGGAAACAATTGTTTTAAAATAAGAATGGGTGATAAGGAGAAACTTGTAAGGACCTTAACCAGTTGAATATTAAATCAAACGTATAATATATAATCCTGCTTGAAATCCTATTATTCAGATCTCGGAGGAATCGGTGGAAGCAGCCGCAGATTCCGCCCCAAAGGAGGTCGCTGCAAAGCTGCCATGGTACTATTCAGGTGTATTCCTGATGTTCTGGGGACTCCTCTTCTTCGCCATCGTTATACCTCTCTTTTATCGACTACCAACAGCAATGACAATGGAGGACGCGAACAAGAATGTGTTCATTGCGGAACGTGCTTACAAGAATCTGTATACTTTGTCAAATATTGGTGTTAAATTAACCGGCAGCAAAGAAAACGAGGTTGACGCAGTTAATTTTATTGTGAAGGAACTGGAGCAAATTAAAAGTGTTCTCCTGTCGGACTACTTTGAATTAGAAATCGACGTTTCTAATGTTTCCGGTGCATTCCCATACAATTCAATGTTGAGCATGTATCAAGGAGTTCAAAATATTGCTGCCAAATTGTCTCCCAAGAACAGCAATAGCGAGAATTGCCTGCTCGTTAATAGCCACTTCGATTCCAAGCCATTTACCAACTCTGCTGGTGATGCTGGCTTCATGGTTGTCGCAATGTTGGAAGTCTTACGGGTTATTGCAACAACGAAGCAAGTTATCGAACATCCAATTGTATTCCTTTTTAATGGAGCAGAAGAAAACGGTCTGCAAGCCTCTCATGGATTTATTCATAATCACAGATGGGCGCCAAAATGCAAGTAGGTTTTGCTATCAATCATAAAAAAAGGAAGTATGCTAAAGAATTTTGACTTCAGGGCTCTTCTTAACCTGGATGCCGCTGGTAGTGGAGGCCGAGATGTTCTATTCCAGAGTGGTCCCAACCATCCATGGCTTATGAGTGTGAGTACCTTCACCGATATAATCAAGAATTGCTCACTATATTATATTATATTATATTAACAGTACTACAAAAAATGCATCAAGCATCCTTTCGGTACAGCCGTGGCTGAGGAAATATTTCAATCGGGCATTATTCCATCGGACACAGACTTCCGACAGTTCAATATTTATGGCAAAATTCCCGGTACTTAGTGATAATCTGAACTTTTGCAGGAAATTTTAATGCAAATCATTTCATTTTAGGATTGGACATGGCCCAGTTTATTAATGGTTTTGTGTATCATACCAAGTATGACACAATCGATGTGATTCCCCGTGAATCCCTGCAGAACACTGGAGACAATGTCCTTAGTCTGGTTCGGTGTTTTTCCAATGCAACTGAATTGCATGATACCGCGGTGAGAACTTAATTTCATCTCAATTTTTTATACTTAATCGCTTAACACAATTTTTAATTCTCATTGCAGGCTTACAAAAGTGGAAGTGTGGTATTCTTCGATTTCTTGGGCCTATACTTCTTCCATTATACAACAGCTACTGCCAAATCCTTGAACTTTGGTGTTGCTGCAGCTGCTCTCATCCTGGTTTTCGTTTCAATGTGGCGAATGGCCGCAGTCTCCAAAGTCTCCACTTCCCACGTGATCCGTTGGTTCATCCTGGTGTTTGTGATCCAAATCATTTCATTTGTACTCGGTCTAGCCCTTCCAGCTGTGGTCGCTTATGGAATGGACTCAGTGGGATTATCGCTGACTTACTATAGCGTCCCATTGTTGGTAATCGGACTGTATGTGTGTCCCTCTCTTCTTGGCCTCAGTGTTCCCCTGGCAATCTACTATCACTTCCAACGCAACGTGAGTCCTACTTCAAGTTATTTTATTCTTTTCTTACCTACTTTCATCAACTCTTTATTTTCAGGATAAAATCTCAACGGCATACCACGTACAATTGGCATTGCACAGTCAGGCTGTAATCCTAGCAGTACTAACAATTGGAGTTCAATATTTGGGCTTGCGGTCATCATATATCTTCGTAATTCCCCTCCTGTTCTATGTTGTTTCCTTGGCCTTTAATTTACTGACCACTCTTCACGATCGTGGCTATTCCTGGACAGGTCTGGTAAAGATTGGCCAGATCGCTCCTTTCCTGTATAGCAGCTACCTGGTTTATATATTCATTGTGGTGCTGACACCAATGGGAGGTCGTGCAGGCAGTGGCTCCAATCGGGACCTGTACATTGCCGTCTTGGCAGCCCTAGGATCCGTTCTCTCCTTTGGTTTCTTGGTAACTTCAAAGCGTTTATGATATTTACTTAAATTGCTCACATATTGGTCTGTTTTAGATTCCGTTGATCAACACCTTCCGTCGACCAAGCTTTGTGGTCTTCCTCCTCTTGGCAGCCACCGCCCTCTCTTTGTACATGGCCAGCAGCACACAATTGGGATTCCCATATCGTCCAAAGACAAATGGTCAACGAGTGGCTTACCTGGTAAGTGTTCTTCATATGAAATAAGCTTTATAGACTTCTTATAAAACTCTTATATTTCGATATTTTAGCAAGCACGCAATATGTTCTACGAATTCGATGGTACTCTTAGCAAGGACGAGTCTGGATATCTGTTTAACTTTCAAGATCGACGGGAGGACAGAGCTTGGAAGGGAACTAGGGTTAACCTAACTGGACTGGTCAGCGTAAAGCCGAGGTGTGATGCCCATAGGACGTGTCGTTTGCCATGGTATGATTACCGCTTCTATCAGAATCGACTACGCAGCAAGTGGTTGGCACGCTCCGAGCCCATGGTTCCACCAGGACTAACCACACTGAAGCTTTTGAGCAAAACCAGTGTTAATAGTACCACTACGCGCTTCACATTCGAATTGACTGGACCGGATAGAATGAGTATATTCCTTCACACTGAACCGGATGTTGTAATAAGCGATTGGTCGTTCTTGAAATCCTATCTTGCTACACCGCAGCCATATCACATTTATTTCGTTCATGGTATTGATGACTCCCCTCTACAATTCTGGGTTGAAATTACGGTAAGAAATACATACAATTTAGAATCTTTTATAATAACATATTAACTGAATATTTATCGTTTACTTCTCGGAAAACTATAGAAAGAGGACGGCGATTTTAATGTACAGTCATTCGAAATCGCAGTTTCTGGACATTTTATTAAATCACCAAGTGATGCCGAAGCTTTGAAGTTTTCCTCATCATTCGCTTCTTTTACAATTCTGGCTCAATGGCCTGTTTTACACAAAGGTTACCATTTTTAATTCATAGAAATCTTTTGTTTGAAGATATTAATATAGAATTCAATAAGCGTACTTAAATACTATGTGTGATCTGCTACATGTTGAAAATTAACGTTAATGTGCAGCATTAACGCAAAAAAGAGTAATATGAACGCAAAGTGAGCACGTATATTAATAGCGCTGTAAGAGTTCACATGGTACTGTAACATAACAGACTTGTAAAATAACAGTGTCACGAAATAAATTAATGCTGGCTTCATTGTAGTTTGTAACGTATTTATTTTTTGAGTTGCAAAATATCAGCAAAATAT